>OV656873.1:9141749-10341749 GCA_927399465.1 Sarcophaga caerulescens | reverse complement strand
TGTGGCTTCAACACTTTCAAATTCAAATTCAATGCAAATGCAGTGGAATTCATTGACCCCAAAAACTTTCATGTAAATAAACAATTAAATTATCTACTGTTGTTATCTATTATTATATACATATTTTGTTGTTGTAGTTGTTTTAAATTATTATTTATAATTTAATCAATTTTGCATAGCCAAACATAAAACAATTCATTTAAAACTTTACATCATTGCATAGGCAGCTAGGTAGGTAGCTAGGTAGGTAGGTAGGTGGTGTTAGCAGTACGTGTCAATTACAATAAATTTCAAACTTGTTTGCAGGCATTTTTAGAAAAAATTAGAAAAATCATTTAAAAATGATATTAAATTCGTTATTGAAAAACTAAACAAACAAAAAAAGGAGATAAAAAATTCAATTCAATTTAAATTTTTACTTTGGGTGCGATCAAATCTATGCAAAATAGTGTTGCACTTGATTGAATTTTAAATGACAAAAACAACCAAAAAAACTGCAAATACGTCCCTGCTGCGGCAAAGGGACGTATTCTTATTACAGCAACGGAAAATAGTTAAAAAGGAACAAAGGATTTCGATGAAATCTTTTTCTCTCTTTTTGAATAAACCTTCAGCTGAAGGTGTTGCTGTTTAGTTGAGAGAAAGAAACGAAAGAGAAATTGAAAACAAAGGTAATATGATCTGTGGCAACGGATAAGACATTGAAAGGAAAAAATAAAATTCAATTCAATGCAAAATGGAAAGGGATTTGAGGAAAATCTTCAGTATTGGCAAGTAATGGAAATTATTTTTGCAAAGCTATAATGCAGGCATCAATACAATGATGTAAATTTCAACAATTGCGCTGCTTAGCATTAGCAAAAATTCTAACAGTAGGTTTCTAGACAAAGAAAGTATCTGTGAATGCATTTATAAAGAGAATTATAAATATGGTCACTAGTCTGCCATTTCTTACCACCAGCGAGAGATGCATACATCAGAGATCAGCAATGAATCATTTTTTTGCTACTCATAAGCACTCATGAAATTTTGAATATAAGTGAGTCAAAAATATTGGAATTTAACTATGTACTCTGATTCATTCGTACTCACTACAACGTTGATTTATAAGTACAGGTTGCAATGAGTATACGTACAACGTTAACATCAAACTCATACCATTCGAAATATGTTTGATGCATATGCCAGACTACTCATTTCGATTCTTAACTTTAGAAAAATACTTATAACACATACTTATAAATGATTCGAGTGACTCGTCGAATCATTTATCAAAATTTACAGTCTTAGTTGTTGTTACATTTACAAAAGAAGAAAAAAGACTCATAAGCAAAAAAACAGAGAGCAACAAGCAGAGCAAACACACAACCTTCTAGTAAGTATTTTAATGTTCGTACGCGAATAATACTTATTTTGTGATTCGTGTAAATGTTGAGTCATAGAGAGTCGTAATCAACAACATCATACGTGTTGTTAAGTATGAATATGATGAGTACTTCAAACCTCGAATATGAGTAGAGGTTCCATGATATTAAAATAAGTATGAATGCGTATAAGTATTAGAAATTATGAGTATGATTCGATTATACTCAACTTTTTGAATATTTATTGCTGATCTCTAAATCGCAGATAATTTGAGATTAAGTTTCTGGACAAAATGCAATTATAATCAGAATTATAAATATGGTCACTAGTCTATCATTACTTTCCACCAGAGAGGGATACGTCAGCAAATGAACATCATATAAGGATCACATACATAATAATTGGTCATTACAACCCTTTAGTCAGGTATGTTAATTTCATTCGTGAATAGTTTAAAGTCACCTTCGAAAAACCAATTTTTGAGAAACATTTCATGGCAATTTTTATTTTACTCTCAGAGTTTTGGGCAGAAATCTGCTGAGAGGAAGTCGCCGAAGAAATACTTAGTTGGAGATGTCTGACCTGGGTTTTGAACCGTGGCCTTACGTCTAATAAGCCAACACACTACCTAATAAACTACGGCGATCACCCAGGGCCATTTTTGTGATAGAACTTAATTAGTAAAGTTCTTCACCACTACAGCGTTATTTTTAAACCACAATCGATGGCAAAGTTATCATCTTAGGACTAAATATAGTAGAGTAGCTTCACTGAACAAATTTTTTTGATGAAAGTGAAAACAAGCAACGAAAAGAAGTTAAGGGAAGAGGCTTGCGACAATCCTGTCTTCCTTTTAAAAACAAAATTGAAATGAATGAAAATTTAAAAATGGATAATTCAGGGGAACTTAAACCCATAGTACAAATTTTAGGATATCCCGGTTATCGAGGTAAAACCATAAGGTTCTTAAGTCTGGTAAACAGTGAATAGGTATTGTAGTATCATAATTCTTACGCAGCACCCTACTGCATGCTGGAGATATGAAGATGATATCAAAACGATGGAACATTTTTTTGTCATCATTGCTCAGATTTTGGTCGCATGAGATCTAAATATTTAATGGGTACCACCTCAAGAGGAATGATCATTTTTTTTTAGGACCAAACCTCAATAGGTGGACCCTATTTATATGCGGTGCATGGTGTAGAATTACCGGAAACGTAGTTAAAGAAAAAAGAAAAAGGTTGGTGGTGTACACAGGTTGAGAATTTTTTTATCTGAAGTTTGTTTGTGGTTGGAATATTTAATAATTTATTTTCAAATTCCTTATCTAATCTAAGAGGAGTGCAGAAGAAAATATTCTTTTATATATTTTAGGTGATTGATCGGTCGGAAGGACAAAGCGTGAGGCAATTCATTTGGATAATCTTCTCCAGCATATACAGTATTCCCTCGATTTACGTCATAGAATGTTCCGGAAAAAGGCGACGTAAATCGAATTTCATATTGCTCATACTACAAAGTAGTATGTTTTTAACAAGGAAGTTAAAAAAGTTACAGTAATCTTTCGATTTACGTCACATTTGGTTCCAAAAAAAGGCGACGTAAATCGAATGACAACGCAAATCGAAGTTGAAGGGAAAAAATTTTTGACGACGTTAATCGAGACGACGTAAATCGAGGGAATACTGTAACCTTTCTATCTATTTATGGTTTAAATTTTTTTAACACAAATCGATAATAAAAAGTCAATGCTTCAATACTGAATGTTAATACATTCGTGCGAAGTCACCGTGGTCTAGTAGGTAGTTTGTTGGCTTAGGAGATGTGAGATAGTGGCGAGGTGAACCTATGTATGCAAATTGCTTGGCACAGCTAATTCACAAATCTTTTTTGAAACCAATTTATTGACTTATTTTTAACCAAAGAAAAATACTCGTTTATTTATAATTCCAATCGATAAATTACTATGAAAAATTGTTTAAAAAAAGAATGAAAAAAAAGTATTTATTTCGTCCTAAAAAAAAAACAAATTTTATAGGAATTACGAGGGTTGCCTTTTATATATCGGGATTTGGCAAACCTAGTGGTGCAATCTGCCAACTGACAGCTCTATCGTAAAGCTTTACATTTTTGAGGTTATACGTACTCAGAACGTTTTGACATACGTGCGCTATTTGTGTTGTTTACAGTAACTTAAAAGATTCATCTCGCCCAAAAAATTTCGTGCGATTATTTTTTTACAACTTTCGACGTGGATTAACTCAACAACAGGGCATCGATGAACTTAATTCAATTTTTGGCGATGAAGCTCCATCAAGGACCAGTGTTTATCGTTGGTATGGTGAATTCAACCGAGGTCGTAGTTCACTCCAAGACGAATTTCGTGAAGGTCGTCCAAAATCAGTTGTTGTTCCGGAAACCATTGATGCTGTGCGCCAACTGATATTGCAAGATCGTCATGTGACCTATCGTGAGATTGAGACAACCTTAGGCATTAGTGGGACCAGCATACATTCAATATCGCATGAACATTTGACTGTCAAAAAAATTTGTTCGCGTTGGATCCCTTACAATTTGTCAATTGCTCAAAAAAAGGCTCGTGTCGAGTTACTGTAAACAACACAAATAGCACTCGTATGTCAAAACGTTCTGAGTACGTATAACCTCAAAAATGTCAAGCTTTACGATAGAGCTGTCAGTTGGCAGATTGCAACACTAGGGTTGCCAAAAACCGAAATATAAAAGGCATCCCTCGTAAAAGAATATGAATTTTAAATTCTTTTTTAACAATTTATGCCAATTGTTATTCCCATTAAAATACAAGCATATTTTTGTTGAATTTCCTTTAATAATAATTCTTTTCCTTTTTTCTTCTTTCTTTCTCTTTACAGGTGAGTCTGTGTTTTTTTCTTTTTTTGTTAAAGAATTCCTAGATTAAAATAACATTTGAATGCGCACCTGCTGCTGTTCGAGAGTAAGTGTTACACATAAAATAAGTTCTATGCCTTGTAAATCAAAAACAAAATTTTCTATTTTTTTTATTTTACTTGTGTTGCTTCGGAATTATAATTTCCAAAAGCACGGCTGACAAATGCCAATAAATTATATTGTTTTCTCCAATAATAGACAGAGAGAGAGAAAGAGAAATTATTTCGAATAATTTTTTCTCTTTTCGACGGATATAAGGAAATGGAAAAATTGGAAAGAATTGAAAAAAAATTAAAATTGTCTTGCAGTTAAAACAGAAAGAGGAAAACAATTTTAAATGCTTTGAAAGCAAAAAACAAAAAGTAAACTTTATAAGGCCTATGTATTTAAAGTAAAGTTTGAGGGCCTGTATCTGTAAGACAAACAATTTCACTTGCTTGTCTGCTTATATGGGTAACACAAACAAACTTGAAAGTTTTGTTGTGTGCAAGTGAAATTGTTTGCCTTACAGAAACAGCAAATGAATTTGTTTTTAGGAATGTTTTTCTTTCCCCTTATTGAATTGAATTTTTTATAAGAATCAAATTTTTGAAGACAAAAATTAATTTTTTTTCTTAGAAAATTCGAAGTAAAAAAATTGTTTCTTATTCTCTAATATTGTTTAGAAGCTCATTATATTTTTTACTTCTTTGGTTTTTGCATATTTAGTCCGTATGTCATATTATTTTGTAATTCATGTCATGCCTATTAAAGTACAGGAGGCTACCAGCAATACATTTTCCAATTTATTCATTTCTTTACTAATCGAAAAAAATAAAAAACAGAAAGAATATAGAAAATGAAAAATAATAACAATAAAATAAACGATAAATGTTAATTGACATGCAAAATAAGTTTATTTTTTTTTCCCCCTCAAAAGGCCTCAACTAAAGAAGGCAACAATTTAAAACTAAAATTGAAAGCCAACGACAAAGACAAATAGTGCCTTTGGCTCTTTAGCTTTTAAATTGAAACTAATTTCAGTAAGTGTTTCCAAATTATTGAAATTAATAGAAATGATAATGAGATTATGCTTAAACAACCCACGTAAATCAATTTTAAAATCGTAAGCCCGTTTATTATCATTTTTATTGCAACCAATGATCTCATTGTCGACAGTACACCATAAAAAAGGAATTGCCAAGGTTTCCTTTGAACTTCATTTATAAAGGAAGAATTCAATTTGAATTTGAATTACCATTTAAATCAATTGTTTTTCTTTCTTTCTCTTATTATTTTTTCTCTCTGCATAGCGTCACTTTAGTTTCAATGCTTCAAATCCTATAAGTATGCTTTACATTTACTTTACTTTTCCTATTTTACTTACATACATGGAGAATTTCTTTCTGATTTTCTTTAAAGTTTTAGATTTTCATGGTTTAATGCCAAACTTTCTCCACTCCCTTGGAATAATCCTGTTGGTAATGCTTTAATTCTTTTTAAAGAGTTATCCAGTTTTACCATAGCATCACTATAATAAGATATAAAGGCATACTGTATGCGAATGTTGATTTTTGCCAATCAAGATTTAAAAAATAGTGATGAACTCACAGTGAATGTTGAAATTTTATATTGGAATGGTTATTTATAAATTCTTACAGTGCTAATTGGCTTATTGTCATATTTTATTAAGGACTTACAATTGATTTTTTGAACTAAAATTCATCCCAAGGTTTGAAAAAGATAATCATGCCTGCCTTATTCCATACATAGCGGCCCTCAAGAGATTAGCCAAACTCATGCTCTGTATTTTTATTAAAGCGAGAAAAGATAGTGTAGTCGTCTATGGAAGCCGCCGTATTCTAGTGGGTAGTGAGTTGGCTTATTCGACATGAGGCCTTGGTTCCAATCCCAGGTCAGATATCTCCAACTAAACAAAATATGAAAAAATATATCTGCGGCGACTTCCTCTTACCAGATTTCTGACAAAAACTCTGAGAGTAATTAAAAATGCCATGAAAAGTTTCTCAAAAATCTGTCGTTCGCCAGTCATGTATAAAATTAACACACACAACATAAGTGGTGTGTGAAACTAGGTTGTAATCCTAACTGCAGAGTTGTAATGATCAATTAATTAATCAATAAAACAGTGAAGAATTACCTACATCGGAGAGATTATCTTATGTGCCAATATAATGGACAACCCTGCTATTATTATTGTGCGCATTTGTCCGTCTTTGTAAGCAGTAAGTGGAAGCCTGTTCTAGGTATCGGCCTATACATGATAGATTTTCTTTTGAAAGAGAAAGTGGTGTGTCTTTTCAACAATGAACAAATGTTTCGGTTTTAGCAAACTTTAGATTGGAACTTCAAAGGTTTGTAACTACAAAGCGTCAGTATAGCGATTCCTATCATGCTATTGACTCTACATATTTTAGCACTGAATATTGGGAAACATATTGTTACGTTTTTACCTTTCAAAAACGTTTAAAATATGAGCTCGTAGATTGCAAATAAAATAAAAATAAATTTGTGTATAGTTTTAATTGAAATTCTTTAGTATTCGCACATTTCTGTGTGCCACAGTTCACAACTTGATGTAACAACAACAATTGCTTTGTTTGTTATTCCTTTTTGCACTCTTTGCATAAACAATAGCAATTACTAGACAATTATTCGACAGATCTTTGTAACGGAGATCTTCAAACCACGATTACTCTCTTCAAACTCACCGCGTCTTCACACAAGACTGACTGAAGTTCACTATCTCACTCGCCTGCTTTGCTTTGCCTTTTATATGGCAGAGTAAACAGTCTGACGAATGTTCTTGAAGTTGAATGTTCGTGGCTCCGCCTTCTTGAGATCTCTATAAATGTAAACATCGTTGTTTCATTATTGTTGTTTGTGTATTTTGTTTACATTTATTCTTGTAGTGTTTATTGTTGTATTTGTGTTTACTTGTTTACCATTTTTTATGCTGGTGTTCGTTGTTATATTAAGCAGTACGATAATTTGTAAACAGGTTTGTTTACTGCATTGTTTTTGTTTTTGTAGTTTTTGTTTATAATTTTAATGTTAAGCTATGTAAAAGCAAAACACCTGTATCTAGATTTTTCCATTTTCGTAACAATATTACTGTTGGCAGGTAACTTTCTCAGTTATTGTTCTCCGCCTTCCATCACAATGGTATGGTAAATACACCAATCAAGAGGTAAAGAGCAGGTAGAGGTAGCATCAACCCTACCGATGCCAATCAAATTTTATATTTTTTTCAGCATCTAAGTTATGATTCTTTGAGAAAACTTTTATTTAATTCGAAGCATTTTGTTAAAATTGAATAACGAAGAAATATTGGCATCCTTAAATAGATCCTTAAGTAGATATTCGATTATAAAAAATTTAATTTGGAGCAGTTTTGTTTTTATTTCCAAACAAAGCTTCGTGAAACGTCAACCGCGAGAATGCAATCACCCTTATTCTGGTTGTCGTCGTCGACGTCGTCTTGCGTCGACAGTTTAAAATTGGTATTCTGTTTGTCGTTATTGACAGTTATAGATGACTGTCGGACACACATTTGATATTCTGTGAGTCAATACGCCGTCGATATTGTGTTGTGACGACTCTGATTTTGTCGACTCTGATTTTATCGACATCATTTTTGGTAAGGACGACGACGACGACGACGACAACCAGAATAAGGGTGAATATTAAGTTTCCAAAAGCATTTCATGGTGTAGCGTATTATTTTGTCGGTCTTGCGAGCTAGTACTTCAATCTGAGACATTTTAGTCATTGTTTGTAAGAAAATCTCTTACTTTTCTCTTCATAGGAAAGGAAGGCAAATAATTTTTAAGTTTTTACTTTGCTTTGCAATTATTCTTGTGCTTTTCAGTTAAAGTTGTTCTTTAAAGTTTTGTAAATTTCCTTGTGAAAGTTGGTAAGACAAGCGAGTCAGAAAAATTAAAACAAAAGAAAGAAAAAAAACTTAAAAAAGTTTTTAAGAAATTTTTGTAAGAACTTGAAGAAATTTAAATAAAAAAATTCAAGTTAAAGAAAATTTTTAACACATTAAATTGCTTTTAAGGTGGCAATATGTCCACACAAATAAAAATTAAAAAACAATTTAAAGTTTGAAATTCTTAGTCTCCATATGCCAAATAATAAAAAAAAAGATTCTAAAGGCCAATTGAATAATTCAAATGAATTGAGAATATCCTGAAAAGTGTATGTCTTTAATAATTCTCTTTACTAATTTACACTGAGGTACAAAATTATAGGCACAAATTCCTCAAAAGCATTTGTATCCTCTAACGTCGATTAATGTTGTGAAAATTGTCATCATTTAGATGAGTAGAGAGGGCAAAGCATATTAAATGTAGAGAATATTTAATAAAGTGAGCAAATGAATGAGTGAATGAATAAATGAATGAATAAATGAATGAATGAATAACTGAACAAAAGAACGCATGATATGCCAAAATGTCTCAATAAATAATTGAATAAAAAACAAGAATTTAACACAGTTATACCAACGTACACACACACATACAGAATATTAATTGCATTTAATTAATAACACACGTATAAGCTCAGACACAGGCACTAACACTCGCACACAAACATACAGTATTGGCCAAAACTAAAGCACCCCCTCAGTATATTTAGGATTGAACCGTTGTCCGTTTGGCCTGCCTCTGGATGCCTTATGCCATCTGAATCCTTTAATTTAAACTTAGATTCGTCAGAAAACAACACATTCATCCATTTTTGGACACTCCAGTTGAGATGGGTCTTGGCGAATTCAAGTTTGGCGATATCAAGGGTTTTTTGCTGGTCGTCGACTGAATAATCCGGCCTCTACCGCCCTTCTGGGAATCGTTCTTTCGGTTATTTTTAAATCTAAGCGGTTTCGTACGTGACTAGAAGATGCTGTATGATCATTTTGGAGGAGTCTTCATGTCGCAAGGTTTCCCGTGACCTTCCTCCAGAATGAGTAGGAGATGTGCGACCAGTCTGTAAAAACTTTTAAATTAGCCTAGAAATAATTGATCTGTTGATTGAATATCTTGCACTCAATTGATGCCTTGATAAGCCAGCTCTCCAATCCAATCATTAACTTAAAAATCAACCCACAAAATTGCAATACCAAAGAAGATTTATTTGAAGCCGCAAAAATAGCCTGGGAAGCAATATCTCCTGAAATAATTAATAACTTAATGTCCCCTATGCCTAAAAGATGTGCGTGTATCATTCAGAATAAAGGATTAGCAACGAAATATTGATTTCAATAGTTTTTTGTGCACCTTAATTGGGGGCTGCTTTAGTTTTGTCCGCTTATATTTGCGACTTAAAATGTTTTATGAATTCTAACTTTTTTTTTTTAAATTCTGAATTCCTTAAGTTTGTGTTTTTCAATAATAAGGATATAAATAAATAAAAAAAATAAAAATAAAATTTTAATAGCTTTGTTTTCTTAAAAAAATTATCATTTAAAAAAAAATGTACTGAGGGGGTGCTTTAGTTTTGGCCAATACTGTACATACTTATGAAGAGAATTATATACACCACACATGAACATATTAATACTAAGCGTGAGGACTTTAAGACATTTGTAAACAAACAAGCAGAGAAAAATTAAAAGAGACTAACGGAGGCAGTGAGAGAGAGGGTCACAATGATAGTCAGAGTAGCAAATAATGTTAAAGAGGGAAGCACAAGTGTTATGATGATTGTTATACTTTTTAATTATAATTCGAACAATTATGTGTGTATGTATGTATGTGTATGTGTGTGTTTCACTCACTAATTCCCATGCCTACAATTATGTACTTTGTTCTGGATGATGATAATCATTATATTCATACGTTTGGGTATACGTAGCGTATGAGTATTGGCAAGAAAACAAATTCAATAATAATCATACGCTACGTATACTTTAATCTTTCACTTCTGTTATGCTTCTGAAGTATTTTTCGAGGAGGGCTTAGAATTAATTTTTATTTATATTTTATTTCAACAATAACAACAACAACAAAAATAGATTTTTATTGTAATCTTTAATCTCATAATCTTGTAATATAACGATGTATTCCAATGAAGTTCAGGTTTAGTTTTTTCATAATCAGAAGGGCTAAACAAAACATTGGCATGAAAAATAATTGTCTTTCCATTTAATTGGATCATCTTATGACGGAGGATTTGTGCAGCCATAATTCCTTAATAACTTGTGGAAATTGTGGAGAATAGAGTAGAGTATTTATGGGTTCATTTGAAAATAACATATTAAAGTGACAATAAACCATCAGTTTGTTTTATTTCTTAAATTTCAAATGTAATTGGTCATTACAACCCTTTAGTCAGGATTAAAACCTAGCTTCTCACACCGCTTATGTTGTGTGTATTAATTTTATACATGAGTGGCGGGACCTACAGTTTAAAGTCGAATACGAACGACAGATTTCTGAGAAGCTTTTCATGACAATTTTATTTACTCTCAGAGTTTTTAGCAGAAATCTCCTGAGAGGAAGTCGCTGAAGAAACATTTTGTCATATTTCGTTTAGTTGCAGATGCCTGACCTCGAGTTTGAACCGTGGCCTTATGTCTAATAAACCAACACACTACCTACTAGACTACGGCGACTTCAAATTAGTTGTCATTTATTCTAACTGCTTTGCCATACCCTCAGAACTGCCATATATGAAAAATCCTTAGAGCCGTTGGCAAACGTACCTTAAATTTCATCTCCAACATTGAGGCCCATTTTCGGATAAATAGGCACGTGAATAAACAAACGACATAAAGATCCGAGAGCATCCAATGTATACTGTAAAAGTCAATGCTTTTTGTGGATTTTGGGCAGGTGACGTCATCCGTTCACATTTCTTTGAGAACGACTTTTTTGCCACCAATTTGGTTATCAACTTTTTTTGGATTGAATTAGAAAGCAACGAAATGTGATTTCAATACAACGGCGCTATGGGTCACACAGCTCATTGGATATTCTACACACTACATATGCAAAACGAGTGGTTTCATAAAGGTGAATGTGAATTGACTCCGATAAACTTTTTCTTGTGGGGTTTTCTTAAGTGACGGATATAGGCGAAGAAGCCTTAGAAGTTCTCAAAGCCAACAAAACCAATCTTGTCGTTCTAAAGCAATCAGATATTGTCAGAACTTTCGTCAGAGACTGTTTTGTCGAAAGTAATGGTTTCTTATTCTTACTTCCTTTATTTAATATATCAAAATTAAGATTTGAACTTGAAGTTGTTGACTAGTAAGGCAACAAACTGCTATCCACTAGGCTACAAATACCTTGAATAGATTAGTTTTTCTAATTCTTAAAAATGATCATAAATCGTGCATTTTTAAGTTATGCACACAATAATGCTACTCTTTATAGCTTCAATGCCTTCTGATTTTTCTTTAAATAAAAATCTTTTTAAAATCAAAGTAATTTACGACGAATTGAGTCAAATTAGCGACACAGCGACATGATTTATGGGTCGACAAATGGCATATTTAAGTGATGAATTTTCGTACTTAAATTTTTAAAGTGTTACATCATTGACTCGATTGAAGGCATTTTATTATTTAAAACATATTTCCTTATTCACACATTTCTTTTCACATACGTATATAGTACATACTTATGTATTCAAAAATTTAAATTTCATTTATTTTTCGTTTTGTAATCAAAAATTGTCTTTAAAAGCCTGTGACCACTCACAGCATAAGTGTCATAAAAAAACTGTCATTATTTTCATTTTGCCAATATCGTTCAACATGTGTAACGTATTAAAACAGCGCCACTGACTGACAAGTTCCATTTTTTTTTTCTTGGCAAGTGCAAAAATAAAATAGAAAAAGGAAACATTTTTTTGGCACTTAATTTGGTCTTCAACAAACACTCAGGTATACCAACAACAAAACATTTAAATTGTAAAAATCTGGTGAAGAAAGACTGAAAAAAATATTAAAATTCACTAAAGACAGAAGAGATTTAAAACGAAATAAAAATGAAAAATTGTTCCTCTAACCCAGCAAGCGTTTGTCACGAGCATAGGAATTTTTGTTGTATTAAATATAGAGAAATTTTTTATTTAAAAAACTGTTTTCACTTGAATTTCAAATAAAATTTCAATTCGTTGATTTGAATACGTTGCAGTTATTTGACTGATGCAATGGTAGTATAAGAAAGAGAGATAAACTGATAATTGATGACAGTTAAATGGACCTGATGCTAGTTTTGCTCTTATCTTGTTTTATTATTTCTAAAATTTTTTTTTTTAAATTGAAGTCGCCGTGGTCTAGTAGGTAGTGTGTTGGTTTATTGGACTGAAGGCCCGAGTTCGAATCCCAGGTCAGACATCAAAACGAAAAATATTTCTTCGGCGACTTCCTCTCAGCAGATTTCTGGCAAAAACTCTGAGAGTAAATAAAATTGCCATGAAAAGCGTCTCAATAAAATTTGTCGTTCGGAGTCGACTTTAAACTGTAGGTCCCGCCACTCATGTATAAAATTAACACACACAACATGAGTAGTGTGAGAAGCTAGGACTGAAGGGTGCGGGCTTCTTGGGGACGATTGCTGTAGACTGTCTAATGGTGAAGGTATAGCACTGGCCATTTTATAGTCACTTAGCAGCAACTCGTTTCCTTGCCGTTCGCATCTTGAGATGTCCACAAACACTACTCCCTCTCTTCCACCTTCCTATAACCCATTTTCCTAAAAACCTGCACAATGCACTGCATGAGTAGGGGCCATCCCCTGAGTGCTGGTTTCACAAAAAAAAAAAAAAATTTTTGCTGGGCTATTATCCCAACTGTGTATGCAATATCTGTAATCGTTTTTTGTATGATTTTTAGAGGTCACATGCATTTAAAACAGACCTAGTAATGTATTCCTCAATTGAATTTCACTGTAATTTCTTTAATTTATTAAATTTAAATTTAGACAAATTGTTTATTGTTGTTGTCATGTTTTGTAAAAACAAAAATAAAAATTTCATTTACTCAACCTAACGAAAAGCAATTCGAAATTATTTTTGGGCGAATGACACATTTTCGTTAATTGTTTACAGACACCAACGGGCCATTTGTGGGTGATTTGAAATGAAAAAAACGTAGAGAATCATTTGTTAAATATTTGTGATATTGTGTTGTATTGTGTTTTGTACTGTTTGGCATATTATTTAATAAATAAACGTGGTTGAAATTAAAAGGAACCTAAAAAATATACCGATTAAAAGCAATGTCGCCGAAGTCTAGTAGGCAGTGTATTGTAAGTGTACTTACTGCCTCAATTGATCATTACAAACCTTTGGTCAGTATTACAACCTAACTTCTTACACCACCAATGTTGAGTATGCCAATTTTTGTCCATTAGTGGTGGTAGCTACAGTTTGAGATCGATTCCGAAGGACAGAATTTTTAGAAACTTTTCATGGCAATTTTTATTTCACTCTCAAAGTTTTTGCCAGAAAACTGCTTAGAGGAAGCCCTCCAAAATAGAGACGTCTGAGCTGAGTTTTGAGCTACGGCCTTGCGTCTATTTAGTCAGCACACTACCTTCTAGACTGCTGCGACTTCGATTGATTATTTATGGAGTAGAAATTGACAATTTTCTGTGATTTTTTGTCTTCAATTTTCTAAACATTGGAAATAATTTTCTTTTATTTTCTGTGGAACAGTTTTTTTTCATTATTTGCTTTGAATTGCTTTTTTCCAAATTCCTTTTTTTATACTTTTTTACCTCTCATTTAGTTTATCTACTAATTAACTAAATTTTGTCTAAAAACTTCCCATTCAATGCAACTCTGTATGTTGTATTGTATTGTATAAATATTTATTTTTTGTAATTTATTTCCTTATCTTCTAATTTCAAAACTTAATTTCTAAACAAAAAATCGAACAAACTTTCTTCACCAAGCGTAACTCACATAAAAATTAAAAGTTCTCTACCACTCTTGGCTGCCTGCTGGCTGCACTCGTGGTGGCCTGTTGTTTAACTCCCATTAATTTCAACTCTGTTTGTTGCAAACAATAATATTTATTTACAACAACAACAATAATAATAACAACAAAACATTAAGAGAATATAAAACAACAGTAGAGCAACAACAAAACTACATAAAATTTTAACAGTAACGGTACTTTTTCTTATTCTTACTCTTCTTCTACTGTTGCGACTGCTGCTGCTGTTTCAATTTCAATGTGTAATGCGGAGAGCAAATAAAATGCAATGTAAACAGCGAGTGCGCAATAAAACAGCTGGCGTTGTAGGTGGTTTACAGGCTCCCTGACTAGCTGTGTTGTGTTGTATTTAAAACTGTAGCCCATAATTTATTGTGCTAAACATAGACTGGTGACCCTCAATTTTAAAGTTGTCGTAAGAGAAACTTTCAGTTTTTTTCAGAGAATGCCAAGAGAAATTTTATTTTATTGCCAATAAAATAATTTCATCGACATTGTCTAGTTGAAAAGCATTCTTTAACCAGCATAATTTTGATTTTTCTTTTTTATTATTATTGTTGTTATTATTTTTATAATTTTTGTAAAGCCATGTGCTTTAAAATACCACCCCCTTCCAGAAGGAGTAGGATAAAGTAGAGAAACAAAATAAACGCACCATTATTATACCCTACACTACTTTGAGTGGTATTTGTGGAATCCTTACAAAATAGATCCCGACTAGGATCTCGTCATGGGTCTTCAAAAAACTTTATTTAAAATTAAGAATTTCAGTTTAAAAATACGAGGCGTGTTTGAAAAGTATTTATTTACACATCACCTCAAAGTTATCCTTTTCACAAACAAGGAAAAGTAAGAAAGATCTCGATTAGTTGCACCTGAAAATGAAGAATTTGCTTAGCCTAGAGTCCTAGTTCTATTGCGGTTGCAAAAAAGAATATTTGCTTTGTATTAACAAGAATCGTTCGTTAGATTCGGAATTCAAAACATAATCACAGTACTTCTTTGATTAGTCACGAGTGCAGCAGGTCTGGATACTGTTTCTTTAATGGGAAATAATTCGTTTAGATGATCTAGTTGTTGTTGATCTAGGAATGTTAAGAGTTTGTCCACAGGAAGGTAAGCTTTCGGGCTTTTGCTGCAGGTAAGCACGTTCTTCCACATTATGGGAAGAGTTTACGTTTTGCTACAATTCCACATATAGGAAAATACATCTGGATGATAATTCTGGATTGATCAACATATACGCTATGCTACTGCTATCCGAACACGGCCATCTTTTGTTTGTGCTGTCATAGGTGATACATTTTTTATTTCCAATCAATATCCTATCCAAAAATTTTTCAATTTTGTTTCGATTGAGCCGGAATTCGTTAATGGAAATTCGCTTCATGATATTTTTCAACTCGTGGTAGTTCTATCTTAGTAGTCCTAATCAGATTTTAGTGAAATTTTTAGGTACTAAGCAATGGAAACTGTGTGACATGAAACTCTATGGAAATCTAAGAAACAAGATCTTAAATGCTTTTCCCAATTTTCTATTGCAGGTTTCCGTAAAGTTCTTATTAATTTAGACCTTTGGAATAAGAACTCATCACGTACTAATCAATCATGCAGTACGGCGAGTTTTTTTCGTACTATTGTCCATTCTAGATCTCCTAAGGGGGCGTTTAGTTTTTGATTTCTAAGTCATCGCGATGAAAACCGTTTATTGTTCTTAAGTAATAAAGTAATAATAATCTCGCATAATAAATACATAATTGGCCATTACAACCCTTTAGTCAGGATTACAACCTAGTTTCTTACACCACTGATGTTGCGTGTGTTAATTTTATACATGAGTGGTGGGACCTACAGTTTGAAGTCGACTCCGAACGACAGATTTTTGAGAAACTTTTCATGGCAATTTTTTGCCAGAAATCTGTTGAGCGAAAGTTGAGGAAGAAATATTTTTTCATATTTTCGTTTTGATGTCTCACCTGCTGTTTGAACCGTGGCCTCACGTCTAATAAGCCAACACACACTACACACAAATCTTATCCAAAGCGGAATGGTACATCACGAGCCAAACTTGATTCTAAAGGTGATTTAACATATTTCCACTAAAATTTGCCTTTTGGAATTATGTTCACCAGTCTGAGCAAACCTTGCATCACAGCAAACAATTTTCTTGCACTATAGGTGATCATAAAGTCGATCTATATCCCTCCAAAAAATGTCCATTTGTGTTAATTTGTTGTTATTTTTCCTTTTTCATTTCCCGTAATTTTGATTTTATTTTTGAATTGTTTTGCATGTGAGCCCTGTTAACCCGGTCCTACTCCAACCTGCTGTAAACAATATGTTGTTACACTAACATGTTTGATATTGGGAAAAAAGCTTTTTCAATCAGACATGCCTGCTACAAACCATTTGCACATTTATAACGGCTGCTGATAAGAATTTTAATGAAAAGAAAACTTTTCTGATTTTGACTTTTAAAAATTGTTGCCCGAACAGTTGTTGCATTTATTTAATTACTGGTATTAGCCGAAGAAGAACAAGAAGCCTTAAGATAAGAAAAGCTTTGCTTTGAAATTGGGTTAATAGAGGCATTAATCTCCATATGAAAACTTTAAAAGGCTGAATAGAGTATGGATAACTAATGAATTACGTAAAAAATAAAAAATTTAAATGTTTTAATATAAAATATGGTCTGTAATTAACGATCTTCGAAATAGATTTTTAATATGAATTTTAATTAAATAACTTCGCTTTCTACAATTATATGATAATTTTCCATTTTCGATTTTGAAAAAAAAAAAATAAACTAATATGTATGTATAATGAATAATTGTGAGAAATGTTTATGACAATCATTTAAAAATAATTTAAAAATAATATTTTCGTGTTTAAAAGGTGTTCGAAATTAAGTTCGAATTTTTCGAACATTAATGAAAATTGCCAAAAATCGATTTGTATAATGAATTTAAGCCAGTTCTTATGGTTCTCATAACTTTAACGAACATGGAAAATTATGAAAATAAAAAATATTGTGATAGAAATTGTAAAACTTCAATTTCAAAATGATTTCTTTTAATTTTCACATGTATAAAATATTTTTGAACTTAAGTTTAAATTTTCGAACTTTACCTGAATGTGCTCGGAGTGGATAATTTTTCTTAATTATTATGTGGATTATCGATTCTTACGACGAATTTATATTAAATAAACCCCTTTTTGTTTAATTATAGTGTCACTTTCTATTTTCGAACATCGAAAATTATGAAGAAAAAATTATTTTGTACAACTTTTACTTGCAAAAGTTTTAAATATAATTTTTAGATGTGGAAAAAATTTTTCGAACTTAAGTTCGAATTTTCGAACATCCGCTAAAATGGCTGTAAATCGATTCCAAAAATGAATTTTATTTAAATAAGACCTAAATCCGAAATATTCTTAGGAATTTGTATGTTCGAAATTTGAAAATAAAGAAAACGAATAGGATTTTTATAAAACAAAATTTATTTAGAATGTTTGCATTGTGTTTTTAATATAAAACCAAACGAATTAAAGTTCAAACATTATTTAAAACTGATCAAAAACAAATCTTGACATGAATTTCAGTTAAATAATATCTGTTTCTTATGTTTTTCATACTCGTAGAGTTTAACATTTAGGAAGATTAAAAATATCGAAAATAAAAATAAAATTCGAATCGGAATGTTAGCAAAGTTTTTAAAATGTTTCTGAAGTGTTTCTAACGAAAAAACAAAAAAATACTTTATAAATTGAAATCAACTTTCGAACTTCCCCTTAAGCACTGTGCAGGCGATTTATTTATGTATTTTCTTTAAATTTCTTTTCTTTATTTTCTCGTGTTAAAATGGTAAACCATTATGAATTATTTAATGCATCGCTTACTTCTTAAATATCAACAACCTTCGGCCGTTTTATTGCAATTCTTTTAAACACTTTTACTTCCGTTTCCTTTCTTCAAATTAAAAGAAAAAAAAAAAAAAACGTAAACAAAATAAATAAAGAGGGATTTTTGCTCAGTCGTAAACACTCTCACTTACTCTCTCTCTCTCTCCTACCGCTATTAGCTCAACAACTTTCAGTTTCAATATTGAAATTTTTTTTGGTTCGTTTCGAACCTGTCTGTTGAACTTGTATGTTGGGTTTGATGGTTCAGTTGTTGTTGTTTGCGTATAGAATTCTGGCAGGTAAAAAGCATGCGGAAATTTAGTTGCAAACCAAACGTCGTCTAGGCAAAAGCACTTTCTACCAAAGAGAAGAAAAAAAAAAGAATTTTTTTAAGCGGAAAAAAATAGAAAAAATTCCGTGAAAATTTGTTATTTTTTGGCAAAGAAAACAAAAACAACAATTAACAGATCGAACCGTGTTTTTGTGTTTTTTTTTGTTGTCGTTCGTTAACGTTTTTTGGCAACAAATTTTTCGGTTTTTAAAACGAAAAGGTGTAACTGCGACTGTGCTTGTGTGTGTGTGTGTGTGTTTGTGTAAGAGTGCAAGAGAGTGGGTATTTTGTTTAGATTTTCTATTTATTTGTTAGGAAAATAATAAAAAGAAAAGCAAAGAAATGTAAATAAAAAGAAAAGTTATTGTTAAAAGCGTGCCTATAGGCCATGTTCAAATCTTAATAACAAATAGAAGAAGAGAATAAAAGATTAAAATAAATTTATTTATAAAATATTCAATCAAAAAGGTGTTAATTTTGATACAAAGAAGCTGTCAAAGAAGAAGTTCGAGTAGAAGCATGAAATTGTTATAAAATCTGTAAATAAATGCCGTCTGAAAAAAAAAATAAATAAATACGTAAAGCATTTTAAAAAAGTGGTTAATTAAGTGCTTAATTAAAATATAAATATAAATAGAAATCAAAATAATAATACATCATAATACTCGTGAATATTATCTAATTTTTTTTAAATTATTTTTAAGTGTCATTGAAAAGTCTGTTTGAATTCGAAAAAACAAATTGTTATTCAATACAAATTTATGGAAAAATTTTGTAAATTCTTAAGTAATGGAAATAAAAAAAAATTTTAACGATTGTGTAACATGGAACGAGTTGCTCTGGTTATGAATACACATCGTAGTTAAAGGAAAATTATATGCTACAGCGTTTATATTATAAACAAACAAAAAATTGTTATATTCTTCAAGTGTAATGTATAGGAAATACATACAATCACCGTTACATACATACATATGTATGCCCTTTCAGTGATTAAATAATTCATTTCTACACATTACATACAACTATTACAAAATGATCAAATCTATAATTAATTAATTAAATTATTAAAATTGTTATTTACAAAAGTGGAAGAAGAAAAAATAAAAAAATAATAAAAAAGAGGCAGCAGATTTGAAACAAATTGAAAAAAAATAAAAAAAAATTTGTAAAATATTAAAATAATAAAATATGAAAATAAATATAAAAAATTAAAATAATATTGTTTGAAAATGTATAAATTAAAAATGTATTTTGTATATATTCATATACATACAAAAAGAATAAATAAATAACATAAAACGTTAACGAATTATTAAATTCATATAAAAATTAATAAAAATAAGTAAAAAAAAAGAATTAGAAATAATAAATTATTGTTGTTGAAAAGGCCTTTAAAAATATATTTAAAATTATATTAAAAATTAATACAAAAATATGAAAAAAAATTGTATTAAATAATTAATTAATAGAATAAAAATTAAAACACAATTAATAATTAAAAAATTTACAAGAAATTAATACAGTCTATTCTTATAAACATATCATTTTTAAAAAAATCTTATTATAAAGAAAAAATACCGAAAACTTGTTAAACTCTAAAACTTAAATTATCGAAAAATTCTATCAATAAATTTTATATGTGTGTGAAGATAAATTCGAATTTAAGAAACAAAGACACAAACCTACATTTAGCAGCGCCACTTTTTACCTCTAACAGAGTAAACTTTGCTATTAACAGAGCACTGTTAACTGTTTAACAGTGGCAATAGTAGATTATTCTTCTACTTTGTAATTATTGCCGACTATTGGCATAAAATTTAATTCTCATTACGGTCATTATTATTTGTGAACAAAAGTGAAATTTTCTCAACTCTCAAAATTATTCCAGCTATCCCACTACCACGGTTCATAAGAGGACCCTCTGGACTACCATTTACATATAGTCTGTATGGTATACTATTTCTTATATGTTCCCAAATGACCACAGATATTATAGAGAATTTTCAAGCAACAAATTGATATTTTTAAAGGCAATTTTCTCCTCACCATATCACTTTATATGTAACTATGTTGCTGATTATATTAAAAGGCCTTGGCATCTTCCTTTGTATATAGTATGGTACTCATAAACCTAAAGTATTTCCCAAAATTAGCTCCTAAACAAGTGGGCTTATTCAGATAGATACTGTTAAATACATAACAATGCTCTGTTAAGGGCAAATTTTGTTCTGTTAAGAGGAAATTTTGCTCTGTTAATGCCAAATGTGGCGCTGCTAAATTTTATGGTTTGCGTCTTGGATTTTCAAATACGAATTTGAAAAATTTTAGTACAAAAAAAAAATTACGTAATTTTTTGTTAAATGCTAGAATTTTCGGTATTTTTTTTTAAATCCTAAATACGCTAGTTTCAAAGAAAATATTACAAGGTGTCATTTTGTTCTACATACATACATACATAATTCGTCATTACAACCCTTCAGTCAGGATTACGACCTAGCTTCTCACACCACTTATGTTGTGTGCGTTAATTTTTATACATAAGTGGCGGGACCTACAGTTTAAAGTCGACTCCGAACAACAGATTTTTGAGAGTCTTTTCATGGCAATTTTAATACTCTGAGTTTTTGCCAGAAATCTGTAGAGAGGAAGTCGCCGAAGAAATATTTTCATAATTTCGTTTTGATGTCTGACCTGGGATTCGAACTCGGGGTTTCAGTCCAATAAGCCAACACACTACCTACTAGAGATGAGCGATCCAGTGATTTTTGAAGAACGTTGTTCTCAGTGAACGTGATTTGTTAATCACTGTTCTTTAAAACAGTGATTGTGATCACAGTATTCCAATAATACAATAATATTATAATAATATTTTATTAAGTGGAAAGAAAGAGACAACTAAATACATACTACGAAAAGACTACTAAACAAAATCAAAGTGGTGTCATCAATGTTATTATTTTTAATGTAATTTTTCTTTTATATGAAGTTTGATAATTAAGTTTCACAGAAAGTTCATGTATAAAAGACAAAAGTAAATAATCAGCATCATCTAATAGTAATTCTGCCTCGCTCAAAATAAAATGAAATAAATTTGAGTATGTAACAAGTTTGAAAGAACGACATTATTAGTAACTGTTATTTGGCAATTTCAATCACTGTAGTTACCAGTGACTTATCAATCACCGTGATTAAATCACAGTTTTGAAAATATCGCTCATCTCTACTACCTACTAGACTACGGCGGCATTATGTTCTAGAAATTCGAATAATTCGGTGGGTTTTTTATTATTATCCTACATAATATAATTGGTCGTTACAACCCTTTAATCAGGATTACGACTTAGCTGCTCACACCACTGGTGGAATCTACAGTTCAATTGTGTGTGTTAATTTTATATATTTGAGTGGCGGCACATACAGCTTAAAGTCGATTCCGAACGACAGATTTTTAAGAAACTTTTCATGTCAACAATTATTTTACTCTCAGAGTTTTTGCCAAAAATCTGCTGAGAGGGAGTCCCCGAAGAAAGATGTTTTCATATTTCGTTTTGTTGGACATGTCTGACCTGGGGTTTAAACCATGACATCGCGTCTAATAAAACAACACACTACCTACTACACCATGGCGACTTCACTTAGTAGCAGAAGGTGAATCACATGATCGTCTCTTCACAATTATTTGTACGATTCCTATAACAGATAATATTCCTAAAACCTGTTTCTTAAAATCAGTCACCTACACCATCAATTGTAAGAAGCATATTGAAATCCATATTCAAACAGTAATTTTTTAGTACTCCGAATGAAGTGGAGTAAATCCCTGATAGGAGCTGATCAGAATACGCTTGAATCTAAGGAGTGCGCACAAAAAAAAAATGGGCCTACTTTTAAGCTTATAACTTTTATCATAATTGAAAAAAATGAATACCGTTACATTGTTTTTGTTAGTCATCTGTTTCAAAATCCACGTGCTAAATGTCATTGCAATAGCAAAATTAGTTTTTTGAAAATGGGCACCCAACAAGAATGTCGTAAAAAAATAATTGAAATTTTTAATGAAAAACCGCGCCGCTTACAAAAAACGATTGCTAGGCTCGCAGGTGTTAATCAAAAAACAGTTTCTAAGCTAAGAATAAAACAATATAAGGAGTCTTTAAGTATTGAGAGAAAGCGTGGAAGTGGAAGAAACAAAGCAAGTAAAATAATACGTATTTTTCAAAAAACACCCTAACATGTCTGGAAGAAAAGTGGCTCAAAAAGTTGGATGCTCTGAGACCTTTGTCAGAAAAAAATTTTATACACAAAAGAATTCAAATATTATTTACTTTAATTGAAATATAAAACGAAAAAAATCCGCCACTTAGTTTTATTTCTATAACGAAAACTGTAAGTCCAGTCTTTTTCGTGCGCACTCCTTAATTATTACTATGGTCCTAGTCAACAAAACAACGTACAACTGCACGATATGTGGACTGTGGCATCATATCTTTCTCTCGGACGTGACTTTATCAGAAGCTTGGGATTTTTTTAGGGAACAAGGGGGTTATTGTATCTCAGTACACCATACACGGCTTAAGTGTGTCCATCTTGTCGGCTTACCTAGATGTTAATATAAACAAATTGCTTTTCGTATTTATGCATACAAATTATGCTACTGAATTCTTTCGATTGTCAATACCAATGTCTTTCAAATGTCAAAAAACAAAGATGCCTTAATTGAAATCCCCAAAGAAGTCTAGCCATTGAATAAATTTATATTTTTAAAAAAATTTTGTAGAAAAAAATGTCTCCTTAAAGGCATGTCTTTAATGAATTTTATTAAATTAAGGGCACATACACAAAAAATTCACATTTTTTTATATTTTTACGTAAAAAAATGGATAAGAAAAATTTAAAATAATTTCAAATGATTTGATGATTTAATGATACAAATCACGTTTTATTGATCACACAATCTTTGGACTTTTAATTTCATAAAAAATAAAGAAAAAATTCTTTAAAGTGATTGAAACAGATTCGTTAATTCGTTGACAAACAGCGGACATACACACAACAGGTGTTAAGTTTTAAATTCTCCACCCACAGTTAATAAATTTATAAAATAAAATTCTAATCTCGAGTGTTTTTAAAAGACTTAAAAGTTTTTTATAAAATTAAAATCAAAATAACAAAATGCGGAAGTTGGTGCGGTTTTTTTTCCAACTTCTCTTCGTTAATTAATATTTTTGCCAAATGATTTCTACTTTTATTTTCTTTCTCTTTCTTATGGCACATTACTTAGTTGATTTTATGATTTTAATTTTTTTTTTTTTTTTTTTTTGTTTTTGTATTAAAATTTTAATTTCATTTACATTTTGTGTCATTTAATATGTCGCATTTAATCTATTTTTAAACGTGGGCGTTTAAAGTTACCGCGTTCAGTAAACAAAAAAAAAAAATCAGATTTTTTAGACTTTATTTTAATCATTATGACAATTTATTTATTTTTTTTTAATACATTGTGTATGTGGTTTATTTCTATGTTGAATTCTTATTTAACATTAACATTTTTCTTTATTATTTTTATAAATTTTATTTGTTTACTTTTCTTCTTTTCTAGTGTATGAGAATTTTTTTTGTTGATATTCTCAATTGTTAGTTTTAAAAATATAAATTAATTATGACGCGCGGTTATAAAATATTACAAAAGATTTGTTTGCTTTTTTAACCTTAAACGGTAACTTGCTCTGGCATTAATGATTAATTTTAAAATTTGCATAAATAATATGTAATAAATACAGACAAATGGGGGCGGCGATAATTCTTTGTAATAAGCACCCAGTAAAACTTAAAAGGGAAATTAATATGACTGCATAGTGTTGCTAATAGATAAGTATGGATTGTATACAAAGCAAAGACTTGATGAAAGATCATACCACTGTTTAAGACCTTCTACAGAAGTGATGAAAAAACGATTGTTGAACGCAGCGGTCTTGGTTACATATAGGGTTGCCAGCCTGGCTGGACTTGGCTGGATTGTCCAGCTTTTTTGATGCTTGTCCAGTTTCAAGCTAAAATTTAATTTGTCCAGCTAAATGGAATTTTTTTTAGTACACTGCAATAACTTGGGCAATAATTTTCATGTTATCTTTGTCAAATCATGTTAGCTAACACTGATTGTACATTTGTTATACAACTAAGTTATGATTTCCCTCTTCTATCATCACTGACAACATGTCTCAACACTTGAACAGCTGATGTCATAATAAATATTATTGCGAGCGTTAGTCAATTTCTTTACATACAGCTTTTATTTTTTTGTACATGATTATAATAAAAATAATTTGCGGAAAATCTTGAAATGGATATTGATGAAGAAGCTGGTCCATCAAAAAGACGACTCACAACTTTCTGTGATAGATGGAAAGAGTTTGCAAAATATGCTAATTGGATAAGAAAAAAAGATAATTACACGGAAGAGTGTAAATTATGTCAAACAGACATTATAATCAAATATGAAGGCAGCCGCTCGCTTGATAAACACATAAAAACAAAAAAACATAATAAAATGGAGATGTCGCAGAAGTTGTCTCAAACTATTTCGAATTTTGTAGTCCCAACAGAGACAAAAATTGTATTTTTTTATGTCCAGCTTTTTTTGTTTTGTCCAGCTTTTTAAAACCCAATGTCCAGCTTTTTGCGAATCGGAATCTGGCAACCCTAGTTACATACCAGAGATCAGCAATGAATCGTTTTTTCGCTACTCATAAGCACTCATGAAATTTTTAATATAAGTGAGGATTCAACAATAATGAAATTTAACTATGTACTCTGATTCATTCATACTCACTACAATGCCGATTTATAAGTACAGGTTGCAATGAGTATGCATACAGCGTTGACATCAAACTCATACCATTCGAAATATGTCTGATTCAGAAGCCTACTCATTTAGATTCATAACTTTAGAAAAATACTTATAATCAGCCATGTCACAGAACACAATTCCGATCGAAAGTGGTTTCAATTCCGAAAGTCGAGTCTTTGGAAAACGAAAAACGAAAAATTTCTTCGTAATGAAACCACTTCAAATTTTCAAAGTGGTTTTGATATTTTTGATGATTTATTAAAGAAAAATTTTAATAAAACTTAGTCAAACTGAAAGACAAAATGGTATGTTTTATTATTACATAGGTTTTCTAAGTATTTACTTAATATTTATGCTTAAGAAATTAAATTTTGTAAAATTGCTGAGAAAAACAAAACAAAGTGATATATTTTTTCATCGAAATATTGCCACGTTATTTTTTTGAGCAAACCACTTATTTTTGAGAACAAAAATTTATTAAGTAGAACAAATTTAAGCGGTGGCAACACAAACGATGGACAAAAGGAAATACAAAAATATTTTTACGTTGAATTTAATTCAGTTTTATAAAAATGTATGTACAGACCAGGGCGAACTCAATAAATAAATTTCTTTTTATGGATAATTTTTTGTTCAAAAGTTATTTCGAGGTAATAGTGTACAAGTTTTTTTTGCTCACTGTACGCAAACAATATGTTTGACATTTACGTGGACTGAAAAAAGCAATCAGCTGGGCTGATAACACTACCTATTGAATTTGCCTTGGTACAGACTATTGAAATTTTTTTGTATTATTAACTTATATTTTTTTAAGGGGAAAAGGGGTATTTTTCATATAAAATTTTTAATTTTTTTTTTGATTTCAATTAAAATTTTTGTTTCAGCGGCTTTTTCTCTTCTTTTGTTTTGGTTCTGTTGTCATGCACTACGTTGCCATACTTTATTCGAAAAGCAGCAATTTTATAATTTTTGGGAATGAACAAAATCGTTCGTAATCTGAAGAACCTAAAACAAAATCGATCGGAATTGCATATTCGATATTAAAACCATTCCGATCGGAATCTGTGACATACCTAAATACTTATAAATGATTCGATTGATTCTAAGCATTCATCAAAATTTACAGTCTTAGATGTTGTTGCATTTACAACAAAAGAAAAAAGACACATAAGCCAAGAAGCAGAGTAAACACACAACCGTCTAGTGGGTATTTTAGTGTTCGTACGTGAATCATACTTATTTCGTGATTCGTATATATGTTGAGCCATAAAGAGTCGAAATCAATACCATCATACGTGTTGTTAAGTGTGAATATGATGAGTACTTCAAACTTTGAATATGAGTAAAAGAGGTTCCACGATATTAAAATAAGTATGAATGCGCATAAGTATCAGAAATTATGAGTATGATTCGATTCTACTCAACTTTTTGAATTCTCATTACTGATCTCTGTTACATACATACATACATACATACATAATTGGTCATTACAACCCTTCAGTCAGGATTATGACCTAGCTTGTCACACTATTTATGTTGTGTGCGTTAATTTTATACATGAAGGGATTGGATCTACAGTTTTAAGTCGACTCCGAACGTTAAATTTTTGAAAAACTTTTCATGGCAATTTTATTTACTCTCAGAGTTTGTTGCCAGAAATCTGCTGAGAGGAAGTGTCCAAAGAAATATTTTTCATATTTTCGTTTTGATTTCTGGCCTGGGGGTTTGTACCGTGGCCTTACGTCTGATAGGCCCACACACTACTTACTAGACTACGGCGACCTCTTCGCTATGTTATACGTACATACATACATCCAGGTTTACAGTAAATTGGACTCTCTCTCACTACATAAGTTGCAAGTATCTTTTAATAATGCTACGCGGTATGTGTATGGTTTAACTAGGTTTAGCAGTATATCGTCCTGGAGGAAAATGATCTTGGGCTGTGACTTAATCGACTACCTTCGGATGTGAAATATTATATTCTTACATAATCTTCTTTATCGTAAGAAACCACCCTATCTCTTTGAGAAGCTTGTATTTGGTAGATCCACTGGCTATACAACTCTAATTATACCTAGATACACTTACATCAATACTAACAGATTGTTTTTCGTCAACGCAATTAATTTGTGGAACTCCTTACCAATGACTATTAAAAACATTTCGAGAAAGAGCAGTTTTAAGAAGTCACTTTTGACTATATGTCCTCAAATATTTAAAAAAACAAAAAAACACATTAATATTACTTTTATTTTTTTTTTAATTTTATTTTAAGAATTTTGTGTGAAAATACAAAAAAAATATATTGGCCTGTGGATTACATTAGGTGTAGCGTTTGGATTTCAGCTTGTTTTTCATTTCCGTAGCAATATTCGACATTTATGGAAATCACGTTACACCTAGAGTGGGTAGATATTTAAAAAAATGAATCCTACTGCAAGTGCTAGGCTTATGGCGGTAGAACCAACAACAATTAAAGGCTTTTTCTTTTATTTTCTTTCTTATAGAAAATAAATGCTTGTTACCAACAGACAACGGTATAATGTCAACAGTTCTAGAAGATAAACAGGTATTGCTTGTGACTACAACTGTATGCTATAGCTGGTCCACACTGATTACTAAAATTTCCAGCATTCTCATCTCGCTACTCAAAAGAAAATCAAGCAAATATAAACAGCTTTTAATTGCCTGAACATCACTGCCTCTATGTCAACAACAATAAAAATGAATATTTCATGTCGAAAAATTTAATTTTCAATTTTACACACACTTGAGTTGTTTTCTTCTCTTTTTTTTTTTGTTGGAAAAAAAATATTCACCCTTTAAACATGAAACAAATTGAAAAAATTTAATTGAAATCGTACAAAAAAGGCTGGTTGTTATTGACAAAAAAAGAAAAAAAATATTTGAATGAACAAAAGAGAAATCATTCATTTGAAACAGAAACATCTCGTCAAAAATTTGTTTATTTGGCGCATTGTTTTTCAAACCATGAACAGAATGAAATCACAGCCGCAATAAAACGAAAAATCTATGAAAAAATAATTTTCGATTGTATACAAATTGGACCAAAGCAAAAAAAAAGAAGTCTAATAAAGATGTTTAGGCCAGAAACAATAAATAAGTAAAAAAAAAAAAAGAAAAACAGATTAATAAAATTTATGGCTTTTTTCTTTCTTTCGTAATCCAAAAGAAAAAGAAAAAAAAATTAAAAACCAAAAAATTTTTTTTTTCTACTCACGACACTGGGTTGTCAATCAAATGGAAATTCTTTATAATTTTTGTTTTTCTTTTCCATTCTTTTTGTTTTTAATTAGAAACTGTTTAAAAAAGATTTTCAAATTAACAATAAAATGAAACGTGAAAAGCGGTAGTTTTTTTTTGCCTGATTTTTAATGATTTAAAGCACATGTCTTTTCATGTTCCAATTTTGTTCAACCATAACGAAATTTTTCATCAATTTTCAATATTAAACGTTGATTTATTTAAATAAAATTATTTTAAGAAAAAATTAATTACTTTACCAAACATGCTCCATTAAATAATTTTTATTTCCATTTAATTTGGATTTGAAACTACAATTTGCGGTGCAGTTTTTTATTATTTAACAGCGTTGTATTGCTTTGTAAAGCATTTAAGCGTGTTTCATTGGTTTCGTGTTGCTTAGCAAACATGAGTGAATAAATTGAATTATAATTGCAACTATTGGAACAATTAATTCATTATTATGGCATTATTTTATAAATAATTGGAATACATTCTATAAAATTCTACAGCTGACAATAGCAAATAGAACAAAGCGTTAAAATAAAATCCAATTTAATACAGAATTTTATTATAGAAAACTAGTTTTCAAAGATTTGAATCAGTTAGTAGAAACTACGGAAACATTACGTAGATAATTACAATGGCGGTTATAAAACTATGCAAAAATAAGAAATTTGACGCAATTTGAAATTTTCAGTTTATATACGTTTCCCTGAAGTCGCCGTAGTCTAGTAGGTAGTGTGTTGGCTTATTAGACGTAAAGCCAGGGTTCGAATCCCAGGTCAGACATCAAAACGAAAATATGAAAATATTTCTTCGGCGACTTCCTCTCAGCAGATTTCTGGCAAAAACTCTGAGAGTAAATAAAATTGCCATGAAAAGCTTCTCAAAAAACTGTCGTTCGGAGTCGACTTTAAACTGTAGGTCCCGCCACTCATATACATATAAAATTAACGCACACAACATAAGTGGTGTGAGAAGCTAGGTCGTAATCCTGACTGAAGGGTTGTAATGACCAATTATGTATGTATACGTTTCCCAGCGATATTCAATGACTTTTATTGCTGCACTGTTTGTAGTAAGAAAGATCTGTATCGGTTTTAATCTGAAGTAACCATTAATAATTTCGGTATTATTTTAAAAGTTTTGAAAATAAAAAAATAAACCTAGAAGCTAAATCTGGCATATACGCTAAGCTACCCGAATCACGAATATGATTTTACTTGTTCACCAAATGAGGCCTCATTTAATCACTTTAGTGCTGCTCTAGGGTCATAGCCATACAGTATCAGAAACATCTCGTGGTAGTTAAATATACTCATCCAGTGATTTTCACCCTAATGTAAAGTACTTACTTAACTGGCCATTAACAACCTGATCAACGGATTTCGGCCTGCTTTAACACATCCTTCCAGGCGCCTCTGATTTTTGCGCGCCTACGCCAGTTGATCACACCAATCGTTAAAATGGCTGCCTCGATTTGGTCCTTCCAACACAAACAAGGTCGTCCTCTTCGCCAACTTCCGCAAATCCCCGCCTGTAGGTCCCGCCACTTATGCATAAAATTAACACACACAACATAAGTGGTGTGAGAAACTGCGGGTTTCTTGGGGACGATTGCCTGTAGACTGTCTAATGGTGAAGGTATAGCACTGGCCATTTTATAGTCACCTAGCAGCAACTCGTTTCCTTGCCGTTCGCATCTTCCCCCTTTCCACCTTTCCTAAAAAACCTGAACAATGCACTGCATGAGTAGGGGCCATCCCCTGAGTGCTGGTTTCATAAAAAAAAAAAAAATTCCTGTCTCGCCAGAGCATCCTTCTCCATTCGAACGATATGGCCAAGCCATCGCAGCCGCTGCATGTTAATACACTGCACAACGTCTAAGACCTTGAGTAGCTCTTACAACGCATTGTTGGATCGAATGCGGAAGTCATTGTCAACTCGCACTGGACCGAAGATCTTATGTAGGACTTTTCTCTCGAATACTGTCAAGGCTGCTGCATTCGTGCTTAATAATGTCCATGACTCTGCGCCATAAAAAAGCACGGGGAATATGAGCGACTTGTAGAGTCGCTGATGTGAAGCTCCCTTCATGTTTAATGTTGGCATACTAAGCTATAGGTTGTTAGACTTTAAAGTCGCTTCCGAATTCTATTTACTCTCCGAGTTTTTGCCATAAATCTGCTGAAAGGAAGGCGTCAAAAAAATATTTTTTTTATATTACGTTTTGGTGGAGATGTCTGACCTGGGGTTTGAAACAAGTCCTCACGTGTAATAAGTCTCACTACGTGCTGGACTACAGCGACTACAACTTTGTGGATAATAAGTCATCTTGGAAAAGAAGTATTTATCTTGCAAAAAAGGGTATTTTTTTAGGGATTTTTTGCTTGTTGTTAATACTTTAGTACTTTAACAAGAGCCTCATAAAGCTATTATTTTAAAAACAATTCTCTTTTCTTTATAAATTTCAATTTTGTTGCAAAGTTTTTTTGTTTTTAAGAGAATTTATTATTATTTTAAAATAATTTTTTAAAAATTTTTTTTTTGTTCTAACAATGCCAAACACTTGTCACAATGAGTGCTTTTCATACATTTTATAGTTTTTTTTTATTAACTATTTAGGCACTTGTGTTGTCGCTTTTGAAAATTTTATAAAAAATTCACATTTTGATGAGTTTTTCAATGAAAAAAAAAATTTTTTTTAAAATAAAAATATTAAATGCCAAGCAAATATTTTTAAATGTACAATAAAAATTTCTTTTAATTTCTATTCAACTTAATTTGCAACATGCAAGAAGCAATGGCAATACAAATATTTTTATGCGGCACATAAATTTGATTGAAATTTTTTTTAATAGAAAAAGTAAAAAAAAATTGAAAACATATATTGAAAATATTTTTTTTATTTTAAATTTATAATTCAACCTATAGAAACATAAAATTTTTTTATTTATTATTTATTTTCGTTCAAGTTTAATACCTTTAACATTTGTTTATTTTTTTTTAAATTTTTTTTCTATTTTTTTGAAAAATTCTAAACAGCTGCCTAGTCACATTTGATGCTCATCTTTCTAAAAATATTGTGATAAGCATCACCATTTTGGTATTTTTTTCGGTTTACCAATTGGGAAAAGTTTTTTTCTTTGACGGTTTTAGCATTTTTCTTAATGAATATGAGAACATGAAAAGAAATTAATAAATTGAACATGCAAAGCAGTAGGCAAATTATTTAAAAACAATTCATTAATCAATAAATCTCATATGCACAGTGGGTAGCACAATTTTAGGTAGCAACCTACAGCAAATATTAATTATTATTGTAGTGTTGTTTGTGTATTTTTGTTTACTTGTTTAGCATTTTTATGCTGGTGTTTGTTGTTATATTAAGCAGTACGATAATTTGTTTGTTTACTGCATTGTTTTGTTTTTGTAGCTTTTGTTTATAATTTTAATGTTGAACGATGTAAAAGCAAAACACCAGTATCTAGATTTTTTATTTGCGTAGCAATATATTATATATTTTTGTCCCACTGTGATCTGTATATCTTCGCCGCCTTATCCGTACAAAACGCTTAAGTCTACGCAATTTCATAGCACTAGGCAGCAATTCTTAACCTCTTCAAAATTGAAAGACTTTCTTTGAAATGAAGCCAATTCATCATCATAAACATGTTCGATAATTTCATAATTACCGTAAATAATTTAACGGTAATTTTATGTATTGTATTCTATGAATGCCTTGGTTACATTAATTCCAACAACAACAATACTTAGGGTTGTTGTATAAAGAAGTCTTTTAGTTTGAAGCAAACAAATCCCCACTACAATCCCCCTCTATTAATAGGGGATTTTTGTTTTCATTTTATTTCTTATGTTACACGCGCATTTTGTTTCTCATTTCCTGCCTGGTTAACGATTCCATTCGTTTCTCATTACGTTTCCTTTTTCTATCTTATTCCGCTAGAACTGCCATTACTTAAGAAGGAAACTTACAAACACACACACTGACTAAGAAATACATGTACGTGTATATACAGTTATATTAACGTCTGAGTAGACAGAATATTTCATGTAAAGAAAGCTTTTCAAAAGGCTCTTCATCTTCACTGTTGTCTGTTGCTGTTGTTGTTTCTTTTTTAAATTTTTCTTTCATGTTATTATTCTCCATTTTATTTTACTTGTTGTTGTTATTGTTTTTGTTTCTTTTTTTTTCCATATTTTTGTTTAATCACTCATCACATACATAATTTATTTATTAACCAAAAACAATAACAATAACTGAAGAAGCAATAAAAAACAGAGAAAATCATCATCATCATCATCATCATCATTGGCAATCACTGAAGTGTGCAAATTAAATGAAAGAGAAACAAAGAGAGAGAGAAAGAGAGAGAGAAAGAGAAAAAAACCAATGGGTATAAGCAATAATAATATGTAATAACAGTTACAACATGATTGTAAAATATAAATGAAATACACAACAGAACTCTTAAGCACAATGGAGAGTGAGAGTAGAGGAGAAAAATTTAAAAAAATTTTCAATTAAAACCAGTCACGTAAACCAGTCGCTCTCTCTCTCTATCTATCTATCTCTCTCTACTAGGTACCCTTTGTTAATCATAAGAGATTGTAAACTTTATCATCATTTACGGGAGACAGAGTTATCGATTAGTATCTAAAAATCTTAATCACTTTTAATTATCCTGGCAGATATGTTAGGTTAGGGTATGTTCAATGAATGGACTTGAATGCTCTCTGGCTCATTATGATGTACTGAAAATTCCAACTACATTCCATGTGAGCCCTTAAAGAACAATCCGGTAATTCGGACAAATCCTATTAGATTAAACAGTAACACACTAAAAGTGTAGTAGTCGTAGTCTAGTAGTTAATATGTTGGGTTATTAGATGTGAGGCCACGGTTCAAACACCAGGCCAAACGTTGCAACTAAAACGAAATTTGAATGAATATTTCTTCTGCGACTTCCTCTCAGCAGATTTCAGCAAAAACTCTGTGAGTTAATAAGATTGCCATGAAAAGTTTCTCAAAAATCTGTCGTTCGGAGACGACTTTAAACTGTAAGTCCCGCCACTCATATATAAAATTAGCACACACAACATAAGTGGTGTTAGAAGATAGGTCGTAATCCTGACTGAAGGATTCTAATTATCAATTATGTTATGTTATGTTACCTAAAAAATTTTAATCACATTAGTTATCCTAGCAGATATGTACATAGGTTAGGATATGTTGAATGAATTTACTTGAAGGTTCTCTGGCTCATTGGAATTCTTTGAAAATTCCAACTACATTCTATGTGATTCTCTTGAGGACAATCCGGAAGAAACCTATTAGATTCTACAGTAACACACTAGACAGCACCAGATTGTCTATGTTCCCGTAGGATAAGATACTCAGATAGTCGCCGTAGTCTAGTAGGTAGTGTTTTGGGTAATTAGATGTGAGAGCACGGTTCAAACCCCAGGTCAGGCATTCCCAACAAAATAAAATACAAAAAATATTTCTTCGGCGACTTTCTCTCAGTTGAATTCTGGCATAAAAATTTGAGAGTAAAATATTTCCCAAAAATTTGTCGTTCGGAGTCGACTTTAAACTGTAGGTACCGCCGCTCATGTATAAAATTAACACACACAACATAAGTGGTGTGAGAAACTAAGTCGTAATCCTAACTAAAGGGTTGTAATAACCGATTATTTATGTATGAATGAATTGACTAAAACTACATTACATTCCATGTTATTCCTTGAATAACAATCCAGTACGTCGGACGAATTCTGTTACATTCAACAGTAACACACTGGATAGCACAAGCTTTTCTAGTTTCCTGTAGGTTAAGATATTCACGCAGATATGATGAGTATAAGAGGACCTAAAATGATATGGTAGAAATAAATTATGTGCGTGAATTATGTAAGAAACAAAGACGCAAACCCGCACTTTTAGCAACGCCACTTTTTGCCTCTAACAGGGTAAACTTTGCTATTAACAGAGCATTGTTAACTGTTTAACAGTGGCAATAGTAGATTATTCTTCTACTTTGTAGTTATTACAGGCTATGGACATCTCATTCTGATTATGGAAATCTCATTCTGATTATGATCATTATTATTTGTGAACAAAAGTGTTGAAATGTAAATGATGGTAGATGGTGGGGTGGAGGGGGACAATTTATACAACTCTTAAAATTATTCCAGCTATCCCCCTACTACGGTTGGAAAGAGGACCCTATGGACTACCATTTGCGTATAATCTGTACGGTGTACTATTTCTTATATGTTCCAAAATGGTCACAGATCTTCTAGAGAATTTACAATCAAAAAATTGATATTTTCGAAGGCAATTTTCTCACAACCATATCTCTTTATATGTGACTATGTTGCTGATTATATTAAGAGGTCTTGGAACCTCCCTTTGCATATAGTACGGCACTCATAGACCTAGCTCCTAAACAAGTTAGCTTGTTCAGATGGATACTGTTAAATAGCTAAGAGTGCTCTGTTAAGGGCAAATTTTGTTCTCTTAAGAGGAAATTTTGCTCTGTTAACGCCAAATGTGGCGCTGCTAAAATTTATGGATTGCGTCTTGGATTTTCAAAAACGAATTTATCTTTACACACGTAAATACATTCCCCTGTCTTGATGTTTAATGTTTCAAACAAATTGTTGGCTTTGATTTTTTTTTGGCCATTCAGCCCACTGTGCGTGAAACGTATAAGTTGCATACTGAAATAAGGATTTATAATATTTTATTTTTAATTTTTAATAAATTTTTTTTAAATTATAAACGTTATTGCTAAAATGCCTATTACAAGAGCAATATTTTTAAACTGAAAAAAAAAAAAAAATAAATAAGTGCTGGTGTAGTTCAATAAAATCCAAAGTAAAATTATAATTAAAATGTTTATTTTATAGAAAATTAAAAAAGAAAAATTAAAAACAATTTTTTTAATTAGCAGGTGCTGTTGAATAAAGTTTAACGCGTTTAAATATTAAATATGCCCACAAGGCTTAAAAGGGTCTGCTATTAAACAGCAAAAAAAAAAAGAAGAAAAAATTATAAAAAATACAAAATAAAAAGAAGAATATAAATAAAAGAGAGTGTGAAATAAAGAAGAAAATTTTCATTAAAAGAAAATTCGATAAGAAATAAAAATTTTATTTCAAATAAAATTTTTTGTGTGTGAAAAAAAGGAGAAAAATAAAGTGAAAAAAATTAATTTTTCGGAAGTCTTTTTTAAAAAAGAAGAAAGCGAAATCCTTCAATTTATATGTTATAATTTAACAAAAACAAAATCTTATTTTAAAAAAATCATCAACTGGGATTAAATGTTGTTTTTACTTTAAAACTTTTCAACTCTTTTCAACTCAAAACATTTCAAAAAAAAGGTGAGTTTTATAGAACAAAAAAAAAATTTTAATTTCTCTAACAATTTAAATTAATTTAAAAATAAAAACGTGTCTCTTTTTTCCTTTCTTTTATTGTTGTTATTTATTTATTTATTTAATAATAACAATTTGCCAACAACAATAAAGTTTAATGAAATAAAATTGCTTGTGGGCCATTGTTAACCCCCTTTAGAATGCTCTGTATGGGGCTCAATAAGCTTAAAATAGAATTTTAAACAATTAAAATGAAGAAAAAAGCTACACAATATTTTTTATAATTTATTCAAATGTTTTATTGTTTGTTTTAGACAACATATTCGTGCTATAAAAAAATATAATTAAATTGTAAAACATTTTAATTTTGTGTCTAAATTAAATTGTAACACTGGGCATTAGGGCGGCTCACAACTTTAAATGAAATAAAATTCTAAATTAATAGGGTGAACAGAATAGGATTTCATATTGTTAGTAAAGTTTAAAATTTAATTTCTGATAAATATTGTTAAAAATTCTTGCTTAAGAATTATATAACTTATGTGCCCGTATTTAGTTTTCAAAGTTAATTTAAATTTAAGTAACTCTATTGCATAGAAGACTTAATAAATAATCCAGTGGTTACTCTAGAAAAAGAACAAGAAAATCAAATAATAACAAAATAAAAGTCAAATTACAATAACAAAACCTCATAGAAAGACCACGAAAATTCTAAAAGTTGCCATATCGAAAATAATAAAATTTAGGTACAATAAAGGGTAACGATACCATTGAGATTGTAAACAAAATATAAGCAGACGATTTTTCTTGACTTGGCTGTTCCTTCTTCTCCCGATTTATGTTGGCCAAATTTCAAATAAACTTTGCATTGCAGCTCGCACTAAACTTATCATCATGTGGGTTATCGACCTCAATTACACCTTTTGATTTCTCTCTGAATGGATATTTGATGTATTTGTGGCCATAGCATTCCGCTCAATATTGCTACGTTTTAACCTTTTTAAAAATATTTGAAATATGAGTTCGTAGATTGTAAAGAAAATAAAAATAAATTTGTGTTTAGTTTTAATTAAAATTCTTTATTATTCGCACAATTTTGTGTGCCACTGTATTCATGTAAACAACAACAATTGCTCTTCTTTTTTATTCCTCTGTTTATCAAACCACGATTACTCTCTTTAAACGCACCGCGTCTTCACACAAGAATGACTGAACTTCACCAACTCACTCGCCTGCTTTGCCTTGCCTTTTATATAGCAGAGTAAACAGTGAATGTTCGCCTTCTCGAGATCTCTATAAATGTAAACATCGTTGTTTCCTTATTGCCGTTTGTGTATTTTGTTTACATTTATTCTTGTAGTATTTGTTGTTGTATTTTTGTTTACTTGTTTATCATTTTAATGTAAAGTGATGTAAACGCAAAACACCAGTATCGAGATTTTTAATTGTCGTAACAATATTTTTTGTACTAAAATACTATAGTACAATGGGTCAATTTCCACGTCCTCTAACCTACTATATTAAACCTCCTGTAAAGCTTTAAGGTGGGAAAAAGTCATATCGTAGACAATCATATAATGCTGACAGACGTAGATTTGAATGCAAAAATTATGATTGAGAAGTTTTCTGTTGATTTAACTTTTGACTATAGTGGGACCTATGAGCAGGCAGCTTCCAACGACTATGACTTTGACTAGGACTTATTGAAAGGAAGGGCTAAAGTCTGCATTTTATTTCCCTTTTAAACTGGCCGTTTAATGCGGCTGATTGTCTGCGTATATTTAAGAGACACTTAATTATCAACAAATTAGTGAGGCGGCCAATAGGATGCAGTCATGTTTCCTTGTAGGGCGAGATTCCATGATTTACTTCTCCTCTTCTCTTACTTAATGAGCTAAACTAGATTTTCAGCAACATTTTTATATATAGCGACGATAGAATACAGTTTAATTTTTTAAATTTATAAATTTATAAAATTTTAAGTCCTGCATCTTTAGTCATCAATGTAATCGTTAAAACCTGACTCATATTTCTTTCAATGTGCATCATTGGGCTCGTTTCACGTAGTATTGTTGAAACTACCCACTTGATTGGCTACTTAGGACTGTTGGGGTGACTGTCTTGCCTCTTACCATTATCGTGTCCAAACCATAGCTAGTCATAACGACAACAACATCATAAAATTATTGAACTACTTAAGACTGTTGATTAACTCCTTAAGACTGTTGGGGTGACTGTCCTGCCTCTTACAACTATCGAGCCGTAAAATAAATTTACAACATAAACTCTGATCATCAAATACTGGGTTTAATACAGTTTACAACTAAACGTGATGTTTGTGGTTATTTTCTACTCATAAAACAAATAGAAAATATCTTTGAAAGCATGTCATGTGATAATAAAAGGCTTTGGCATGTTTTCTGCAAAAAGAGATTTTTCTCATGACTTTCCAAACAATATCCCTAGTGGGTTAAGGGAATTTTTACGAAACAAATATTTACCGTATCGAATAAAAATAAAAATATGAACAATAATCATTCCAATACACACTAATACACAAGTATTTACATTGCACACATGCAGGCTTCTTTATTGTCAAACCAATACAAATGAAAAAAGTAGAAGGAACTACAAAATATCACACAATACAAATGCTAACTACGTTTCTAATGCTCCTTCCATTTGAAATTCTCTTCTAATACGATAAGTATATTGGATTAACAAACAAAAACTCTCTTTCTCTCTCTCTTCTCTTTTTATTCCTCACACAGCAATACGAAAACCAAATAATTGAAATAATAGAGAACAGTCAGTCAAGTCAAGTGAATACATTGAAATCCATAATGTTATGAAAATGAATCCAAATGCAGTTTGTTCCTTGGGTTTTATGTTTCATATTGTTATCGATGTTGTTATTATTGTTCTTTACATTCAATATTCTTCAACTCTGTTTCCTTTGCTTACTTTTGTTACAAATCTGACTGCAATTCCAATCAGTTTTATGAAGAAATCGTAAGAAGATTAAAAAATTTAGTAGAGTTAATGATGAAGAAAATAATGAAATTGAATATGATTTACGATACGTAAACAAATATCGATTATTTTTGCCTTCAGTAATATCAACTCTGGGGAAACTGAAACACTTAAGTTTACTTACAAAGCGTGCGATAAGTTTGTAAGAGTAAAAGAACGCGGTAATTGTTGCACTTTAACAGGTTCTAGAATGATAGGGTTGCCAATGCCCTGAGTGAAAATGTATTGAATTGTTGTATTGACTATAGTGGCACTTTCCACATTGAGTCCTACTTTTTCTCTCTCTAATTTATCTTCCTATCTGTAATGTTAGTTAATGATGTTGTTGTAAGCGTTTATAGGATTTGATAAGCAATTCCGTCATTTGATTTTATGAACATTCAGGCGTTTATTGCAATGAAATAGCCGGCAAAGATACATGAAAAATTTTATTTTAAAACTGAACTGATTTACATACATACATACATAATTGGTCACTACAACCCTTCAGTCAGGATTACAACCTAGATTCTCACATCACCTATGTTGTCAGGACACCACCCTTCAGTCAGGGTTACAACCTAGATTCTCACACCACCTATGTTGTCAGGACACCACCTTTCATTCAGGATTGCAACCTAGATTCTTACGCCACCTATGTTGTGTTTGTTAATTTTGTACAAGTGTGGCGGGACCTACAGTTTAAAGTCGATTCCGAACGTCAGGTTTTTAAGAAATCTTTCCTGGCAAATTTTATTTACTATTACAGTTTTTGCCAGAAATCTACTGAGAGGAAGTCGCTGAAGAAATATTTTTTCATATTTTCGTTTCGATATCTAACCTGGAGTTTGAACCGTGGCCTCACGTCTAATAAGCCATCAGACTACCTACTAGACTAGGGTGACTTGCAGAACTGATTTACAAGCAAGAATTCCAAATTTTAATGGACTCAATTTTGTTGTCATTAGAGTTATAACATAGTAATGCTGAATCGCATGCTTTTCGATGGCAATGCAGTTGCTTATTTTGAAAAAGACGATGTCAAAACTATGCAGCATATTTTAGGCGCCTGTGAGAGCACGTACGATAAGATATCATGAATTAATGGCATTGTGCTATTGCTTTACTTTATCAAATATGCCATAAGAACTTGCTGTTTTCATGCTAGCCATTGATAAGAAGTATAGAAGTAGGATAAGCTTCGTAAGCAATGGAGCAAAGGCGCTCCGAGTAGAATTTGAAGAATCAAGTTGCACGCGTAACATAACATAGTTGTATTTTTTTGAAGGCTTTCACTTCGTTGTGTGTATTTGTTCCTAGTCGCATAATTGCAGTTTTAATCCGTTTATTTCTAGCACTACCTCTTAAAGCCATTGGTTGTCAAATAAAAACCTTTTAACCTCCATATGCTAAGCCTTATACACTCGACAGTGACTGTAACTGCTTTCACCTTCTACATTACACCCGTAACAATTGCAAACATTTTTAAAATTTCCTTAAAAATTATTATTTTCACACCTCCAGACATTATTTTAACAAAATGGTATTAAAAACCACCCCCTTTAGAACAATCGCCTTAAAAAAGAAGAAAAAGACAAAAAATTTAAATCGAAGCCTTAAAATATGCGGATTTAGTTGTTTGTTTTACTAACCTCAGCATATGCTACAAAAAAAAACAATTTTTTTGTATAAATTCCAAAAATTTCTTACTCTGAAATAACTGTAAATAATAGAAAAAAAAAAAAAAAGATTTATAAACACTCATATCCTCCTATACAGGCATACTAGTGAGATGCTTAAACTTTTATTGCCGCTACTCTATTATACTCGTACACTCGTATGAATATAAAAGAACAACAACAACAACAACAACACTTAGAATTATTAGAGAAGAAATTTTCTGCTTAAGAGTGCAGAAAATTAGTCTCCATAAGGCTGTATGTGTGGATCTCTATAAAAGCGGTTAAATAATACTCAACTAAACGTATACGTAACAGGAGTATAAATACGAGTGTGTGTGTTTGCCTAAGGCAATATGAGAAGAGAGAGAGAGAGAGAGTATGTGGATATTGTTTTTATTATTTAATGCCGCTACTTTCAAACTCATTATACAATATTATAATGGCTGTTCCTATAGGTGTGTAACAGAGTATGAGTGCATGAGTGTGTGTTTGTATTTTGTTTTGTAGGCAAGCATAAGGAAGGACTGTTTAGAAATTGTGTTTCTTGTTTTACACTGATTTTATTATTAGACCCACCAACCAACCACACTGACTGCAAGAGACGAGAGTATCACATTGTAAAGCTAGGTTAGGTATGTGTGTGTGTGTATAGATTGTGTGTTGTTGACATATTTTGTGTGTGAACTTTTTAAAAACAAAAACTTAAGCTAAGGGTCGTTGTAACTGAAATGGCGTGTAAGAGTACATAGGTTTGCTTGCTGGTCATTGTCAATAACTTTGGCTGTGTTTAGTTAATGTTGTTGTGTGTGTGTGCCGTTTCTTGTTTGTTTTGTTAAATTTGTTGTTTTGTTTTGGTTTGTTTTCGTTGTTGTATTTGTGTAACATTTTCAAGTTTATTGCCGTTGTCTACTCTCACTCTCTGGCTGCCAGCTCAAGTGTAAATATTTATTTATTTTTAACAAGTCTTTGATTGCTATTGTGTGTGTGTGTCGTTTCTTCTCTTTCTGCACTTCTGACCCTAAGTCTAGAAAGAGATTTTTTTTAGTGTAAATGTCTTCCTTGTTTTTGTTTTGTTTGTGCCTGTGTTTGTCTACGCTTTTATTTTGAAATTGTTAACTTAACCCAGCCATTAGTTTTAATGTTTTTTTTTACTTTCTTCTGATCTTTTTTCTTCTTCTCTGTTGTTTTTCTTTTCGTTAATAATTTATTCAATGCTTTTTTATATCAAAAACACTCAGCTAAAGGCAGAAATAGAGAGTGAGAGAATGAAAAAAATTCTTATCAAAAGGAAATCAAAGTAAATTGTAACATTTTTGTTGTTGTACATAATTTATGTCCCTGTTTGGGTTATTTATTAAGAATTTTCCCACTGGACATTTCTATTTCCTTGTTTTAGTTTTTTTTTTTGTTGTTGTTACTGTTATTTCAAGGCTATTACATTTAAAGGCAGGCTAAATATTTTGTCTGTGTTGTAAAAACGGCTTTTATAACATCTCTTGGGATTGTTTAAAGGAAACAAAAATGTTTTTTTCTTTTTCAGTTTATTTTTAAAAGAAATTTTATGTGTTTTTAATGATTTTGTTTTCTTTTTTTTTTATATACAGGATAAAATTAAAGGAAATTTTTTTTTTTTTTTTTTTGGATTTAAAATTTAAAAAATCGATTACGATGCCCTGTCATCGTACATATTTGCATTCTTTATTCCATGTTATTTTGTTAATGAAATGCTAGCACTTTGCTTGCCTCATTTTCTTGTGTGAACAACTGAAATTTGTATGTGTGTGAAGATAAATTTGAAAATCCAAGACGCAATCCATAAATTTTAGTAGCGCCACATTTGACGTTAACAGAGTAAAATCTTCTCTTAACAGAACAAAATTTGTCCTTAACAGAGCTGTATTAGCTATTTAACAGTATCAATCTAGATTAGGAGCTAATTTAAAGCTACATACTAGGTCTATGAGTACCATATCATACTCAAAAGAACGTTCCAAGGCCTCTTAATACAGTCAGCAAAATATTCCCATATAAAGTGATATGGCATTGAGAAAATTGGCTTTGAAAATTTCAATTTTTTTGCTTGAAAATTCTCTAGAAGATCAGTGGCCATTTGGGAACATATAAGAAATAGTACACCATACAGACTATATGCAAATGGTAGTTCAGAGGGTCCTCTTTCGAACCGTGGTAGTGGGATAGCTGGAATAATTTGAAAAAATCAATTTTTGGCCAAAAATATATGAAAATTCTCTAGCAGAGAATTTGCAATTAAAAGTGCAAAACTCTCATTGAAAATAAACCAAATTTACTAGACTCCTGATTTGTTCAATCACTCGTACAATTAATGGCAGATTGAATGCATTTCCTGTACAAAAAAAAAGAAAAAATTCCATAAAATTTTTATTATCTTCTGTGGCTCGCCGCCATAACAAATTTTTAAGAGTCTAGTAATTGCAGTTGGAAAATCGTCTTTAAAATTTTTATTGCCATGCATGCATGCATGCATTTAGTCATGTGGTTTGGTTATTAAAAAATACAAGAAAAAAAAAAAATTTAAAAGAAACCACAGCAATACATCCATCCACCCCATAACGTTATTTCATTGACCCCTGGTAGTTTGTATTTTCTTCTAATTTCCCTTAAGCCCTCCTCAAGTAATCTCCTCTTCAAAATAATCTTTTTCAAGTATTTCCAATATAAACACACACACACACACTGTTATAAGTGGTCATTTGTCAGTAGATAGTGGCCCTCTTGTAAGGTTAATTTGTATGTCTGACTCGGGGTAATTACCTTGTAAAACCTCATAAGAATATGGATTTTTTTCTTTCTTCGTTCGTACGTTTGTTCGTTTTTTTTTTTTTTTTTTTTATTTTTCTATTCAAATACTGATTAAGAGAAGGTAGTTGAGGTCTTCATGGTGTCTTTATCTTATCGTTTGATGGCTGTTGTTGCTGTTGTTTTAGCATGTTTTAAATCTTATTGACGTTGTTTATTTGCTTTCAAGCACACAAATTCATAAGCATTTTCGCATTTAAACTTTAAAAAAATATAACTAAAAATAAATACAAACAATTTAATTAAAAATAACAAAATCAAAATCAAAATCAATATTATTAGAGTAGAGTGCGAATGACAAACACACAAATCACGTTTAGAAGTTTATTTTCTAGCACTTCATAGCAAAAGAAAGAAAAAAAAAATTTTTTTTTTGATTTCCCCTGAAATAAGAAATATTTTAAGAGCCAAAGAAAAGAAACAAAAAAATTGAAATCAAATTAATTAATTTAATTAAATATTATACGCTTCATATGTCATGGTAAGTGTGTTGAAAGCATTTGACATTTTATGTCAAATCAATGCAAGCACAGGCATGATCATTATGCCAGATATTGTATGACAAAGACATTTCCGTTGAAATGCCAAAATAAAAGCGAGAAATAAAAAATCGATTTTAATTTGAAATATTCAAATATTTTTAAATGGAAATCAATTTATAATTTCAGGAAAACCACAATTCAAGAACAATATAAGAAATTATTTATAAATAAGAAAACATTGGCGGGCAGAAATATAGCACTTTTAAATTACAATCATATTTTTTTCAGATTCTATATTTATTTATATTTATTCAGAGAATGAGATCAGATTTCATTTGAAGAATTGCCATTGCTATTTTTATAAGCACAGTTGTTACCAAAAAATGATAACTGATCTCCTATACCATCAAATTTCACCTCTGCTATCGCCATGTCAACACGGCTTTCGTAAATCTCGATTTTCAACAACTAATATCTTGGAACTCACTACAATTGTCAATGAAGGATTTTCAAATAAAATGCAGACTGATGTGATATACACTGATTTCAGTAAAGCTTTTGATAAAGTGAATCATAAGCTTTTATTGCACAAATTATCAGTTATGGGCTTTAGTGATTCTGCTCTAAAATGGTTAACATCGTATCTGTCACAAAGAACTCAACAAGTGAAATTTAGAAATGTCACATCTAAAATTATTAAAGTGCAATCTGGAGTACCTCAGGGCAGTCATTTGGGCCCAATCTTATTCACTTTGTTTATTACTTGTAATGACCTTCCCTCAGTTGTTTTGCATTCTAAGGTACTGATGTACGCTGACGACGTTAAAATATTTAACACTTTTAATAATGTTTATGGATTTGATCTACTTAGTACTGATTTTTGCTGTTTTTATAAGTGGTGCAAATTGAATTTGTTGGAATTAAATATTAAAAAGTGTAAGCACATGACGTTTTTACCTTCTATTGCATTGATAACGCTGTGTTGGATAAAGTTAAAAGTATTTTAGTATTCTATTGGATCATAGACTCAACTTTCGGAATAACATACCAATGATCGTGAATAAAGCTTATGGCATACTTGGTTATATGAAACGCTGGTCTAAGGAATTTGTTGATCCTTATTTAACTAAAACGTTATTTACATCTCTTGTTCGGCCTATTCTGGAGTATGGTTCTATTATATGGGACCCTTGTTATGCAGTCCATATAAATAGCATTGAGTCAGTGCAAAAACAGTTTTTAATTTTCTGTTTACGAGGTCTTGGTTGGAACTCCTATGAATTACCGCCATATCGGAGTAGACTTGCTTTGATTAAACTGCCAGCTCTTAAAAGTCGTCGTTTCATGATGAGTACTCTTTTTATTCTGGGTTTAATAAGTGGAGATGTTGATTCAGAGTTCCTGCTCAGTCGATTGAAATTCAATGTTCCTGTGCGACCTACACGTAATTTTGAATTGCTTTCACTGACTTACTACAGATCAGACTACGAAAATAATGATTCCTTCAGACGTGCCTGTAAAACATTCAATGAATGCTACCAAGTAGTTGATTTCTCTGTGCGCAAAGATGTTTTAAAGAAAACCCTAACAATATTTTTGAACTGTTAATTTAAAGTTGTTGTTGAATTAATATAAACTGTTTTGGATATGTCTCATTTAGTCAGTAAGGATATATTGTATCTATTGACGTTAAATAAATAAATAAATAAATAAATATAGGTGCTATATATAGTAGATTTGTGTCATAATATTTATTTGCTTAATTATAAATATTTTCAAATGTTTTTAAGACTTATTAAAATGTTGTAGACAAATTAAAAAATATGCTGCAAGAATTTTAAAAGATTCTGCAAAATCGATTTTTGGCCAAAAACATATGAAAATTCTTTAGAAAAAATTTTGCCCCTCCAGCCTCACCCACCATCGCGTACATTTCAATTAGAATTACAGTGCTGATCAATAAAATTGATTCACCATGATCTAATGTCTTTGAGACCAATAAAATATTAGAAAAACGCGATTACTAATTTTTATTTTTTTATTTTGGTAAATTTATAACATAAGATATAGCTTCAAAACATCGAAACTAAAAAACGTTATGTATTCATCAATATTGTTCAAATCTGTTATATTTTCTGTTCAAAAAAATAGATTCACTAAGTTTGGTGTTAAAAAAAAAAAAAAAAAAATTTTTTTGCCATTTAAACTAAATAATTATTTTTAATTACTGCTGAGCATCGAGTCTACAAGTCTCTGACATGTTTCTATTGGAATATTTTTCACCAATTCGTTCACTAACGCCCACAACTGTTCTTTACTTGAAAGGTTTTTTCCTCGGAGAGCTGCTTTGACAATTTTCCATAGATTTTCGATAGGATTTAAGTCCGGCAACTGTGCCGGCCATCTCAAAACTTCGACGTCATTATTCTGAAACCAATCTTTTGCTCGCTTCGATGTGTATTTCGGGTCATTATCTTGTTGAAACACTTATCAAAGCGGCATTTCCCTGTGCCATGGTATGAAAACATGCTCACACTTGGGCAATTCACACGACTTGGTATCGTGTATGTTGTATTGAATACACTTGGTTGTTTGTGAACGCTCAATGCTATGCTGTATTGTGTATTTCGTATTCCAAATGTATTTTTTTTTGGCATTCAAACAATTTGATAGCACGAAACCAACACAACTTTTGAAAAACATATTAAAACATATACACATTTTTTTCATTCACACAATTTGATAGAACGAAACCAATACAACTTTTAAAAACATATGAAAAAAATGTGTATAGGTGTATCGGATTTTTACATGAAAATTATCAACAACAATCATACACTGTTGTATAATCGTCCAACAATACATTCAATACAACGATACAACGGCTTGTGTGAATTGCCCAACTGTTTAATGGTTTTTATTGTGTATTGCGGAAGGAGTTCAGTGTTCGCGGGGGTTTTCTTACAGTCTAACTACTTTTGTTGTTAATTCTAATCTTTTGTTGTTGTTGTTTTAAATTATTTCTCAGTAAAACCCTTCTAATTGTTGGAGTGGAAATATGAATTTTATATTACTTTTTAATGGCAGCAAAGTTTGCAAACGGGTCTGTTTTCACATGTCGCACAGTTTTTCTTTCAATAAGGGGTGTGATTTTTGTTTTTTTCCCTCTAGTTTCTGACTGAAACTTATAATTTATTGTGTTTTGGACCATTTTCTATGAATAGCAGTAATTTTTCTATAGCTTTTGGCTTCATTCTGAAGTTTTTTTTTTATTGTTCTCCTGACTTCAGGACTACAGTGTTTACCTCTACCCATTTTCAATTCTAAAGTTTAATCGTTTACTTGAATTTTTTAATATTATTAAAGATTAATCAGACTTATAAACACATAGACGACAGACGACAGACAACAGAAAGCTGCCAAGTTTAGAATACACACGTTTATATGAAAACGATTATATCAGGGTTTACCAAAAATTTTTTGGTTATGTATTAGTGAGTAAGAGAGAGAAAATAAATTGAGAGAATTTATTTATTTACAGCCATAGAAAAGTGTTTGTAATATACGATATTTTGATTTTCATTTCATCAACATACATATGTAAAGCTATCTATCTTTGGCTTAATAATTTTAGATGAATAAAAATAAAATAAAAAATCCATTTTTTATTAAAAGATCGTTAAGGTATCCATCTTTGGCTTAAAAATTAGACCATGTTTTTAGATAAATAAAAATAAAAAAAAAAACCACATTTTATTAATAGCGAAAAAGCAAGCATTCCAAAGCATTTAAAAAAAAATTATACTATGCGACAAAATAAAAATTGAAATACGCCCATACGCTCAAAAGCATCTTTTAACATACAATATTTTTTGAGTGTCATTCTGAAAAAAATGGTAAAGCATCCGCCGCACATGTGTTCTTGTCGCAGTCTGATCGACAACTAAATCATAAAGCACAAGAATGCGTGTGAGTTCTCTCCGCACAATTGTGCTATGAAATGGTAAACGATGGATTATATTGAAGGCAGGACAGCAAAAGCCAAGACAACAACCTAAGCAGGTGTTGCCCAAATTAAACTATTTTCTATTTTTGTGAGCAGCTAAAAGCAAATTAGTGATGCCAATACAACTTAAAATCATGATAAAAAACCAGCTAAAAATATTTACTATGAAGAGAAAGAACAATTCTAGAATTAAGAAATAAAAAGGAATCCATGTATTCATAATAAATAAATTGGAATTATAAATTCAATTTTGTATCTAAATTCATTTGATAAATGTTTCGTGTGTGCGGTTTGAGTTTATTTTTGCGTACAAAAAACCTGATAGTGTCAACACTGTAAAATATATTTACATTCAAACAAGGCACATCTAATAGGTAACCGCAAGTGTACAATAAGGAAATTAATAAAAGCAATTAAAAAAACTAAATAAATTTTTATGATTTAATTTCTTTTGATTTTTATGTCATGCTTAATTACGCAATAGTGGGGCACCTATAAATTAAAAAAAAAAATATGCCATGCAGTCGATAACATTTCCACTTTATGTAAAGAACATGTTTTTATATGGCCATCGAGAAAAATGGCAGCTGCAAACGTTATTTGTTATTGGTCATAGTTTATGCACCTAGTTGGAGATACCGAAATCTTGTTTGTGTAATTCATCACTCTCGTCTAAATAAATATAAATATAGTAAATCTAGGTTGTAGTTTAAAAGATATGTGTATTTAGTGTTAAAGACTTAAATATTATTAATCATCTTGCAAAAATTTTAATAAAATTGGCTTTGAAATAGTAATCCTGAAGAATTTCTAGAGTGCGTATCGTTAAGGATACATCCGGTACATATGAGGGTTTATAAATACGAAACTGATTATCGAAACAAAACACAAAAAAAAAAACAACAAAATTTTGACATTCAAATACTCGTCAGCTGTTGAGATAAGACTACCTATTGGATATGCCTTGCATTCAAATTTGAAAATTATTGACAATCGTTTTTTTCTGTTCTGCTTTCAAAAAATTTAAGCAGTCGGCATACGGCAGACAAAACAGTTGGCAAAATTTTCTGTCGAACTGTTGTCTGTCGTCTAAGTGTACAATTACTATCAAACAACAGGTTGTAAATTAAAAAGTCCTATTACTTTTTCTAAGTGAATCTATTCTTAAACTTCTTTGTATAAGAGATTTACACATAGTAAACATTTTGGAGAGAAGGTGAATTTATTTCTGGAACAGCACTGTATATTTTATGTCAATAGTCTGCAATAATTGCAAAGTAGAAGATCAACTATCAACTATTGCCGGTGTTAAACAGTTAACAGTGCTCTGTTAATATAACATAAACTTTATCATAAAAGGACAATGAAACAGCTGAATATGTATGTAAGGACGCTCTAATAAAGTTTGCAAGTGCTCGAAAGAGAAAAATACTTGAGCAGTTCACTTATTTTTGGATTTTTAAACTTCAATAAATTATTGCTACATTAAACGATTGGGAAATAAATTAAAGTTCTCACTTAAAATTTTATTTTAATTTAATTTCACACTTAATTTCCATTCTTTTATGTTTTATCTTTTAATAAGTTGATGGTTACATTTCGCCTTGACACACATGCCAACCAAACAAACGAATTAAACTTTCTTATGCGACATGTAAACACGGGGTTTTCCCTTTTGCTGCTCAGCGTCGTCATTTAATTTGATTTTACATTCGATTTTAATCTCGCAAATGATGGATTTGTTTAACAATTTCGTCATTTTTGAAATAATTTTGTTGGCGTCAGTATAATTAATTAAATATTTCGAAATTTTTTTTTCTTTAATGAAATGAAAGAAAAGAATTGTTTGTTATTCATAAAACAGACAGACAGAGACAAACTGATAAAAGTGATTTAAAATTGTAATAACGCTTGGCGATAACATTATTTTTATTTATTTATTCACTTAATAAAGAAATTGTATTTAATAATAAGTAAAACAAATAAAATAAACCTTTAAAGTACGGTCACAGTAGGCAAATATTAACTGAAATATTTTGAACATATTTTTTCCAATTATTTTATTTGACGTAAAAATTTTTTGTAATGAAATATGTTCGAAGAAATAAGCAACTTCAAACAATTGTTTGATTTAAATGGTTTTCACATATTCATTAAATTTTGTATTTCGAAAAATATTTGCAAGATTTGATCGTATATTTAGACCAAGATTAAATAAAATATATGAATATATGGGGAAGGATCTATTCCGCACCTGTTATATAAAGCTTTAAAGCCTTAATGACATCAGGGTGAATTCGGCGTAGTTTAGTAGGTAGTGTGTTGGCTTATTGGACTGAAGGCCCGAGTTCAAATCCTAGGCCAAACATCAAAACGAAAATATGAAAATATTTCTTCGGCGACTTCCTCTCAGCAGATTTCTGGCATAAACTCTGAGAGTAAATAATTTGCAAAGAAAAGTTTCTCAAAAAATCTATCGTTCGGAGTCGACTTTAAACTGTAGGTCCCGCCACTCATGTATAAAATTAACGCACACAACATAAGTGGTGTGAGAAGCTAGGTCGTAATCCTGACTGAAGGGTTGTAATGACCAATTATGTATGTATGTATGACATCAGGGTGTATATCGTTGGTCTCATGTAGAAAGGCCCTAACTCGCATTTTTTTTTTATTAAATTTTTGTGACGAGGTGTATGTATTTGTGTTAAATGTATTGGTATAACAAAAAAATCAACCTCGAAAAAAGTGTGAGTTAGGGCCTTTCTACATGAGACCTACGATATGCTTCTTGAAGAAAACTGCGTATTTCTACACTGTCTGAGCAGAAAACCAGTCGTTTTGCAGTACGATAACTTTTGTGTAACACTGTTAGCGCACTCAACTTATATTCACATTTAACTTTTGACATTTCCTCCATATCGTGCTCACTCAAATTACTAATTAATTGCTCACTTTCCTTTACACGTTCGTCCAATCAATTAATTTCTTTCAATTCTATTCTCTTTTTTTTATTTTTCTTTTTTTTATTCTATTTTAAGATAATTTTTTTCTTTTATGGCCTCTCCATAAAAAAGCTATTTTTATATCTTAATTTCCCTTTATTTTTTCTTAAAAAAAATGTTTGTTTTGCCATCATCAAAATGAATTCTTATCAAAGCAATCATCATTCGTAATTATGAGGAGGCGTAGGAGGCGTAAAACAAAAAAAGTCTCGTGTTTAATGCCAATCTAGGGGAAAACGAAACTGCAAAAAAAAGTGGGTCAAATTCTAAGGCGATTTAATCAATATATTGCTTGATAAGGAAGGGGGGGGGGGTGTCTTGTATTTAATTGAACCATCATTGGTCGTTTATTTTTCCCTTTTACATATTTTAAAATCACAATAAATGCGTAGTATTAGTGGCCATATTATGCTAACTGATTTGTATTTTAATACAACAGAAGTGGACAGACAGCGTAAAAGCGTATTTGGAACTCAATTTTCTTGATCAATCACTTCGCAAATGCCATTCAAACGTAAAAGACGATAATAATGATGATGGTGGCACACATAAAAAAAAGAAGAATCCAACTTCTTTTATAAATCATAATATTTTAATATGTTTTTAAAAAATAACGTTTATATAACCTTTGACCTTTTGCATAATCAGCTTAATACACCATTTATATGTACATGCTTACAGATGAACATAAAATCCGGCATACAATGATTGCAAATCTATCTAGTCTATCTATATATATAAAAGTGGATGTGTGTATGTATGTAACGTATGGACTCCAAAACGGCTGGGCCGATTTTGATAAAATTTTCAGGGAATCTTCAGAATATTCAGGCGGGTAACACTGTGAAGTCTGATTTTTTATTTCCGGTCTGTGGGGGGAGGGGCGTGGCAAAATCCAATTTGTTTGTTTGTATGTACGTTATAGAATCGTAAACTATGCATTTGATCATGTTATGATCTTTAGCAAAGTTGTTGCGCATGAGCCGAAGAAGGTTTCTAAGTGAATATGACCAATTTCCGACTGGTGGCGCCTCTGAAAATTACTCAAAATGAATTAAATCGTAAACTGTGCATTCTTTAACAAAGTTGTTGCGTATGAGTCGACGGAGGTTGGTGCGATTAATTTCCAATGGATGGCGTCACTGAAAATTATTCAAAATGAATGACAAGCAATTGGTCGCTCTACACCTCAAGCACGGAAGAAAAGAGCATTACGAGCCTTAGAATCAGACGAGCATTGAGACTGGAAAATCTTCTAATATATGCCGCTGAGACCCGTTCGCTTGAACCACTTGAACAACGAAAAGTGAGATTAGAAACTGATCGAATGCGTACTACTCAAGCCCGTTCATCTGAATCATAAGGACAACGGGAAGCAAAATCAATAAAATGATTCAAAATTAATTGGACATTCGTGTAATGTCTTTCCTTCAAATTTATTTTAGTGGGTGGCGTAGCAACGCGGGCCGGGTCAGCTAGTATTAAATAAATAACGTTTAAATTTTAGCTGGTTTTCAGCGTGTGTTTCATTCAGTATATAAAAACTGATACGTGACATGTGCCAATGCTAATTTCACCATAAATAAACTCACAATTTGACAACATTTGGAAATCTTTAAAATATTAAAAAAAAAAATTAGTCCTGGCCGAGTTATGTTTTTTTTTAAGAAAAATTAATTCATAGCCACGAAGTCTATTTTTTGACACAATGGGGACATGTATTTTTAATACCTAATATTTTAACATAATAATTCCATAATAAAACACACCAAAGTCTCTGGTGAGAATCGAATCCATATCCTACAAACTTGCTGATTACCACGCTAGATATCCAAGACTATCGACTACATGGCATGGGATAACATATTTCGAATATTCAGAGTTTGGTGAGCAATCAATCTCTAGTTTTAAAACATTCTTGGCCTTTAAAATTTTTGATTACCAAAGCACACTTGAACACGCCTAGGGGCCCGTTATGACGCCACAGGTAAGCGCTGTGTAAGCAGTTGTGTGATGCCAATCAAAATGCTTTGAAAGCATGACAAAATTGAAGTTGATTTAACTCTAATTCCCAACTAGTGTTTCCGAGAGATCCTTATGGTTCTACGAAAGTGTGAATTTTGTTCAAATCTCCGCTGGTTTGACACGTTTTGTCAATATATTCTGAAGGCCCAAGTAGTACTGTAAAATGCACATTGACAATGTACTCTGGTCTCCTCTTTTTCCTGGTCATTGCGGCATCTGCAGAAATCATTCTAAAGTATTTGAAGCCTCCGGATATGTGTAACAGGGACTACATAATGAATCATAATTAGGTACTCAGGATGGACTCTGGTTAGTTTCAAAGCAAATTTACATCTTTACTCGATATACTCTGATACCAGTATCCTTAGACGCGGTGTTTACATACCTAATTGGTCATTACAACCGTTTAGTCTGGATTACGACTTAGTTTCTCATACCACTTATGTTGTGTGTTTTAATATGATCCAAGTATGGCGTGACCTACAGTTTAAATTCGACTCCGAACGACAGATTTTTGAGAAACTTTTCATGACAATTTTATTTCCTCTCGCCGAAGAAATATTTTTTAGTATTTTTGTTTTGTGGGAGATGTTTGAACCGTGGCCTTACGTCTAACAAGCCAATACACTACCTACTAGACATTATTTCAGCCCGGATAGTACTTCACTAATCAGTCAATCGAAAAAGGAAAGGCTTCTGAAAACATTCCATATCCTGCCTTGCCTGTAGTTGCTAAGGCCACGTCGTGTGTATCGATAATCCTGCAGCTTTTTCTCCTCAAAGCCTTAAATTGGGGCACAATTTTTTTCAAAATTCAATTTCTCAAATCTCAACATTATTCCAGCTTTCCCAGTACCACGGCTCGAAAGAGAACCCTCTGGACTACCTTTTGCATATAGTCGCATTGGTATACTATTTCTTATATGTTCCATAATGCCCACTGATCTTCTAGAGAATTTTCAAAGGCTATTTTCACAATAACATATCACTTTGTAGGATTATATTGAGAGGCCTTGGAACCTTCCATTGAGTATGATATGGTACTCATTGACATAATATATGTCCCAACAATAGCTCCTAAACAAATGGACTGGTTTAGATGGATACTGTTAAACAGCTGACACTGCTCTGTTAGAGGCAAATTTTTTTCTGTTGAGAGAAAATTTTGCTCTCTTAACGCCAAATGTGGCGCTGCTAAAATATATGGATTGCGTCTTGGATTTTCAAATTCGAATTGGTATTCACCACACATGTTTTTCGAGCAGTAAGTCGTCGGAAATGTTAGGAATTGCTGAGAGTGAAATGCCATTAGATGTTAACTTCAAATAAGTGTGGCTCTAGATATGCATCACAAACTTTCAACTTCACCAAGAGTCTGTCTCGGAGCAAGCATTTCCATCTTGTATTAAGTTTCATTTGTTTTTTTCGTTTCATTTAACAAGTTTCCCTAGCAAAGCAGGCTTGCAGGTCCACTGTAGAAGGTACTAGCTAGGAAGATAGGGTTGCTGATTAACTCCTAATTCTAAAAGTTGACGAATTTGACGGTCCTAGGATGTTATTTTTATTGATGTTATCCTCAATTGATTGTTTGTTTTTAATTTTCTTTTATAAGCGAATCATTAATGATGATGAAGTCGCCGTAGTCTAGTAGGTAGTGTGTTGACTTATTAGACGTAAAGCCAGGGTTCGAGCCCCAGGCCAGACATCAAAACAAAATACAAAAAGTATTTATTCGACGATTTCCTATCAGCAGGTTTCTGGCAAAAAGTCTGAGAGTAAATAAAATTGCCATGAAAAGTTTCTCAAAAAATCTGTCGTTCGGAGTCGACTTTAAACTGTAGGTCCCGCCACTTATGTATAAAATTAACACACACAACATAAGTGGTGTGAGAAACTAGGTCAATAATCCTGACTGAAGGGTTGTAATGACCAATTATGTATGTATGTTAATGATGAAAAATTGGTTGTTTACTACTGTTTTCGATGCAGGAATGATTGTGTTCGTAGTTAAGCTCATAAATTTTAGCATCACGGCCTTGACTTTACATTTCACTTTCTTCATATAAAACTTGATAACTGAGAGCCTTTTTTTCTAATTCAAAAGACTTTAAAAAGTTTGTAATTGAATAGGAATTATAATTAGAATATGTAAAATAGTCCGGGGTGGCTAAATCCAATTTTTTAATTTTCCCTTTTAAAAGCTAAGGTCAAGTATTAGACCTATATGTATGCTACAAATTTCTCATGTTAGAATCTTAAAAAAGTTTTCTCTTTATCTGTCTTTATAACAGAATTTTATTTATTTTAAACAAAGAGAAACTATAAATAAATAATATAAATAGTTATGAAATAATACAAACAATAAAAGCCTAAAATTATACAAATATTTCTTTGCTTTGTAAAATACCTAAAAGTAGACTTTATTTTTTTTTTTTTTTTTTTCAATAATAAGTGATATGGGTATGCTTTTGTAAATCATTTCAAATGAAAAAATTTCTTTTAAATTTTAACCTTTTTATACGTCTGACAGTAACTGTCAGTATGTGAAAATCAAGTTTTTTTATTGTGTTACTCAAAACAAGTGTTTTTAAATCGAATTTAATGGGCATGAATAAATTTTATGAAAATTTTGAGAAGGAAAAAACCTCATTCTTATAGAAAATTTTGATTTATTTTTTTCTTTTTTTAAAAATTTTCATAACTTTTGTGTGACTTACAACACAGTAATAAAATACATCTCAAAACATATGAATATCTATGAAGGCATCCGCAATTTGTATAAAATTTGTTTTGCAAATCCCTTAAAAGATTTTCGTTCGTTGAAACTTATAAAAACTTTAAGAAGGTATATTGCAGGTGGAGAAGAAAAAACCAATTTTTTTAATATAAAAACCCAAAGTTTGTGTACTGTTATGGCACTTTAGTTGCTACTTAAAATGAAACAAATAAAAAATGTAAAGGAAAATGGCAAAAACACAATGAAATAAAAAAACTAAAAACGCAAATAATTCCGTGCCTAAACTCAGGCGTTCTACTAGCAAAACTAATAAAAAAGTAAACTCGGGGCAAACAAAAAGCATTTCAATGGTCATAAAATCCTGCAAAGGAAAAAAAAAATACCAAAACAAACAGAGATAAACGCGCCACAAAGTAAAGAAATAAATACTCTCGTAAATAATAAATCCTGTGAGGGATGCTCTCTCTCGCTCTCTTCCTTAACACGGCAATAACAGCAGCCATGCCATTGAAAGCAGTTCTAACAATTTGATGTTTCCTTTTTTCCTAATGCCTTCCTTCTTTTTTTTTTTTTTTTTTTTGGTTTTTCTTGGCTCCAACTGCTTAACTATTTGAATTCTATTTACCAAAAACGAATAAAAAAATACAGAAAAATTATCAAAAAAATGTACCAAAACGTGCCATAAAATGATACCCATTAACAACTTAATAAAACTGTTTTATTGCAGAAATTTTTCCAATAAAAAAAAAGAAAATTGCAGAGGTTGGAATATTCGGTTTGTAGTTAAGAAAAGAGTTTGGAAAACTTTAAATTTTAATTCAAAATAGTTTATCATATTCTCTGCCAAAGAAATTTTTTGCAGAACTTTGTGGAAAAAAAGTTTTATTTTTAAATTATTGAAAAGGAAGACAAGGATAAGAGCAATAAATTTCTAGATCTGCTTGATTTTTTTATTATTAAAAAAACAAAACAAATATTAAATAAAAATTCTCAATTTCACTCAAAAAAATTATGCAAAAATGTGTGTGAAAATCCAGGACGCAATCCATAAATTTTAGCAGCGCCACATTTGGCATGAATAGAGCAAAATTTTCTCTTAATAGAGCACTGTTAACTGCTTAATAGTATCCATCTAAACAAGCCCATTTGTTTAGGATCTAATTTAGGGAAATACTCTATGTACTCTATGAGTACCATACTACATGTAAAGGATGGTTCCAAGGCAACATAGTCACATATAAAGTGATATGGTATTGAGAAAATTGGCTTTGAAAATATAAATTTTTTTGCTTTAAAATTCTCTAAAAGATTAGTGGCCATTTTGGATCATATAAGAAATAGTACACCTACCAGACTATATGCAAATGGTAGTCCAGAGGGTCCTCTTTCGAACTGGCATTCATTGCCATCCATTTTGCATAACTTTTCTGAATGAAATTGAAGATTTTTATTTAATTTCTGTTTTTTTTTTTTAATTAAAATATTCATGCAGGTCTAGAAATTTATTGCTCTTATCTTTGCTTTCCTTTTCAATGTGTGTGAAGATAAATTCGAATTTAAAAACCAAAGACGCAAAACCCCACTTTTAGCAGCGCCACTTTTTGCCTCTAACAGCGTAAACTTTGCTATTAACAGAGCACTGTTAACTTGCCTAGTATGGTACTCATAGACGTAGAGTACTTCCCAAAATTAGCTTCTAAACAAGTAGGCTTGCTCAGATGGATACTGTTAAATAGCTAACAGTGCTCTGTTAAGGGCAAATTTTGTTCATACATACATAATTGGTCATTACAACCCTTCAGTCGGGATTATTGACCTAGTTTCTCACACCACTTATGTTGTGTGTATTAATTTTATACAAAAGTGGCGGGACCTACAGTTTAAAGTCGACTCCGAACGACAGATTTTTTTGAGAAACTTTTCATGGCAATTTTATCAATTTTATTTACTCTCAGAGTTTTTGCTAGAAATCTGCTGAGAGGAAATCGCCGAAGAAATACTTTTTGTATTTTGTTTTGATATCTGGCCTGGGGCTCGAACCCTGGCTTTACGTCTAATAAGCCAACACACTACCTACTAGACTACGGCGACTTCAAATTTTGTTCTGTTAAGAGAAAATTTTGCACTGTTAACGCCAAACGTGGCGATGCTAAAATTTATGGATTGCATCTTGGATTTTCAAATTCGAATTTATCTTCACACACATAGGAAATGTATTTTTAAGCCTATACATAATTTTTAACACATTCGCCTTCAGTCAGCATTACGACCTAGTGTCTCACACCACTCATGTCGTGGTTTAGTTATATCAAAGAATATTGATATAAAGAATGCGCATCATGTAGAAGTAAAATTTCTTATGGCGGGTTGTAACATTACGACCCGCTCTCACCAAAATTTGTTTAACATTACTACCCGCACAATTGTGCAGAGAGAACTCACACGCATTCTCGTGTTATTTGATTTAGTTGTCGATCAGACTGCGACAAGAACACATGTGTAGCGGATGCGTTTTCATTTTATTTCAGAATAACACTCAAAAAATATTTTATGTTAAAAATGTTCTATGTTATTAGCTGGCCGTATTTAATTTTTTTATTTTTTCTTCTAATAAAAAATGGGTTTTTTATTTTTGTTTATCTAAAAAAAACTAGGTATAATTTTTAAGCCAAAGATGGATAGCTTTATGTTCTTTAAAAAAAAAAAAATGGATTTTTTATTTTATCTTTATTTATCTAAAATTATTAAGATAGATAGCTTTACATATGTATGTTGATGAAATGAAAATCAAAGTATCGTATAATATTGACAGTTTTCTATGGCTGTAAATAAATAAATTCTCTCAACTTATTTTCTCTCTCTTGCTCACTAATCACCAAAATTTCCGCATTTGGTTATTTATTTTTCTTATAAAAAGAGCTTTTGTTTGTAGAAATGAATTAATTTGTAAGACTAAAATTTTAGTTTGTTATATTTTGTTTCTTTTCTTACTATGTTGTACTAATTATAATTTATATTTGAAAAAATAAAATAAAAAAACTGTGAATTTAATTTTGGTTATATTTTTTCTTATTTGGTAATTTTTTTCACAAATGTTGGTTGCAATATTTTTTTTCGTGGCAACACTGACCAGAATAAGTGATTTCAGAAAATTTAATAAAAAAGTTGTCAAACAACAAAAACGAACGATGAGAGCAACGCATTGTTACGCTCTTCGTTTCCTTCCCTTCTATCTTTTCCCCCGCGTCATGAAATATTTTTGAAAAACATTCCAAAATATGTTAAGATGCACATTCTTTATACTTTATTTTCTTTGGTTATATTCATGAAGGGCGGGACTAGGGTTACCAGATTTCGATTCGCAAAAAGCTGGACATTGGGTTTGAAAATCTGGACAAAACAAAAAAAAGCTGGGCATAAAAAAATACTGAGAAAATGTAGACATGTTGTCACTGATGATAAAAGAGGGAAATCATAACTTAGTTGTATAACAAATGTACAATCAGTGTTGGCTAACATGATTTGACAAAGATAACATGAAAATTATTGCCCAAGTTATTGCAGTGTACTAAAAAAATTTCTATTTAGCTGGACAAATTAAATTTTAGCTTGAAACTGGACAAACATGAAAAAAACTGGACAATCCAGCCAAGTCCAGCCAGGCTGGCAACCCTAGGCGGGACAGATTTTTGAGAAACTTTTCATGGCAGTTTCATTTACTCCTAGAGTTTTTTCCACAAATCTGCTAAGAGGAAGTCGTCGAAGAAATATTTTTTCATATTTTCGTTTTGATGTCTGTCCTGGGGTTTGATCCCGGGCCTTACGTCTAATAAGCCAACACACTACCTACTAGACTACGACGACTTTAAGCCTATAAAGCGATAAAATTCGTTTCTGAAAGTTTAAATATTTTTTGTTTTCTTTGCGTTAAGGTATAAACACATAGACGACAGACGACAGACAGCAGAAAGCTGCCAAGTTTAGAATATACACGTTTATATGAAAACGATTGTATTGAAGGCAGGACAGACAAAGTCAAGACAACAACCTAAGCAGGTGCTGCTTTCAAAAAATTTAAGCAGTCGGCATGCGGCAGACAAAACAGTTGACAGAATTTTCTGTTGAATTGCCGAGCTGTCGTCTATGTGTTTATACCTATAGATGGTTTAGATTTCTTACCCGATAGATATAACACCGTATGATGCGTACTGCTCTACACTGAAAACCGTGTAATGATTAATTTTTTAATAACAATTTAATTTTTCTATCTTTGATTAAAACTTTTTAAATATTATTTCCAAACCACAAAGAAACTCCATTTTCAGTTGGGTGCGCTCTCATGACACCTCTTGCTCTATGCTTAATAAGCAGTTGCTTTATATTTTCTTCACATTATTAATGTACAATAAATAAAAATAAAAATTAAAAAATGAATATAAAAACAAAAGCAAATAATACTCGTAATAATAAAAATATATTGCCCTTGTTTTCTGGTTGTCTATGGCATATTCGAGGCACTTGTTTAAATAAAAAATTTAAAGAAAGAAAGAAATCGTTCACTAGCTTTTATGCGAAATTAAAATGATTGCTTTAAATATTTATTTTCTTTTATTGGCATACAAAATGTAAAAGGAGGAGGCAATTAAATAAAATGCAATTTAAATAATTATCGTGTATCGTACGAAATCCTCTTTTCAATAATCGAGGAGGCATGGGGCATATTGATCTTATTCATAAGGAAACAACGTGTGTGTAACCAACTTTCTGTGAAATTTATTACGCTTTTAAACGATTAAACAAAAGCAGAAGAAACGGAAAATAAATATTTAACAAAACAGTTGTATTTACTTACTATTCACCATACACTCTTCATTTCATTGTCAATTCGAATTTCATATTCGATTTTAATTTCGAAATGAATGTCGCCATCAATGTAAACAATTGCTGCTGCTACTGCAGCTGCTGTTGCTGTTACTATTGGTAATGGCGTTTGGCTTTTCTCTTTTCATTTTATTTAATGAATATCCTTGTATATGTGAGAGCACTTTAATGTCTAATTTGTGTTGCCATTATCACAGGCAAGTCAATGACAATAAACAATTGCTAGTTAAACACAAAACCGCACGCAATTACAACGCAAATGGACATGGTCTCTCTCTCTCTCTCTCCAGCATATGCTACTCATTTCTCATTAATGTCTCTGTATTTCACTAATACAATGACAACAAAAGACTCTAGCAGAAGTAGAATGTAGGCCATTCAGTCTTTAAATAATCGAAACAAATGGATAAGAATGTCATAAGAACGTGTTAATATGTGGCAGCAAGGCAGCATAAACTTCTTTGGGAACCCAGCTGTATTACACCCCCCCCCCATATTGGTAAGCTATTGTATTACCTACTGGCCTATGGAAAAGTAAATAAAATACTAACATTGCCTAGCAATAAAAATCGTATTCTAATGAATTCTATTTCCACATACTGAATTAAAAAATCATTGTAAAAAGACTTTAGTTGGAATGTACAATAACGTGCCAATCTCTCCACTTGCAAACTGTATTTATAGAGTCTTTGAATATCTACATACTTACTTACTTAACTGGCCATTAACAAGCCGATTAACGGATTTTGGCGTGCCTTAATACATCCTTCCAGACGCCTCTGCTTCTTGCGTGCCTACGCCAGTTGGTCACACCAATCTCATTACAACGCTTCCTCGATCTGGTCCTTCCAACATAAATAAGGTCGTCCTCTTCGCCGACTTACGTAAATCTTCGCATCAAATACCCGTCTCGCCGGAGCATCCTCCTCCTTTTAAACGATAAGGCTAAGCCAGGACAGTCGCTGGATGGTTAACGTCAACATCGTTGAGTAGCCTCTATAGCTCACTGTTGTATCGGATGCGGAAATCATCTCCAACTCACACTAGACCGAAGGTCTTACGTAAGACTTTTCTCTCGAATACTCTCAAGGCTGCTGCATCAGTGCTTAATAGTCTCTATGACTCTGCGCCATAGAGAAGCACGTGAAGGATAAGCGTCTTTTAGTATTTTTAGACATTCTTTTGATAAACAGATTTACAGACACTGATAGGTTATTAGCCTATCGCACCCTAGCGTGAATGCCATTGAAATAGTCTGCTTTTAGCTAAGTTTCAAACCACTTGGATTACTTAACAGTATCCACATCATAGCTTGCATTTTAAAGGGTGTTCGAGAGATATTGCACACTGGATATCTGGTGTAGAATCCGAGTTAGAAAGCCGTGTGGCAATCGAAGATTTTCAAGTTTTTCTTGTAACTACCCAACCTCCATTACGATTAAAACACCTGCTTCCTTTAATAGCTTGTAGTTCTTGTTCCATCTTACAAAGAATGGTAAATGAAAGATGTACATACTTACTTACTGAATTGGTCTTGCTTTAGTGAAGACAACAACCTATTCAAGATAACAACCAGCTTATCACACACGAACCATGTTGTGTGTGCTAATTTTTATTGAACGACAGATTTGAGAAAATTTTGATGGGGATTTTAATTTTATTTTACCCTCAGAGAGTTTTTGTCAGAAGACTGAAATATTTCTTGACATATTTCGTTTTGCTCGTGATGCCAGAAGTTGAACCACATGTATCACTAGCCACTAGCCTACGGCGTGAATTCACAATAGAATTTCCATAATATGTAGAGAAACTAAGAGAGAGCAACAAAGGTTTGAATAAAGGAGAAGACAAACAATTTTCATCAAAGTTTTTTCAATAATTTTCGGAATGTTTTAAGGGATTAAGATCCTCTAGTCCTTCTATATTTCCTGCGACACAACATAAGTCGGCGAAAGAAATATTTCTTTTCATATTTCATTTCGTTCCTGATGACTGTTGCGGGGATTGAACCTCCGACTCATGTCTAATAAACCAATAATTTACTATACTACGGCGAATTCATTTTATTTAACAATAGTAAATAAACAGACAATAAATTTTATTGCCTATACAAGGGGGGCCAATGATATAATAGAAAAATATTGTAGCATACCAAGGGGATTTTTATATCACGTTCACATAATGACATTAATTTTCGTCCACCTGGTATCTATTTAAAGTAAATTTGCTAATCTTCTCTTATGTTAATATTAATTTATTACAGATTTTCTCTCTTAATTTTTTCTTTTCTTCATGTTTTCTCAAATCTTTCAAGAGCAATAAACTCTAGAAAGGCCATAGAAATACTTAACAAAACACCGATAATCGATAAGATTACGAAAGTATTTCTATTTTATTCACAACCTTTTTCAATTACTTATCGTTTTGCTTTACAAAGATTTCATTTGACAACAGCAAATAAGCGGACAATAAAATTTTATTGCCTGCACTAAGGGGTTACTTATAAAAAAGAAATACTACAGCATACCTTAAGGAGTAGCATACCTTAAGGAGGAGTTGTTAATAAAACATTATAAATAGCAATCAAGAAAATTAAATGAAATAATGTTGATAAAAGAAAATCGAAAATAACCGAACATTTCAATTCAAAATCTGACAAGAAATATTTAAGAATTCTTGCTTCAAAATTCTCATTATTTTGCCGAATTATAAGCATGACATTAGCAGACATGCATAAATCGAAATCCATTTGTAAGTGAAAAATTGCTTTACTTTTGTGATAAATGACATGGTTTTCTTAAATATATGACCAGACTGTCTGCTTTGATTATTGCTGGTCCACTTGGCGTTCTGGTCCACATTCAATGTCTAATGCTTACAGACTCGCATTGTTCATTGTGTGTAATATGCGTGTGTCAAAATTGTTATTTCTTAATGATGGTCTCTCTCTCTCTAAATGATTAATGATGTGAATATTATTTTTAATTTCTTGATATTTTTTTGTCTCTCCCTGCTTAAATTGTTGCGTACTAAAGTGCTTTTTGGCTGGCGGCCAAGGCTAAAAGTATATGAAAAAAAAAGAAGAAAAGAAAAATTCTTTTTAATACAGTGTCTGCGTCTGGTTGTATTTTTTGTTTTTGAAATTTTATTTTCATTTTCTTTATTTTTTTTCTGATTTCAATTTACACTTGGTTGCGATGGCCTCTTTAAACTTTAAGGGTATGTGGGTTAGAAGACAAACAAAATGGAAATTGTTGTCGAAAAATCAGAAAATAAAAGTCTTTTTTTGTTTTGCTTTCTTAGTGAATATGTTTTAGATTTTAATTTGAAGAGCCCCATTCACGCAATTTGCACTTTTAAATGATTTTGAATTGAATTTAAAAAATGTCGCTCCACACAACTGGTTGTGGTAAAATTCTTTGGATATTAAAGCCTCACAAAATAGTTCGTTTTCTTACAATGCAGCCATAATGAATTACATTTTTAGAAAAATATACCTTCTAAAACTATGCTGCAATTTTTTACCATTTTAAAACCTGAAAGTATGCCTCCTTATTCCACATAACATACGTATACACTTCTGATTCATACTCCACGCAATTTTTATTGTTTTATCTTAAATAATATTTTTCTATTTAATTTTTCATTCATTCAAAAACTCCCTCAAAGTATGCTGCATAAAATTTTTTAAGCTGCATTTATTGGAAATGTATTTGAAAGGATAATGAAAGCGTTTTAAAGGTATTCCAGGAATTATTTTTTGTTTTTACCTTCTAAAACTATGCTGCAATTTTTTACCATTTTAAAACCTGAAAGTATGCCTCCTTATTCCACATAACATACGTATACACTTCTGATTCATACTCCACGCAATTTTTATTGTTTTATCTTAAATAATATTTTTCTATTTAATTTTTCATTAATTCAAAAACTCCCTCAAAGTATGCTGCATAAAAATTTTTAAGCTGCATTTATTGGAAATGTATTTGAAAGGATAATGAAAGCGTTTTAAAGGTATTCCAGGAATTATTTTTTGTTTTTTTTTTTTAATTTTTTTTTTCTGCTAAAACCACTCTAGTATTTTTGTAAAAATACAAAATAATCCCGGTGTGCCTGGCTACATCTATTATACACTTTAAATAGCTGGCAGAATAAAAACTAAATGTGTACGTGAAGAAAGAACAATAAAAACCTAGAGAGATTATGAAATACAAAAAAGAAAAAAAAAGAATTAAAAATCAATAGTGTGATTCTAGAAGTTGCCAGTTTAAAAATGGAATCAAACAAATTAAAAGATTTATATCAATAAATGAACAACAACAAAAATGTTTACAAATTTTTTTCTCCTCCTAATTGTATGCTATGAAATTCTTACGAAACCTCTGAAAATATTCCATGAATAAAATAATGCTCTTCTAAAGGCTTATAAGCAAAATATTTATTTAAAAAAAAAAATTAAATTGAAAAGAATTTTAAAACAAATGGAAATAAACAAAACCATGGTATTTAGCCAACTTCCACTAACAAAACCATTGGAAACAATTTTAAACACACAACTTGATGATAATTTCCAAGTAATTTTATTTTAAGAAAGAAAGACAAGCTACAGATTACAAAATCCAAGGACATTTTCATGTTATGTCTTATGGCTTATAGATATGAAGTGAAAAGCTTTTAGGCAAATTAAAAAAAAAAAAATCAAGCATATGGACTGCACTCTGGCAATTTAAAAAAAAAAATTTACAAAAATTTTATTAAGAAATCTGATCGAATACGAATTTTTATTAATGCTTACACCTTAATTTTAAACGATTGTTTATTTGTTTGACAACTATACGGTCGCATTAAAATATTGAGAGTGTATTAATAAATGTGTGTGAAGACTAATTTGAATTTAAAAACCAAAGACGAAAAAAAGTGCGGAAATTTTTAAAGAATTATTTACGAAATAAATGCCTTTCAGAATTAAAAAAAAGAAAAACAATATTGCAAAAGCTGAAATGAAACGAAAACATATCTAACAAGGAACAATGTGTGTGAAGATAAATTCGAATTTAAAAAATCAAAGACGCAAACCCACACTTTTAGCAGAGCCGCTTCTTGCCTCTAACATGGTAAACTTTGCTATTAACAGAGCACTGTTAACTGTTTAACAGCTGCAATAAGTAGATTAATCTTCTACTTTGCAATTATTGCAGACTATTGACATAAAATGTAATTCTCATTATGATCATTATTATTGTTGAACAAAAGTGTTTAAATGTAAAGGATGGTTGGTGAGGGTGGAGAACGGAAATTTTCTCAACTCTCAAAATTATTTCAGCTATCCCACCAATACGGTTCGAAATAGGGCCCTATGGACTACTATTTGCATATAGTCTGTATGGTGTAATATTTCTTATATGTTCCAAAATGCCCACTGATCTTCTAGAGAATTTTCAATTAAAAAATTTACATTTTGAAAGCCTATCTTCATATTATCATATCACTTTATATGGGAATATTTTGCTGATTATATTAAGAGGCCTTGGAAGCTTTCTTTGCATGTAGTATTTGTTTAAAATTAGCTTTTAAAAAATTGGGCTCGTTCAGATGGAGACTGTTAAACAGCTAACAGTGCTCTGTTAAGTGGAAATTGTGTTCTGTTAAAAGAAAATTTTGCTATGTTAACGCTAAATGTGGCGCTGCTAAAATTTATGGATTGCGTCTTGGATTTTCAAATTCGAATTTATTTTCGCACACATTATTAATAAATATCTAGAAAGAATAGCAGGCTACTTAGGCGCTTTACAGCCATAGATGTAATTGCTAATTTTGATAATAACAAGAAAAGACTTCTACTGGGATTTTTTTGACAATTTGTGTGAATTGTTACTTGATCTATGTATGAAGTTGATGCCAACATAATTCTCTGCAATGAATAAATACTGGCAGTAGTTTAATGAAGAGTACTTTTACTTTAAATAGACAACCAACAATCAGAATATTTGTCTTTAGTCTCAAGATGGCATATTGTTTTGTTTTGCGAACAATACACGAATATTTAAGCAACGTACGAGTATGTATTTCAATACTTTAATTGACTTCATTTTAAACGTCACGGTACAATCACTATTAAAGCCTGGATTTTAGCTTCTATGGAAGAATCTGCTCTTTTCTTTGACACTCTAACATATTGAAAACGTTTTGCCAAGACGAACACCCTATGGGTTGGCCAACTAATTTTGGGTGACATAGCCAAACGCGTTTGAAACGCTGCTAAAAGTGTGGGTTTGCGTCTTTGGTTTGTAAATCCGAATTTATCTTCACACACATTAAGGTATTATTATGTTTTACATATGAGAAATACATTCTTTCATGTGTAAAGCCACTAGATTTTATTTTTACCCCCAATATACATACTATATATGTTATACAATATTGTATAACAAATATGTACGTATTTATTGACTTAAATTAACCATATTGAATGCATAAATTTTATGCAGTTATTTAAATAAGATTCCATTCTATTGTTTTATTTGTTTTATTTTATTTGATTATTTTGCAATAAATTATGGAAATGTAAACGAACACAATGGTAATACGAAATATAAGAAAATGTTTTGATTTTAAAATAAAATTTTTCCAATAATTTTGTAAAACAAACCCAGGTTGTATTGAAAGCAAGAATTTTAAATGAAAAAGATTTTCATTTTCATGTGCAATTTAAATTTTTGAACCCCTCCTACCACGGATGTGTGTGAAGATAAATTTGAAATTGAAAATCCAAGACGCAATCAATAAATTTTAGCAGCATCACATTTGGCGTTAACAGAACAATATTTCCTCTTAACAGAACAAAATTTGCCCTTAACAGAGCACTGTTATCTATTTAACAGTATCCATCTGAACAAGCCCACGTGTTTAGGAGCTAATTTTGGGACAAATACTCTAGGTCTATGAGTACCATACTATATGCAAAGGAAGGTTCCAAAGCCTCTTAATACAGGGTGGGCCAAAAGTCACGAAGGGGTTTAATCGTTTAATCGTTCTTGGGAATCTCGTGGCTTTAGTTCTTGCACTAACTGCAGCTTGTATGGGAAAAGATGTAAATTTCCCTTTAATATTCTGCGTAAAGACCGCCGAGACATTTGCAGCTCAGCAGAGCGCCTTCGAGTTGATTTTTCAGGATTCTCCTCAACACTCTCCAGAACGCGTTGAATATTTGCTTCATTAATTACAGAATGTGGTCTTCTGCTTCGTGGAAGATCCCTTACTGAGCCTTGTTCCTGAAAACGTGTCACTAATTGATTCGGATGGTGAATTCCGCACATTAAAATGACGACGATAGGCTCGTTGAGTTTGAATTATTGATCGATGATGTTCAAAATAAAGTTCTATGATTTTGGTTCGCTGGATAACGTTGTAACCTTCCATAATTAATCTCCCAGATTTATTTTACAAGTCCTAAAAAGAAAAATAAAAAAAAAATTAAATTAGAAAAGTTATTAATTTTTCAAATCTCTTCGCGACTTTTGCCCCACCCTGTATAATCAGCAACATAGTCACATATAAAGTGATATGGTATTAAGAAAATTGGCTTTGAAAATATAAATTTTATGCTTGAAAATTCTTTAGAACATCAGTGGCCATTTTGGAACATATAAGAAACAGTACACCATACAGTCTATATGCAAATGGTAGTCCAGAAGGTCCTCCTTCGAACCGTTGGTAGTGGGATATCTGAAATAATTTTGAGAGTTAAGAAAATTTGCCAAACCATCCTTTATATTTACACACTTTTGTTTACAAATAATAATGATCATAGTGAGAATAAAATTAAATGTAAATAGTTTGCAATAATTGCAAATTAGAAGACTAATCTAGTTATTGCCACTGTTAAACCGTTAACAGTGCTCTGTTAATAGCAAAGTTTATCCTGTTAGAGGCAAGAAGTAGTGCCGCTAAAAGTGTGGGTTTGTGCCCTTTGGTTTATAAATTCGAATTTATCTTCAAACACATCTACTACGCTATTGAATTTCCCACCATTTTTATTTTACTTTTGAATTTTCTTTTTCTTCCCTTCTTTTTGTCATATTATATTTCACTGCAACTATCTACAAATTCTTTAATTCTCTTCTTTCAAAAGGGGTTTGTTTGTTTTTCGTTTATTTTTTTCCTCCAATTTAAAGAAGAACGAACGAATATTAACCCCAAAAGAGAAGTTATTTTTATTTTCATTCATATTCTTTCTTTTATTGCTTGTTTTTGTTTTCTTTCTTTTTCATTTCTTTTAATATCTTTATCACCTCGAATAACCAGGTCACCCCAAACATATTCACACCGTGTTTTTGTTTTTGTTTTCAATCCTCAGTTCCAGTTTCTACTGAGTTTTGTCATTTACTCACGCACGCTTATGTCTTAACAATTGCCACCAATTGCTGTGTGTGTTAGTGTTGGTGTCGGTGTATCTTTATTTGTCTGTCACAATTTAAATTTTTTTGCTGTTCAAACAAAAGGGGGAGAATTAAATTGTTTTTGTATTAATTTGTTGTCTGTTTTGTTGTTGTTGTTTTTTATAATTTATTTGCCTTGAGTAAATAAATTTCTCTTTTAGTGTTAAAAATTAAACAAAAAAAAAAATATATTTCAGATGATTATTTTGTGTTCAAAAGAGGGGAAATAAAATTTTAAAAATAATGAAGAGCACGAATATTATTTAACAAAAGTAGCTAACTAGAGAAGCTTAAGATATATTCGACAATTGAGGTCCAGATCAGTAGTTACTGGTAGTAGTAGTTAGCATAGTAATGAGCATGCTTTCCTTCTCGTCATCGCTCCTGAAGAAGCCAGTGCCCAGTTATCCAAGATCATTGCATCTCGCATGAGTAACAGAGGTCAGCAATGTCTCGTCTTTTCACTACTCATAAGCGCTCATGAAATTTTTAATATAAGTGAGGAGTCAACAATATTGAAATTTAACTATGTACTCTGATTCATTCGTACTCACACTACAACATTGATTTATAAGTACAGGTTGCAATGAGTATGCGTACAACGTTGACATCAAACTCATACCATTCCAAATATGTTTGATTCAGAAGCCTGCTCATTTAGATTCATAACTTTAGAAAAATACTTCTTATAATACTTATAAATGCTTTACAATCAAAATTTACAGTCTTATTTACTGTTGCATTTACAACAAAAGAAAAAAGACACATAAGCAAAAAAGACAGAGCGCAGCAAACACACAAACTTCTAGTTAGTATTTTAGTGCTCGTACGCGAATCATATTTATTTTGTGATTCGTGTAAGTGTTGAGTCATGGAGAGCCGTAATCAACAACATGATAAGTGTTGTTAAGTGTGAATATAATGATTACTTCGAACTTTGAATATTTATTTATTTATTTATTTATTTATTTACATGGGTTCCATGATGTTAAAATAAGTATGAATGAGAAATTATGAGTATGATTCGATTCTAATCATCTTGAATTTGAATACTCATTGCTGATTTCTGGTGCTGATCATGATTTCCTTCTCGTTCTTGCCTCTGTGGAAGCCCATATGGCCAGGATCAATACGTCTTGCATGTGTACCCAGAATTTAATGCGCATTAATACGTAACCGAACTCCTTTGAAGTTTTACCAGGTGTTCCATAAGCCCTTTATCTAGACTTGGCAGATTTGCTGTGCTATCTTGAAAATATCTCAAACTGCCCATGTGGCGTTAACAAAATCCATTACTTCATTGTCAATTTTATGACTTCAGTTTCCAAAAGTAGAGAATTCAATAGTTGTGCACAATCTACAGTTTCCCGGAATCTCAAATTCTTCTTCTAGCATTCTGTCCTCTCTACTAGCAGAAGGTACACTAATACCTTTTCCCGAGACATTTTTGTGCATAACAATAGTCACCATAGCCCAAACGGCTAACAACGCCGCCTGGAAGACGCTGCTATAAACCGGTAGCCCTACAGAATAAGCCATATCGGCCAATTACGAAGATATGTCTTCACCGACAGCTCCAACCGGTTTCGAACTATTCGTAAAAATTTATATATCACTCCGTTTACGCGCTGCGTCACAAACATTTTGCTTATTGGCCTGCATCTGCAAACTAAGCTTCCTAGATAATTTATGGTGCATGGTGTAATGAAGTTTGAAATCCTAAATTTTTCCCATTCCGTCCAAATTTTCGATTGATATTTGACATACGTGCCATTGTCCAGTTGCTCACAGAAGCTGGTTGATATTAACTAAGGGACTCTTATAGTAAATGTTTTTCGGAAAAAAGCGTAAAATTGTCTATTGCATCATATAGGGGACCTTTAAATAAGTTGCATCAATTTGTGGATAGTTATGCTGACAAGGTCAATATGTTTTATAGATCAAAAATAAGTCCCTGGATGATTCAAGTTACGCCGCATGCAATCACAATGGACGCAAAGATGGCTGCTTGTACCTTCTCATTATAACTCTTACAGAAATTCTTAAAATAAAAAAAAAACATACGAAATAATAGGCTTTAATTTTTAATTTCTAATAAGCTCCTTAAAGTATGCAATTAATTTATTTAAAAAAATTAATTTCAATAATTAATCCAAAAGCAGCAGCTACTATTTATAATTTTATTTATTTACTAAACAAAAAAAAAAACAAAAAAACTGACTTAATTAGCAGAAATAATGAAATGAAGTAAAAAAAAACTTTAATAATTTTAATTTGTGCAAAGCTTAAGTGTAAACCTCCCACACATTGAAGAACATTCTCTGTATTGCACTCAGGCTAATAAAACTGTCAAAAGTTTTTATTAACACGCCATGCAAATAAAAGAAAGAGGGATTTACATACACATGCATGCACATTGTGACAGTGGTTAAAATGAAGTTTACAGCCGTTTGGAGTAAAGTTTGGTACTTTGTTGTACTACCCACATGACTAATCGTGGACTGTCTACTGAGGTCCACTATGTGCTTCCACATTTTCATCATGTTAAGGAGATAAATCATAAAGAAACATGAATGATAATCAAAATGAAGTCGCCGCAGTCTAGTAGATAGTGTATTGGCTTACTAGACGTGAGGCCACGGTTCAAAAGCCCAGGTCAGACATCTCGAACATAACGAAATATGAAAGAAATATTTCCTTGGTGTTTTCATTTCAGCAGATTTGTGGCAAAAACTCTGAATGTAAATAAAATTTCCAGGAAAAGTTTCTCAAAAATCTGTCTGTTAAACTGTGTCAGTGGTCCCGCCACTCATGTGTAAAATTACCGCACACAACATAAGTGGTGTGAGACACTAGGTTGTAATCCTGATTGGGAGGAACCTTTGGTGGTGGAATTTTCTCGGAGTCAATAGGTATAGCCGAATCTATAAGGCTACCGGATTACTGCAGCGTTTTCCAGGCGGAGGTGTTGGTAATACAGGATGCGGTAAAGATTAATTAGGATTCGAATATCCCCAATGGGAACATTACCATACTCTCTGATAGCCAGGCGGCTATCAGGGCTCTGTGCTCCAATGTGATGAACTTCAGGACGGTCTACGACTGTCGGAAACTCCTGAACAAGGTGGCGAAGAGGTGTAATGTACATATTATTTGGGTTCCGGGACACAATGATATCCCGGGAAACTGCAGAGCGGATGAACTGGCCAGATGCGTCACGACCATCGAACTCTCCGACGAATTCTTAAGTATTGGGGTCCCTTTGGGGACCTGCAGGCTCATGATTAACGACGAGATCACGGACTTTATCAATCGCAGGTGGGCAGCTTCGGGTAAGGGCAGATTGGCGCGCATAATCTGGCCGCGGCTGGATAGAATGCGTACTGCAAGGCTGCTAAAACTCCAAAGAGGCGTGCTCAGTGCGGTTATTGGAGTCGTCACGGGTCATTGCATTATGGGTGTCCATGCGAAGCGCATTGGTCTCTGACACCTCGCGAACGATTTCTGTAGAAGCTGCAGAGACGAGGAGGAGGAAGAGACGGTTCTTCATCTACTGGGAACATGACCGGTAGATGCAGAAAAGGGTCAAAGGAGAAAGGGACATCTTGGTGTCTACTACATCGATGATCTGAGTGATTTTTTTTTTTTTTTTGTAAAACCAGCACTCAGGGGATGGCCCCTACTCATGCAGTGCATTGTGCAGGTTTAAGAAAATAGGTTATAGGAAGGTGGAAAGAGGGAGTAGTGTTTGTGGACATTTGATTTAAATTTACCAATATCGTAACTGACGGGAAAAACTTCCGCAGGAAGATCATTCCACAAGCGGGCAGTGCGGGCAAAAAATGAATTTTCTCTGTAATGCATTGTGCGGTTCACTGGACAATCAACCACAAAAGGATGTGCTCTGCGAGAGGTACGAGTACCACGTAAAAATATGTGATTATCGGGAACCAAGCCCCTTATCTCTCGAGAACACCTCCCATTATAGTACCGATAGAACAATAAAACACAGAGTTGGATACCCTTCAAAATAGACTTTGAAGCACCGGCCCATACATGAGAGTTGTACTCCATCCTAGGTCGGATAAAGGTCCTGTAAATAGTAAGAAGGTCGGATGGAGTGAAGTATTTTCTGCACCGTTTCAAAAAACCAAGGCACTTGAATGCTTCCTTCGACACTCGAAAAATATGATCGTTCCAACGAGCATCACAACTAATTCTCATGCCCAGAACATCAAGAGTATCCTCCTCCTCAATATTTACATTACCCATAGATACAGATGACAGAACACCAGCACCAGCATCACGCCGGTGTGTCAAAAAACAACATTGGGTCTTGCGCGCATTTGTCGAACATTGACGTCGGCAGTTTGGGTCGATACATTGTAAGCTCTAGATGGTTTCAGGATTAGGAGATAGTTAATGCGGACTGTGGTATCACAATGGGTCCCATGGGGCCTAAGTGCGCCCATCCAATTCATTTGGGGGGACGGCCACTTATACCTACCTACCTACCTAATCCTGACTGAAGGGCTGTAATGACGAATTATGTATGTGTGTGTATGTATACTTAAGATAAAGCAATATGAAGCATTAGAAATCTTAAAAGTGTTGTAGATATTGCTTTAAAGAGAGGTACGGATTCAGAGAGAGAGAGAGAGAGAAATAATAATTTTCACTTAACAGAGTATACTTGGCAGGCAGAATGACTTCTTGTTTACCTCTATTGACTGCCAAACTGACTGCTGTAAGTTTAATGAATTACTCAGCACAGACACATTTAATATGCTGGTAAGTTTGCAAATGCGAAACCCTTCCCCTGAAATGTTCGTCGTATATGTTTATGAAATTGAACATTAAAAATAAAAATTTCTTTTTTAATAAAAATCTGTCATAATGTCTCTCTCACTCACTTGTTTTTTTTTTTTTTTATAAAAGCAAATAATTTGTAATTTTACACACTCATACACACTCGTAACATCACAGTATGATGCTCTTGTACGGTAGATGATGTGTTAAGGAAAATGCTAAAAATTTTACTTTTTTTTTCTTTTGCCCCATGCATTAGTCTTCATGTGGTTTTTATTTGCTCTCCAAAGAGGGATACACTTTTTGCCATTCGAATAATTTATTTGCATTTCCACAACGCAACACATTTACTGCGATATGCAATATTTTTCTTGTTTATTTTCTGTTTTTTTTATTTTAAAATCTACTACTGAAATTGAAATTATTGTTGGTGGAGAGGAAAAAAATATTTATTTTTGCAATTCAAATACTCCTAGAAAATGGAAAAAAAAAAGATTTTTTTTCAAATGAAAGTACTTTCGAGTTATCACAACAAATTGTTGTGACAACTAAAGAAATAAATTGTGCACATTTTTATGATTTCATTCTAAATGTCATGTCCTAATGATGGTAATATTTTTTTTTTTTTTTTTTTTTTGAAATAAAAAATAAATTCTAAAACTGACTGTAAAATGTTTAAAATTTTCTAATATATGCAGAGAATAGAAGATAAAAATAGAAAAAAAAAATAATTTCTTAAAGTTTTTAGTTGACTTGGAGGAAAAAAAAAATAATAAAAAAATTTACTTAACTTTATTGGCCATTACAATCCTTTAGTCAAGATTACAACCTAGCTTCTGACACCAAAAATCTACGGAGTGGAAGTTGCCAAAGGAAATATTTTAATTTTAATTTCGTTTTGTTTGAGATGTCTGGGTTGTAGTTTAACCCACACGGCCTCACGTCTAATAAGCCAATACGTTACCTACTAGACTAAAGAATTTAATTAAACGTTCTAAAGTTTAATTAAACGTCTAATAAAACACGTTTTAAAGCAAAACAACCTCAAAAAACTAATTTCTGTATATGATATGTTCCTGAAAGCAAAATAAACTCTGCGAGTAAAATAAAATTGCCATGAAAAGTTTCTCGAAAATCTGTTGTTCGGTGTCGACTTTGAACTGTAGATACCGCCACTTATGTATAAAATTAACACACACAACATAGTAAGTAGTCTGAGAAATTAGGTTGTAATCCTGACTGAAGGGTTGTAATGACCAATTACGTATGTTGTGTATGAGTATGTGCAAGAGAGAATAATATTTCGGCTACAATTACTCTAATGGACAGTGTCGGCAATTCAAGCTGCGGTGAAAATTATTGTGGACAAAAATGTTCGCAAGCGAAGGATCACTATACTTTCCGACAGCCAAGCGGCCATCAGGGCACTAGATTCTAATGTGATAAACTCCAAGACAGTGTACGACTGTCGCTTGACCTATACTGCAGGGGTGTGGCGGCTAGGGTTAGTAGGCGTCTTTGGGCGACTGGACAATGGCATGCATCGGGCATTGGTCATACAAGGATACTTGAGGAAACTGATATCGTCGGAGGCATAGACTATATGACACTGCGATATGACTTCTCAATGAATTTTAGGACATCCATTCCGAAAAGGGAGGACTGGAGAAAGGGTGTGGCGCACCTCGCGGGGAATGCCGCACAAATCTACACCGATGGCTCCAAATTGGAAGGAGCCGTTGGTATTGGTATCTATTCGAAATCAATCGGAATATCCAAGTCTATGAGGCTACCAGATCACTGCAGCGTCTTTCAGGCGGAAGTGTCGGCAATTCAAGCTGCGGTGAAAATTATAAGCGGCCATCAGGGCACTAGATTCTAGTGTGATAAACTCCAAGACAGTGTACGACTGTCGCAGATGTCTCAATGAGATGGCGAACCGATGTGATATTTGTATCATATGGGTACCGGGACATAGAGACATTCCCGGCAACTGCAGAGCGGATGATCTAGCCAGAAGGGGCACGACCATCGAGCTCTCTGACGAATTCTCTACATTGGGGATCCCTTTAAGTACCTGTGGGCTTATAATTGACAATGCAATCGTGGACCTTGTCAACACTAGGTGGGCAGCTTCGGATAAAGGCAGAACGGCGCAGAAAATCTGGCCAAGGCTGGATAGAGGAGGCGCACGGAGACTCTGTTTAAGCTCCAAAAAAGCAGGCTCAGTGCTGTTATTACGGGGCATTGTATTATAGGAACACATGCGAGGCGTATTGGTCTTGGACACCACGCGAATGATTTCTGCAGAAGCTGTGGAGATGAGGAAAAGGATGAAACTATTTTTCACCTACTGTGCACATGCCCGGCACTTGGTCAGAGGAGAAAGAGACACCTGGGTGCCTACTACATGGAAGACCTAGATGAACTGTCATGCATGGATATTGGCAGTCTGAGTCGCTTCATCGGAAGCTCCAAGTGGTTCCTGGAATAGGGAAGAAGATGAAACTGTGATGTCACAATGGGCCCTGTATGCGGCCTAAGTGTGTCCGCTCATGACTCCATCGGGTGGACAGCCACTTCTACCTACCTACTCTAATGGACGGCTTATAACGCCATTGAATTGAGTACCATCTACCTAAATGTTCAACGATACAGTACAGTTTCAACATTTGTAGTAGATTGAGGCATAAATTACCCGCAGAAAAGAAATTGGATTTCAACTGGGTGCTCTTGCAACACCTCTCGCAATTTTTTTCTTTTATTTGTTCAATTGTAATTAATTTAATTACAATCGCTTTTATTTAATTTTACTGGCAGCAAATTTTATACATTTTCTTTTGTTTTTAAAATACCTGTGAGAGAGTGTTGTTGATTTCTTATCTGTAATCCGATACTTACTCCGGTGATTAATTGTGACATTAAAAGTGTCACTTGAACAAGCAAACACAACACAACTGAAGACAATAAAATTCAAAAATAAACAAAACTTAAACAATATAATGGAAGATAATATACGAGAAATATTTCTTTTTGTTTTTTTCATTTTTCATTTTTATTTGAATTTATTTTTCTATTTTTTCTTTAATTTGTTTAAGAAATAATTTCTGATGTTTTAATCTAAAAAAAAAAAATTTTACTGAATTTTTTAGGGTACCTGGAAAGCTATTTTTAGTTTTAAGATAAGATGGTGAAGAGAAAATAAATCCTAACATGGTTTATAGCCCCTATAAGAATGAATAGCTATTAACTCTTATAGTGTCTTTTTGAAATCTAATCTATCCATTGAGAACTTTTGTATTGTTTATGGGTTAATGTTATGTGTGTGAAGATAAATTCGAATTTTTAAAATCAAAGACGCAAACCCACACTTTTAGCATCGCCACTTATTGCCTCTAACAGGGTAAATTTTGCTATTAACAGAGCACTGTTAAATGTTTGACAGTACATAGCAATAAGTAGATTAGTCTTCTACTTTGCAATTATTGCAGACTATTTACATAAAATTTAATTCTCATTATGATCATTATTATTTGTGAACCAAAGTGTTGCGATTTAAAGGATGGTTTCTCAACTCTCAAAATTATTCCAGCTATCCCACTACCACCTTTCGAAAGAGGACCCTCTGGCCTACCGTTTGCATATAGTCGGGCAGGTGTACTATTTCTTATATATTCCAAAATTGCCACTGATCTTCTAGAGAATTTTCAAGCAAAAAATTAATATTTTTAAAACCAATTTTCTCAATACCGTATAACTTTGTATGCGAATATGTTGCTGATTATATTAAGAGGCCTTTGAACCTTCCTTTGCATATAGTATGGTACTCATAGGCCTTTTAAATAGCTAACAGTGCTCTGTTAATTGCAAATTTTGTTCTGTTGAGATGTATTTCCCAAAATTAGCTCTTAAACAAGTGGGCTTGTTCATATGGATACTGTTAAATAGCTAACAGTGCTCTGTTAAGGTCAAATTTTGTTCTGTTAAGAGGAAATATTTCTCTGTTAATGCCAAATGTGGCGCTGCTAAAATTTATGGATTGCGTCTTGGAATTTCAAATTCGAATTTATCTTCACACACATGTTAATGTTTGCTATCATCATCATCTTATTAAATTTTGTTGTCGTCATGTTGACTAGCTAGCTGTAGTGATTTCTTAATTTCTTCCATCAATTATTTAATCACTTGCATTTTGTTTGTTTGTTTATTGTTTATTTTCAATTAATTTTATTCAAAAATTATAAATAACTTAACTTTATAGACGTGTTTGACGTCTTTTCTTTTTTGTTTTTTTCTGTTTTGTTTTATGATTTATCGAAAGATAATAAACGAGGCAGACATATTGGCAACATGCTAATCAGACTCTACCTCCCGTATACCAAAAAAAAAAAGAACACAAAACAAAAGCCATAATAAATTTGAAAGTTAACTAACGACATAAATTAAATGAAAAAATTCATTTTTTTGCATTTTATTTTCGGTAATAATTCTTGGAAAGAAATTCGTTTTTTTTTTCCAGAATTTTTTAACATAAAATGCCACTCAAAATCGGGTGTACTTGGCTACTACATCCCTTACATGGCATGTTTAAATAAAGGCTTTATTTTGTTGTGATTAGAAAGGATTTTATTGTCTTGGTTTTTAACAATAAAACTGCAAAATTGGGTGTCTTGGTGGTTCTACTGCTTCTTAAGAGCTTTTGCTGCTTAATCATCCCAAAGGTTCGCAGTTGATGTTCACCTAACCGAGTAGTCAAGGGTTAGAGATTGGAGCTTCAATTCCAAAACCATAAGAAGTATTTGAATCTGTATTCTTCGAGTTTATAGTCGCTGTAATTCAGTAGGTTATGTGTTGGCTTATAAGACGTGAGGCCCTGGTTCACATATCTCGAAGAAAACGGAATAAATAATAATTTCTTATGCGACTTTCGCCTTAGTCTAGTAGGTAGTGTGTTGGCTTCTTAGACGTGAGGCCACGGTCAGTTCAGACATCAAAACGAAATACGAAAAAAATATTTCTTCGACAACTTCCTCTCAGCAGATTTTTGGCAAAAAAATCTGAAAGTAAAATAAAATTTCCATGAAAAGTTTCTTAAAAAAATCTGTCGTTCGGGATCGACTTCCAATTGTAGGTCCCGCCACTCATGTATAAAATTAACACACACAACATATGTAAGTGGTGTGAAAAGCAAGGTCGTAATCCTGACTAAAGGATTGTAATGACCAATTATGTATAAATGTATTGTTACGTTTTTACCTTTTAAAAACGTTAAAAATATGAGTTCGTAGATTGCAAATAAAATAAAAATAAATATGTGTTTAATTTTAAGTCAATTCTTTATTATCTGCACAACTTTTGTGCCACTGTTCGAACTTATTCCACGTATACAATGATAACTTTCACAATATGTGCTTATTCGTGATATTTCTCTGCTTACAACCTTTTTTTTGTAAGCAACAACAACAATTGTTAGTTATTCTTCTTTGCTCACAACCTGTTTTGTAAGCACAGCACTAACAACTGTTTTCTTCACGCAACTTGTCTGCACACCAGTCTGATTGAATTATAACTCGGTCTCGTATCTTCATACACCACTGGTTGAATTCTTACTTAATTCAACGCGACGTCGTCACACGACTAACTTAACTCGAACTCCGAGAATCACGTGTCTTCATACACGACTGACTGAATTCTAACTGAATCATCGTTGCTCGCTTTATCTTGCCTTTTATATCACTGGATCAACAGTGTGATGAATACCCTTGAAGGATGATGACGACCTTCGGGAACAATCCAAAAATGCAAACAACTTGTTTCCATTTTTGTTGTTCGTGTATCTTGTTTACTTTCATCCAGGCAGAGTTGTTGTTGTTTTGTTTGTTTGTCTTTCTGCTATATTTTTTTATACACGGACGTTATTGCTATATTTTTGTTTATTCATCGATCTTGTAAACAAGCCTGTTGTTTTTGTTGCTATATGTTTACTCATTCGTTGATCACGTGAACAACTGCATTGTTTTGTTTTTGGAGCTTTTGTTTATCATTTTATGTGTGATCAAGTCCATTGTGTTGTTTTTGGAGCTTTTGCTTATTATTTTAACAACACCATTTCCATTTTCGTAACAGTATGTATAGTCGCTGTAGTATAGTAGGTAGTGTGTGTTAGCTTATTAGACGTGAGGCCATGGTTCAAGCACAAAACAAAAACAAAAAAATTTTCTTCCTGCGGCTACCTCTCAGCAGATTTCTAGCAAAAACTCTCGGAGAGTAATTAAAATTTCCATGAAAAGTTTCTTAAAAAATCTGTCTTTCGTAGTCGACTTTAAACTGTAGGCCCCGCCACTCATGGATAAAAATTGACACCCAAATAACATGGGTGCTGTGAGAAGCTAGGTTGTAATCCTTACTAAAAGGGTTATACTGGCCAGTTAGAGTATGAATAGGCATGTCTGTTTGGTTTGTATTTTTCTGGTCCATATTCTGAATCTAAAATATCTCTGTATTGAGAAGGCATTAACACTTATGTTTTCAGTTTAAATATCAGGCCTCATGGAACAGTGAGTTTCTTAATCTATTTTTTTTTTTTCTTTTTCTCCTGAAAATTAAGAACTAAAACTTGAAATTTAAATTTTAAAATTCAAATATGTATTCTTAAATTGTTGTTTCTTTTTTTATCTTCTTCCAATTTCTCTTCAATATCTTGAGATTTCCATTACAAGCCACATACAAATGCATTTGAAAGCCATTCAATTTGGGTTTGATTCTCGGAAATGCCAACAGCATGTGTGGAATTGCCACTGCCACTGCCACTGCCATAAAGACAAAGACAATGATGTGTGATGCTGTTGTGCAAATCATGTTCTTTTCTTGTTGCTTTTTCTTTTAAATTTTTATTTTTCTTCTATTTTCTATTGGTTTATCTCTTTTTTTTTGCGAGTAGTTTTCCATTTCAAATAACATTGGAAGACGTTTGTCTCTCTCTCTTTGGCTCTGTGTTTATTTATTTTGAATGTTTATTTTCTTTTTTGTCAACACTCCCCACCCCTATCCACTCCTTTAGTGCTTTCAGTGCTATTACTGCATGAGTATTTCTATTTTGCGTGTGTATCTCTGCATGTTGTTTCATGTTTCAAGAGCTCAAAATGCACGAAAATGTTCTTTGTGTAACAGAAATCCCTTCTCTACAGACTCAACTATATAGCAAGAGTGGCTTAAAGGGATTTGGAGGTCCTCTAAGGGCCTCTATATTTAAAGCCTACGGCGTGCTGCATTCTCCATAAATGACTTTGGACCAAACTGCTACTAGTTTTCGTCAAAAATCATTTCGAATATGTTGTCAGACCTTCTGGACTAAAGATCCGGAGGTTCCTAACAGAACCCTTGAAGTTTACACTGATGACTCCATAAATTGAAGTCGCCGTGGTCTAGTAGGTAGTGTGTTGGCTTATTAGACTGAAGGCCCGAGTTCGAATCCCAGGTCAGACATCAAAACGAAAAATATTTCTTCGGAGACTTCCTCTCATCAGATTTCTGGCAAAAACTCTGAGAGTAAATAAAATTGCCATGAAAAGCTTCTCAATAAAATTTGTCGTTCGGAGTCGACTTTAAACTGTAGGTCCCTCCACTCATGTATAAAATTAACACACACAACATGAGAAGTGTGAGAAGCTAGGACTGAAGGGTGCGGGCTTCTTGGGGACGATTGCTGTAGACTGTCTAATGGTGAAGGTATAACACTGGCCATTTTATAGTCACCTAGCAGCAACTCGTTTCCTTGTCGTTCGCATCTTGAGATGTCCACAAACACTACTCCCTCTCTTCCACCTTCCTATAACCCATTTTCCTAAAACCTGCACAATGCACTGCATGAGTAGGGGCCATCCCCTGAGTGCTGGTTTCGCCACAAAAAAAAAAAATAGTGGCAGGGTGGTCTGTGGTAGCTTTATTAAGGGTTCTGATATTAAACTCTCGTATAATCTGCCTAACCACTGCAGTGTTTTCCAAGCTGAAGTCATGGCAATTTTAAAGTCGGCGCAATGTTTGTTAAGTGGTGAGATTTTCCCTAAAAATCTCTTGATTTACTCAGTCAGCCAGGCTGCAATTAAGTTCCTAACGAACATAGTTTCAAGGTCTGTCCATGTCCTTGTCCATGAATAGCGAGGATTTCTTAGAGAAATTTCGGATCATTCAAAGGTAACTCAAAGGTACCTCAAAGGTAAACAAAGGTAAGTGCGATCCGGAACATTGGGATATTGTTGGGAATTGCCGGTACGGAGCTTTCTATCTCCGACATGTTACAGGTCATAGGTATTCCAATCGTCTTAGTTAATTTGAATATTTGGCTACTCGTTCTACTTTCTACATTTCAGTGCATGCTTCCAGTTTAACACACAGAAGATGACACAAAAGAGTAGGACTATTCAACTGATTTGCTTTTTATTCAATGCACTGTTCCCAACGGCACTTTATAACTGCGATGGTATATTTGTGGTCTGAACTGCCGGTCCAGGTACCATACGCTCTGCCTTCTTCATATTGGGAAATCTTTTTGTATTTTTTTAAATTTTAAATCAGTTTTCTAAGAATGAAAATGGAAAATATGCCAAGGGAGCTCAATTCGGCGAATTGAGGGTGTATGATGCTGCATTTCGAAATGTGATTCGTTAATTAAGATCATCGCTCTAAAGGATGTGTGAGTTCATGTACTGTTTTGAGAAAAGTTCCTTACTTAACTGGTCATTACATCCCCTTAGTCAGGTTTGCAACCTAGTTTCTCACACCACCCATGCTGTGTGTTGGAATTTTATCCATGAGTGGTGGAACCTATAGTTTAAAGTCGATTCCGAATGACAAATTTTTAAGAAATTTCATATTACCAAGAGTGGAACGTTAATCAAAAGATTATTAATTTTAAATTCCACAATTTATTCTCGTATCCAACCCACTTAAAATAAAATTTAATCAGTTGCTAATGCCACATTTAATAATCCAATAAAAACAGTCTTTGTTGACTTCAATATTTTCCACACCAATAATTGTAATACGGGATCATTTATTTGCTTTTCCGGAATATTACAGAAGTTTCTCGCAACTCTATAAAGACGTGTGTGCGAGCATTTATTTTAAAATGTTTTCTTTTATTTTTTTCTTCTTGTCATAACAAAAGAATAAAAACAGGAAAATAACAATGAAAATGAAAATAAAATAAAAAGAAAAAGAAAAAAATGTTTAAAACATATGGGATTTATAAAAATAAAGTCTTATAAAAAAAGAACAGGGTTACACAATAATTGCAAAGGATATACAATCATCTGCCACATATGTATGCCACTTTATTGCAGCAGCCATTAAAGGAATTTACGTACCCTCTACTTGGGAGAGAGGAGGTGCTCTAATAGAAAGTTTGCTGCTGCAATTTCGATTCTATTTTTTTTAAACCGACGACAACATAAACAAAAACGTTTGCAGTTTATAATACCAGAAATACCCTCTCAATTGTTGTATTAAAAAGTAATAGAGTTGCTGGTAAAGGAAGGAAGCGGAAGGAACAGGGGGACATAAAACTAATATTGCATTTGTAATGCCAATCGTGCCATATATTGTATGACAGTTATTTGTATTTGTTTGCTCTTTAAATATTTTGTACACGTTTCAACAATTACACTTCCATGCCATTTTAAACGAAGAAAGAGAGAGAGACGGAGAGAGAGGGAGAAAGAGAGAAATAGCAGGGACTACATTGGAGGGCGGCGTTGCACAATACTGATCCAATGCTTGCAACAGCAGAATTAAATCTTTTACTAATTTTTGTGTTGGGAAAAGAGGGAAATATTTGTAATCCAATATTTTTAAAATGAATATGATCTTATGAAGTGACATTAGCTTAAGTACGGTGGCCAACACCTTTAATGGAAGTGGTCCTACTCAGGCCAGCATTTAAAACCATTGTAATACCACAATAAATTCTAGGCGGGGATTAAACACTTCGTGTTCAAAATAAATCTTGCTATTGCAGCAATCCTTGTAGTCGCCGTAGTTTAGTAGGTAGTGTACACTAGAGCCCCGACATGCGTCGTTAATGGGGACCGGAGAATTGCGACGCAAATCAAAACGACGCAAATCGAATCAAATTTTTCTATACAAATGCATCGAAATTTAATTTATTGGGACCAGGAATTCAAAGGAAAGCAAAATGAATGAATAATGAAAACATTTTTCATTATTTTATTTAGTTCAACAAATGTTTTTTAATTATTATAAAGAAATAACAAAACAATAAACAGAAGTTACAAGAATTTTAAAATACAAAAATAAAATTCTAAATATGTTCCACAATACAAATACTAAAATGGTAGTACTCAATGCTGCAAGAAAAAAATTAAACGTATGTAGCGTCACAAATCGAAATTTAAACGACGCAAGTTGGAATTCAAACGACGCAAATCGAATCGACGCCAATCGGGGACGAAACGACGCAAATTTAATCGACGCGAGTTGAAATTGCAACAACGCTAGCTGAGTTTTGTCAATTTTTAAAAAGCAACGCAAATCGAAACGACGCAAATCGGATCGACGCAAGTCGGGGCTCTAGTGTATTGGCTTATTAGACGTGAGGCCACGGTTCAAATCCCAGGTCAGACATCAAAACGAAATATGAAAAAAATATTTCTTCGGCGAATTCCTCTCAGCAGATTTCTGACAAAAACTCTGAGTGTCAAATAAAATTGCCATGAAAAGTTGCTCAAAAATTTGTCGTTCGGAGTTGACTTTAAACTATAGGTCCCCGCCACTCATGTATAAAAAATTAACGCACACAACATAAGTGGTGTGAGAAGCTAGGTCGTAATCCTGGCTGAAGAGTTGTAATGACTAATTATGTATGTATTGTAGCAAATGATTAACTAATCCCCCATACTTGTTAAAACTGATTAATAAGCGCCATAAACTGAATTTATGGTCATACTTTAAAACGTTATCAGTTCGAAACCCCTCCATCATTTGGTATGCTTAACTTGCACAAGTTGTTAGCGTTGATTGGAGTGCATAATGGTGCTAGAAATCAACAAGATTATCTATCATCACCTTAAATTGTAAAATAATTGTTCTTTGTTGTTATGAAATAAAAACACGTCTCTTTCTCTCCATGCATTGTTTTCTTTCTCTTTTTCCTTTCCTTTGTGTCTGAGAATAAGAGAAAAAGTGTATTTAAATAGCTGCCATGGCAACATACTTGGTTTTCTGCATCAATTGCAGAAAATAAAATATAATTCCCAACACCGTATTATATTGCATATGCTCAGGGGTCATACATATACATGCGTGTGTGTGTGTATTTAAATTGTATTTGTATGTGTATGTGCATAAATAATTCATGTTTATTTTTATTGCAACTGCTTGAAAAACACACACTTTATGTATCTCACTTGCTCTCTCCCTCTCTCTCTCTCTCTCTCTCTCTTTTATTAGTTTTTCTCTTTCAGTTAATGTTGACATTTGCTCATTTGAGAAATTCATTACACGAACCTTATTGTATAAAAAAAAAAAACCTCAGCAAAACGAAGAAAAATAAAAAATAACAACAAAAACTCAAAACAAGTACACACGTTACCGATAACAACTTCATAATGGTAATGGCAATCGTAATTTCTTTAAGTGTATGTGTGTGTGTGTGGGTGTGGGTGTGGGTGTGTGTTTATAAGTGCGTTTATTTTGTTTGTGATTTTTTCTTATAAAAACTGGTTTCCCTTTATATTTCTTCTTCTGTTTTTTATCTAACAAAGCTCCCCTATAACTTACTTGTTGGAAGAGTGCATTTGTATGCGTGTGTATTGCTTGTATGTTTATAACGATTTTTATATGTTGTTGTTGTGGTTGTTGTACTACATGTCTGTTGTTTATTGTTTATGTGACTGTTTTCTTTGTTTCATTTTGTTTCTATTTTTAGAAACTGCTTTCTGTCTCCTAAGTAGAAGCGGAAAAAAGAGAGAGAAGGACAGAGAGCATGAGAGTACATGTGGTGTGTGTGTGCATTTTGAATAATAGAAGAGTCTGTTTTCTCTTTGTTTTTGGCGATTAATCTGTGATAAAAAAAGAAAAAAAAAACATAAACTTTCAAAACAAATGTTAACTTTTCGAATTATTATTTCAAAGGTTGTTCTCTCTCAATGCAGAAAAGCATGGTTTTGGCATATAAAAACGTATTTTTAGAAGGGAAATGTATTTTATTCTTCTTGTTTTTAGATTTGTTGACCGAAAGCTTGTTAAATTAGAAAAAGGACAAAGAAATGTTCCAGCAAAAGGTCAAAGATCCTGTATTTCTTTGTCGGAATAAAAAATTTAAATAAAAAACTAAAGCATGCTTTAAGGGTATTAAAAAAAATTTTTTTTTATGATAACTTTAAGGCATCACAAATGTGGTTAATATCTTGAAAATTTTTATTGAAACTTTCTTTATAAAGCCCCGCATCTTGATCCAATTTGACAGGAATTTTTTTCATTATTTTTAGTTTTTTATTTTTCTTTTTCGAATGTAATGAATATAAGTCGCCGTAGTCTAATAGGTAGTGTTCGGATCAAACCCCAGGTCGGATATAAAAAAACATTTCTTCGGCGGCTTCCTCTTAGTAGATTTCTGGCAAAAACTCTGAGAGTAAATAAAATTGCCATAGAAAGTTTTTCAAAAACTTTGTCGTTCGGAATCGACTTCAAACTGTAGGTCCCACGACTCATGTATAAAATTAATGCACACAACATCAGTGGTGTGAGAAACTAGGTCGTAATCCTGACTAAAGTGTTCTAGTGACCAATTATATATGTCTTCGAATGTAACACAGGGATTTATTGATCTCGAACTATAATTCCAGATTCAACTACGAACATACGTTGCCTATATGTACCCATTGCATATATTATTCGCTGTTCGTTTAAAGATTTTCCCATTTGTGTGAAGACTCTGTTCTACTTCATGTGGCATTCGAACTTACTGGACCTCTACGAACTTGAGAATTACATGCGAGAACTTCTTGCCTAATGTCATTACGTTAACCGATCTATTAATATTGTGTGGCAAATGGCAGTTGTTGGCCGTTTGATATGGTTTGACGGTGTATAAGATGATCGTCTGCAGAAGATCCTAAGATCAGTTCGTATGATAAACATTTTAAAACGTGCTTACACCATTTATCGATTGAAAACTTGGAGAATTCTGTATGCGGGATAAATTGTTCGTTTGCTCACTAATTGTGCTTGAGACAAGGGTTTGACCCTTCACAACTAAGCTAAAAGAACAATCAAAGCAATAGGCTGGAATGGGAGCCTTACAGCACATAATGTGTGTGGTGTTTTTTGTCTATGAGTGGCGGGACCTACTGTTTAAAGTCGACACCGAACGACAGATTTTTTGAGACACTTTTCTTGGCAATTTTATTTACACTCAGAGTTTTTACCAGAAAACTGCTGCGATGAAGTCGCCGAAGAAATTTTTGTTTTCATATTTCACTTCGTAAGAGATGTATCATGCTCGATCATAAATGTCCAGGCAGGACGAGGAAATTTTCTTTTTAAGAATAAAAGGAAATTATTTGCAAATTCATTGTACCCTCGTAGCTTAAACGAGGGTAAACGACTTGCCAGAAAAGAAGACTGAGATTTTTACTTGGTTTAGGACGAGTAAATTTTCTTAAAAAAAAAAACGAAATTATTTCCAAATTCATCGTACTTTACCTGTTCAGATAATTTCGGAGCCACCCTCGTACCTTAAACGCTTATAAGGCATTCATAACGTTATTTAGCTACAGCATAACTTAAGGCTGAAGCATCATCAATTTTTGCACAGTCATATTGCCTAAAAGTACACACCAATTTTAAAAACATTTCAGCCTTTATACACACACGCACACAATCTGACTGTTTTGCATAATTAAAACGGTTTTGTTGTGTATTCCCATCCTTAGCAATACAATCCAAATCGAATGATTTTTTTTCTGTTAACTTTTCGGGCAACATTTTCAGCCGGCGCAGACAAAAATTTAAATTTTTCTTTTTCTCGTTCATGGCTGAAATTGAAATTTTTCAGTATGACAAAGGGAAACAACAGCAACAACAACAACAACACCAGCAAAGTTTATTAAAATTTTTCCGATAAACGAAACGTTTACAAAATTGAAATGAATTTCTGGTTTTGCAATTTCACGTTTGTCTTTTGTACTCCTGTACTCTTGTGCTCTCGTAGACGAGAGTATATTTTATTTACAAAATAAAGTTTAAAGGTCAAAGGTCAACAAAATATGAATTTCTATTTAATAAATAATAAAAAAAACTTAAGCAAAGGGGCCTATTTCGGCTGCCCTAGCCATTAGCATGGGTATATTGGTTTGCACGTAGTTACCGCTGAAATAGTGGGCAAACGGGCCCAAGGCAAATATGGCCACATCATCTGAACCATGCGTTTCCGATGCCAAGGGTACTGTGCTCATATATTTTTGCCTGGGATCTGTGAAATCTTTGTTGGATAAATCTTTGCGACCCTTTTTCGCTGAAAAGGTTTTGCCATAACCAGGACCATTGGCATACGATAGGATCGTATAGGGTAAACCATCTGCAGCCATTTCATCGCTCAAACCCAAGATATCTGTATGGCGGGACTAAAGTTAAACAAAAAATACGAGATTATTTTAAATGAAAATCAATTTAAGAAGAAACCTCTCACCGAATAACCATTTATGGTCATGGTATGCGCATGATCTGATGTCACCACGATCAGGGTATCCTCTTCTGAGGTTAATTTTAAAGCCACTTCAACGGCTTTATTAAATTCTTCTGTCTCTTCTAAGCTGCGTCTGGCTCTGGTATCATGATGGGCCATATCGATTTTGGCGCCCTCAACAAACAGAAAATAGCCCTGGTCACTACGCTGCAATAGGTTTAAAGCCTTCTCGGTCATTTCACTTAACGAAGGCACCGATTCCTTTAGATTTTCTCTTTCCAAATCACCATGATAGGGACAATGGGAGGAACTAAACAAACCCATTAGATAGTCGGTATTATCCATATTCAAAGCATTCAAATCCTGTTTATTTGAAACATAGGCCGCCTTTTTCTTTTGCGAAACTTTATTTGCCAGCCATTCCGCAATTAAATTTCTGCCATCCGTTCTTTGGCCCGGCAAGGCAGTTTCATCCTCTTCGGTTTCATTAAGAAAATGTCTTCGGCCACCGCCCATAATGACACGCAATTCCTGACCTACTGGCCATTCCACCAACTGGCGGGCTATGTCCACATTCTTTCTAGGATCACAGCTATCGTTTGCTATCTTGGCATCATTCTCCCATTCACGATTGGCTGTGTGGGCATAAACTCCGGCAGGTGAAGCATGTGTTACCCGGGCAGTGGTAACCAAACCAGTCCATTTTCCTGCATCTTGGGCCCATTTGGCAATGCTTTGTGTATGCAAGGACTCATCTTGGCCAAGTTCACAATCATAACGTTCCACTTGGGCATTTACCCCAATGGTACCATAGTTACCCTTAACGCCTGTTAAATAGCCCGTAGCTGTTGACGCAGAATCGGGTACTTGCTTATCAACACAAAACGTTTTCGATAGGCCCACATAGGGAAACTTTTCAAAGGCCAGCTGTTCGGAAGCATCACCCAGAAAAGAACGGGCAGCTGTTATGGTGTGCACAGACATGCCATCTCCCAGGAAGAGTATAATATTTTTGGCTTTTTTCTTGTTCAAATTCGATTGACGTTGCAGTTTTTGCCTTAGGTATTGTTGGGCATTGTCAAACCAATAATTGGCATTCAATTCATGCTGAAAAGTTTTTACAGATTTCAACGTCTTCAAATGGGGATGATTGTCTGGAAGTAAAAACAAGACATTTAGCAACTGGTGTGTTTACAGTGAGCGTCAAAAGAAACTGTACATTAAGGATAGAATTCTAACAATCATTAAACTCAACTTTTATCACTTAAGGAGTTTGCCCAAAAAAATTTTACATTATTTCGAAATTTTTTTTGTATTTTTTTATGTGTGTGAAGACAAATTCGAATTTGAAAATCCAAGACGCAATCCATACATTTTAGCAGCGCCACATTTGGCGTTAACAGTGTAAAATTTACTCTGAACAGAACATAATTTGACCTTAACAGAGCACTGTTAGCTATTTAACAGAATCCATCTGAACAAGCTCACTTATTTAGGAGATAATCTTGGGAAATACTTTAGGTCTATGAGTACCATACTATATGCAAAGAAAGATTCCAAGGCCTCTTAATATAATCAGCAACATAGTCACATGTAAAGTGATATGGTATTGAGAAAATTGGCTTTGAAAATACAAATTTTTTGCTTGAAAATTCTCTAGAAAATCAGTGACCATTTTGGAAAATATAAGAAATAGTACACCAACCCAACATTAATATGTTAATGTTAGTCCAGAAGGTTCTCTTTCGAACCGTGGTAGTGGGATAGCAAAAATAATTTTGAGAGTTGAAAAAATTTCCGTTCTCCACCACCACTAACCATCCTTTATAATAACGATCATAATTAGAATTAAATTTTATATCAATAGTCTGTAATAATTGCAAAGTAGAAGAATAATCTACTTATTGCCAATGTTAAACAGTTAACAGTGCTCTGTTAATAGCAAATTGTACCCTGTTAGGGGCAAGAAGTGAAGCTGCTAAAATTGTGGGTTTGCGTCTTTGGTTTTTAAATTCTAATTTATCTTCACACACATTTTTAGTTTTTAATTTTAAAAACTGGCATAGAAACAATTTTAAAATGAAAAGAACGATAATTTATTGATGTGTTTTTTTTTTTTTTTTTTTAATGTACAGTTTCTTTAACGCTCACTGTATATTGTTACGAAAATGGAAATGGTGTTGTTAAAATAATAAGCAAAAGCTCCAAAAACAACACAATGGACTTGATCACACATAAAATGATAAACAAAAGCTCCAAAAACAATGCAGTTGTTCACGTGATCAACGAATGAGTAAACATACAGCAACAAAAACAACGGGCTTGTTTACAAGATCGATGAATAAACAAAAATATAGCAACAACGTCCGTGTATAAAAAAATATAGCGGAAAGACAAACAAACAAAACAACAACAACTCTGCCTGGACGAAAGTAAACAAGATACACGAACAACAAAAATGGAAAGAAGTTGTTTACATTTTTGGATTGTTCCCGAAGGTCGTCATCATCCTTCAAGGGCATTCATCACACTGTTGATCCAGTGATATAAAAGGCAAGATAAAGCGAGCAACGGGGATTCAGTTAGAATTCAGTCAGTCGTGTATGAAGACACGTGATTCTCGGAGTTCGAGTTAAGTTAGTCGTGTGACGACGTCGCGTTGAATTGCGTGAGAATTCAACCAGTGGTGTGTGAAGATACGAGATCGAGTTATAATTCAGTCAGACTTGTGTGCAGACAAGTTGCGTGAAGAAAACAGTTGTTAGTGTTGTGCTTACAAAAAAAGGTTGTGAGCAAAGAAGAATAACTAACAATTGTTGTTGTTGCTTACAAAAAAAAGGTTGTAAGCAGAGAAATATCACGAATAAGCACATATTGTGAAAGTTATCATTGTATACGTGGAATAAGTTCGAACAGTGGCACAAAAGTTGTGCAGATAATAAAGAATTGATTGAAAAATAAACACAGATTTATTTTTTATTTGCAATCTACGAACTCATATTTTTAACGTTTTTAAAATGTAAAAACGTAATAATATGTTTGCCAGCATGGACTAAAGAATGAATTGCCTTAAAATCTGTCAAATATCAGAAGAGATTAACCTCTTAATAAACAAGATTTTCTAAGAATTTATAGCTTTGGCTGGGAAGATGGTTCCCCACATTTTTAATGTCACCAGGTTTTATTAACGGCAGTTAAACTTAGCCATGAGTCCAAATATGAGAGTCCTTTGTAGAATAAAGTCATCGTAGTCAATTAGGTAGTGCGTTGGCTTATAAGACGTAAAGCCACAGTTCAAACCCTAGGTCAAATATCAAAACAAAATATGAAGAAATATTTCTTCGGCGATTTCCTCTCAGCAGATTTCTGGCAAAAACTCTGAGTGTCAAATAAAATTACCATGAAAAAGTTTCTCAATAAATCTGTCGTTCAGAGTCGACTATAGGTCCCGCCACTCATGTATAAAATTAACACACATAACATAAGTGGTGTGAGAAACTAAGTTGTAATCCTGACTGAAGGATTGTAATGACGAATTATGTTTGTATGGATTGTAGAGCAACACAATTTTGGAAATTTCCAATTTTTTTTTTTTTGGGATTTTAAAGAATCTTTCCCATTTAAATACTGTCATTGGACCACCCTCGTATGCTTACAATTATTGTTGTTTTCGCCTTACATTCGTAAACAAAACAATATCTTCTCTTAATTGATCCCGCAATTAGACAGCACTTATTCACACTCAAGTGTTAATTGCGAACAAATTAGCACACACTCATACACACACACACACACACTTATTCACTCACTCACCAATTGTTTTGGCCCAACACAACGACACTAAACCGGCACTTAGTGCAACAGCAACAGCAACAATTACTTGTGACTGCATTTTGCTTTGAGTGCAGACGATAGGACACTACTTAGCAGCTTCAACTCTGGATATAAAATGATAGCCACCAGATGCTTTTTTCAAAACAATTTCAATCGTACTGTCGTCGATGGGACAAGTTTTTAAGGTTTTTATAAGAAAAGAAGAAGAAAAAAAATTCCCAATTTGTTCGTGTTAAAATCTTATCGCATTCGTTGTCGCTGTATTAATCGCTGAGTTATAAGTTGATTTATTAAATGATTTTTGTTTTCTAGTCTTCAAATCAAAAATAAAAACAACAATAAAAAACTTCAAATCTATAAGTGGTAACAACAACAACAATAAAAACAAAAACATTAATTTTATAATAAAAAAAAGAGAAGAAAACGTGTTTAAAAAGCAAAACAAAACAGAAAATATTTCTTTTCTTTTCTTGAAGCATTTCAAACGGAATTTTTTGTTGCACTTCCCTCCACAAATATTACCATAATTCAGCGATTAAAAGACGAAGAGATTTCGAATATTTTCGTTTCGTTTTAAATTTTTAATGAATAACTTTCGTTATTCGTTATGAATGTCTGTCTAAATGATTGCATTTGAAATACGTTTCTTTATTTTTGTTTTTTTTTTTTTCAAACAATACATTTCATTAATTTAGTTTTGTTGTTGTTTTTTTTTTCTATGATAGTGTCTGTTTGTTTTGTTTTTAAGCAAATCACCGGCTAGCGATTAACGTTAAACGTTTTTAAAAATCTTGTCAAATTGTTTACATTTCACGTCATGCCAATACAGGTTTAAGGTGGCCAGATTGTACACATTGTTAAGGGTAAAGAAATGTAAAATGTTGCAAAAGCATTGCAAATAATAGTTATGCTACACAATAAATAAATATTGTTACGTTTTTACCTTTTAAAAACGATTTTTTTTAAATGATTTCGTAGATTGCAAATAAAATAAAAATAAATTTGTGTGTAGTTTTAATTAAAATTCTTTATTATTCGCACAATTCTGTGTGCCCCTATTCACAACTTGAGTGTAAACAACAACAATTGCTTTGTTATTGTTATTCCTCTATGATTACTAGACAATTGTTCGTCAGATCTTTGTAATGGAGATCTTCAAACCACGACTACACTCTTCAAACACACCACGTCTTCACACAAGACTGACTGAACTTCACTAACTCAGTTGCCTGCTTTGTCCTGCCTTTTATATTTTTTTTTTTTTTTGTGAAACCAGCACTCAGGGAATGGCCACTACTCATGCAGTGCATTGTGCAGGTTTTTAGGAAAATGGGTTATAGGAAGGTGGAAGAGAGAGAGTAGTGTTTTGTGGACATCTCAAGATGCGAACGGCAAGGAAATGATTTGCTGCTAGGTGACTATAAAATGGCCAGTGCTATACCTTCACCATTAGACAGTCTACAGCAATCGTCCCCAAGAAGCCCGCACCCTTCAGTCCTAGCTTCTCACACTACTCATGTTGTGTGTGTTAATTTTTATGCATTAGTGGCGGGACCTACAATTTAAAGTCGACTCCGAACGACAAATTTTATTTAGAAGCTTTTCATGGCAATTTTATTTACTCTCAGAGTTTTTGCCAGAAATCTGCTGAGAGGAAATCGCCGTAGAAATATTTTCGTTTTGATGTCTGACCTGGGATTCGAACTCGGGCCTTCAGTCTAATAAGCCAACACACTACCTACTAGACCACGGCGACTTCAATATATGACAAAGTAAAGAGTCTAATGAATGTTATTGAAGGCTAACGTTCATGACTTCGTCTTCTCCAAATCTCTATAAATGTGAACATCGTTGTTAACGTTTATTGTTGTAGTTTTGTTGGTATATTTTTGTTTACTTGTTTACCATTTTTTATGTTGGTGTTTGTTGTTGTATTTTTGTTTACTTGTTTACCATTTTATTATGCTGGTGTTTGTTGTTATATTAAGCATTGCGATAATTTGTAAACAGGTTTGTTCACTGCATTATTTTATTTGAAGATTTTGTTTATAATTTTAATGTTAAAGGATGTAAAAGCAAAATACCAGTATCTAGAATTTTTCATTTTCGTAACAATATACTGAATTTTGTGACAGAATAGAATGACCTAAGCATTGCCAGATTCGAAATAACCGATGGTTCAAATTTAAACCGATAGATGGACCACCCTATCTTCTGGCAAAAAAAACTCTAAGAGTTTCTCAAAAATCTATCGTTCGAACTCCACATCAAACTGTATGTCCCGCCAATCATGTATGAAAATTAACACACTCAACATGGATGCTGTGAGAACCTAGATTGTAATCCTTAACAAAAGAGTTGTAATGACCAATTAAGTACGTACGTAAGACCAGACAAGCATATTAGAGGTCAGCGAAAGTGCTTTTCGCAATAATACTTCCGAGTTTAAGATGTCCTGGTATAAAATTGAGATAAGAATTTTCTCCTTACTTTTTAGCCTCTGGTCACCTTAAATTTATTTACAAAAAAAAATCCCCAAAAACAAGTGCGACACCCTCATGTTTAAAAATAAATCTTGAATAAATCAAAAGCCACGTGAATATCTAACTTTTGGTCTCAAGATTATTGGTTTAATTAACCAAGTGGCAGGCATGGCCAACTTAAATGGCCGATTTAATGGCGTCATAAATCACAACCATTTTTTTTTTTTAATTAAACGATAAAGGCTAAGGAAAGACAAAAAGAAAACTGCAATAAATTAATCGATAAACAAACGTTTGTTATTGCCACTCTGATTATCGATAACGCGTTTAAAAATAAATTTTCAAAACTACTGACTCTACATACTTACGTAGCACGTGATGAGACTTTATTGATGATTAGCCATTTTTTAATAACAAAAAAACAAGATTAAAAGAAATTAAATAAAGTGAGAGAAAGACAAAAAGACAGAGAGAGATAAAGAGAGAGTAACAGTTATAAAAACAAGTGTTAGAAAACCAAACGATTTCAGTTGCTTGTCTTCGTTGAGCACAAAATGTATTTAAAATTAAAAAGTTTAGTGCTGCAGCTCTTATTAATAGTCACGGTATGGGAGGTGACATCAGACTCATCATGCCAAGAAGATGATGAAGATTGTCGTGAGAAATTCATGCATCCTGCTTTAAAGGAGTACACCTTAAATCGTCGCTCTGTGGGTGAAGAAATGCTCTCTGAATATTGGCTGGACAAGGGAGAACGTTTTGTGGCCTTTAAAGATGCCACTGCTAATGAGCCTATACGGAACAAGGCCAAGAATATTATTTTGTTCTTGGGTGATGGCATGTCTTTGGCTACCTTAGCGGCTACGCGTGTGTATTTGGGTGGAGAGGCGGAAAGTTTGTCATTTGAAGACTTTAGTGATACAGGTTTGATCAAAACCTATGCCATCGATCGTTTGGTACCCGATTCAGCTGCTGCAGCTACTGCTTTGTTGTGTGGTGCCAAGGCTAACTATGGCACCATAGGTGTTATGGGCCATGTAGTAAGAGGCGATTGCAAGGCCTCTCAAAACCCTGCATATCAGTTGGACTCTATTGCCAAATGGGCTTTGGATGGCAAACGTTCGGTAGGTTTTGTTACCACCACCAAAGTAACAGATGCCACACCAGCTGCTCTGTACGCTCATGTAGCCGAACGTGATTGGGAAAACGATCAGAAAGTGAAGAAAGATTGTGGCAAGAAATCTGGCGTTAAAGATATAGCCTGGCAGCTAATAAACGGTGACATAGGCAAGCGTTTGAAAGTGATAATGGGTGGTGGAAAATCACAATTCCTAGATGAAGATTTTTATTCAGAAGGCAAAAGAGATGATGGCTTAAATTTGATACAAGATTTCCTAGATGAAGATAACGATAATGTGTACGTGAAAACCAAGGATGATCTTTTGACAGTGAATAGTAACAAAACCAAACGCTTGTTGGCTTTGTTTAATGACAGTCATTTGAAATATAATTTAAAGGCTTTGGAATCAAAGAAAAACAAACAACCCACGCTCGAGGAAATGACACAGAAAGCCTTGGAATTATTGCAAGCCAACAACGATGAGGGCTTCTTCCTGTTAGTGGAAGCAGGACGCATAGATACGGCCCATCATAGCAATAAGGCTCAATTGGCTTTAGATGAGACCGCTGAAATGGCAAAAGCCGTAGCCTTGGCTAGAACTCTTACGGATATGGAGGACACCTTGATTGTGGTAACAGCTGATCATTCGCATACCATGTCCATATCGGGTTATGCAGTAAGTTTTTTATTTTGCCTCTTAAGGAAATTTTTAAGTTTTTAAGTGCCATTTTTCTCCGTTTTAGCAACGTGGCAATGATATTTTGAAAATGGCCTCTACGGCAGAGGATGAGTTGCCCTATATGACCCTGAATTATGCCAATGGTCCGGGCTTTAAACAGTTCTACAACTCTAAGAAGCATTATCGTGAAAACCCGGTTGACATTATGGACAATTTTGAGGGTGAGGAGTACGATTTACAATATCCAGCTACAGTGCCTATGGATAGTGAAACACATGGCGGTGAAGATGTGCCTGTCTATGCCTCAGGACCCTGGTCTGATTTGTTTAGTGGTGTTTATGAGCAGAGTACATTACCTTATTTAATGGCCTATGCTGGATGTTTTGGACCAGGGGCAAAGGCTTGTTAATTGCTTAAGTTTAAGGTTTTAATAAAAAAAAAGAAAAATCAGTATTTCATTTTAAGGCAGTTAAAGTGGCCCTTTAGTTTATTTCAACGAAAATTTCAAGGTTTAGCAGCTTAGTTTTTTTGGTAAATTTTATGTGTTCGAAGATAAATTCGAAATTGAAAATCCAAGACACAATCCATAAATTTTAGCAGCGCTACATTTGTCATTAACAGAGCAAAATTTCCTCTTAACAGAACAAAATTTGACCTTAACAGAGCACGGTTAGCTGTTTAACAGTATCCATCTGAAACAATCCACTTGTTTAGAAGCTAATTGTGGGAAATACTCTATGTACTCTATGAATACCATACTATATATACAAAGGAAGATTCCAAGGCCTCTTAATATAATTAGCAATATAGTCATATATAAAGTGATATTGTATTGTAAAAATTTGCCTTCGAAAATAAAAATTTTTGCTTGAAAATTCTCTAGAAGATCAGTGGCCAGTTTGGAACAAATATAAGAAATAGTACACCATACAGACTATATGCAAATGGTAGTCCAGAGGGTACTCTTTCGAACCGTGGTAGTGGGATAGTTGGAATAATTTTGAGAGTTGAGAAATTGAATTTTGAAAATAATCGATATTTGACCAAAAATATATGAAAATTTTTAAGAAGAAATTTGCCCCCTCTATCCTCACCAATCATCCTATAGATTTCAATTAGAATTAAATTTTATGTCAATAGTCTGCAATAATTGCAAAATAGAATACTAACTATTTATTACCCCTGTTAAACAGTTAACAGTGCTCTGTTAATAGCAAAGTTTACCCTGTTAGAGGCAAGAAGTGGCGCTGCTATAAGTGTGGGTTCGCGTCTTTGGTTTTTAAATTCGAATTTATCTTCACACATATGGAAATTTTATATTTAATTTAATTTATTTTTCTCATATACCATACATAACATAACCTAATTATTAGTTGCAAAGCTATTCTCCTCTCCATTCATCTTAATGTCGATTCAAGCGCATACAAATTTAATGCCTGCCTGCCTGCCTGCGTTGCTAATGAAATTGTGTGTCAGTGGATTCAATATTTAAAATTATTAATTGGCAACATTTGCATGGGTTTTGTTTTTTGTTTTTATTAATAATTTATTGATAATATAATAATAATGCCGTATAAACAAATGCCGGTAAATTAATTAATTGTAGCATGACAAGCTGATGATAAATTCATTAAAAATTTACAAAAAAAAAAAAAAAAATAAATTAAGAAAATAAATTTTATTTTAAATTAAAATATCATCATTAGTTAGTATTATTAAATAAATACAAACTAAAACAAAAACCGAAATAATAAATGCATTTCGATTTAATAAGGCTTTGATATAATTTTTTTTTTTTTTTTATAAAATTTATGCGTTCATTGCATAATAATTTTGTCAGATTAACTCGGCATAAATTAAAATTCTGTGTTAGAAAACTTAGGGCCATTATTACAACTTGCCGTTAAACTAGGGTTTAGTTAAAGGTACCTTTAGCTAAAGGGAACTGTAAAGTTACCTTTAACTGATTTTCCTTATTACAACTTACAGATAAAATAAAATTAAAATATGGCAGTACCGGAGCAAAGTCGATAAAACTGCTCAATTAAACAAGTTTTTTTTAACGCAGTGGCAACTGCGGACTTCGTTTTTTTGTCATATAGGCTCATTTAGTTTAAATTTGAAGTTGCCATATCGAAAATAGTATATGATATGGCAAGTTCAAACATAAAGTGACCTTTAAATGTTAAAAGTAGGATGATCTTCCCTTTAGCTTAACGATCACTTCTATCTTATTGGGTACTCATAATAATGAAAACCAATTTATCTGCCCGTTAAAATCCTCCCTTTAGTTAACGGCAAGTTGTAATAATGGCCCTTAAACTAATAAAATAAATTTAAAATCAAAACAATTTCAATAATTTAATGAATTTTTAAAAATAATATCATACAGGGTGCTGCAGAATGAAATTTATGTTTTATACATCAATCGAAAAAAAGGCAATACTGGGTATTTATTTCTTAAAAACAGTTTAAGTTAGACGCGACCTCTAGAATTACAATTGAGTTGCTATCCGGCTCTTACAAACGCATTGTTAAATCCAATAAGAAAATACTTAACGTCGATCGATACTGCCTCAACAACAAAAATATTCATGGAGATGGTTCCTTGGCTATATCATATAGAAAGAATGTGTTACTGTTTTAAGTCCAAACCAAAAAAAGAATGGAATGCTTGGACTCTGAAACAAAACCTAGTAATCCTTAATGCATTCTGAGATTCTAATGAAACCATTTAGGCCAGCAACGTCTGTCAAAACTCAAGATGTGGAAGACCTAGTCTTTTCACATAATCCCTGAAGATCTGACCTGTGCGCAGGTCAAAGTAAATTATCTTATGTGTTCGTAGAGAGCATAGATCCTTCACTGCTTAACCAGGATAAACGCATAACCATAAACCACGCTCTGTCTCAGTGGAAAAAGACACCAATAGCGTGATTTAAGTGAGTTAACGACAGAGTAATTCCTGCCTTAAATTGGCTTTCAGATGTCATTATTTGCATGCAACGACCATTCATTCAATCAAGGGTAACTTTATAATGTCTTGCCAACACTTTAAGATTTGTCTGGAATCCTTTAATCGGGATGGATATCTTGTAGATACAATGCTCCAACAACTGATTTGAAATTTATAAAAACTCAACGACCCTTCAGGCGAAAGAGGACCATCTGGACTACCATTTGCATATAGTTGGGTTGGTGTACTATTTCTTATATGTTCCAATATGGCCACTGATCTTTTAGAAAATTTTCAATCAAAAAATTTATATTTTCAAAGCAAATTTTCTCAATACCATATCACTTTATATGTGATATTATTGCTGATTATTTTAAGAGGCCTTGGAACCTTCCCTTGCATATATTCATGCATTAATTCCTAAACAAGTGTACTCATTTAGATGGATAACAGTGCTCTGTTAAGGTCAAATTTTGTTCTGTTAATAGGAAATTTTGCTCTGTTAATGCCAAACTTCAAATTCGAATTTATCTTCACACACATCTAGTTTTAAAATTTAAAAATGTTTTCTTTACTCTTGATGAAATTAATTCCTCTCCCTTCATGTGCTATTACTTGGCTTCTAAGTATTTCCCTTTACAAAATGCTGTACCTTTTTTCGTATTTAAATTCCATTTTATTTCTTTCTGAAAGATAAAAAAAATAAATCATTAGAATTTAATTTTATAATTAAAATTTCTTTCTGTTCTTTAATTTCCTATGCTTCTCTTTCTTTCCTTTTTTCCATTGAAAGAATAAAACAAAGAAGCAACAAAAGTCATAAAAAAAACCCCAAAAAAAGAACGAGAGAAAGTTTTTTCTGAAACAATTGTGAAGACATAATCCCAGCGACATGATAAATGTCAACACATGCTAAAAGTCAGCTGACAATGATGGCAAAGAAACACAAAGGAAAAAAGGAAAAAGGAATACAAATGACTAAAATAAGACATCAATACTAAAATGAATTTCGTAAGGGAGTGGATGGGTAAGCAAAGGAACAAACCTCAAAAGGGATTTCGGTGTTCAAATAAGCACAACAAATGTCTGACAAATTAGGATCTTAAAAATAAAATTTCAATAAAAAGAAAAAAAGAAGAAACAATTTAAATGCTTGACAAACATTTGGCAACATTTTATGGGAAAAGTTTTTCACCAATTTATTTGCTTATGGTTACCCTTTCTTTATATTCCAGTATAATAACAATGTATTGTTATTGTTATTGGCCTGTATATAAAGAAATATGTGTGTGAAGATAAATTCGAATTTGAAAATCCAAGATGCAATCAATAAATTTTAGTAGCGCCACATTTGGCATTAACAGAGTAAAATTTCCTCTTAACAGAAGAAAATTTGCCCTTAACAGAGCACTGTTAGCTATTTATCAGTATCCATCTGAACAATCGCACTTGTTTAGGAGCTAATTTTAGGACATATACTAACTAGGTCTATGAGTACCATACTATATACAAAGGAAGGTTCCAAGGCCTCTTAATATAATCAGCATCATAGTCACATACAAAGTGATATTATTATTAGAAATTTCATTTATTTAGAAATCTTGTATACATGTTTTTAGAATTCAGGTTTATAGGTTTAAATAAAGAAAAAAGGAATTAAAAAATAAAACTATCGACATGTTTATATTTAAACGTCTGTCGAGTATATATACATATATATATATATATATATATATATTAATACAGTCAAACTCGTTTATAACGAACTCGGTTATAACGAATTCTTGGTTATTACGTACATATTTTCAAGTCCCAACGTTTTAATAATAATTTTCATACAAAAAACATCGTTTATTACGAACTCGTTTATAACGAATTCTCGGTTAAAAGGAACTACTTTAAATGGTCCCAGTAATTAAATTTCATACATTTTGCCTTTTTATAACGAACCCTCAGAAATAACTTTGAAGTGTGGCAATAGTCTTCACTTTTATTTAATATGCCAGCAATAATTATAACTCAACATCTTTAATCAGCTGATAGATAAAAGGAATTAAAATGTCAGTTGCTAAATTATTTGAAAATGTCTAAAAATAAGAAAAAAATCACTGTCTGTGCTTCAAAAAATTAAAATATTAAGTGAAATGGATGAGAAACGAAAATCAAATAAAAACAAATCAAATGCAAAGAATATAATATAGCAAAATCAACACTATCAATAATTTTAAAAAAACAGGACAAAAATTGTAAATTTTTATAAAAAAAATCAAAAGTCGACAACAAAAAAATACGAAGTTCAAAATTAATAAAAAAAAATGTTTTTTGTTTTTAATAAATGAAAAACATTATTTGTATTTTATATTTTCTTCTATGACTTCACCCCGTTTATTATGAACTTTGCCTATAACGAACTATTTTTTCTGGTCCCACGGAGTTCGTTATAACCGAGTTTGACTGTAATTACATAATTAATACTAATGTAAATCTTAAATCTAACAATTATTTTTTTTTTCTTTTGATTTTTCTTATACAATTTTAATTTTAAAAATTTTAATTGTATTCATTAATTAAAAACTTTCTATAATTCAATGCATTTTTAATATAATTGGCTAAGTTTGACCAGTCTTCATTTTCTCTCCCATTCAGAATGTCAATAATTTCCTCCTCCCTGAGCCTTAACTTTCCGAAATTCGCCATTCTAAACTCCTTTAGTGCTGGACATATACCGATGAAATGATTTAACGTTTCGCATTCGTTCATATTACACAACGTGCAGTTAACATGAGAATTGGCATCACCAAATTTGTTGCCGTTTAATTCAATTAGTCCACAGCACGCTTTAAAAATCCAGGATATCGTATTTATGTTTAAGAGGCTGAATCCCCATACCTGGGCTGCATATGACTGAATTGCTCTACATACTACTAGGTAAACTTTCCACTTCATTGCCAAATTTATTTCTGGTTTATCCATTAAAGTTTTCCACGTAGAATTTAATGCGTTTTTTGCTTGTGCGTTTCTTTTTTCCAAATGATTGCTAAACTAGAGTTTTGGTGTAAACACTATTCCTAGGTAATTAAATTCAGAAGCGATTTTAACTTTTGCACCTTTGAAAAACCAGTTTTCTTAATTTTTAAGTCTACCACCGTTCCTGAACACCACTATTTCGGATTTATTTAAGTTTACTACCAAGTTCCAGTGTTGCAATAGTCTTCTAGATTTTCAATCTTACCCTGCATAGTACTTATGTCATCGGCTAATATTACTATTTCGTCCGCGTATAATAAAAGACGAATATTTAAGTTTTCTACCATCAATCCACCTTTTAAGCATTCATGTAAGTCGTTTATATACAAAGCGAAGAGCAAAGGCGAAGAACAAAGTGATATGGTATTGAGAAAATTGGCTTCGAAAATATTAATTTTTTGCTTGAAAATTCTCTAGAAGATCAGTGCCCATTTTGGAACATAAGAAATAATATACCCAATCGACTATATGCAAATGGTAGTCCAGAGGGTACTCTTGCGTGGTAGTGGGATAATTGGAATTCTAAAAAAATTCCGTCCTCCACCCCAACATTTCAACACTTTTGTTCACAAATAATAATGATCATAATGAGAATTAAATTTTATGTCAATAGTCTGCAATAATTGCAAAGTAGAAGACTAATCTGCTATTGCCACTGTTAAACAGTTAACAGTGCTCTGTTAATAGCAAAGTTTACCCTGTTAGAGCCAAGAAGTGGAGCTGCTAAAAGTATGGGTTTGTGTCTTTGGTTTTTAAATTCGATTTCAAAAATACAACTGCTTTGCGATTCCTTTTCCATCATTTCCATTTCAATTCAATTTATTTCAAAGGGATTTCTATTTAAGAAATAAATTGAAATACTTAAAGGCACACACATTCATTAGTTTCACCTACTTATTCACGCAAAAACCAAACACAAATAATTAATTTCATAACGAACAATTAAATTTTGTAACGCAAAATTAGTGAAATTCTTGGTGAATTTATTTGTCGCTGGCAACTGTCAATAGCAACTCAATGTGTTTGTGTATGTGTGTATTTGTAAGAAATTATTATACAGTTATAATTGTAGTAGTAGTTGTGTTATAACACCGCCTTAAAGTATGCCACCCAAATAAAAATGAAAAAAAAAAACAGTAAAGTAAAGCTTATTACCGAATGTCATTATGTTTAGTTACGATATTATAAAAGAACATATTCTCGCATTGTATTCTATGTATGTATGTATGTATATGTGTGTGGCATTGTATTACACACACACTCCTAACAACACAGGCTTACAATATAATGTTAACCCCTGTTAGGCATTAAATATCAGCAGCAACATTATAAAGGAAAGAAAACAAAAACAAAAAACAAGTGTTTTATGTAGTGATTATGGTATTAAAGAGGGGAAGGATAGCTAAAGAAAATACTTCCGAGATAACAAATAAAACTAAACAAACCTTTTGGTTTGTATTTTTGTTCAGTAGAGTTCCAAAAACTCAATAGCAAGAGGAAAAAAAAGAAGAAAATTTCTGAAAAAAAAGGAATGAATAAGGCAAGCATAGCTAAAGAAAATACTCGATTGATAACAGTCAAAGCTGGAGAAGTTTCTCAGCCTGTATTATTTTGCCGTTGCCTTCCAGGAGCTTAGTAGATACATTTCCTGGGGAATTCTGAGAATGTGTGGTAATTATGATATTAAATAGAGGATGGATAGCTAATCAGAATACTTTCAAGATAAAAGACAGTACTAGACGCCGTAGGCATTGTGTTGGCTTATTGGACGAAAGGTAATGGTTCAAACCCCAGGTTATATATCTCAAACAAAACGAAATACGAAAAAAATATTTCTGCGGTGATTTTATCTCAGCAGTATTGCAACAGCATGGTTCAAACCCCAGGTTATATATCTCAAACAAAACGAAATACGAAAAAAATATTTCTGCGGTGACTTTCTCTCAGCAGTATTCTGGAAAATACTCTGACAGTAAAATAAATTTGCCATGAAAAGTTTCTCCAAAGAAAATCTGCCGCTTGGAGATGACTTTAAACTGCAGGCTCCTCCAATAACCCTTCTTGCTGGGTTAGGTTACTTTCTTCGTTGTTTCGAACGCTAAACATTAAGGAATAAAGTTCGTTCTAAACGTAAAAAAACTTTCCAGAGTCACTTACTTGCTCTATTGACCCCTGCAACCATATAGTCAGTATTACAAACTACCTTCTCACAGCACGCATGTTGTGTGTGTTAATTTTATGCATGATTGGTGGGACCTACAGTTTAATGGTGACTCCATGCAACAGATTTTTGAGACATTTTTCATGGCAATTTTATTTTACTCTCAGAATGTTTGCCAGAAAACTGCTGAGAAAAAGTTGCCGAAATAAAATATTTTCTTTTCATTTTTGAACCGCGTACTCTGGTCTAATAAGCCAGCACACTACCCACTAGCCAACGGTGGCTAACAGATGACTTACACTGTCCATGATAATTTAGGGTCTTGAGAGCATTAAAATCATTTCTATGCAGGCTTTCACGTTATAAAAATTGCCTTCAGTTCAGATATAAAGGAGCCTTCTTTTTAGTACTAATTTATAATCAATTTTGCCTTATCATCCGCCATTTAGAACAATACTTGCATAGCAATAACTGTTCTGATGGGACATATACCACCCCCTTTTAACCTGCTTTATAAGCCATCAGGGCGAATATTAATATTACATTTAATCCACTGAGACTGATTAAGTTTCGTCTTATTAACTCACATCCGTTTTTTAGCTAACCTTCCTCTACGGGAAAGAACTTTTGCCATCTCTCTTCATTGTTGTTAAATGTAAAGATGTTTTTTGATATGCAATAACATGTGCGTATTATGTTTTCAACAGGATCCACAGAAAAAGAAAAGAAAAACAATAACAATATAAACACAAATACAAATAAAAAACTTAACTATTACTTTTAGGGGGAGCCACAAAAAAATAAAGCATACTTTAAGGAGCTTTCTTCACTTTAATAAACAAAACAGAAAAGCAAAGGAACAACAAAACAAAGGCGCTGTGAAATAATTTATAAAGAAAGCAAAAAAAAAACAGAAAAGAAAACAAATAATTGAGAAAGTGACTAAAGAAAAGTAATCTTTTGGAATATAAAATATGAAGTGCCTCTGCTCTGTTCTGTCACTGAGTCCAACATTGTTTGGCTTGTTAAACATCTTTCGATACTTTCTTTGACCAATATTTACCATTTCCCTTTAATTTTTTTGTTTTGTTTTTGGCACAAACTTTTCTTATTACCAACATTTTTATAAGAATTTAGCAAGGGTTGCTTGAGAGAGAAATGATTTCCCATTATAAACATTTCGTTATGCTTTCCAATTTATTTCAGATTTTTTTCTTTCTTTTATTTTTCTTAAATTAACTTTAAAGAATATATTTTCTCTCTCTCCTTTTGCTTGTTTTAGATACGTTTTTTGTATTAAAAATTCCTTTTGTGTTCACTTTTTCCATTATTTGTAGAAGAATGAATTTTGCGCTGCCAGCTTTTAGGAGTTTTTTTTTAATTATAATTGAGCCACAGAAGTATTACTTGGTATTGATTTACTTAGTCATCGCTAAAGCTACTGCACGGTATTGAGTATGACTGTTTTGAGAGTGATTAGAAAGGATTTAATTTAAAGGAAAGCAATTTCATTTCAAATGAATTGATATTGAAGGTAATCAATAAATTTCTTGATAAGCAAAACAATAAAACGAACAGAAAGGTATTATTATTAAAGCATACTTCAAGGTTTAAAATGTATTATGATAAGTCGATTACGTATTAATTTTGTATAACATCAGCAAAGCTTATAAACGAAACCAAACATATTAAATAATTGCTTTATCGACAGCTAATTCTCAAATAGAAGAAACTCTAGTACTTGATATGCCAACAGATGCTTTAATGCCTTCGAAATTTCTGTCATAACATCAGCAGATTATTTGCTACTGGCAAACACTTTGCAAAGAATTCTTTTTGACAAATAGCTTCAGTGCAGATGCAGTTTATTTTATATACAGGCTACGATAGGAGAAAGTTCCGACTTCGTTGACATAAAAGCTTGCTTAAGCACATGACAGCATGCTCTAGAACTAACTATGGAGTCTCCAACCTCACTCACGTACTTAGTTAATTAGTCATTACAACCCTCAAGTCAGGATTACGAGCTAGTTTCTCGCAGCACCCATATTGTATGTGGTAATTTTACCCATCAACAGCGGTACCTACAGTTTAAAGTCGTCTCTGAACCTCAGATGTCTTAAAACAGTTTTCATGACAATTTTTTTTATCCCAGAGTTTTTGCCAGAACTGTGCTAAGGGGAAGACGCCAAGAAATATTTGTTTTTATTGCGTTTTGTTCGATATCCGAATCGAGGTTCGAACCACAGTCTCACGCTTTATAAGCTCTTGTTGACGAACACTTTTCTCGAACATAAACCACTCAATAATCGCATTGTTTCACACGCCTAATTCTGAACAAATTAAAAGACAAAAAACAGGTTATAAGTATCTCCTAAAAGTATACCCCAATTTATTTCAATTTATTTAACTCCCTACCATATACTTTATTTATTTCGATATCTGAGTCGAGGTTCGAACCACAGTCTCACGCTTTATAAGCTCTTGTTGACGAACACTTTTCTCGAACATAAACCACTCAATAATCGCATTGTTTCACACGCCTAATTCTGAACAAATTAAAAGACAAAAAACAGGTTATAAGTATCTCCTAAAAGTATACCCCAATTTATTTCAATTTATTTAACTCCCTACCATATACTTTATTTATTTCGATATCTGAGTCGAGGTTCGAACCACAGTCTCACGCTTTATAAGCTCTTGTTGACGAACACTTTTCTCGAACATAAACCACTCAATAATCGCATTGTTTCACACGCCTAATTCTGAACAAATTAAAAGACAAAAAACAGGTTATAAGTATCTCCTAAAAGTATACCCCAATTTATTTCAATTTATTTAACTCCCTACCATATACTTTATTTATTTCTGTAGCGTAACAATTAAAAATTCTCTTTAAATTATCTCCTGAAAATTAATTAATTTACTCTATCAGTTGTGTACGTTTTTTGCTGAGTAATTTCTTTAATACATTTACAAAACATTTATCTTTCTTTTACGTTTTTTTTTCCTGCTCCAACAGTTATGCTACAATTTTTATGCTGTAAATATATTGGACTTATTAAACAACCTCTACACCAAACTTTCAGGCCAACTGGTCTTACTTTAACGCCTGTAAGTAAAGTGGGAAAACCTGATTTTTTCTTCTCTCTATCTGACTCCCTCCCTCCCTATCTCACTTTTGCCCCCTTTTAACGGTAATTTTCAAATGTCACAACTCATGTTGAGAGTTGAGAGATTTTCACTTGGCGTTTACAAATGAATTGCTTGCAAGAAAACTTGAAAATTCTTTCAATTTAAGTGAATTAATTTTTCTTTTCCTCTTTTTCAATGTTGGAGAAAACAGGTAAATATAAGGAAATCATATCCTATAGATAAGAAGTCATTACCTGTAATTATAATTAAGCAAATGACAGAGTAATGATGGAATGGAATTGAAATGTAAACACACGTACACTCAAGTATACATTTAAAGGTAATGAATTTAATTTCTGGAAAAATTGCTTTTCGTAAATAGAGTCATTTCGACAGATAATTTATTTGTAGCCTAAAATTATGCTTTATTTATAATTCTTTGAGTAGTCCTAGTAAAAGTGACCTTATTTTTTAAACAATTTTATTCATGATTTTAAAATAAACTTTTCATGAATGAAGTTATAGTTAATGAGTCTACTGTGTCACATTCTAGACTGACAGGGTTACCATTTGTTGTTGCTTAATCAAGAAGCCCTCTGCTAAAATTTATTGGCATTTGAAAATTACGGTAAAAAGAGTGAAAAAGTGAAATAGGTAGGAAGATAGATAGAGAATAAAATCAGGATTTCCCATTTAAGTTCTCTTCGCAGGTGTTGCAGTAAGACCAGTTGGCATGAAAGTTTTCTGTACAGGTTGTTTAATAAGGCCAATACATTTAAAGTATAAAAATTGTAGCATAACTGTTGGGGCAGGAAATAGATGAAAAAAATGTGAAAGAAAGATAAATGCTTTGTAAATGTATTAAAGAAATTACTCAGAAAAAACCATACACAATTGATAGAGCAAATTAATTAATTTTCAGAAGTAGTTTAAAGAGAATTTTTAATTGTTAAACTGCATAAATAAATAAAGTATATGGTATGTGATGTATGGGATATGGGAGTTATAGAAATTGAAATAAATTGGGGCATACTTTTAGGAGATCGTAATAACATGTTTTTCTTTAAATCAGAATTAGGCATAGAAACAGTAGTAGATAGAATCAATGATTACTGAGTCCTATTCTCTTCTAAGAAGTACTTCTACCGAATTTGTTGTTGATATTTTTCTCTGTACGGTGTCAGCGTTGTTTTGGATGGATTATTATGAAAAGCTTTCTATTTTCAGTCGTATTTGAACCTGAGATGCTTGGGTAAGTAATCAAATACCTTAGGAACTACATCATGTATAATTAAGTTCACTCAGTAGCCTCCCACACTACTCTATAAAATTTCAAATAAATAGGAAACAGAATTCGTTGGATTTTTTCTCCATTACTGTCATAAAACATTTGCAAGCACCTTCAACTTCGATTAAATTAAAATTAAAATTAAAATAATTCATTTGCAAATATCTGATATCTTAGAAAAAGATTTGCTAGTTGCTCACACATGATTATTGGGGTACTTTCCCTTCGCCAAAAGACTTTTTTCTATACCTCCATTGTTATTAAATGCAAAGATGTTTTCATATGCAACAACATGTGCGTATTATGGAGTCAACAAAACCCTCAAAAAAACAAAGAAAAACAATAACAACGCAAATACAAAATACAAATAAAAACTTAACTATTCAGGATACTTTTAGGGGAACATTAAAAAATAAATATTAAAGCATACTTTAAGGATCTCTTTACATTAATAAACAACAACAAAAAGTCAAAAAGCAAAGGAATAACAAAACAAAGATCCTAAAAATATTATGAAAAAAACAACAAATAATTGAGAGAGTGACTAGAAAAGAAGAAGAAGACGAAGTAATCTTTTGGTATATAAAATATAAAGTGCCTCGGTTCTCTACTGTCACAAAGTCCATCATTGTTTGGTTTGTTAAAACTTTTAACCTTTTAACACAATATTTACCAATGCCTTTAACTTTTTTTTTTTTGCTTTCCTTTTTTGGCAAAAACGTTTACCAACTTTTTTTCTTTTTTTTTATTATTTTTTATTAGAATTTAAAAAGAATGGCTTCAATTGGTTTTCCATTAAGAACATTTCGTTATGTTTTTCCAATGTTTCAGTTTTAGTTTATTTTCCTTTCTTTTTTTTTCCTTCTTCGTAAATTAACTTTAAAGAATATTGATCCTCTCCTCTTTAATTTTTGATTCTCCCCTTTTTTTGTAATATTTTTCCGAAGAAATTTCTTCTGCATTAGAAAACATTTCCAATTGTTATCGAACAAAAGTAAAAGAGTAAAAGAAAATACTTGTTTGGGGGGGAAATGTCTGGTTTTGCAAATATTTTCCTGTGTTGTCTTTCAAAAAGTTTTTAATTATAATTGAGCCACAGAAGAAGTATTATTTGGTATTGATTTAGTCAACCTGAAAGCCACTGCAGAGGGTATTGAAAATGTCTGTGTAATGGTTTTTGGACAAAAAGAGATTACAAAGCATATTTTATTTGAAATAAATTGAAGTTACTTTAGGAATAAAACAAAAATTAAGGATATGAAGTTAAATACGGCAGTTATTGAAGCATATATTGAAGCATACTTTAAGGAGTAGAGTGTTTTAAAAAATATAATTTGATATGAAAGCATCCTTACTAAAGTGTTATATGTATGTATAGAATAATCAGCCTTACATACCTACATACATACATACAAATTGGTCATTGCAACCATTTAGTCAGAATTACGACTTAGCTTACTTACATCACTGATGCTGTGTGTTTTAATTTTATACATGAGTGGGGCGAGACCTACAGTTTAAAGTCGATTCCGGACGACAGATTTTTTGAGAAACTTTTCATGGCAATTTTATTTAATCAGCTTTAACCTTTAGAAAATACACCTACAGGACAATAGATAGCGCCATTTATTAAGTGTCTGTACTTCAGTTTTGGTTCTAGTCAGACTATGGAAAGGTTGAAAGGTCTTATGGTGTTTTCTTTTCTACCAAAAAATGTGCATTTTATTAACGCAAAATGCAATTTTGCGTTTGTTTCTTAAAAATGTTTCGCCCTCAAAAAGGGTGGTATGTTTTATTCTAAATAATACGCACTTGCCAATGGTGGAGGGCATTGCATTTTATGCCCTGTATAAATCGAGAGTGCTGATAATGCCCTGTAAAGCAGATGACTTTTGTTTATTTATAGGGCTACCAGATGAAATTTAAAAAAAGTCGCCTGGTATTGTTATCTAATCTGAAGTTATTTGTTTCAATTGTTTTGTGGAGTAATCTTAAGGAAATATTACATTATTAAAGCTACATGGTCAGCAGTATAAAAAATTTCATTCAATGTTAGAACAGTGTTAAAATATTTTTTTTTTTGTTATAAAAAAAGCGTGCAAAAAATTAAGTCGAAAAATTAGCGATCTGGCAACACCTTTGAACAAATTGGCATTTTATCATTCATTTTCTTAATAAGTGGTAAACACTGGGCATACCCTTTTTAATATTTGTGTTATGTTCTTCTCAAATAAAAAATGACATTACAACAGGGTTGGTCAAATTTTTTTAATGCACCTTGTAAGAGGGTGACATTTTCTTTGTAGAAAAGAAAACACCATTAATTCTGTGATTTTATTATGGAAAAATCTACTGGGAGTGTAACTTAAATATTCGGAATTCATAATCGATGACATACAGTCACAGAAAAAAGTCTACATACACCGTTTTTTTCTTTTTTCTTTTCTAATAATTTCTCTGTTACATTTTTTATATTTGATTTTGTCTTCAAACATTCTTAATTGTGGCTGCCTTAAAGAACGTTATAACAGCCTTTTTAATTTGGAAAAAAAATAAAAAAAAAATACATCGCTGTATGTAGACTTTTTTCCTTAACTGTACATTTTAATCATGGTTTGTGTCTTTAATAACTTATGTTGAATTTTAACGGCTTATATATACTTATACTTATGATTAAATAAAAACCCATTGCAGAAGATAGCGGCAAACAATATTTTACTTTAAAAATTTAAAATTTTCTATCAACGTCAAACCATCGTTTTGCGGGAAATTTTGATTTTCTTTAAAGAAATTTATTCTGAATATGTTCCATTGATTTCAACTTACAAAAGATGGTTTTGTTCATTTTGATTTAGGTTTGAAAATAATGAATTGAAGTATGTAGTTGCTACTACCTGTCCTAAGAAAAAGAAACAAAATCATTGGGAGCGAGTCAACAACATCAATTCATCAGTCAATGGCATCAGACAAGAGCCAAAAGTCAATCTCATATCTTTGAAAGGCTACTTTAAGACCACAAATGGATTTCTTTAACGTCAAACTAGCTAATTGGCCGAACATCTTTCTTACTTTCTTTGCCATAATAACACTTTAGTAAGGATTACAACCTATCTTCTCACACCACTTATGGTGTGTGTGTTAATTTTATACATGAGTGGCGCGACCTGCAATTTAATGCCGATTTCGATCAAAAGATTTTTGAAAAAATTTTGGTGCCAACTTCATTTAATCTCAGAGTTTTTGGCCGGAAGACTGCTGAGAGGAAGTCGTTCATTTTGTTCAGGATGTCTTAGCCGGGTCTTGAACCACATCTAATAAGCCAACTGCCTACCTACTAGACCACGACGATCTTTAGAATACGGTGTCCAATCTCTATAGAATTCATTGAGAAAACAGTCTAACCACTAAGGTCAGATAACGCCACCTATTGCGAAAGTGTAGGACCAAGTGTACGCATTGCATTACCACTACCACTCAATATAGAATCCCCCTGAAGTTGCCAAATCTCTTTGTAACATCCTTAAAGCATCCAAGACTTTAGAAAGTTTAATAAACAACTTGCAGCCTTAAATTATGCTGCTTTATTTGCGAAATTTCTCAAACCATTATAGCGAAAAGCAGCTTTGTTTTGGCAAAATCCCACTTCCTGTTTAAAAGAATTTTTCACGTGAATTTCAATTTCAAAATATTCTCTGATGTGACAAATCATTTGTGGTTGCAATTATTTCAAAACACACAAACACAAACGCTTTTTTGTGGTCGTTTTATGTAATTAGAGGACGATGGGATGCAGTGTAAAAAACTTTAATTATTTTAACACACAAAAATTCCCAATAAAGCCGTATGGCTAATTAGGAAATTGCTTTTAAAGGGATACACAAAACAAAAACAAAAGCAAACTTTCGTATTTAAAATAATTTTTATTTTCATTTTTTATTTTTATTTTTCTCTCTGTTGAAATTAAATCGATAACCCACATTGTAAAACAAAACCAACACGAGCAGCAGCAGCAGATGCCTGCCTAGCTGCCTGCCTATCTATATTTTACAAGTTCAAAGCTTTTGTTGCATACTTACAGGGGAAGGGAGTAGAAGATATATTGTTTCCATGCCATTCTTCTCCTATAAACGAGTATGTCTATATGTATGTATGCATGTGTATACCAATCAAATTACCTTTTAAACATGATTTAAGCCATGTTTTTTTTTTTTTTTTTTAATGGAGGTTACTTTGGGTAGGCATTTACGCCCTCCGCATCCAATAGGTACATGAGGCTTTTGAAAGAGAAATTTTGCTACACACAATGATTTACACAATCAAGGTGAAGTTTGTAATGAAAAATTTAACAATATTAAGGTTTGAAAAAATACAACAACAACAACAACGATAACAACAACAACACACACACATGTGTTTATAGGCCAATATATTCTATACAATGTATAGACTCTCTTACACACACACATATACATACATATGCAGCTGTGTATGTGAAAGTAAAAGAACTGCCATAAATATTCATAGGCAAACAACATAACAACAAAACTCTCCTCTCTCTCTCTCTCTCTTGCTCTATTCCTCTCTGCTATGAATAGAGTTGTAAACGTGTATGGCGGCAGCCGGAAACGTTTATGCATGTAGAAGGTAACCAGTAACGGTTTCTGCAAGTGCTCATGTCTATGTACATATGTATACCGTTATTTTGGTAGAGCCGAGTTTCCTTTTCCTGTGTATTTCTGTTTTCCAATGATTTTTCGCGGGGCTTTTTTTGTGAAATAAAAAAACGAAATCAAAAGATTTTTTTTAAATAAACGACATGCGAATTTCATTTTCGATTTCTGTTGTTTTTCAATATTTAATACCGTTATTGTGATGCCATTGTTATATAATTCATTTGACATTTACATTACTATTGACAAGCCGCCAACAAAAGCATTAAGCTGTCAGGTTTTTCCATTTTTCTCGTTTTTGTCGTTTAAATATTTAAAAAGAAATATTTTTGAAGGTTTTTTTTAAGATCAAAATAAAAATTCCTGTGGCATATTTATCATATAAAGACGTGGTTTATCATTCGTTACAGTTTTTCTTTTTTAATTTATGCTGCTGCTTTTCTTCTTTTCACTTCATTTCCACGGTATTTAAAGACGATTTGCAGTGCTTTATGATGGCTGGCTTGCATTAGTTTAAAACAAAACCGTATAAGAAATGTTAACAAGATTGCTGTACGTACTCATGAGAGAGAGGGAGAGAGAGAAGAGAAGGATTTTTTTGACTCTCATGGGATTATTTAAATGAATTACACAAATGACAAGATTACAAATGGACATTGTGCAGCAGTAAAGCATATAATCTGTTACGCTGTTGGTTTGAAAGGCAATTTATCATTATAAATGCGCTACAATGTTTAATTTTTTTTATAAATAAGATAATCCTATTCTAATAGTGAGGTAGTAAAGTCACCATAGTCTAGTCTAGTAGGTAGTGTGTTGACTTATTAGACGTAAGACCCCAGACCAAACAAATCATACAAAACAAAATACAGAAAAAAATATTGTTACGTTTTTACCTTTTAAAAACGTTTAAAATATAAGCTCGTCGATTGCAAATAAAATAAAACTAAATTTGTGTTTAGTTTTAATTAAAATTCATTATTCTTCGCACAATTCTGTATGTCACTGTTCACAACTTGATGTAAACAACAACACTTGTTCCTCTGTTTATACCCTTTATGCAATTACTAGACAATTATTCGACAGGTCTTTGTAACGAAGATCTTCAAATCACAATTATTCTCTTCAAACGCACCGCGTCTTCACATAAGACTGACCAAAGTTCACCAACTACGTCGCCAGCTTTGCCTTGCCTTTTAGAAGGCAGGGGAAACAGTCTGATGAATGTTCTTGAAGGCTAACGTTCTCGACTTCGCCTTTTCGAAATCTCTATAAATGTAAACACCGTTGTTTACATTTATTCTTGTAATGTTCTTGTTGTATTTTCGTTTACTTGTTTACCATATTTTAAGCTGGTGTTTGTTGTTATATTAAGCAGTACGATAATTTGTAAACAGGTTTGTTCGCTGCATTGTTTTGTTTTTGTAGCTTTTGTTTATAATTTTAATGTTAAGCGATGTAAAAGCAAAACGCCAGTATCTAGAATTTTTCATTTTCGTAACAAAAAATTTTTTTTGGCGACTTCTTCTTACTTGTGCAGACCTTGTGCTGACAAACTTTTTCCCTAGCTTGGTGGAACTCGGTGAGTGCAGGTTCTGTGTTTACCTGTGCTCAAGTGAGCTTTTGCTATCAAAGCTACCACTTCAAACTACCTACCTACCACCTCTCACCTGTCTTCTGGCAAGAACTCTGAGAGTCTAATAAAATTGCCATGAAAAGTTTCTTAAAAAATTGTAATTCGGAGTCGACATTAAACTGTAGGTCTCGCTACTCATGTAAGAAATTGAACACACACAACATAAGTGGTGTAAGAAGCTAGATTGTAATCCTGACTAAAAGGAGTTGTAACTACCTTTTCCTCTTAAGCACTTCAATGAAATTTCAATGAAACTTCATTTAATGCATGTAAATACATTTTAGTATGCCAGAATTCGAAGTATTTTCTCTTCTTAGTAGTTTTCATCCATTAAATATAAAACTTTTGTGGTAAAACTCTCTTAAATTAAGGACAAAGGAAATTGAAATAAATAAGGTATAAGTATAGGCGCAAAAGCTGCAGATGTCTTTCCAAAGTTTCTTATTTCACATGGCCACATGCCGTAAATAATGGAACATGAAACTTTTCTTACTTCATTGTCTTCAATTTAATTGAGAAATCTTATTGCTTTTATGCCATATTCAATTTATTTTGTACAATAAATATTGAATTTAAGTTCTGTAATTGACATTTAATCAAGTAATCCTTAAGCATGTTGTTCTTATTTTAAGCTCTTTAGGCCAGTAATCTTTGTTCTCATGCTACAATATTTAATATGAGAATAAAACTTTCTACTAAGCAAGCAAATAAAAGAATCTTACAACTGGGACCCCTTAAAGATATGCAATAAATTGTTGATGTCTAAGCTAAAGCCTAGAAGTATGCTTTAAAGTTGATTTTAATTTTTTTTTGTACATTTTATTCTTGTTTGTTTGCACTTTTTTTGTGAAAAGAAAAATAATTTTTAATATGAAAATAAATACAACAAGATTTCATTTTACAGTTGATTTGCTATGCAAAAGGAGCAAGATAGAGAGAGAGAGAGAGTGAGAAGGAGAAAAAATGTACAGGGAAAACATATAAAAATAAATTAAATAACGAAAATGAGAAAAAACGGTAGAAAAAGGAAAATTATATTCTGATGAAATTGATAATTTTGCTGCTGTTTATTGTACATAAAAATACGATATTTTAATAAGAAAAAAAATCGAAAGAAATAAAAGAAATCATGATGAAAAATATTACGATATTATTATCATTAAAAGCTGAATGATTGAAATTTAAAATTTCTATGCAACCGTTTCTCTATCTCTTTTTAATTATATATTAAAACATATTACAGAGGAAACGGAGGAAGCCCTTCTTCCCTGTCTAACTATTTTCAAACACTCGGAATTATTAAAACTGACACAGAACATGAGAAAAGCATTAAATCCTCTCAAAATAATGAATTAAAGTGAAAAACGAGCAGAATAAAATTGTGTTGTTGTTATTTTAAGTTTATTCTTCACTAATGTATCTGAAAAAATATTTATTTTAAGCTTATTATTGCATTAAAAGAGGTACTCAAAATAAACGCCTTCAGTTATGCTTTAAAAAAAAATTATTTTTGTTCAGAATTCTAAAGGAATTTTTTTAATATTTTTTATTTGTTGTTTTTGTTGTTATTATAAAATAAATCAAACATTTAAATTTATGAACAGCTTTTCACTTTCATTTTACTTTCCTGCCATTTTGTTGTTAACCTTTCTGTGAGATGCTCTAAATATATACTGTGCCAAGCAAATATTTTCTATTTCTGTCTTCAGCCATTCATTTTGCAACCGAGTGAATTTATTTCGAAAAATATTTAGTTCAGGTTCAAGTTTCTCAGAAATTTTCCTCATAACCATTGAAATAACAGGAAAGAAAAACAAGAAACAATGTTTACAGCGCATAAAAATTGTGTGCCCCTGGCTATATGCTACAAAAATTTCGTTTTGCAAGCAAAAAGTGAAAGAAAAAAGTGTACACATACACAAGTAATCATTATATAAACCACACCCCAGCTAGCATTTGGAAGATTGTTTTTAAAAATATCACCTTGCTGAGTCTTTTTAGAGTACTTTTGGTGATCAAAAACTTATTAGTCAGTTACACGATTAAAAAAAGACTCAAAAATGATTCGCGTCAATGAAGAAAATGAGTTCGATTTAAAATACAATAAAAAATTGTATAGCAATCGGAAATTAATCATCCAGATGTTTAAAATGTGACTATTATATCCGATAAATGACAATAAACATACTGATAAATTACTCATAAAAGACTCATATGCGATTAAACGGTGACTGAAAGACGACTCGAAAAAGAATCATAAACGAAGGTAAATAAGACTAATAAATGATTCGAAAATGATCATAAAACTACTAGAAAAAGGATCGAAAATTACTCTAAACTAATAAAGAAAATGACTCATAAATGACTTTTGAAGAAGAGTCGCTCGTAGCCACTTTTTTCTCCCGACAAAAGAGTCTTTTATGATCAGAAAATGAGCGCATATTCTAGCTTTTTAATCGCGCAGAAGAATCAAAAAAGACTCGAATTTGATTAAAAATTTTTAAAAATGCTGGCTGGGATAACGAATATAAACAATCTGGGTTATATGCTCATACTTTCACATATGTCTGTGTACCTCTCACTCGCTCTCTTTGTCTATATTTTATCCCCCTAAACTTTTTGTTTCCCCTGAACTTTTATTTCTTGGAAATAAACAACACCAGCTGTAGACACATGTTATAGTGAAAACACGAAAATTTTAAATGGAACATCAATTGCAGCTAGAAAATGAAACAAAATAAACTGTGCTCCATAGCCAATGGGTTAGCAGGTTTAGGAAAAACTAAAAACTCCATTAACAAGCGAAAAATAAACTATTTCTTATAACTGTTATACAACTTTGTATAACATATAACTATCTTGTATAACAGTTGTCTAGCGTATTTAGAAAGATCAATTTCTCCTACTGGTGTACAATCCATCGCGTACTTCCGAGATAACAGATACATTTTTCAAGTCTGCTAAAGAATGCCACGTAATTTCTGAATACATTCTCCTTTCTATACTGACTAAAGCATAGAAAATTCTGTATATCTTGATATGTACTTTTCTCTCGAAAAATCTTAAAAGTGTTGCTTTGGTCCGTAACAGCGTTTATGCTCCCAAGCTATAGAGAAACACAGGGCGTATGAGCTGGTTGTACAGTATCAGCCTCGAATTCATTAAGACCAGCATAACACCTGTTAGCAGCACTGATCTAAAGCTTAATCACCAGGCTGACATCGCTAATGTTACTGAAGCCGGAACCATGATAAATAGATTCTCGATCACAGTAGTCTACTAGGTAATGTGTTGGCTTATTAGACGTGAGACCGTGGTTCAACCTCTGTCTCAGACATCTCGAACAAAACGAAATATGATAATAGTCGTATGTGTGTGAAGATAAATTCGAATTTGAAAATCCAAGACACAATCCATAAATTTTAGCAGCACCATATTAGGCGTTAACAGAAGAAAATTTTCTATTTACAGAGCACTGTTAACTGTTTAACAGTGGCAAGAAGTAGATTAATCTTCTACTCTGCAATTATTGCAGAGTATTAACATAAAGTTTAGTTCTCATTATGATCGATATTTTTTGTAAATAATAGTGCTGAAATTTAGATGATGGTTGGTGGGGATGGAGGACGGAAATTTTCTCAAATCTCTAAATTATTCCAGCTATCCCACTACCACAGTTCGAAAGAGGACCCTCTGGACTACCATTTGCATATAGCCTCCATGGTGTACTATTTCTTATATGTTCAAAAATGTCCACTGATCTTCTAGAGAATTTTCAATGAAAAAATTTATAATTTCAAAGCCAATTTTCACTATACAATATCAGTTTATATGCGTCTATGTTGCTGATTATATTAAGAGACCTTCCTTTGAGTATGATATGGTACTCATAGACCTAGTATTTGTCCTAAAATTAGCTCCTAAACAAGTGGGCTTGTTCAGATAGATACTGTTAAACAGCTAACAGCGCTCTGTTAAGGGCAAATTTTGTTCTGTAAAGAGAAAATTTTGCTCTGTTAACGCCAAATGTGGCGCTGCTAAATTTTATGGATTGCGTCTTGGATTTTCAAATTCGAATTTATCTTAACACATTTAATAGTCTTCTGGTCAAAACTCTGAGAATAAATAAAATTACCATGAGAACTTTCTAAAAAATCTGGCGTTCGGATTAAACTGTAGATCCTGCCACTCATCGATTAAATTACCACACAAGAACTCTGAGAGTCTAATAAAATTGCCATGAAAAGTTTCTTAAAAAATTGTAATTCGGAGTCGACTTTAAACTGTAGGTTTCGCCACTTATGTATAAAATTGAACACACACAACATAGGTGGTGGAAGCAGCTAGGTTGTAATCCTGACTAACGTGTTGTAATGACCAATTAAATAAGTAGTACGTATGGCAACGTCAAATTTTGTTCCGGAAAATTTTCTCTTTTATTAAATTATTGTGTTGATTTAAAAATAAATGGAATTTAAGATTCGTTGCTTTTTTTTATTAAAAACAGATGGAAATATTGAAGCATTTGCGAAAAACAGTTGTAACAGCTCAAGGGAATAGATTATAGAGCAGCTCCACAAATTATAGAGCAGCTCCACAAGTTACAAAGCCAACTTCTGTTTTTTTTCCCAAGAAAAAAAAAACATATAATTCTGCGTATAATTAAATTTTAAATTTTTTACTCAATGGAATAAAATTATATAATGCCAGAGAATATAATTTTATATGCAATTAAAATGAATATTAAAATATTAAATTACATATAATAGAGACGGTAACTAAACTATAGCATACCAGCAGGGAGTTAACATTTAAAAACTCAATCTAAGTATATACAATTTATAACAACAAGTTGATAAAGCAATAGATTACATATATATTTTTTTCTAACGCTGTAATAATAGTAATAAAAATCTGACATATAAAATCCAGAAAACCCCTTAAGGTATACTATACACATGCTACACATCATGTTGTTAAATTAGTTACCGTAAATATTATACGTTAACAAGCAACATACATACCTAAAATGGGAAAAAGTCACAAAGAACTTTTAAAATATAAAAATAACTTTAAAAAAATATTAACAAACTTTAAAACAAAAAAATACACTGCATACATAAAGGGGGTCACTTGTCATTATAAAATATTTGTTAATACAACCTAACAACAAGCAGGAAATATGTTTAGTTTCCGAAAAGTAAAGAAGCTCTAGAATATTGAATTTTTTATATGAAAATTGAAACAATCTTTGAAGTATGCTTTAAAAAATGTTTTTTAAAAATAAACAAAATATTTTTAAAATCTAGCCTTCTTTTAGGCTAACAGCATAAGTTTACTTTCTAAGGTATAAACAAAAATGAGTAATTTTTTATTAAAAGGTTCAGCCAGCATAAGATTACATTACCCAAATGAATAAAATTAGTCTACCTTTAGGTGTTAAGAATAAACTTCAAAAATATAAAATAACACTACGCCGATTGAAACCGATTGGTTTAAAAAGCAAACACAGATTAAAATTAATTTGAAAAAGCAAGTTAAAAATAATGAAAGCATTGCCTACCTTAGGGGTGTTTAAAGAGTATACGATTTCATAAATTTTACAAATTGTGCTCCTTATAAAGCAGCATGACTATTTTAAAGTGTGAGATATTTTCTGATATTTTGCAAAGGCTTCTAAAAATAGCTAAGTTTTGCAAATAAAAGTAATTTTTTTTTAAATTTAAATCGGGGTAAAAATGTATGTAGCATAGCCGAAGGCGTTAAAGAGACAAAAATGTTGCATAGAGTTTTAAATTCAAACGATACACTGGATATAATGTAGAAAATATTAAATTTTTCTGAATTAAATACTATATAGAGACCACTTTTAGGCGCCAAAAAGAATTCTAAAAATTGTGGCATACTGAAAAGGGGACCATAGTACAATTTCCAATAATTTTAAACTAGTTTGTAGGCGTTATCTGGAACTAAAATAAAAAACTAAAATTGATATCCAATGTTAAAAAAATTGAAGCCTATATTTAGGCTTATCAAGTGAAACTTCTTAAAGCATACATTTTTGGTTTTACTTCTATTTTATTGTTGTAAAAAATAAGGAAAAAGAGACACGTTTGCCCATTTAAAAAAGGTTAAAAATTTTAATTTCAATTTCCCTTTCCCCCAAAAACCAAATCTTTTAATTTTAGTTTCTTCTACATATTCCTGGCTCATCTAAAGACTTGAGCTTTACCAAGTACCTTGCTTTTGTAAACGAAACTTTAAAGTAACTGAAACGTAAAATTATACCTGCAATAATAAATACAGCATATATCAAGAACCACCACCGAAAACAAGAAGAAGGCGAAAAGTATACCCCCCAGCCCCGCCACAATTTTTTTAAGAAAAACAACCAATATTTGCTCAACATGTCCAACGAAACTAACAACCAACCACCGCAATATATTATAACAACGCCTAGTGAAGTGGATGCCGAGGAGGAGCGTTCCCTAAATGAAAGCGAAACGGGTAAGGAATCGCATGCTGCTGGCACAGTAGTAGTGCAATGTGAGGCAACTTCACAGCAACAGCAACAACGTCGTGTGGTCAGCCAAATGTCTAGACAAATAGCCAGTCGTTCGTTTTCCATAGCCTCAGCCTCAAATACAAAATCGATTTTGGAAGAGGGTTCCTCGTCTTTGGATAGGGACCTGCAAACACAACTACAACAATTGCAAAGCCAACAACAGCAAATGTTTGCCTCACAGAAAACCATCAACACCAGTACACGTTCACAAAGTCTGCAATCGTCTTCGGTTACTGGCAACTCCGGTGAATTAGCTTTACAGATACCTGCAGTAGCAGGCAGCTCGTTAACAACTACCCATTTGGGTCAGCAACTTAAGGCCCAATCGAGCACTTCTATAACGACCAGTGAACAACGCATGGGTTTTATGCAGAAAACTGCCTCTACCTGTTCGTCCACTTCGACGAAATCGAAATTTCAAAGTTTCCTACAACAACCCGAGGCTGCGGCTGGTCATCCTGCTTCCGGCTCGGGTACATTTTTAACGGCTCACCAAAAACATGTCCGGCAATTTGTACGCTCCACCTCGGCTCATTCGGAGGCAGCGGTCACCATGGGTACTTCGTCAGCCTCCAATCGTCCGGATAAATGTATACGCAGTGCTTCTACACAAATCGATGAACCCTCTTCAATCTCTATGGACAGTGGCAATGGTGATCACTTAACAGTGTCCACGAATAAACTGGGTTTGCATCAATCGTCCTCGATATTAATATCGAAATCGGCTGAAACTATTGAAATGAAATCCTCACAACAACGTACACAACTGACACTGTCGGGTGGTTTGTTGGCACCACCCAATCGTAAAATCACAATTTTAAGTCCTATACATGCACCGCCGGGACTACATGATATGCTCAAGAGGGCTGGACGCTCGCCCTTATCGCCGCGCATTAGTTTCCCGGGCAGTGAAGCGGATCTCTTTGGGTAAGTACCACTTACTTAACACTGAAATTGTTAAACAAACCCCTTTGACAGTTCTCTCTGTGTAAATTGAATGGAGAATGTCATCAATACATACGTAAAATGTTAATTTAACCTGAAAAACTGTTGCCATAAATCTATCAATATTCATTAGATGTGTGTTGTATGCCATTTTGTTTGTGAACCCTGAACCTGGTAATCGTTGCAATTTTGTCAAATGACAGCCAAAATTACTAGCAGTTTATCATGGCGGCACACATACACACGCACACACGTCCACAGTCATACATGATTCTGTTCGGAAACCTCACTAATATAGATTCACTTGCTGTTGTATTCTCTCACTCACTCACTCACTTACTCTCTCTTTTGCTCTCTCTCATTCTTTCACTCTTCAATACCGCACATATGTACATGTAATCAGCATGGAAAACATGCTTGACAACAAAACCAGACTCATATGGCGTGTTGTATGTATGTAGTATGGTTATTTGCTTATAAAATCATTAGCATATTTTCAGGCAGCGAAGATATGTGTAGCATATTTGAAGCGAAGAATAGGGAAGCTCAAAATAAACTCCCAAAAAAAATACTATGTTCTTAGGAAAACAATAATAAAAAAAGAAAAAAGCAAGAGAATTCATAATAGCAGCTGTTGGTAAAAGGGATCGTACGCTAGATGTCAGACTGACATCTTCTTTGCTGGTAACGACGGAACCAAGATACACAAATTCACTGACTATATCGAACGTATAGTTGTCGGCCGCAATCTGGGATCCAATACGCCACATGTCCCTACTTGTCGACAACATATATTTCGTTTTGCCCTCATTTACTGCACGACCTACCTTTACAGACTCTCCTTCAATAGCACTAGAGGTAATGTGGACACTTTTTTGCAAAATAGTGCCATTACGATGCACTCCCATTTTCCGCAGAACACTCTCCATGACGAACTTAAAGAGGTGACATGAAAATTGATCGTCTTGTTTGAAAACTCGAACTTTTAGTAACGTGGAGAATAATATATGAAGTCGCCGTAGTCTAGTAGGTAGTGTGTTGGCTTATTAGACGTAAAGCCAAGGTTCGAGCCCCAGGCCAGACATCAAAACAAAATACAAAAAATATTTCTTCGGCGATTTCTGGCAAAAACTCTGAGAGTAAATAAAATTGCCATGAAAAGTTTCATGTTAAACTGTAGGTCCCGCCACTTATGTATAAAATTAACACACACAACATAAGTGGTGTGAGAAACTAGGTCAATAATCCTAACTGAAGGGTTGTAATGACCAATTATGTTATGTTATGTATGGAGAATAATATTAGCATTGCTTCTTAGCTCTGCCTTTGTTGTGCGCCATTCTACAGTTGCCAGACCTTCCTACATAAAAGCTTCCTTTATGAACAGACCGTTCTAGTATCCATGTATATTTTAAGACTTTAGAATTTAGTGGCTATGGATCCAGCGAAATTGCCGTAGTCTAGTATGTAGTTTGTTGGCTTATTAGACGTAAGGCCTCGGTTCAAATCCCAATTCAGACATCTCCAACTAAACGAAAATATGAAAAATATTTCTACGGCGACTTCCTCTCAGCAGATTTCTTGTAAAAACTCTGAGAGTCAATAAAATTGCCATGAAAAGTTTCTCAAAAAAATCTGTCATCCGGTGTCGACTTTGAAATGTAGGGCCCGCCACTTATGTATGAAAATTAACACACACAACATAAGTGGTGTAAGAAACTAGGTTGTAATCCTGACTAAAGCGTTGTAATGACCAATTATGTATGTCTAAATAAATATTGTACTGTCTAACAAATTTAAATGATTTAATCCCCTTAAAGTATGCTTTAAGACAATACAATTAATACAGCCTTATACTATGTTCAGACATGCACTTTTATTGAGTCAATATTCGGTTTATTGATTACAATATTTTAAGTGTTTAGATATAGAAATATACGCAGTTCAGCTGCTTATTCAATATTCATTTCACAGCTGGTAAACAAAACAGCTGTTTGTTTCAACAACATGGTTTTTGTTTTGTTCGTTGTTTTTTTGTTTTGTTTTTTTTGTCGTTGTTGATATTTGAGTTGTCAAATATCAATAGAAAGTGTTCGGAAAATTGTAATATGCTCACTGAACGTACTTATGACAGAGCTGTATTTCAAGTTTTAATCAATATTATAACAATTTATGAATTTATTGAGCAATAATTAATTGACATTTTATATGAAATATTGAGATCAATAATGCCGTTTATTGCGATTTACTCAATATAAGTGCATGTCTGAACATAGTATTAAGCTTTATAAAGTTAAGAGATTTTAATTCTTATGTATTTTTTTTTTCTTAGAGTTCACTTTTTCTTTTAATACTTTTGGACAATATTATTATGAAATTCCTTTTTTTATTATTTCGCTCCCCCTTGACTTATCACTACTGACGCCTGGTTGGCACACCATAATAATGAACTTTATTGCCCCATTTGCTGGATAATTAAAACGAATGAATGAAGATGTTTATACGTTAAGAACCTTGTAGTAGAAATGTCTTTAAAATGTAATTCATAAACTGATTAATACTGTTCCAGAAAATTACTCACGAATTTAAAATTTTTTTAAATAAGTGTGTCTCATCATCTTTCTCAAATAATTAGTTGTAATGGCATTTATTCGGAAGCATTAAATACATACGGGTAGTTTTACAAGGCATAAAACTTTATTTATAATTTTTAATTTTTGAACAACATTTCACTTGTAAGTCATATTTAATTACGTCTTCTTTTATTCTCTTTTGCAGGTAAGTTATCCCCTTGGAGTAATAAAATCTTCTTAATATTTTGAGTAAGTATGTCATTAGGAATGTGTGTGAAGATAATTTTTAATTTAAAAACCAAAGATGCAAACCCACACTTTTATCAGTGACACTTCTTGCCTCTAACAGGGTAAACTTTGCTATTAACATAGCACCGTTAACTGTTTAACAGTGGCAATAAGTAGATTATTCTTCTAAATTGCAATTATTACAGACTATTGACATAAAATTTAATTCAAATTCAAAAAATTTATGATCATTATTATTTGTGAACAAAATTGTTGAAATGGCTGGTTTGGAGGACGGAAATTTTCTCAACTCTCAAAATTATTCCAGCTATCCCACTATAATTATTTACTATTTAATTGACGTGAGTGAGAATATTAGGAGGGAACTGGATCGCAATCGGTTGAACTTCTTGGTTCTTCTTGACCATTCTAAGGCCTTTGATTCTGTTAATCACCATACCCTGATTATGAAACTTCGTTATTTTTTCAATTTTTCTCGTAGCTCCACGAAACTTATTGCCTCCTATCTAATGAATCGTTCGCAATCCGTTTTTGCAAATAACATGTCTTCCTCACCATTGTTTTTGAACAGAGGAGTACCACAGGGATCCATTCTTGGACCTCTTCTGTTTTCCTTATATATAAATGATCTTCCCAGTCAGTTGTCCTATTGTAGAGTACATATGTACGCTGATGACGTGCAGCTCTATCTGAGTAGCCCGGAAGATTCGGTGTCGGCGAATGTTGCCAGAATTAATGCTGATCTTGAGCGTATACACATCTGGGCCTTGGCAAATGGACTTTTCTTGAATCCCCTTAAATCTAAGTGCCTTTTAATACACAAAAGATTACGCAGTCCTGTGATTACGGATGATATTATTCTGAACAACAGCAAGATTTCACTGATCACCAAGGCTAAGAATCTTGGCATTATTTTTAATAGCACACTGACTTGGAACGATCACATTAATTTCGCTGTGGCGCAAACGTATGTAAAACTCAGATCCCTTTGGGCTACTCAGGCATTTACACCTCTGAGAATAAGATTACTTCTTGCGAAATCGTATATTATACCTGGCCTTCTTTATGGTTGCGAAATTTTCGCTAACTCAGATTCCTTCTCCAAGCGAAGACTTAATGCTGTCTTTAACAGCATTATTAGATATGTCTTTGGCTTAAGAAGATTTAGCTCTACATCTTCCGTTTCTAGAAACTTATATGGAGTATCTTTTGAGGATCTGATTAAAATAAGAGTGCTCTTATCTTTACATAAAGTCATTTATACACAGGAACCTAAGTATCTATTTGATAATATTATCTTCGCCAGGTCACGCAGGGGAAGAAAACTGATACTTCCCGCACATCACACACTTGTCTCTGAGCGGCAGTTCTCAATTTACTCGGTTCGTCTTTGGAATTCGCTCCCTCACAGTATACAACTAACTAGTAATGTAACGCATTTTAGAAAGCAATTGCTCTACTTTTTCTCTAATTAATTTACATAGATTACTTTTGCTACATAAATTACATATAATTTTTATTTATTTTTATTATCAAATTAATTAAATAATTTTTTATTTTTATTATCAAATTAATTAATTAATTATTTTTATTACTCTGATACATTTATTTTTTATTTTTCTTTTTACTCTTTCTTTTTATGTGCGTGTATAAATTGTTTTTTATTTTCTTTTCTTCTACTTGTGTCCCTCTTTTATTTTTAAGTATTAATATAAAGTATTAGTTTTAAGTGAATTTTAGGTATTTTTTTTTCTTTTTTGTTTGCAACTTTTTTTTCTTTAATTAATTCTGTACTGTAACTATAAGATTCATTCTTGTTGTGCAGAAATTCAAATAAATAAATAAATAAATAAATAAATACCGGTTCGAAAGTGGACCCTCTGATCTTCTAGCAAAAAGTTGATATTTTCAAAGCCACTTTTCACAATACTATATCACTTTATATGTGACTATATTGCTGATTATATTAAGAGGCCTTGGAAACTTCCTTTGCATATAGTATGGTACTCATAGATCTAGTATATGTCCTAAAATTAGCTCCTAAATAAGTGGGCTTGTTCAGATGGATACTGTTAAATAGCTAACAGTGCTCTGTTAAGGTTAAATTTTGTTCTGTTCAGAGGAAATTTTGCTCTGTTAACGTCAAAAGTGGCACTGCTAAAATTTATGGATTGCGTCTTGGATTTTCAAATTCGAATTTATCTTCATACACAGTCTGTAGGATAAGTACGGAAAATAGTAAAAATTATTACAACTTTTCAAAGCATAAATCTTATAAAAATAGCTCAGAATGATTTCTATTAAATTAAATTTTAAAATTAAATTATAAAACCTTCAATCAGTCACACATTATTAAGTAATTTTTATTGCTTTTATTTTCCCATTTTATTAAAAAGAATTTAAAAAATATAAAAAAAAAGAAAAAACAAATAACCGGCATATTTCATTTAATTAATATTGTATCCTGGATTGCTATTCTACATACAAAGACATGAAATCATTTCGAAAAAAAAAACAGAAATTATGGAAACAAATTCCACTTTCCGCCCAGCCTTCCAAGCGTGCTTAATTGTCTAACCATTGAACCACTAAATAGGCGCGAAATGACCTTAAAATGAACACTTAAAATGGCAAAAAAAAAATCGATGAACCCGAACGAAAACTGTTCAACACAGATTTTTGCCCTTTGGCCGGCTGTTTTACTTAAATTTTTGTTGTTAAAGGCTGCCCTTTCAATTGAATTGTTAAGGAAATTTATATGAATTTGAATATACGTCGGCATGAGTCGCATAAAGGAAATACGGCGTTAATATGGCCTAAGGAAACTCTACTTCAGTTTATGAAATCCATTTTTGGAATTTCGTTAATGAAGAGTTCTAGTTGAGTTGGAAATTTTTCTTTTTTTTTTTTTGCTAAAATATGCTTTGGGCTTAAAGGGTTTGGTGGATGTAGCATTGCAAATATTTAAGTGTTGAAAACATCGTTTTTTTTCTTTTTTGTCTTTGTAAATCAGCACATGGGTGTTAATAAAAATTGACCTTCAAAAAGTCTGCTTTAAATACAATAATTTCAGATTTTAAATATAATTTGATGGAAAAGAGATTCGAAATACTTTATTTAAACACTCAAACACACTCACATTTACAATTACAAAATTTTATGCTTCAATTTAAGTTCCAAACAATGTATTGGAAATTCTTAAAAAAATTTAAACAAAGGGCAAAGTTCACTAATACTCCAGTATGTGTATGCAAATAAAATTGCCATGTAAAATTTCTCAAAAAATCTGTCGTTCGGAATCGACTTTGAACTGTAGGCATAGCTGCCAGATGAATGAAGCATCAAATCGTCAAATATTTGAGAAAAAATCGTCAAACTCGTTCATTGACATCGTAAAAAAATCGTCAGAAAAAAGAAATAAATAAATTGAAAGGTTTTTAAAAACAAAAATCATATAAAGTCAATGTTAAGCAGCAATAATATTGCATCATCATACCCATGTGTGGTGTAAATATTAGGGAATCAGAAGATCTTGACGTTATGGGCATGAAAATTCAGTATGATGTTCGCTAGAACTGACACATTTTTCAGTGCCTTGGTTTCTTAAGACGGTGCAATAAATCATCTGATCTACTTACCATTTACACCATTTATAACCGACCGAGAATGGTATACAACTCTCATGTATGAGTTGGCCCTTAAGGTGTACTTAGAGGCTTCTCGACCGTTTACAGGAGAGGCCGTAGTCCAACACCATTGATTCATTGAAGCATTGTTGCAATGTGGCTTGTATTTCACTGTTTTATCGCTACCGCTACAACCGATATTGCTCGAGCGAAATAAGGGCACTTGTTTATGAAAATCATGTATTCCTACGTAACACTCACTCGTCTTTCTCGGCCAGCACATCCGTATGTGGTCGATTGGCCAGTGTATTGCACACTGATTTACAGACAAAGTCTGTTTGTTTGACGGACTATTCATATGTGGAACTCCCTTAGTGCAGAGATCTTTTCTGTTACTTATGATATAAAAATATTTTTTAATTTTTTTTTTTTTTTTTATTTTTTTATTTATTTATTTAAGTCAATGGAAAAATTCCTTACTGACTAATAACAAAAATAGGTACGAATTACAAACAGTTTCTTCGAAAATATGTACAAGTAATTGTTACAATAAAAATATGAAAAGTTATGAATTAAGAAAAACAATAATATTTCGTTTTATAACGCAAGAATTTAAAGAAAAATCAACAAAGTCTGACAAATAATTAAATTGACGGCAAATTCTAGTCAACGGATCAGCAACAGCATAATTAGTTCTGCAGAATTGAATTTAAATAAGATTATAACAGCGGAAATTACGACAAGGAATATTGAATTTAACCGATCTTAACAGAAATTCACAGCAAATATTACCATTGATCAGGTTAAACAAAAAGGATATATTTAACATCGTTCGACGGCTCTTAAGAGTAGGTAGTTTTATTAATGCCAGTCTGCTAGTATATGGAGGCAAATCTAAATAATTCCATCCAAGGCCACGCAAACAGAAGAGAAGAAATTGTTTCTGCACAGATTCGATGTGTTCACTGTAAACATCATATAAGGGATTTAAAAGCCATAAAATACAGAAAAATCATCACAGGTATTCGACAATAACTTAAAAATATAATACTTTACTCCTTATTATTACTAACATAAATTTCCAACAGTAACAACTGCAAAACAAATACAAAGCTTAAGGAGGCTTTAAATGTACCAAAGTGAAGAAAATGATGTAAATTTTTAATTGCTAAAAATTGTTAAAATATAAAATTAAAGCACACAACATAAGTGGTGTGAGAAACTCGGTTGTAATCCTGGCTAAAGGGTTGTAATGACCAATTATGTATGTAGGTCTCAAACTCCTCTGCCTCTCTACTGTATATAATTGATGTGTAACTTCTGAATTGATTTTAAATGTCACACAGGTTTAATGCCTTATACTATGTTCAGACATGCACTTTTATTAAATCAATATTCGGTTTATTGAGAACAATATTTTTAGCGTTCAGACATATAATATACGAAAATTTATTTGTCAGCTGGTAAACAAAACAGCTGATTGCTTCAACAACATTGCTTTTAATTTAATTGCGAAAATTAGTGCCAAAAAATTTTTTATAAAAAATGGAAAACAATTTAACATTTAAAAAGGTATTGCTAATGATTAACCGAAACGCCGAGCTGTTGCGGTTAATAGGGACTACTTTTGACTCCAAAGTGGCTTTCTCAGAAGGATGAGAAAGAAAAATTTGATATGAAACTGAAAATAAAATACCAACCTTCCTGCTGACCTTCCATTTTTTATTTGTCGTTGTTTACATTTGAGTTGTCAAATATTAATAGAAAGCGTTCGGAAAAATGTAATCTGCTCACTGAACGTACTTATGACAGTGTTGTATTTAAAGTTTTTATCAATATTATAACAATTTATGAATTTATTGAGCAATAATTAATTGAAATTTTATATGAAATATTGAGATCAATAATGCCGTTTATTGCGATTTACGCAATAAAGGTGCATGTCTGAACCCAGTATTAGTACAGTACAGTATATTGAGATCGTAAATGGCGTATGATTAATAAAAAAGAATTAAATTTTCCTAATATTACTCATACGCTGGAATGGTTCTGCGTCCATTTATTTTTTGTTTTCTTTTTACAATTTAAAATCTCAAAACAGAAATATTTTCCTGAAATTGAATAAAAACTCTTCACAAAAAAATAATTGTTATGAATGGGTGTTCCACAGACTGCAATATATTTTCATTAATTTTTTTTTATTTGTATTTTTTTTAAATTTTTCTTTTTTTACTTTTATTCTGTTTCATGGTTCTTTTATTACACTGTGCTTTGTTTTCATTCAATTTGAAATATTTTTATTTGTTATACTCGTACTCGTACCGTATTTAATTTTGAAATATTTTTCGAAATGCAAAAAAACATATCAAATGCAATGTAAAATAATAGAATAGACGAACTTTCCATAGTTAGTTTTATAAACGCTTAGAATTTTTTACAGAAGACTGCCAAAGATTACCAGAAGAATGTTGCAACACTTTAGTCAGGGTCACACACACTAGCTTTTCACAACACTCATGTTGCGTGTGTTAATTTTATCTATGATCGATGGTACTGACAGTTTAAAAACTCCGAACGACTGATTTTTTTTAGGAACTTTTCGTAGTAATTTTTAAAAATGCTCAGAATTTTTGGCAGAAGACTATTGAGAGTAAGTTCGAGATGCCTTAGTTGAGATTTGAACCATGGCCTCACGTCTAATATGCCAACATGCGACCTATTAGACCACGCCAGCTTCTATTACGGTTAGGTTAGAAGTCGCCGTAGTCTAGTAGGTAGTATGTTGGCTTATTAGACTGAAGACCCGAGTTCGAATCCCACGTCAGACATCAAAACGAAAATATGAAAATATTTCTTCGGCGACTTCCTCTCAGCAGATTTCAGGCAAAAACTCTGAGAGTAAATAATATTGCCATGAAAAGCTTCTCAAAAATCTGTCGTTCGGAGTCGACTTTAAACTGTAGGTCCCGCCACTCATTTATAAAATTAACGCACACATCATAAGTGGTGCGAGAAGCTAGGTCGTAATCCTGACTAAAGCGTTGTAATGACCAATTATGTAGGTTAGAGGACGTGTACTTGTCAACTGTGACAAGTACAGTACCCGAAGGTCGAATTGACCCATTGTACAACGTCATAGCTTCTCACGCCACTCGTGTTGTGTGCGTTAATTTCATACAGTCGACAGTTTAAAGTCGACTCCAAACGACAGATTTTTGAGAAGCTTTTCATGGCAATTTTTACTCTCAGAGTTTTTGCCAGAAATCTGCTGAAAGGAAGTCGAAAAAGAAATATTTTCGTTTTGATGTCTGACCTGGGATTTGAACTCGGGCCTTTCGTCTAATAAGCCGACACACTACCTACTAGACCACGGCGACTTCTGAAACGGTTACTCGATTACGGTTACGGTTACTCATATTTAAACAAAGGTTTGGAGATTACAGCGATTGCCACAATAAGTGCTTGCTTCTCTTATTGAGCACATGAAATCCAAGTATAAACTTTCAAAGCCATCTCGTTAAACCAGCAATTGTTTAATCAAAGTTTTCAGTATTTTTATAAATAAAATATTACGCACGGTTATTATCCCAATTATTAAAATGATTATGAGCCTGATTATCTTTTTAAAACGATAATTTATTATGCAATATAACAATAATAACAATCACAATAATAATTATAATACTATAGTGACAGTGATGTAGATAATCATGATGATGAATTTCATTGCCTTCTCTCCATATGAATAAATAGAGAAACGGTGGCAGTTAAAGGCATTCATCAGTTGCAATAAAACATCAACTGAAATAGAACACAAAAGGCCTTTTAATTTAAATTGAAACCACAAAAAACCAAACGCAATTTAATTAAGAGTGTCAACCAAAATAAAATGTACACAAATGATACACACACAATTATTCTTACTACATAAGGTTTTAGAAATTCAAAGTTCTTTTTTTTTTTTTTTTGATGCAAATATTGTTACGAAAATGAAACTTCTAGATACTGGTGTTTTGCTTTTACATCGCTGAACATTAAAATTATAAAAAAAAACTACAAAAACAAAACAATACAGTAAACAAACCTGTTTACAAATTATCGTACTGCTTAATATAACAACAAACACCAGCATAACAAAAAATGGTAAACAAGTAAACAAAAATCCACAAACGACACTAGAATAAATGTAAACAAAATACACAAACAACGATAACTAATGTAAAGAACGATGTTTACATTTTCGAGATTTCGAAAAGGCGAAGTCACGAACCTTCGCCTTCAAGAACATTCATCAGACTGTTTACCCTGCCATATAAAAGGCAAGGCAAAACAGGCGAGTGAGTTAGTGAAGTTCAGTCAGTCTTGTGTGAAGACGCGGTGCGTTTGAAGAGAGTAACCGTGGTTTTAAGATCCTCGTTATAAAGAGAGGTTGTTGTGAACAGTAGCACACAGAATTATGCGAATAATAAAGAATTTTAATTAAAACTAAAAACACAAATTTATTTTTATTTTATTTGCAATCTACGAGCGCATATTTTAAACGATTTTATAAGGTAAAAACGTAACAATATTTTGGTTCCCTTTATTTTTGGTTCCACTGTAAATGCATGTGTGTAAATTTATTGTATAATTTTTCACAGTTTTATTGTCTTATTTTTTTTTTTTTCAATGGTTGCATGCAACTCATGTTGTACGTTGTTGTTAAGAGAGAGAGAGCAGGAAAGACAGATTCTGGTTGCATAATATGATGCTTTTGTTGCCACATCAGATATTGCAATTTTGGTTGGTTGTTACTCTTGTTTTGGGGGGGCATTTGAGGATAATTTGGTATTTTTGGCCAACTATTTTCGTGCGCTTCAATAAAAATGTTATTGAACTGGAAAGGAAACTACAACTAAAGGAAACTAGAAAAATTGTCTGAATTTTGCTTTAATTTAACACCAAAACAAAATAAATTTTCTCTTCATTTTCAAACTTAATTTTAAATGCTTTCAAAGGAAAAAACTACATCTTCTTCTAATTTCGATGTAATACACTTTTGTCTACGCCATACTTCTGATATGCAGTCTGTATCTCTTTAAGATTGATTACGACTTAGCTTCTCACATCACTTATGTTGTGTGTGTTAATTTTATGCATGAGTGTCGGAACCTACAGTTTAAAGTGGAGCGAGTCGAGCGCCAGATTTTTGAGAAATTTTTCATGGCAATTTTATTTACTCTCAGAGTTTTGCCCAGAAATCTGTTGATAGGAAGTCGCGGAAGAAATTTTTTTTTTATTATTTTCGGTTTGATGTCTGACCTCGGGTTTGAACTGTGGCCTTTCGTCTAATAAGCCAACGCACTACCTACTAGACTACACGACTTATGACTTACAAGATTGATTGTGATATTCTTTTTAATGAAAAAATCTCTGAAAGATGGAATTTCATACCAAAAAGACCTTTTAAGCCTACAATTTGGGTTTCAACGTGCACTTAATCCGCAGTCAATGGAGCTTGCTTATGCTACCACAATGTCGCTTAGACTTCTTAGTAACCCCAAAAAACCTTTGACCCCAACTGCAATTTAAATCGTGTTGCCTACAGATCACTACCTGAAAGATTCCTATTTTCAATGTCAAGTCTCTTGTGGAAATTTTAATAGCGTGGAGAATAATAAGGGTGATTTTTTAAGAGTTATAGGAAAATTTTTCAAAAAAACACACATAAAATTCAGAAAAATGCATGAAATCTTTATTTGAATCGATAGTACATACATACATAATTGGTCATTACAACCCTTCAGTCAGGATTATTGACCTAGTTTCTCACACCACTTATGTTGTGTGTGTTAATTTTATACATAAGTGGCGGGACCTACAGTTTAAAGTCGACTCCGAACGACAGATTTTTTGAGAAACTTTTCATGGCAATTTTTATTTACTCTCAGAGTTTTTGCCAGAAATCTGCTGAGAGGAAATCGCCGAAGAAATACTTTTTGTATTTTTGTTTTGATGTCTGGCCTGGGGCTCGAACCCTGGCTTTACGTCTAATAAGCCAACACACTACCTACTAGACTACGGCGACTTCGATAGTACGGTCCATATAATTTAATGTTTGAAGATTATTTCATGCAAATGTTGACCGCGACTGCGCCTCAAATGGTCCATCCGCTTCGTCCAATTTTGTCATACTCTTTCCAACATTTCGGCCGGTATCTCACGAATAAATGCTTCAATGTTGTCTTCCAATGCGTTAATTGAAGCGGGCTTGTCTGTATAGACATAAGCTTTAACATATCCCCACAAAAAATAGTCTAAAGGCGTTAAATCGCACGATCTAGGCGGCCAATTGACCGGTCCCGAACGTGAAATAAAATGTTCACCGAACTCGCCTCTCGATAAGTCCATTGTTACGCGTGCTGTGTGGCATCTGGCACCGTCTTGTTGAAACCACATGTCATGCAAATCAAGCTTTTGCATTTTGGGCAAAAAAAGTTGGATATCATCTCACGGTAGCGCTCACCATTCACAGTTACGTTACGATTCGCAGCATCTTTGAAGAAGTACGGTCCAATGATGCCAAATTCAATGATTTGCAAGCGTTGTTCGTTTGTAAGACGATTCATGGTTAAATTATAGACCAAACTGAAGATGTTTGACAGTGAAACAAAACACGAAACGTGCGTGAGCTGTTTAAACCAGTGTTGCCAAAAAGATAATAGCTAAAAAATCACCCTTTATTAGCATTGCTTATATGCTCTGCCTTAGATATAAGCTTTCTTTATGAACAGACCGACCTAGTATCCATGCATATTATAAGACCTTAGAACTTGGTGGCTATTAATCCAGCGAAGTCGCAGTAATTTAGCCTGTATAGTGTGGCCTTACAGGATGTGAGGCCGTGGTTCAGATGTCATCCCAAACATCTCGTACAAAACGAAGCATGAAAAAATTATTTCTTCGGCGATTTTCTCTCAGCAGTCTTCTGACAAAAATTCAGAGATTAAAGTAAAAATTGCCAAGGAAAATTTCTCAATAGTCTGCCGGTCGGAGTCGACTTCAACTGTAGGTACCACCGCTTATGTGCTGGCTGGCTTATTAGACGAGAGGCTGTGGTTCAACATCTCGAATATAACGAAATATGAAAAAAATATTTCCTTCGGCGACTACCTCTGGCAAAAAAAAAAAACCAGGAGATAATAAAATTGTCAAGAACAAGCTTCCTAATCTGTCGTCTAGAGCCGCCTTTAAACTGTAGGTCCCAACGCTCATGTAAAAAATTAACACACACAACATAAGTGATGCGAGACTCTAGGTTGTAATCCTGACTGAAGGGTTGTAATGATCAATTATGTACAGTGAGCGTCAAAAGAAAGTGTACACTATGGATAAAATTCTAACAATCTCAACTCAAGTTTTCCACTTAAGGAGAGTGCCCGAAAAAATTTTACAATATTTCCAAAATTTTCTAATTCTTTTCTTCTTGTTTCAATTTTAAAAACTGGCTTTAAAATAATTTGAAAAAAAATTAACGGTAATTTATTAATGTATATTTTTTTGAATTGTACACTTTCTTTTGACGCTCACAGTATGTACTCCTGTAGCTTCTATTGCACTACAGCAGTCAGTAGCCTACTAATACAACCTAATATGCAACAAATTCGTAATGTGTAGCAAATTCGGTTTAACTATCACCATAATTCCCCTAAATTGGCATTCAAGTATGACTATAGTCATATGGATTAACTACTAAAACTTGTATTAAAATTTAATAACTTCTATTAAAGCCAGAAAACTTATCTAAAGCATGTGTCTATTGTCTTCATAAAACTTTTATGAGGAGTATATATTTTGTATTGTTGCCATTTGTTTTTATTCATAAATAATGGCAACCTCTGCAACATATTTAAATCCCTAAACAGCATACTCTAAGGAATATCCATCACATTCTCATTTTATGGCTCAAATATTGTATTGTAATCTGCTTTTAAAATTGACTTTCTTATCCCCACGGCCTTTGTAGCCACAACCGGCGTGTATGGGAATTAGAAAATTTGCACGTTTTTAGCAGTAAAGCAAGAAATGCTTAATCATGTTAAACAAATTGAAAAATACGGAAAAAAGTGTAAAATTTGTTGTTTATCATTTCGAGTCATAAACTTTATAAAAACGACTATAAATCATGAGCATTTTGTGTTTAAAAAATTTTTTTTTTTGGAAAATCATTTTCAATTTTGCATCCAAAAATCATGCTTTCATGGCAGTCAGCAATGTTTGGTTCGTTCGTTTATTGTAATAAAATTTGATTGGGGGGGTTGTGCCAAAAGCACACACAGCCGACCTGCCATTAATAATTTATTAACCAGACGCGGGTAATTTGCTTTTTATTTTTTTTTTTCGTTTTTTTTTTTTTTTTGCTTTTTTATTTGTTTACGTTTGTGTTGGCGATTTTAGAAAATTTAAAATAAATTTTTAACCATTAATTATGTTCCAATAAATAATTTGATTGCTTTGGTCTGGTTTGGTTTGGCGTTCGCCATTGTGGCGTATGAGTTATTGATGTGTGTGAAGATAAATTCGAATTTAAAAACCAAAGACACAAACCTACACTTTTAGCAGCTCCACTTCTTGCCTCTAACAGGGTAAACTTTGCTATTAACAGAGCACTGTTAACTGTTTAACAGTGGCAATAAGTAGATTAGTCTTCTATTTTGCAATTATTGCAGACTATTGACATAAAATCTAATTGTCATTATGATCATTATTATTTGTGAACAAAAGTGTTGAAATTTAAAGGATGGAGGACGGAAATTTTCTCAACTCTCAAAATTATTCCAGCTATCCCACTACCAGGGTTCAAAAGAGGACCCTCTGTACTTCCGTTTGCATATAATCTACATGGTGTACTATTTCTTATGTGTTCCAAAATGGCCACTGATCTCCTGGAAAATTTTCAAGCAAAAAACTGATATTTTTAAAGCCTATTTTCACAAGACCATATCACTTTGTATGTGACTATGTTGCTGATTATATTAAGACGCCATGAAACCTTCCTTTGCATATAGTATGGTACTCATAGACCCGGAGTATTTCCCAAAATTAGTTCCTAAACAATTGGGCTTGTTCAAAGGGATACTGTTAAACTGCTAACAGTGCTCTGTTATGGGCAAATTTTGTTCTGTTAAGAGGAAATTTTGCTCTCTTAACGCCAAATGTGGCGCTGCTAAAATTTATGGATTGCATCTTGGATTTTTAAATTCGAATTTATCTTTACACACATGAGTTATTTGGGCAATTCACACAAGCCGTTGTATCGTTGTATTGAGTGTATTGTTGGACGATTATACAACAGTGTATGATTGTTGTTGATAATTGTCATGTAAAAATCCGATACACTTATACACATTTTTTTGCATATGTTTTTAAAAGTTGTATAAAAAATGTGTATATGTTTTCATATATTTTTCAAAAGTTGTGTTGGTTTCGTGCTATCAAATTGTTTGAATGCCAAAAAAATACATTTGGAATACGAAATACACAATACAGCATAGCATTGAGCGTTCACAAACAGCCAAGTGTATTCAATACAACATACACGATACAAAGTCGTGTGAATTGCCCAATTGTTTTCAATGCAAATTTCTGGTTGCGTTACGTTACGTTACGTATACGCACCAGAAGAAATTTTAATTCAAATTCATTATAATTTCCCATCAGATTTGTATAGAAAAAATAAAAATAATTTTTATTTAACAAATTACCATAATTATGCTGTCAATTAGAAGTCGCATGGAATGTTGTTTCTTTTTCGTATTGAAAAAAATCAATAAAAATAATAAATTCTCATTTCATTTTGTTTTTGGTTTTTTTATTTTGTTTTCTTTTCTTTTATTATGTTATGTTTAATGCATAAAACGCCTATAAAAAAATTATCGTAAATAAATTAATGATTTCCTGCCACTCATTCCCTCTCCCCCCCCCCCCCACTCGCATACTTTTGGTTTTTACTGTTCTGCTGTTGTGTTGTTTATTTAATACATTTGCGGTAGGTTAAGTGTTTGTTTACATTAATAACAAGCACGCTACGAGGGTCAATTGTTAAGAATATAGAAAATGTTTGAAAAAACAAAGTGTTTGAAATAAATTCTGTACGAAGGAGAACATTTTAATCAAAATGGCTATGTGTCCATTTTGCGTTGAGTCTGTCATTTCGTGAAGTACCCCTGCTTTTATGGAATTACATTTTATGTTTTGAAATCAATCTACTGCGTACAGTGAGCGGCAAAAGAAACTGTACACTAAGGATAAAATTCAAGCAATTACCAAACTCCACTATTACCACTTACGCAGGTTAGGTTAGGTCGGAGTGGTAGGTCGGATGTCACAAAGCTCACTTGAGCACGCATAGCGGCCCGTTGTGATGCCACGGGTGAACGCAGTCCCTGTACTGACCAAGTTCCACCACAATGAGGGAAAAGGAAGCACGACAACGGAAGCACGACTACCCCGCACTGGAAAACCAGCCAGAAAGTTTGATGAACGAAGCTATATCCTTGATATCAATGGATGATAGTTCCGTTAAGCTAACAAGGTATGGGGAGCCAAATAAGCTATATCTACACCTAGCAAGAGACGGTCACTGACAAAGAAAGTGAATGACAGTCTCCTCTTAAGCAGAGTGCCCGAAAAAATTTGCAAATATTTCGAAATTTTTTTAAAATTTGCTTTTTTTTTAATTTAAAGAACTGGCGACTGTACAGTTTCTTATGACGCTCACTGTAAGTCCACAGGCATTTAATCTAACCTCTGAGTCACCGCTTTACTATATATCTATTATCTCTTCTGGAGATCAATTAACCTGGGAAAATTGCACAAAGTCGTAGTAAAGATGAATTGAAAGTAGCCGCGTCTTTTCAGGGCCAAGTTCTTTGGTTAATTTTAAAATATTTGCACGAAAATTTCCTTTCACGTCACCACATAAAGCTTTGAGTTCAATATAACTATACGTTCCCTTTCATTTTCAATTAAAGGTCGGTAATGCCGTTAAGCAATAGAAGAGCTTCTACTGGTTGCGTTCTAGATTTGTTATACACCAACAAAGGCAGTTTTGCTTATTTACATGGCCATAGCCAGATAAAAGTAGTTTTTAATCAAAAACAAGATGTTCATAACCTTTGCAGCCTATCAGTGGGCTAGTTTATGAAGTCAGGCCTTTGAAACTGAAGAACTGAACTGTTAATAGAATTTGTGTGTGAAGTCTAGCAATGCTTCGTAACAAATTCTCAAGAAGCTGCAATTACTTCTGAAGAAGCTGCAACGACGCGGAAGAAGCTGAGGCTACACAACATCTTCTGTATGATTGTCCAAAGCTAGAGAACCAAAGTATAAGAAATTAGTGACAAAACATGTCTAGCCAAAGGCGATTTAAGTTAAATGCGCTCCTTGATATTAGATATTGTTATACGTTTAAAATATGAGCTCGTAGATTGCAAACAAAATAAAAATAAATTTCTGTTTAGTTTTAATTAAAATTCTTTATTATTCGCACAATTTTGTGTGCCACTGTTCACAACTTTATGTAAACAACAACAATTGCCTTTTTTGTTATTGCATTGTTCACACCCTTTGCATTAATAATAACAATTACTAGGCAATTATTCGACAGATCTTTGTAACGGAGATCTTCAAACCACAATTACTCTCTTCAAACACTCAGCGTCTCCACACAAGACTGACTGAACTTTTACTAACTCCGTTGCCTGCTTTGCCTTGCCTTTTATATGGCAACGTAAACAGTCTGATTAATGTTCTTGAAGGCGAATGTTCGTGACTTCGCTTTCTCGAAATCTTTATAAATCTTGTTGTTGTTGTTGTAATAAATGTAAACATCGTTGTTGTTGTAATAAATGTAAACATCGTTGTTTACATTTATTAATTATGTAAACATCGTTGTGATCGTTATGAAGTCGCCGTAGTCTAGTAGGTAGTGTGTTGGCTTATTAGACGTAAAGCCAGGGTTCGAGCCCCAGGCCAGACATCAAAACAAAATACAAAAAGTATTTATACGACGATTTCCTCTCAGCAGATTTCTGGCAAAAACTCTGAGAGTAAACAAACTTCTCAAAAAAATCTGTCGTTCGGAGTCGACTTTAATTTAAAACTGTAGGTCCCGCCACTTATGTATAAAATTAACAAACACAACATAAGTCGTGTGAGAAACTAGGTCAATAATCCTGACTGAAGGGTTGTAATGACCAATTATGTATGTAAACATCGTTGTTTACATTTATTAATGTGGTGTTGTTTGTGTATTTTGTTTACATTTATTCTTGTAGTGTTGTTTGTGGATCGTTGTTTACTTGTTTACCATTTTTTATGCTAGTGTTTGTTGTTATATTAAGCAGTACGATTATTTGTAAACAGGTTTGTTTACTGGATTGTATTGTTTTTGTAGCTTTTGTTTATAATTTTGAGCGATGTAAAAGCAAAACACCAGTATCTTGATTTTTTCGTTTTCCTAACAATATGTTTGAAAGATGCCAAACAGGAATTATAATTTTGGTGTTACGACGGATCTTATAGAACCAAAGATAACTGTGCCCATTGAGGCGGCTGCCTGGTGAAACTAAACTAACCTAACCTAGCCTATTACAAAAATCTGTAAATCGTTAAAAATTCAGTAAGCGACTGTTTTATTAAGCTTAAGTGTTTCAGTCACAACATTACTTTGCTTCTTTAAAAAATAAAATAAAATTTCTTAGACAACCCTCATATAAAAAAATCACATATTTCCATAACTTCCAATACAAAAACAAATAAAAAAAAAAGCAAGCAAAGAAAAGTAAATATTTCCTTCCATTTTGCATTTTCCACTGTTTAACAAGCCTCAGCTGAAATAAAAATAAAAATAAACGAAACGAAATATTTTTCGTTTTTACTTTTAAATATTTGTTTCAGGCCCCCTCGCTTACCCAGGTTGGTAATATTTTTATGCTTTTTATTCGGGTAAAACAGCAAAATAAACATAAGAAAAGTTTCACATTGTTTCGGGGGGTATGGTAGTAAGACCTACTTTCACCAGCTTAAATTTCAGTTTGTTCTCACAAAAAATTCTTCATATTTTTCTTTGTTTTTTTTTTGTTTTGTTTTTATTTATTTAACGTGTTCTTTTTTCTTTGCTTTGAAAACAATTCTGATTTTATTTTTTAATTTTCTCTATGTGTTTGCTTTTCTTTTGTAACAATTAATTACTATTCAAACATGGTTCAATCCAGCCTCTCTCTCCCTCTCTCTCCCTCTCTCTCTCTCAGCCACTCTTTATTGTTTTTAAAAATAAATTTTTCATAAGAAATAAAATTGATTTTCCAAGAGCCTGAAATAATTTTAAAAATATCTTTGGAATACCATCATTCAACAGGCGTTGACGCTTAAGGGTTAGAAAATCAAAATTGCAACCAACATCACTGTATTGTTACGAAAATGAAAAATCTAGATACTGGTATTTTGCTTTTACATTGCTTAACATTAAAATTATAAACAATAGCTACAAAAACAAAACAATGCAGTAAACAAACCTGTTTACAAATGATCGTACTGCTTAATATAACAACAAACACCAGCTTAAAAAAATGGTAAACAAGTAAACAAAAATACAACAACAAGCACCAGCATAAAAATATGTAAAAGTAAACAAAAAATACACAAACAACACTACAAGAATAAATTTAAACAAAATACACTAATAACAAATGTAAAGCACGATCTTTACATTTATAGAGATTTCGAGAAGGCGAAGTAATGAACATTCGTCTTCAAGAACATTCATTAGACTGTTTACGTTGCCATATAAAAGGCAAGGCAAAGCAGGCGGCGGAGTAAGTGAAGTTCAACCAGTCTTGTGTGAAGACGCGGTGCATTTGAAGAGAGTAAAATTGGTTTGAAGATCTCCATTACAAAGGTCTGTCGAATAAATGTCCAGTAATTGTTATTGTTTATGCGAAGGGTGTAAACAGGGGAATAACAAACAAAGCAATTGTAGTTGTTTACATAAAGTTGTAAACAGTGACACACAGAATTGTAGGAATAATAAAGAATTTTAATTAAAACTAAACACAAATTTATGTTTATTTTATTTGGAATCTACGAGCTTATATTTTAAACATTTTTAAAAGGTAAAAACGTAACAGTATTTTTGCAACACCGCTTGTTGTCTTGTCTTAGTATAGAAACCATAAGTTGTCATGTTGCTACACTTTGTTTATGAAATTTTTCCTTAAGAATTCATATTTTATTTAAAAAAAAAAGTTCTTTGCATTTTAATTGTATGCTTCTCTGTTTTTTTTTCATTTTCTTTAATGTGGGGTTTAAAATATGCATTCAGCCACTCTGGTGAGAATATTTATCTTACTTGTCTGTGTGGGAATTTCACTTCCTTTTATGGTAGGAATTTCAAATATTTTTATTTGCATTTAAAATAATTTCTCTTGCAGATTTAAATATAAAAAAGGCATTTCAAATAAAATGTACTGTACAATAAAGTAATCACCGGTTTATGTGTCTAACAGTTGAGGTAAATTCTTCTACAAAAGAAAATCTGAATAAAGTAATGTTTAGAAGAACAAGGAAAACAATAACAAATCAACAGTAATTTCTAGAAGTTGCCAGACTAAAACAAATTGAAGAATAATTAAAGCTAAAGAATGCTAAAGGCTGTCGATGCACTTATGCACTGTGAATCTTGGTTTTGGTACTAAAAAGGAAAGTATAATAAAACTCATAGCAAGTGCATTCGAAGCTCATTGATTGTACACTGAAGTTTATCTTGAATATGTTTAATCGATTTCGAAGCGTGAGTGATAGTTTTCATGGTTCAGAAGTAGTGATTTTTATACAACAATCTCCTTATAAAAGTACAATCACTGCTCAGTTTAAACGGAGTGTGGGAATGTATCAAATTTGTAGATTAATGTCTCTCAAAATTTAAAAAACTTTTTACGATTTACCAGTAACTGAGTAAAGGGACATCAACTACTGGCATGCCTTTCGCTCTTTGGATACAACCTTCCGTTCTAAACTGGTTGGTATATGCCCCGATTTCCTTTATTATTAGCTCACGCAGCAGTTCTGGTTATAGGGATATCCACTGAAGCTGATGGACTTGCTGGAACAGGTACACTCTTACTGGTTATCGAAACACACACGAACATTTGTTAAGTAAGGCACCTTTAGTCAGGATTACCACCCATGTTGTGTGTTTTTATTTTATCCGTGAGTGGCGGAACCCACAGTTTAAACTCGACTCCGAACGACAGATTTTTGAGAAATTTTTCATGGCAATTTTTCTTGTTTACTCTCAGAGTTTTTGCCAGAAGACTGTTGAGAGGAAGTCGCCGAGGTAATACTTTCCATATTTCGTTGCGTTCGTGACGTCTAGACTAGGGTTTGAACCGCTGTTTACTGAGCCGACACACTACCCACTAGCCTACGCTGACTTTATTGCTTTATTCCGGCATTGGATAGCTGATGTATTCAATTGTATCTCTCACGCTATTTCCTATTTATCAAGCTTGAAGTCAGTTTTCTGTGACCCCTGTGCATAGTTTACATACATACATACATAGTTGGCTATTACAACCCTTCAGTTAGGATTACAACCTACTTAGTTTCTCACACCACTTATATTGTGTGTGTTAATTTAAGTACATGAATGGCGGGACCTACAGTTTAAAGTCGAAGGACCGAACTTTTCATTGCAATTTTATTTACTCTCTCAGAGCTTTTGCCAGAAATCTGCTGAGAGGAAGTCGCCGAGGAAATATTTTTTTATATTTCGTTTAGTTGTAGATGCCTGAGCTGGGGTTTGAACCCAGACCTCACGTCTAATAAGCCAATACACTACCTACTATACCACGGCGACTTCTTCTCTATTGTAAACCGTTTCCTATTTACTTAATTGGTCATTACAACCCTTTAGTTAGGATTACAACCTAGCTTCCATGTTGTGTGTGTCAATTTAACGATAAAGGGAATGTTCGACTACTTCATGAGGTAACGTCTTGGCAAATATTGCTTTTTGCCTGTCATTGGACTGCTGATATATTTAATTGTATCTCCCCGCTCTATTTACTATTTATCACATGACCTCTGCGTGTAGTTCCCCTTACAGAAATGGCACACATTGTCTGCTCCTGCCCTATGTTTCCTTACTGCATTATGTAGCAGAAGAATAATGTTGCCACTGCAGATAATTGAGAAATTATAGCAGCAAAATTGCCATTGTTTTCTGCTTCTCAGCCACTTTTTCACTCCCACACTTTATCACTCCTTTATTTCCTTTCATTTTAAGCACTTAAAAACTTTTGCTCTGACCACTAACTACCACCGAGAATAATAATGATGGTGCTGATGATGATGATTGAACAAAAAAAAAATTAAAAGAAAGAGAAAAAAAATAATCACAATAATTTACCATTCAAAATAACTTTGTCTCACTGGCAACAACTTTATTAATTATGCCAGTTATTTGAGACTATGAGAGAGAGAGATAGCGGGAGAGAGGCTAAAAGCACAAGAGAATGCTAGAAAGTGAAAGAGTAAGTTTAACCTTTTAAATATTCGCTACCACCACTGCTGCCACTTGCCACATCAGTACTAAAGCAAGATACTCTCTCTGCTCTGTTTTAATTCAAATAAATGAACAGGAACCACTACAGCAACTACAACTTTAGCTACAATTATACAAAAATTAAAATAATAACGGCAAATGCTAATTGAGAGAGTATACGAGAGAGAGAGAGAGAGAGTAAACGAGCGAGAGAGTTGCAAGAAAATAATTAAATTTTATGTTTTTAAAAAATTATTATTCAAACAACCGGAAATATGGGCAATCATTTTAGATTTCCTTTCCGCTTGTGTTGAGAAGCTTAATTCAAAAAAAAGTTATTGCCGAACGTTAAAGAAAAGTATACATCCCAAGGGGGAAAGGGTTTAGCTATTATAAGCCATATTATGGTGGTAATATTTAGAAACTGTAATGAAAACTAATCAGCATATTATTGACCTTGTACGAGGGTGATGTTAAAATTATTGTTACATTTTTACCTTTTAAAAACGTTTCAAATATGAGCTCGTAGATTGCAAATAAAATAAAAATAAATTTGTATTTTTAGTTTTAATTAAAATTCTTTATTATTCGCATAATTCTGTGTGCCACTGTTCACAACTTGATGTAAACAACAACAATTGCTTTTCTTTGTTATTGCTCTATTTATACCCTTTTCATAAACAATACCAATTACTGGACATTTATTTGCAAGATCTTTGTAACGGAGATCTTCAAACCACGATTACTCTTTTCAAACACACCGCGTTTTCACACAAGACTGACTGATCTTCACTCACTGTAGTCGTGTGCTTTACCTTGCCTTTTATATGGCAGAGTAGAGATGAGCGATATTTTCAAAACTGTGATTTAATCACGGTGATTGATAATTCACTGGTAACTACAGTGATTGAAATTGCCAAATAACAGTTACTAATAATGTCGTTCTTTCAAAATTGTTACATACTCAAATTTATTTCATTTTATTTTGAGCGAGGCAGAATTACTATCAGATGATGCAGATTATTTACTTTTGTCTTTTATACATGAACTTTCTGTGAAACTTAATTGTCAAACTTCGTATAAAAAAAAATTACATTAAAAATAATAACATTGATGACACCACTTTGATTTTGTTGAGTAGTCTTTTCGTAGTATGTATCTAGTTGTCTCTTTCTTACGACTTAATAAGATACGCTATTGTCATTATTGGAATACTGTGATCACAATCACTGTTTTAAAGAACAGTTATTAACAAATCACGTTCACTGAGAACAACGTTCTTCAAAAATCACTGGATCGCTCATCTCTATGGCAGAGTAAACAGTCTGATGAATGTTATTGAATGACGAATGTTCATGACTTCGCCTGCTTGAAATCTCTATAAATGTAAGCACCGTTGTTCATGTAAACATCGTTGTTTACATTTATTAATTATGTAAACATCGTTGTTTACATTTATTAATGTGGTGTTGTTTATGTATTTTGTTTACATTTATTCTTGTAGTGTTGTTTGTGGATCGTTGTTTACTTGTTTACCATTTTTTATGCTGGTGTTTGTTGTTATATTAAGCAGTACGATAATTTGTAAACAGGTTTGTTTACTGCATTGTTTTGTTTTCGTTGCTTTTGTTTATAATTTTAATGTTAAGCGATGTAAAAGCAAAACACCATTATGTTGATTTTTCATTTTCGCAAAAATATTAAGTGGCAGAGTTTAAACATGGCCGTAGAAGCTGCCAAAATGAAGACTATAACGTTCTAAAGATAACTTTCCAAAATTAGTTGCGTTCTATTGGTTCGGCTAATTTTATTGCGGCACTCGTAACTACCCAGACAAAATTAAATGAAAGAAAAAAGTTGTTGTTTGCAAACAGTCTTTAATAGTAAAGGCTGTGGTCTTGCCACCGGCCTTCCTTGTTTAAATTTGAATCACCACCACCAGCCATCATCATTATTTTCAATGGACTCCGGTTTTCATTTAAATTGTTGGAAGTGTTGGAGTTTTTTTTTTTGTTTATTGTTTTTCATTTCCTTTTACGATTTGAAAAAACTTTTATTTGCTTTCAACGATTCCTTCAGTTTCAATTTTATTTCTTACACACACAGTAAAAGTAGAGAGTGAATGCAGCAATGCAAAGAAAACAAAACTTTTAAGGAAGTTTCTTTTCCAGTTATTAGTGTGTGTCAGTAAAAAATATACGTGTGAACTTCCTGTATTTCCTTCTGCCTCTCTCTTCCTTTATCCATTGTTTTTATGGCCGTGAGCTTTAAGAAATAAAATAAAACTGATGCACTCAGGTAAGTGTTAATTCAGTAGTTTTGTTGGCCATAGCCATGACGATACAATATTTCAGGTTTTGCACTTGCAATGGAAGGAATTTCTTAAAAGTTTTTCGTTTTTTCTTTAAGAAACAATTTCTTTGAATTGTTTTTAACACGTGGACGTTTTATGGGAGAAAACAATTTTTTTTGTAGTTTGTGCTGGTAGAGATGAGTTCGATTTCCTTTGAGACAAGTCAGTCGACAATATTGTTACGAAACTGAAAATTCTAGATACTGGGGTTTTGTTATTACGTCGCTTGACATTAAAATTATAAACAAAAGCTACAAAAACAAACCAATGCAGTAAACAAACCTGTTTACAAATCGTATCGTACTGCTTAATATAACAACAAACACCAGCATAAAAAGAAAATGGTAAACAAGTAAACAAAAATACTACAACAAACACCAGCATAAAAAATACAACAACAACACTACAAGAATAAATGAAAACAACGATGTTTACATTTATACAGAAGGCGGTGTGTTTGAAGTGAGTAATCGTGGTTTGAAGATCTCCGTTACAAAGATCTGTCGAATAACTGTCTAGTAATTGTTATTGTTAATGCAAAGGGTATAAACAGAGGCATAACGAAGAAAAGCAATTGTTGTTGTTTACATCAAGTTGTGAAAAGTGGCACACGGAATTGTGCGAATAATAAAGAATTTTAATTGAAACTAAACACAAATTTATTTTTATTTTATTTGCAATCTACGAGCTTATATTTTAAACGTTTTTAAAAGATAAAAACATAAAATCAACCACAATGTGCTGTCCTTTCGAGTATATAAACCCATAAATGGTTTGGTATAACGATGGTTTGGAACCGTGATTTCTGACAAGATGTCTGAAGTAAAAGATTGAGTTTATTTACAAAAATATAGAAAGACATTCTACTCCGGAGTTAAGTGGTGTTAATTTTCCTCCATGTGTGGACAGTTTAAGCGTCAACTTCAAACGACAGCTTTGAGAAGTTGTTTTCATGGCAATTTCTTACTCTCAAAGAAAGAAAGAAGATTTCGCCCGAAGAAATATTTTTCTAGTCTAGTAAGTCAACACACTACCTCCTAGACTAGGACGACTTCAAGAACCAAGAATCTGCTGTTGAATTAAGAACCATGTGGAGCTAAGTTCTACAGGGAATTACATTCCCAAAGAAGGGCCGAATGTCTTTTACTCAAGATTTTGTTATCATCTGCTTCGAGGACGTATAGAGTGGCAGATCTTTCGGCAAATACAACACATTCTCACAGAGGGCGTTGATTTCCAACTCCGTTATTATTACTAAATGACAAGAGGTGTTAGAACACCGTCTCTCCTATTCTTGTTGCCCTGATAACTCTCAGTATCTTGTTGTATATTTTCTCCTTAGTTGCAGTTGCCGCACAGATTCCAAGTTCCGATTGCTCACAGAATCTTTGAGTGGCTTGAGGCGATCCCTCGTGTTCTTTGGATCTACAGTTCCGGGGCAAAAGGCTGCTCTTGAATCTTGAATCTGCCCTGAGAAGAGTCTCCGCCTCTCTTGCCTTTCAGTAAGAATAGGCTTCCAAACATCCCTTGCCACTCCACAGAAAAGTTTTCGCCCCATCAACAATGTAAATTTCCACTGAATCTGAGATCAAGCAGAGTGTGACGCTATTTAGCATGCCTAGCTGAATGACAACTTGTTCAGGCACTTTCATACTAATTTCGAATTAAACTTAATCGAGCCGAGTGCTGGTATGGCGACTTGACTGTCTTATAGTGCTGTTATGCCCCATCATTTGTACTTCCTGTCTATTTTGTATTGTTTCGTAGCATAGATATCCGCCTCTTGCAAGATATCCGCCTCTTGCAAGATATCCGCCAGTTTCTCCTTGAGATCAGTCTATTTTACTCTCGAATCGAATACCATCGCTGCTTTTCCGTTATCTGTCATTGACTTAGCCGTAAAGGCTTAGTATTTAGTCTAATTGCGAAGCAAAACCATTAATTTTACTGGTTCTGTTCAGGTAATAGTCAAGGAGGGAGCTTTCAGTCAACATTTCCCCCGATGAAACTCATAACAAATCTGTCTATCCTTGCCTAAGGACAATGATACCAAGATGACGATCCTATCATACTAGAACCTGGTACTTTAAACCAATCACTTAGATAGCTCAAAAAAAAAGATGGACATGCATTATGCCAGTCGTATAATCAACGTCAGATGCCAAAACATAGCCTACTTACGGTTCAAAAAACTTCACACAAATCTGCTTTTTAATTGAACTGCAAAGCATCAGTCTAGTCATTGGCTTGCGGCGGTTTCTCCTTTGCCTAAATTACTGTGTACCTTTACAACAGGGATGCCCAAAACTAAAACTGTAGTAGTATTGGTGAGCGGGAGAGAACTGCACTGAAAGAAAAGTTGTGTAAACTGAAATAAAATGTACGGAAAAAATCCAAAAAGCGGAATTTACAATAAAATTTGGAATAGAAATTTTTCTACAATGGCGGCTTCTAAAGATGCTCCCAATTGATCAGTGCGGCGAATAACACTACTGCGTGACAATGGAAGATTTTCGATAAGTTTAAATTTAAGTTTTTGAAAACATTTATTTAAAATTTTTTTAATGAACTCCCCATCAGAAAATGGTCTACCATGCCTAACAATATCCAAGCTTATTAAGCTTGATAACTCCATTTTTAACAATTTATTTTCTGAGGTTTTTTCATTGTTTTCTTCTTCAAGTAACCACTCATTCAATTTTTCCAAATAAATTTTTTTATTTTTACAAAATAAATCTTTTTTTCCCCATCATTAATATCATCCATATCACTATGATAAGAACAATAGTGCCTTCTAAAAGCATATTCTCTACATTCCTTCAATATTTTATAACATAAAATGCATTGAGCATCACCAAGCGCATTTTTTTTCATAAAATATGTTTCGTAAGTCATACTAAATTTTTTTCAGTGCTTTAAGCAAAAAATATTAAAAAAAAATCGTACACCCGCTACGCATGTGCATTCGTCGCTGTCTGAGTGACGACTAACCAAAGAGAATAAGAATATGTGTGTTTTTAGCTTGCGCAAAAGCACTATGAAATGGGCATCTATGCTTTACAATCAGTATGACCACTGACGACACTGTGCATAGAACTGAAAATGTAATTAAATTTACTATCTAGGCTCACCACCTTTTTTTCTCCACTCTTAACTACTTAACAAAGGAAGTATGCCAAGAATTCTACAAATTTTAGGTGGTTATTCAGCCTTGATATATGCAATCAATTTCGAATTTTTCTTTTCTCAATTTTTACTAAAAAAAAACTTTTTTAATGGATTTCCTTACTTAAGCAACTCAATTAAATCAACAACTTCTTTAACTGTCTAATAACTGTCCAATCGATTTGCGTTTCTATGCATTTCGAAATCAATTTTAATTTCCTTGAACTTTTTCACTTGATTTCCAAGCAGTTTTCTACTACTGACAGCTCCAATGGAAGTGCTCTGTGTATTCTCTTTTTCATAACGATAATGATAATAAAGCATAAACAACAACAATTATAATTGAAATATTCATTCATTCATTCATTTATTTATTTATTTATTATGCAATGATTTCATTCCCTCCTCTTCTCTCTCTCTCTCGCCATCATTGAAATGTCACATCAAAATTTCCTTGGAATGATGGCATATTTATTGAATAATTTTTAAAGCGCTTCAATGGCAATTACCACACTAGCTACGCTTACAACCACTAAAACTGCTGCTAAAACATGTACAATGCACTTGTTGACATACTACCGCACACACACATACACCCTTTTCTCTCTCTTATAAGAATTTCTAACAAAATTGAATGAAGCATACCTTAAGGCTTTAACGATAAATAATGAATTATTACATGAGAGTCGTAAGATTAAAATCGAAAACAGCAAACGACTAAAGCGTTTCCATACACAGTGGGAGAGCGTATGACGAAAAGGGGGAAAATAAAGAAAAGTGAAAACCTCAGGTTTATGGCTGTATTTGCATTCACCAACATATACACACACACACATACATGGTCTCTTTACTTACCTTTTATACCTCTGAAAGCCAATGTAAATGGTTGACATTTTTTTCTTCTTTCAACTTATTTTTCGTTTGTTTTTGTTTTTCTTAAGTTGTATTACTAACGGTACTGTTAGTGGTATAGCAGTGGTAGTGTTGGTGATGGGATGGTTTGTTTAGCCACTAACCAACTCCTAATGTTATGCAATGTTTTCAATGGTATTTGGTTTCATCGGTGTGTGTGTGTGTGTGTGTGCGTGTGTGTGTTTATACAACTGCAATCTCTCTTTCTGGCAATTTCTTGAATGTTAAGGATATTTGAAAATAAAAAAAAAACAAAAAAATTGTGAAAGAAAATCAATTTGCAAGGAAAAAGAAAACCGAATGAAGTAAAAGAAAAATTGAAAATCATGTGGAAAATATTGTGTTGTTTTTAAAGATGAAGTGGTAGTTTTTTCCAACCAAGATAGAACAAAGTTGGCTTAATTACAGGGATTATAATGGGCGGTAGTTTCTCAAGCATTCCGCTATACAACGTACAACGTACACTATTTATTGACATTGGTAGGTAGGCAAAGTCACCGCAGTCTAGTAGGTAGTGTGTTAGCTTACTAGCCTTGAAACCGTGGTTCAAACCCCAACTAAGACATCTCAAACAACACGAAATATGAAAAAAATTTAAGGTTTTACCTTTTAAAAACGTTTAAAATATAAAATCGTTTATTGCAAATAATACATAATTGGTCATTACAACCCTTCAGTCAGGATTACGACCTAGCTTCTCACTTCTCACACCACTTATGTTGTGTGCGTTAATTTTATACATGAGTGGCGGGACCTACAGTTTAAAGTCGACTCCGAACGTCAGTTTTTTGAGAAGCTTTTCATGGCAATTTAATTTGCTCTTAGAGTTTTTGCCAGAATTCTGCTGAGAGGAAGTCGCCGAAGAAACATTTTCATATTTTCGTTTTGATGTCTGAACTGGGATTTGAACTCGGGCCTTACGTCTGCTAAGACAACATACTACCTACTAGACTTCGGTGACTTGCAAATAATACAAAAATAAATTCTTCATTCTTCGCACAATTCTGTGTGCCACTGTTCACAACTTGATGTAAACAACAACAATTGTTTTGTTTCTTATTCCTCTTTTTCCGTAAACAATAACAGTTACTACACAATTATTCGACAGATCTTTGTAACGGAGATCTCCAAACCACAATTACTTTCTTCAAACACACCGCGTCTTCACACAAGTCAGACTGAACTTCACTAACTCATTCGCCAGCTTTGCCTTTTATATGGCAGAGTAAACAGTCTGATGAATGATCTTGAAGGCGAACGTTCATGACTTCGCCTCCTCGAAATCTCTATAAATGTAAACATCGTTGTTTACATTTATTATTGTAGTGTTGCTTCTGTATTTTTGTTTACATTTATTCTTGTAGTGTTGTTGTTGCATTTTTATTTACTTGTTTACCACTTTGTTTTATACTGGTATTTGTTGTTATGTTAAGCAGTACGATAATTTGTAAACAGGTTTGTTTATTGCATTGTTTTGTTTTTGTGGCTTTTGTTTATAATTTTAATGCTAAGCGATGTAAAAGCAAAGCACTAGTATCCAGATTTTTCATTTTCATAACAATACTAACAATCAATATTCAAGGAAGCCCTCTTTGTCGGTGTGATGAGTAGGCTGAGCCTAGGTTAGGTTAGGTCGGAGTGGTAGCTCTGATTTCACAAAGCACACTTGAGCACGCATAGCGGCCCGTTGTGATGCCACGGGTGAACGCAGTCCCTGTACTGACCAAGTTCCACCACAATGAGGGAAAAGGAAGAAGTTGGTCAGCGCAAGGGCTGCACAACGGAAGCACGACTACCCCGCACTGGAAAACCAGCCAGAAAGTTTGATGAACGAGGCTATATCCTTAATATCAACGGATGATAGCTCCGTTAAGCTAACAAGAAATGGGGAGCCAAATAACCTATATCTACACCTGGCGAGAGACGGGCACTGACAAAGAAAGTTAATGACAGTCTCCTCTTCCTCAGAGGACCTGCATCCACGGCAGAAGTCGTTAAAGGGGAGCCTCATTCTTTCCGCGTGTCTACCCATGACGCAATGGCCCGTAAGCACGGCCACTGTAGCCGAGATGACGTCACGACCAAGACCAAGTAATTGGTTGGTACGCCTTTTATCCATCAAGGGCCAGGTGAACCTAGCGGTTGAGCAGGACTCCTCATTGACCCAGGATAGGTTGGCGTCCCGAAAGAATTTCCGTGCAATGGTCAGCTTCACCGAGGCAAGTGGTATACCCACTTCAACAGAAGAGGATTCCGGAAGGAGCGCACCAGCTCTGGCGAGCTCGTCGGCCCTACAGTTTCCCGGAATTTCACTGTGCCCGGGGACCCACACCAGAGAGACACTGGTGAAGCGCCCCGAAAGAAGGTCGAGACAGCGGCGACATTCCCTAACGATCCTAGAGTTATTCACGAAACCCGATAGAGATTTTATGGCGGCCTGACTATCAGAAAAGACCGAGACGCGAGAGAAAGGAGCATCGTTGACGAGGATCCATTGAGCGGCCTGGTAAATCGCCATCACCTCCGCCTGAAACACGCTGCAGGGCTGAACCTAACTACAGTCTTTTGCGAGAAAGTTAGGTGTACCGCATAGACAGAGAGAGAGTTGAAGGTTGTCCGCCACTGTACGATATTGTTTAGGCCTAAGGAGACATTCCTTATAAGAAAATTTCTAATTAATGTGACCAATTTAGCTTTCATTAAAGTTTGAATGGTTTAAAGGTTCAAGAGCTTAAAATTTGTTCGGGTATGATGGGAATTCCAGCGGTCAGCAGTCCGTAATTTTCTATACCGCTAATTACCATCTAACTAAGAGAAATACATTTTGATTTTAGAAACTTTTTAAAATCCCGTGTAAACAACAAGAAAAAATCATTTTTATTTGCTCTGCAATACAACCAATACTTAGGGTGCTTGTAAATATGGAGAGCAACATCCACCGGCTAAGATTACATAACTAATTGCATACGTACGTGCATAAAACAGTGTCATCAACCAGTATAGATGACATGTTGAACATGTTTCATGAACAATTTTTGAATAATAACAACAGCAACACCAACTACCTACTCCTTCTTACTCTTGCCTTGTTTTGTTGTAAATTTCCTTGTAGTGTATACTAAATGACTTTTGGATGTTGTTGTTGTTGTATAGACTCACTTAGAATTGTTCATGTGCAGAGTACCACTAAAACAAAAACAAAATTATCCACACAATGTATCTCCTAATTTAGTATGTCATCATCTCCCTAATAACGAAACTTATTGCCACTTGCCCCAACCACTGTTGCACTGACTGTCGTTGTTCCTTCAGTAGTTGAATGTCAAATGGCAAAAAGACCTCATCAAAGTACATTTAAAACTGGGGGTTATGGACTGCAACACAAAAACTTTACGTTGACGACTGTTCTGACAAGCCATCAGTAATTCTGTTTTAAAATCATTCTGTGCTACCAGTGTTCCAATACAATGTGCTGCTACACGGACAGTAATTGAACGAAGTGACAATAACAGTAACAGTAACGGAAAGGATAACAGGAAGTGTTAAAAGAAAAGAAAGAAAAATCAAAAAACATGGAGTATAAAAGTTGTAGGAGATCATGGTTTGCTATGTGGTGTTATTTGGCCCACTTATTGACATGAAAACTAAGAACCGAAAAAAAATTGGCCACATCGATTAATGGTACCACAAAGGCTAAGAAATCTAAATTTAGTCCTTAATCGATACCATGAATACATACATTTTATTATCTGTCGCATGCTATTCAATATAAACATTGGGTTTATATCGCATGCTATTCTATGTAAACCCTGGGTTTATACCACATGCTATTATAAGTAAACCCTGGGTTTATACCACATGCTATTCTATATAAACTCTGGGTTTATATCGCATGCTATTCTTTATAAACATTGGGTTTATATTGCATGCTATCCTATATAAACTTTGAGTTTATATCGCATGCTACTCTATTTAACTTTTGGATTATATTGCATGCTATTCTATATAAACTCAGGTTTTAATTGCATACTATTCTACATAACCCAGGTTTTATATATTTGGGTTTATATCGCATGCTATTCTATGTAAACCCTGGGTTTATACCACATGCCATTCTATGTGAACCCTGGGTTTATACCACATGCTATTATATGTAAACCCTGGGTTTATACCACATGCTATTCTATATAAACTCTGGGTTTATATCGCATGCTATTCTTTATAAACATTGGGTTTATATTGCATGCTATCCTATATAAACTTTGGGTTTATATTGCATGCTATCCTATATAAACTTTGGGTTTATATCGCATGCTACTCTATATAAACTTTCAGTTTATATTGCATGCTATTCTATATAAACTCAGGTTTTAATTGCATACTATTCTACATGAACCCAGGTTTTATATATTTGGGTTTATATCGCATGCTATTCTTTATAAACTTTGGATTTATATCGCATGCTATCCTACACGAACCCAGGTTTTATATCGCATGCTGTTCTATATAAACTTTAGGTTTATACCACATGCTATTCTATATAAACTTTAGGTTTATACCACATGCTATTCTATATAAACCCTAGGTTTATACCACATGCTATTCTATATAAACCCTGGGTTTATACCACATGCTATTCTATATAAACCCTGGGTTTATACCACATGCTATTCTATATAAACCCTGGGTTTATACCACATGCTATTCTATATAAACCCTGGGTTTATACCACATGCTATTCTATATAAACCCTGGGTTTATACCACATGCTATTCTATATAAACCCTGGGTTTATACCACATGCTATTCTATATAAACTCTGGGTTTTTACCACATGCTATTCTATATAAATCCTGGGTTTATACCACATGTTATTCTATATAAACTCAGGTTTTATATCGCATACTATTCTATATGAACTCTAAATAAACCCTGTATTTATATCGTATGCTATTCTATATAAACCTTGGGTTTATATCGCATGCTATTCTATATAAAATTGGGTTTCATATCGCATGCTATTCTATATAAATCCTAGGTTTATATCGCATGCTATTGTATATAAACATTGGGTTTATATCGCATGCTATTCTTTATATACCCTAGCTTTATATTGAATGTTATTCTATATAAACTTTGGGTTTATATCGCATGCTATTCTATATAAACATTGGGTTTATATCGCATGCTATTCAATATAAACCCTAGATTTAAATCGCATGCTATTCTATATAAACCTTAGGTGCTGTCAATTTTTTCTTCCTCTTCACTTCATGTAGTCCTTTAGCTGTCCAATACAAACTTTTTGACCAAGAAAACAGAAAATTCTGGTTTTTTTTTGTTACCAACTCCAGGAACTAGCCAATATAACTGAATCCCCTATAGTATCAATGTAAGGAGTTCCAAAACAATTCATTAAAAATTCTGATACTTCCGTTGATGCTGTGCTTTTTGCTTTATTCTCAAGCACATAAAAACATCCGCCCAGATAAGACTTGTATGACGAGAGGGACATGTTCCCCTCCCTTAGTTTACTAGGGTAATCATAACCAGTCATCGTAGTTGTTTTTAACGAGTGTTTCTATGGATCATTAAGAAGAAATTAAAAAGTACTTAAAAGATACTGTATAACGAAGAGAAGGGCAAATAGGAGCATCCAACCTATCATTAGAAGATGATGTGATGAACATCAAATGGGTTAGAAAGGGCAACCAACAATCAATTCAAAAAAAAAGGAAATCTCCGTTCCACAAATGTTTAATGACTCTTCTCTGTGTTGTACGTCAGTTGGTATGGAGGTACAGAGTTTTTTTTTTTTTGTTAACTCAACAGCAATTTATTATTCTTTGTAACTACGAGGTGGGAGTAGTATAGAATTGAACGAAAATAAAAACATTTTACGAGCTTTTGCTCTTTATTGCTGTTGTTAACTTTTCATGTTTACAAGGAATTAATTGCTGAATTTTTTCAAATGAGTTTTGTCTTTTATTTTTCAATTGAACACCCTGTATTGCAAACCATTGGAATTTTATTTTGATTCATACCCTGTTATCTAGCTTAGCAAAGCCATGAACTTTTAAAAAGTTGTTTCAAAAGCTTTGAAAAGCTTTTAAAAACTTGGCTGATATACTTTCTTTTACCTAAAGAGACAAAGTTAATCAAAAGCTTCCGCTAAAAGCTTTAAGCATTCTTAACTTTATGTCCCGTATTTTTAATGTTAAATGTCAAAATGTAGTTTACAGTTCGCTGTTAAAATCTTTAACATTTTACCAAAGCAACAAAATTATGTTAAGGGTTGCCAAAAGCATATGTTTTGAACTTTAACTGATATTCGCTTTTTAAGCTTCTTGTGTAGCTATTTGTCTTGTAGAGTTTACGTTCACCCAAGCTCTTCATTTCCCCACTCAATTCATTGGCACCTATAAAATGCTTGATCCCTGACATTATATTCCTTAAAGAAATGAAAAGAAATTAGATTGCCTCGGTGGAGTTTACGTTTCTCTCTACAACCTCAAATCTTTAGGGTCTTATGGCCAGAATTTCTGAGATTCTCTTTAACGGCTTAATTTGCACGTTTGCCAAGAGTGCCGAAAGTCATAGCGGAGATGTTCTTAGAGTTGTCCTTAAAAAAAGTTCGCATGTTGTCGAGAACTCACATCGAAAATTGTGTTCTGCATATACAAGATCTATAAGGCACGTTCAGCGAGATAGTATTGTGGCCAGCTATTGTTTATAAACCCTGGATTTCTATCGCATGCTATTCTATATTAGCGCAGGGTTTAAATCACATGCTATTCTACATACATAAGCCCAGGGTTTAAATAGTATGATATTCTATATTAACAGAGGGTTTAAATCACATGCTATTCTATATAAAACTCTGTTTTATATCGCATGCTATTCTATATAAACCCCGGTTTTATATCGCATGCTATTCTACATAAACCCCGGTTTTATATCGCATGCTATTCTATATAAACCCCGGTTTTATATCGCATGCTATTCTATATAAACCCCGGTTTTATATCGCATGCTATTCTATATAAACCCCGGTTTTATATCGCATGCTATTCTATATAAACCCCGGTTTTATATCGCATGCTATTCTATATAAACCCAGGTTTTATATTGCATGCTATTCTATATGTATAAACCCTAGTATAATATCGGGGATTTCCTTAGACTTAGTACCAAAATTTTTAGTACTAAAATTTTTAGTACTAATTAGTACAATTTAAAATTTTTAGTACATACTAAATTTGCCACATTTTCAGATCCCAAGGGTTTTGGTACTTTTAGTACTAAAATTTGTACTAAAAAATTTCGTTTTAAAAATGGTAATATTTATACTAAAAATTTATTACTAAAGAATAATAAAAGATTTAGTGCTATAAGCAATAAAATAATAAAATTAGTACTAAAAGTTTTATGCTAAAAATAATACAATAGTACTGTGAAATTGGTACTAAAAATAATAAAATAATACCAATAGTGGTCAAATTAGTAATAAAAATAATAAAATAATATCGATATTGGTAAAATTGGTACTAAAAATAATAAAATAGTACCAAAAGTGATAAAATAAGTAGTAAAAGTGTTGTACTAAAAATAATGAAGTAGCACCGTATATGGTGAAATTGGTACTAAAAATAATAAAATAGTACCAATACTGATCAAATTAGTACTAACAATATAGTACAATAAGCAATGGAATAATACCGAAAAATTAAAAATTTTAAAATTTTATACTAAAAATAATAAAATAGTACCAGTAGTGATGAAATTAGTACTAAAAACTTAGAAAAGAGTATCAGTAGTGGTAAAATAAGTACTCAATTATATAGAATACTAAAAGTAATATAATAATACCGATAGTAATAAAAGTAGTACTAAAAATATATGAAAATATCAAAAGTGGTACTAAAAATGTGTTAAACGAGTACTAATAATTGTTCATAATAAAAGGCTTAAGGCAGTACTAAAACTTGTTTGTATAACTGTGCAATATAACTGGTAATAAAATATTTTTTGGTACTTAAAATTCTTCAATACTTTTACAGGCACCTTAGATGATTGTGAGACCTGTGTACATTCTGGGTTACTGTGTATTAAATTTAGAAATTTTCTTGAGAAAATTTAATTCAATTTTCCGCAAATAAAATTGCAGTTGATAAGCAACAACAACTCAATTTAAATCATTGAAAACATAGACATGAAATGGAAATTGAAATCAAAATTAATTTTAAAAGAATGAAACAAAAAAAAAATTCTTTTGCGCTGCCATAAGCCACTTGGCATATTGCAATTGACCCCCTACACAGTTAATGGTACTTTTCTAAAAAAAAAAAAAGACAGAAATCTTCTTAACTGAACCACCTTCCCCTTTTTTATTCAGATCCCTCTCTCTCTCTCTATCTTTCTCTTTCGTTTACCCTGTCTTTAGCATATTATTACGACTACAAGTGCACAATAAATTTTGAGTGGGAATATGCTGGTTGTAGCAACAAAAAAAAATTTTTTTAATGGAAATTAATTTTAAAATTTTTTCTTTTAATTTTTCTAGAAATAAGAAGAAGAATTTTAATAATTTTATATAAAATTATCTCTTTAAATTTTGTTTATATTTAATAAATTAATTCTCACTCTCTCTCTTTCTTTATCTTTGCAGGTAAGTTTACAAGGCAACCTGTTGTGAGGTCCCTCCAACATTTTCTGGGTTGCTTCAGAGAGTACCAACGAGTACAACAGTCAGGTATCTAGAGTGGCATAGCAAAGAAGGATGAATGAAAAGAAATAGAAATCAATTGAATTTCTATCACGACAAATATCCTTTTGGCTACAAAAAACAGAAGCGATAACAGAACCGCTAACAGAGAGAAAAAAATTATTTTTTTTTTTTTTTTAATTTTTGTATCTGCAAGTGAAATATTGTTTTTGTATTTGAAAAGGAAGAAGAAAAAAATAGAAATTGTTGTTGTTTTTCAAACGACTGAATGAATGCAGAATTGAAATGAAAACGGTGGCCCTGAATGGAATCCAACTTGAATGGATAAATTTCAACAATTTTTGCTGGGCATAAGGAAAAACAGAACTATAGAGTTCTTGTTTTTATTGTCCTTATTAAAGGGTCCGCCAAATAACTTTTTTTTTTGAAAATGCTTAAAAAAAAACTACTGAATATTTTCTCAAATTTCTTTTTTTATTTGAAAGTACAATCCTTCCGATTAATAATGGAAAATAATTTCATTCAAATGGCTGCCTCGGCTGGTCATGCAGTAGCCTACACGATCGGTCCAATTTTTAAGCACATTATCGATTGTGTGCAGCTGTATTTCACCAATGGCTTCACGAATATTGTCCTTTAAAGCGTCAATTGTCTCTGGCTTGTCGGCGTAACACTTATCTTTGACGGCACCCCACAAATAATAGTCCAACGGTGTCAAATCGCAGCTCCGAGGTGCCCAAACGACATCAGCTCTGCGGCGGCTGATAATGCGATCTTCAAAAACAGGGCGCAAAACATCGAGTGTAGCTTCGACTGTGTGACACGTAGCGCCAAATCCATTGCCAATATCCTCCTCTTCAATTTATGTGAACAAAAATTCGTTCAACATGGCCCGATAACGATCGCCATTGAATGTAACGGCCACTCCTTGCTCATTTTCGAAGAAACATGGCCCAATTGTGCCTCTAGACCAAAATCCGCACCAAACAGTGACTCGTTTTGGTTGCGTTGGCTTTTCAATGAATGCGTGCGGGTTTTCTGTGTGCCCCAAATGCGACAATTTTGCTTGTTTACATACCCGCCAAGATCACAATGAGCTTCATCTGAAAAGATGATTTTTTTTTGCCAAAATCGGCATCTTCTGTAAGTCGATCGCAGGCCCACTTAGCGAAGCGAAAACGCATTGGATGGTCAATTGGCTTCAACCATATTCGTTCAGCGAAAGGATAAAACTAATTATCTGTCAAATCAGACATGAGCTAAGTGTTACCATTCACGAAATAAGCACTAGTTGAGAAAAAAAAAAACGTTAGATGGCGGACCCGATATTTTATCGAATTTTTTAATAAAAAGAAGAGAGCGGAGGGGGGAAATGTATGCACATAATCAAAGCATTCAATAGTTCAACAGGATTTCAAAGGATAATTATAAAAACAAATCAAATCAATTTTATTTTATTTTCATAATATTTTATAAGGCGATTAAAACTAATTTCCGTATACGCCTTCAACAATTTTTAAGAAGAAAGTTTTTTTAACTACATATAAAGGGAGTGAGTTATCGATTTTGAATTTTAATCTTTTGATATATGGTGTAACAAGATTTGAATTTGTAACAATTTGAATCAGGTGTAACAAAATAAAATTTTTCTCCTAAACCAAGTTATTTCGTCAGTGAAAAGGTCTCGCAACTTGAACCTATCCCGAGTGTTCTAAGAAATTTTAAATTATTTTGTCTTCTTATAACACTACACTCACTGGCATATCACAGCTCAATTTAAACGGAGCGTATGAATGCATTAAATCTGTAATTTAATGTCTCTCACATTAAAAAAACTTTTTACGACTTACTATCAGTAACTGAGTAAAAGATCTTCAACTACTGGCATCTCTCTCTATTTGGGGGTACAACCTTCCAGTCTAACCTGGTTGGGTATATTCCCCAACTCCTTTCTTTAGCTCTCGCAGTAGCTTTACAAGTTCCTGGATACAGGGATATCGTTTGTAGGTGATAGGTAGGAGTGATGGAACAGATGCCATCCTACCGAATACCAATGCACACACGAACATTATTTAAATAAGACCCTTACTTAACTTAATTGGTCATTACAACCGTCTCTAGTCAGGATTACCACCCATGTTGTGTGTGTTTATTTTATCCGTGAGTGGCCGAACCTACAGTTTAATGTCGACACTGAACGATGGATTTTTTGAGAAACTTTTCATGGCTATTTTTCTATTTACTCTCAGAATTTTTGCCAGAAGACTGTTGAGAGGAAGTCGCCTAGGAAATACTTTTCATATTTCGTTGTGTTTGTGATGTCTGGGCTAGGATCCGCATCTAATATGTCAATACATTCATTACCTTCTAGCCTATGGCGATTTAATGTAATAAAGTCTTGTCCAATATTCAATTGCATCTCCCGCGCTATTTCCTATTTATTACGCTTACTTCTCTGTGACCCTTGTGCATAGTTCACTTACATACATACATAATTTGTCATTACAACTCCCTTTAGTCTGAATTATAACCTAGCTTCTCTCACTACCCATTTTGTGTGTGTGTGTGCCAATTTTATTCAAGAGAGCGAGACCTACATACATACATAATTGGTCATTACAACCCTTCAGTCAGGATTACGACCGAGCTTCTCACACCACTTATGTTGTGTGCATTAATTTTATACATGACTGGTGGGACCTACAGTTTAAAGTCGACTCCGAACGACAGATTTTTTTTGAGAAGCTTTTCATAGCAATTTTATTTACTCTCAGAGTTTTTGCCAGAAATCTGTTAAGAGAGGAAGTCGCCGAAGAAATATTTTCGTTTTTGATGTCTGACCTGGGATTTGAACTCGGGCCTTACGTCTAATAAGCCAACACACTACCTACTAGACTACGGCGACTTCATGGTCCTACATGGTCCTACGAGACCTACATGGTCCTACGAGACCTACATGGTCCTACGAGACCTACATGGTCTCTTTTTCATGGCAATTTTATTTTATTCTGAGAGTTTTTGCCAGAAGATTGCTGCGAGGAAGTCGCCGTTTTGTTCAAAACGTTTAAGCTGGGGTTTGAACCAACAAACTAGCTACCAGGCAACGACGATTTACTCTATCTTAATATTGTCTCTTGTGCCCTCTATTTATGTTGCTTTTCTGAATTTCAGCAATGATTTTGCTAGTGTCTAGATATCCCGAGATGCTAAAATAACCTATGAAGTAGACTTCAACCTCTGGACTGTGGTTAGAGAAATAGATCTTCTTATCTATCACGCATTGCAGAGCTCTGTGTTCAGTATCAAACATCTTATTTGACCAAAAATCTTTTTAGAGTAGGAAACCATTTTGTTTTTAAGACTACGACTTTTGTATGGGTTTCGTTCGTTTTCTTAGCGAAAATCACAGGCCTTGATCGTCTAACGGCGGGAATTTTGTATTTCTATTGGAAAAGTACCAGAATTGAACATCAAATCCATTTTGCACTGGGCACTCTTCTCTTCTTAACGTCTAATATGCAGCACAACATAGTCTGCCTAGGTTATCATTTTATACCTTTGTAGTCTCGCATTACAGCACAACAGTGATGGCATAATTTCACCCTAAAAAGTGTCTCGAGACCTGTCTGTTAACCTGTTCCCTATACAATCTATTCTCAATTCTAAAATTCCAAAGCTATGCAGAGTGTCCACTCTAAGCGATATGTTATCGATAGTTTTATAAGAGTTTGTAAGTCCTGCTCTATGTCTATTTGTCAAGCATTCATAGGCCATACGAATTCACTTTGAAATAACGCGTCCTATAGTACATGTAAATCGCATTGTTTACATGAGTAAAGAGGCCATGTTTCTCGCCCTATACTAGCGGAATAGATTCGCTTCACACACACACGCAAATAATATTCTTCTCTTTATAACTTCTCTTTCCGTCTATGTTCACTCTTGTTGTTCTTGTTGCATTCAATAAATTCACCTTCAATAAAAAGAAGCAACAATAAAAACAATAACTCACCATCATTCTCATCTCTAGTCGTACATACTGGATATAACGGTATAAACCAGCTTTGAAATATTTTTTAAATGATTGGTCATCATGGGGAATAAAAAAAAAACCTACATGCTGGTGAATGCGAGTGACAGAGGGGAGAGAGTGTGGAAGTAAGGAAGTATAATTTTTTTTTTCGATTTTATTTTTATTTTCTCATCATCATTTCATGTTTTTAATGGCCTTATCAAGGTAAAATTTAATTCTATTTTAATCTTGTGGACAAGGAAGATTCCAAAAAAAAAAAAAAAAAAAATAGGAAAAAACAGAGAAAATATAAAAACAACAACAAGCATCACTTACGCATTATTTTTCATCAGTTGTGTGTGTTGTTTGTGTTGTTGTTTCTCTATTGTGTCTATGCCAGCGGTTGTGTCTGTATGAGTTGGTATGTTGTATGCAAACATTTACACACACACACACTTTCATCATTCGCCATTGAAATGTTGACATGGCATGACATGGACACACAATCATATTCGGAAAAAACAAACAACCAACGCAGCTTGCTAACCCAGTGAATATTTTAATGGAGAAAGAGTGGAACAGAGCTTCCCAAAGAGTATTTAGAGTTTTTGCCAGAAAACTGTTGTGAGAAAGTCGCGGAAAGACGTATTTCTTTCATATTTCCTTATATTCGAGATATCTGAGCCAGGCATTGAACCACGGCATAATATCTAATAGGACAACACAATACCCAGTAGACTATGGTGACTTAATTGACACTGACATTGCTGTCGTTAACAGAAAGTGATTCTGAAGATTGCTTATATTCACAGTCTTACACCATTTTACAGAACCTCTTCTTGTTCTTTTTTTATTCTCCTTCCCTTTATCACTTAAGTACGGACGTACTTACAATGCCTTTTTAATACGTTTCTTTACATCTTTATTCCGTTAAAAAAAAAGTTTTTATTTGAAATTCTTTAAAGAATATCCTACATTCTCTACACTCTTTACATTCTTGACATTCTTTACATTCTTGACATTCTTGTATGTATATACATATGTGTGTGTGTAGAGAAACATCCCTTTTTTTGTAATCTCATGATAAACAGAAGTCTTTATTACTTTTAAGCCAGGGATGCCAAAGTTAAATAAATAAAAAATAATTTCCCTGGTCAAACAGAAAAAGAAATATCAAGTGGCAGCCAGCGTTGCCAGATTTTTTTTTTTTTTTAAAAACTTTATTTCTGGGGTAAAAACTTTTTTTTACAAAAAAAAACTTGTTTTCTACAAAAGTACCAACATTTTTAAAGGAAATTCCGGAGCCCGGTACCCTCTGTTGTTGTTTTTTTGCGTTTTTTGTCCGGGACTAATAAAATACAAAATATTTTATTAAAAAATGTAAATATTTCCTGTTTTAATACTGATATTATTGAACAAAATTGTAAATTTAATTTTGTCGAAAAAACTTATTTTGTTAGAAAACAAATTTAAAGAAAACTTTTTCGCATCTCCAAAAACTTGAAAAAAAAGGGAAAACTTGGCAAATGGCAACGATGGTGGCAGCAGAAAAATAAGAACCTCGTTTTAACGAATTCAAATTTAATTTGAATACAGTAATCCTTCGATTTATGTCGCCTCGATTAACGTTATTTCGATTTACGTTGTCAAATTTTTTGTTCCCTCTAACTTCAATTTGCGTCGTTATTCGATTGACGTCGCCTTTTTTTTTTTTTTTTGGAACCAACTGCGACGTAAATCGAGTGATTACTGTATCTTCATTTAGAAAAAAATTTAAAAGGTTACATGGACATTAATTCAACAATATTAGGGGTATGCATTGAAAATCAATTTAAGAAGCATATTTTAAAACTTGATTGCTTGCTTTACTGAACATCCCTAATATTTGTTTATTTTTGTCTTCCCTAATGCGTGAGAAAAATATTCAATTTCAATAGATTCTGAACAAAAAAAAACAAAAAGAAAATGAAAAACTGAAACTCTTTGTTGGCAAAATGTCAAAGGTTACACAAGTTCATTTGAATATCTTTCTTTTCTCTTTTGAATTATAGAGGAGGATATTTACACAGAAGGCGATGATTGAAGTTATTTTTGGTCTAATACTGTTGGCTTAATGAGGAAAATATTTAAAATAGAAAGGAAAATCAAAATTTTAAATTCAGAAATTATGGAATAATATAGATGAGGTAATAAAGGGTGATTTTTTAAGAGCTATAGGACAATTTTTCAAAAAAAAAACACATAAAATTCAGAAAAATGCATGAAATCTTTATTTGAATCGATAGTACGGTCCATATAATTTAATGTTTGAAGATTATTTCATGCAAATGTTGACCGCGACTGCGCCTCAAATGGTCCATCCGCTTAGTCCAATTTTGGCATACTCTTTCCAACATTTCGGCCGGTATCTCACGAATAAATGCTTCAATGTTGTCTTCCAATGCGTCAATTGAAGCAGGCTTGTCTGTATAGACATGAGCTTTACCATAGCCCCACAAAAAATAGTCTAAAGGCGTTACGATTCGCAGAATCTTTGAAGAAGTACGGTCCAATGATGCTACCAGCCCTTAAACCGCAACCAACTGTGACTTTTTCTGGATGCATTGGTAGCTTTTGCAATGCTTCTGGATGGTCTTCACTCCAAAATCGACAATTCTGCTTATTTACGTATCCATTGAGCCAAAAATGAGCTTCGTCGCTGAACACAATTTTTCGATAAAGAAGTGGATCTTCGGCCAACTTTCCAAGAGCCCATTTTGATAATAAAATTCAATGATTTGCAAGCGTTGTTCGTTTGTAAGACGATTCATGGTTAAATTATAGACCAAACTGAAGATGTTTGACAGTGAAACAAAACACGAAACGTGCGTGAGCTGTTTAAACCAGTGTTGCCAAAAAGATAATAGCTAAAAAATCACCCGATAGAAGGGAGTAAAGTGAATAAAAATAGAAAAAAAAATATTGAAAAAGAACTGCAATCAGCTCAGCTCTTTTGCCTCCAATCAAAAATTCTTGTCTCTTGTCCTGTATGTCTCTAATTCCGGGATAACATTTCTCAGGCATACTTTCGACTTAATGAAGGTACAGACTTTAAGAAAATCACTATTCGCTAAACAAATTCAAAGAATATTTTCGCATTATCATAGGCCCCCAAGTGTCAAACAGAGACTGAGAAAACGTTCAATGGCTAACTCTTATTGCTCGTTATTACAGCTTCTCCCGAAATCTTTAGAAGTTGTTCTCAGCCTTTAAGACTTTCGATACGGGTGCCTTGGTGGTTCACAGCGGCTCTGAGGTGTAAAGACGGCAGTTACTCAATGGGATGCACAGCCTAACGCCGCCTGTTCACGTGCGATGACACAATATGTCAAAGTGTGGTACAGGTGCCCGTCGCGAAAGGGTTAAGCGCGCATGCTTAGTTTCTCCTGCATCCTAGTGACTGATAAGAGATTTTCAACATGGATTTTAGTTACACTTAATTGCAAATCGTATCCTCCATATTTACATAAAGGAACAGTTCTGTTTAAACTCTATAATGCTGGGTTCATTTATCCATTTTTTATTTAAAATTAGTGAGATGCCTTAATTCAATGTTTTTGTACCAGCTTTTCCGTGTACGTCTGTGTAGGTGACATGTTCTCGTGCAGGTTCACCGGGCTAATCCTTAAATGATTCGTTATCTCCTTTAGAGGCACTCAACACTGATGGATAGGCAATCTTTGATGTGGTGTACACTATCTCTAGGCACCTAATGGTCGTGGCATCCTATTTATGGACGTAGCCTAGTAGGTACTGTATTGACTTATTGAAAATGAGGCCGCGGTTAAGAGCCTACACATCTCGAACAAAGCGAAAATGAAAGTTTATTTCTTTGGTGACTTCCTCGGGCAAAAAAAAAAAAAAAAACTCTGAAAGTAAATAAAATTGCAAACGAAGTCGCCGTAGTCTAGTAGGTAGTGTGTTGGCTTATTAGACGAAAGGCTCGAGTTCAAATCGCAGGTCAGACATCAAAACGCAAAAAGAAAAAATATTTCTTCGGCGACTTCCTCTCAGCAGATTTCTGGCAAAAACTCTGAGAGTAAAAATTGCCATGAAAAGCTTCTCAAAAATCTGTCGTTCGGAGTCGACTTTAAACTGTAGATTCCGCCACTCATGTATAAAATTAACGCACACAACACGAGTGGTGTGAGAAGCTATGACGTTGTACAATGGGTCAATTCGACCTCCGGGTACTGTACTTGTCGCAGTTGACAAGTACACGTCCTCTAACCTAACCTAAATAAAATTGCAATGAAAAGCTTCTCAAAAATCTGTCTTTCGCACTCGCAGATTAAACAATAGGACTCATGGATGTTGTAAGAAGCTGAATTGTAATTGTGACTTAGGGATTGTAAAGACCAATTGAAGGCACAATTTAAGATTTAAATGATCTAAAAATATTGTGTAGCCGACCTTTTCGTTTAACCTTTGACTGCATGTGAACATTAGAATAAAGTTATCAGCAATATGTAGCGTATTGTACTGGCTATTTGAGTTTCAAAACCAAGGTCAAACGAAACAAGCGGTTTCGGTCATTATATGCCTTAGTTATACATTCGAAAACTCTACTAAAATGTCTGTTGTTCAAAACAAATGCTCATCCAGTGAGTTCAAATCTTTTTATTTTAGCATGCAAATCATGATCAATCATCTATTAAGTGACTGAAATTCAAAACCAGATTTTGTATTCTTTTCTCCTTTAACACTATTTCGCTAAAAGCCAGTTTAAGATTTGGATTGTGTCTGTTAAAAAATGTTCAATTATATTCCAAATGTTGAATGCATACCTCTGGCATTTCTTGACGTTCATGGTTATCAAAAATACGATATCTTGGAAAAACTAAAAATTGTTTTTTTTTTTTTTTTCAAGTTCACCGTTTAAATTTTTTTTTCTTTTACAAAACAAAAGAAAATTTATTAAATTCTCTCTTAAACTTGAAAAACTTCATTAAATTTTTCCTTGAGTGTATTTAAATTGACATTATAAATGCAACACTGCTTTAGGTATTCATAAAACAGTATTGCCACATGAGAAATTAACACACAGAAAACAAACAAAACACAACACACTCTCTAGCTCTCATGATGATGTAGATAAAAACAAAACAAAACCAATAAAAATAACAATTTCTCACCATATTGAGAGGAGAGCAATGAAAATCTGCACAACCAAATAAATTGCAATCTGATTAACACATAGAACCAAAAATGAAACGAAAAAAAACAAACAAAAAAACATGTTTTAATAAAAACAACACAACAACACGAGTGCAATGGGGTCTCGTAGCACAGACTCACGAGTATACTTGCGCAATAATTCATATGATGAAATGCATAAACAAAAATAACAGCTTTCGATGGAGCTCTTTACTTTGTCCAGAGAGCGAGAGAATGAGAGAGAGGGATTTGTTTGGAGACATTTGAGAGAGCGAGATATGCATTAATAGTTAAATGCATTTGTAAGGCTTTCGTTCAGCAGACATTAAAAGAGTACACGACACGAGTGTGTTTGTTTATTTACCTTTTGCTTTGCTTTTGTTCTTGTTTTCCTTTTTTTTTTTTGGAGTGTTTACTTTTGTTAATTTTGTTTTTCTGTAAGGTGGTGAGAAAAGGGGGGCTCTATTGTTGTTGTTGCTGTAGTTTATTAAGTAATATTTTGTTTTGTGCTTCGTTCCTTGGAAAGCGCGCGCATATTGTATATTTTAGAGAATTTTTCTATTTTAGCTGTTGTTATTGCTATTATTGTTGTTTTGAGTATCATTTTTTGTACTCACATTTGCCATGCTGCTGCTACTGCTCCAAATTGTTAGATTATGAAGTAAATCTAACAACACACAACTACAATAACAAAAAAAAAAAAAAAAACAATTTTGTTTTCGGAGAGATGAGGGTGTTTATAAAAAAACAAAAGTATTGTGTTGCTGTTGTTCGCTCTTCTTCTTTTTTTTTTTTCCTATAGCTGTATTGTTGTTGTTGTTGTGCTTTTGGTGTATTTTTATTAGACAATTGTATTGTTTTTGTTTTTTCCATACGTTTAGTTTAGTATTTAACAAAGCAGAAGCTGCTACTCTACCAGACCAGACCAGACATTATCGTCTGCTACTATTTTTATTATTATCGGTACTAATTTTACTACACTACACTACACTCTACCGTCACAACGAGTGATTACTACTGAACTGAACAAGTAGTGTAAACGTGTTGTTTGTTATACGAAGACGGCTATTGAAAAAAATTATTCTTACGGTGTTTATTTATTTTTCTTTCTATTTAATACGATAATAATTCATTTCATTTTATTTGTTTTAACAAAAAATGTTTAATAATTAATGGAAAAAATAAAATATTTTTTAAAAATATTAAAAAAAATAAAATATTAAAAAAAATTTTATTAAAAAAAATTAATAAATAATAAAATATTTAAGGAAATATTATTAAAAAAATTATTAAAAAAAAAAATTTCCATTTCAAAATTTTTTAAATTAAAAATGTGTGTTGAAATTCAGAAATTCAGAAAATTTGAAAATCTTTTGTTAATATGTTGTGGTCATTTTGATACCGTTAAATTGTATTCTTTTCTATTCAGTAGTTGAGAGTGAGAGCAAGAGCAAGAGTATATCAAAGAGATTTGGGAAACATTGCATGTGTGTTTGTGTGTGTGCCTGTGTAAGTGCGTATACAGAGTTCGATGATTTTGTTACATTATCTGCTGCGTGTTTTCTTTATGTCTAGTTTTAATGCTGCTGCTGCTGTTGTTGATTTTCCTTTGCTCTTTGTATACTCATTCTTATGCTCTGTTTCTCTCTTTCTTTCTCACTGTGTTGTGTTTTTTTTTAATAGCATGAGAGGATTGGTGACTGTGTGTGCTTAATATCAATGTTTGTTAAATATCAACAACACACCAACAACGTAAAGTTGTCACTCAAATTTGTATTGCAAGAGTTCCAAAGGAAAAGTGGTGGTGACACACAACATGCCTGTTTTAAAGGTGAATTTAACAAGTTTTCCAAATAATTTCCACTTAAAATTATACAAAAATTATTAAATAAAAATCATAAAAGAAAGAAAGTTTGTATGTAAATAAATAAAAATTTACCATCTCAAAAACACCGCTGGTCGGTGGAAATTCAAGAGAAAAAAATCAAAAAAAAAAATAACGCAAAACAAACGAAAAAAAATACACAAAAAAAGAAGAAAATAAGAAGAAAATAGGCCTTAAAAGGGAAAATGATAAAAAGCATACAACGCGGCTTTTAAAAAGGCACAAGAATTATGTAAAATTGTTATAAAAAAAAAATTATAAAAAATATTAAAAAAAAAAATTATTTTGAAAAAAAAATCAAATTTAAAATCAAAATTTTTTTAATAAAAATTGTTACAAGAAAAAAAAATCACAAAAAAATATTTGCAACGTTTACTATAACAACAGAAAAGTGGTAGAAAAAAAAAATAAGAAAAAGTGTGTAAACCTAACCTCAAATGTGTTAAAATCAAAAACCCCCTAAAAAAAGAAGTAAAAAATAAAAATTATAAATTATTAAAAAAAAATAAATACCACACCCTTTAAAAAAAAGAAATTGTGAAAAAATTATTAAAATCTAAAAAGAAAAAAAAAATAGAAAAAATCCCTGGAAAACGCCACCATTTAAGGTGGCGTCGTCCAAAATAAAATCTTTGGAGGCAAATCAAAATGCCGAAAAGCCTGTAAATGTCAACAGAATACCGGCTAAAGCCTGTAACATAAATATAAGGCCACGCACATCTATAACATCGACCCAATCAGCGTATAGCGCCTCTAGCACCTCTACTTCCAGCAGTGCTTCCAACAACTCCCATAACAAAAGGATTTTGCCAGCCAACAAACCGGCTTCCATAATAAAACAAACGCAACACCAGCAACAACAACAACACCATCATCATCAATACACCACCACCACCACCACTTTTACAGCAACTGCAACTACAACAGCGACAACAACATCGTCTCTGAATCAATTATCAACGGCAACGCCAAAATTCAAATCAAAACAATTAATTAAGGCCACCACAAAAGTGAAAAAGAAACCAAAACAATTGACGTTTGATGACAAATCAACAAAAACAACAACATCTCAGCAATCTACGCATTTGGCTTTCAAACAACAATCAAGCCATACGACCAACAATACCCTGCCTCTGCAGACGCTGCCGTTAACAACAAAAACCGCCTTCAACATACGCAAATATTCCCTGCCCACTAACTTATCCCATAACCTCTACACTACATCCTCCCCTTTAGCAGCAGTAGCTGGTTGCCCTAAAACCGTTTCCTCTTTAAACAATCTCCCTCCCTATTCCAAACAGCAGCCACCTCCTCCTCCACCACATAAGGCCGTACCGTGTTCTCTACCTTTAACGTCGTACGTTTTAACACAGCCTGGTAAAACGAAAAAATCGAAGGCGTCGAAAAGATTAACGAAATTCCTTAAGGCGGCTGCTTCCTCCTCGGCCAATTCACCACACGCCAAAGGCAGACGTAAGTCATCGGCAGCCTCCATTGTAGAAACTGCTTTAGCAGCAGCTGGCGTAACAGTAAACCTAACCAACGCCTCAGCCTCATCTGCCTCGGCTACAGAGTTATTGGCCCAAGAGCTTTACACCAAGACACCTACACCCGCCTCTAATTGTGATCTCAGCTCTGTTAATTGTGGTGCTGGCGGAGGCGGCAGCGGTTGTGGTCAAAACGATCATTTTGCAACTGCAGGTGGCATTGTCAACACTGGCTTAGGCATCGATTGCAGTTCATTAGCTGGTGCATCAGCGGCTACTGGCTTAGACGCGGACGAGGGGGAGGGGGAGGAGGAAGAATCAACGTGGTGCAGTGGTGGTGTTAATTTTCTGGTGTATATGGTTTGTTCATTCTGTTGTTGTTGCTATAATTTTCGCAATTCACCCACAAGGTAAATAAAAAAAAATTTTAATTTTCTTTCATTCTTTCGTTTCCCCCTCTATTTGTTTATCTCGTATTCTTTTTTGAAACAATCTTTGTAGGACAAAGCATTACTATTCACCACACAATTGTTATCACATGTTTTGAAAAAGAAAAGAAGAAAAAACAACAAAAAAAAAACGAAGACAAAATTCAAGTGTTTTTTTTTTGTACTTCTTGAATAATTATTTGCATTTCAATATTTGTTTAGTGTTGCACGAAATAATAGCACAGAGGGAAATGTGTGTGTCTGCTTTGAAATCGTAGATTTTGGAATTGTATACACAGTTTTGTTAGGCAATATTTTGAATTTTTTTACTTTTGATGACCGTAGGGATATCCTTACTTAGTCACTTACTTAATTGGCCATTAACAATCCGGTTAACGGATTTCGGTTTGCCTTAACACATACTTCCAGGCGACTCTGCTTCTTGCGCGCCTACGACAGTTGGTAACACCAATCGATGACAGGGCTTCCTTGATCTAGTCCTTCCAACGCAAACAAGGTCGTCCCCTTCGCCGACTTACGCAAATCTCCGCATCAAATACCCGTCTCGCCGGAGCATCCTCATCCATTCGAATGACATCGCCAAGCCAGCGCAGCCGCTGAATGTTAATATGCTGCACAACGTCCTTGTCGTTGAGGAGCTCATACAAATCACTGTTGGATCGAATGCGGAAATCATCGCCAACTCGCACTGGACTGAAGATCTTACGTAGGACTTTTCTCTCGAATACTTTCAAGGCTGCTGCAGCAGGGATATTTTTTAAGGGGTGATTTTTTAAGAGCTATAGGATAATTTTTCAAAAAAAAAAACACATAAAATTCAGAAAAATGCATGAAATCTTTATTTGAATCGATAGTACGGTCCATATAATTTAATGTTCGAAGATTATTTCATGCAAATGTTGACCGCGACTGCGCCTCAAATGGTCCATCCGCTTAGTCCAATTTTGGCATACTCTTTCCAACATTTCGGTCGGTATCTCACGAATAAATGCTTCAATATTGTCTACCAATGCGTCAATTGAAGCGGGCTTGTCTGTATAGGCATGAGCTTTAACATAGCCCCACAAAAAATAGTCTAAAGGCGTTAAATCGCACGATCTAGGCGGCCAATTGACCGGTCCCGAACGTGAAATAAAATGTTCACCGAACTCGCCACTCAATAAGTCCATTGTTACGCGTGCTGTGTGGCATGTGGCACCGTCTTGTTCAAACCACATGTCATGCAAGTCAAGCTCTTGCATTTTGGGCAAAAAAAAAAAGTTGGATATCATCTCACGGTAGCGCTCACCATTCACAGTTACGTTACGATTCGCAGCATCTTTGAAGAAGTACGGTCCAATGATGCCAAATTCAATGATTTGCAAGCGTTGTTCGTTTGTAAGACGATTCATGGTTAAATTATAGACCAAACTGAAGATGTTTGACAGTGAAACAAAACCCGAAATGTGCGTGAGCTGTTTAAACCAGTGTTGCCAAAAAGATAATAGCTAAAAAATCAACCGTTATAACCAATTTCCTCCTGTCTTGTTTGGTACAGGAAGTGAAAAGTGGCCTAGCCTCCTGACCTCACACTTTTGTCACCCATATCCATCCACGACATAAAAACAGTCAGCAAAACACGACACCATTAGTATATTCTGCGGGAAGATACACGAAAAATTGTTGTTGATAGGTTGCCATCTGACATTAGCTAGAAATAATGTACTTCTGGTGATTACATCGAAATCTTCTCCTTTTTTATATGAAGGCTAGAGTATATATGCTCAGATTATTTGAATGCAGTGAGAAATCGCCAACTTCTAGTCTACTTCCTCTACCTTTTGTGGTGCTTGTATTTATTGTCTATGTGACTTCGAACGTTGGAATTAATTTATAAGTCTACAGATTACCAGAAGTGTTTTTCATTTTTTCTACAGATATTGCCTGAAAGTATGTCAAAAATTATAGTGGCATGTGTTAATACTATCCTTGAGTGGAGAAGTACCCACTTCTTCTGTAATTGTCTGCATATCGAAATGGTTCCTTTGTAGGAACTCTTTGATTAACTTAACTTATCTAACGTTTGTGGATACAGATCATCCAGATATTTGTTGGTTAGAACCTGCAAATGGTTTGAACATGACTAAGGGCCATTATTACAACTTGCCGTTAAACTTGGATTTAGTGAAAGGTACCTTTAGCTAAAGGGAACTGTAAAGTTACCTTTAACTGATTTTCGTTATTACAACTTACAGATAAAATAAAATTAAAATATGGCAGTGCCGGAGCAAAGTCGATAAAACTGCTCAATTAAACAAGTTTTTTTTTTTTTTAACGCAGTGGCAACAGCGGACTTCGTTTTTTTGTTGTATATGCTCATTTTTGTTTAAATTTGAAGCTGCCATATCGAAAATAGTATTTAATATGGCAAGTTCAAACATAAAGTGACCTTTAAATGTTAAAGGTAGGATGATCTTCCCTTTAGCTTAACGATCACTTCTATCTTATTGGGTACTCATAATAATGAAAAACAATTTATCTGCCCGTTAAAATCCTCCCTTTAGTTAACGGCAAGTTGTAATAATGGCCCTAAGATTGTTAAAGACTTAATTTGTTTCTATTATTTTACAGCCCTATCCATCGACAGCTATGTCTGTGGACCTATCGAGTTTGATGGAAATTCCAGAGGACAGACCTATTGATGTCGTTGATGTCAATAACATTCGTTTTTCTTATCAAATTGTTTGAGCATTTCAAACAGTTTCGATCGATACTATGAATTACTTTAAGAACGCTGTTGTCCGATTCTACTTTTCTGGCGGTTCATTCATTTATTGCTTCATAACGGGTGACGCAACAGAATAATCGCAACAAAGCTAAGTAGAGCTTCTCAGTCTTTTAGTTTAGAGTTTTTTCCTCAGCTCACGTATCCGTGATTATCTATAGCAGTCGCCTATACTAGAGCCAGTGAAGTTAGCTGCATAACATTTAACTTTTAAGAGGGCTTGCCTCAGTCGAAAATTCAGTTATTAATGAGCGCTTGCAGGAGTTATTGAAAATTCTGTTAAAATCCAATAAATTTGTCTGTTTTATGTTTAGATTTTGTCAATACATCTAATCTGTTGTGCTATAATTTTATGCATCGGTATAGTAACGCTGCCTATTCAATTTAGCAGCAATTTTTTTTAACATTCGCTTAAAAACATCATTAAAAGCGTACGCGGTCCCCTCAATATTAGTTTGTTTAGGTAAAAAAAAATATTAAAAAAACAACAACAAATAAAACCAAATGAAAAAACAAACTTTAATTAGGCAGAATATCACTCCAACAACAACAACAACAATAGCAAGAAAAAAAGTTAATAATCTTGTGTAACAAAAAAATAAAACATGAAACAACAGCGCAGGCATGCAAATTAGAATTCGTTACACCACGACTATGTATGATACCCTACTTCCTAGGATGTTCATTATATTCCGCAACAACTACAGCAAAACGTGTCCACTTTTTATGGCAGAAAATTGTTACGTTTTTACCTTTTAATAACGTTTAAAATATGAGCTCGTAGTTTGCTAATAAAATGAAAATATATTTGGTGTTTAGTTTTAATTAAAATTCTTTATTATTCGCACAATTCTGTGTGCCACTGTTCACAACTTGATGTAAACAACAACAATTGTTTTTCTTTGTTATTCCTCTGTTTACACCCTTTGCTTAAACAATAACAATTACTTGACAATTGTTCGACAGATCTTTGTAACGGAAATCTTCCAACCACGATTATTCTCTTCACACAAGACTGATTGAAATTGAACTTCTTTAAAGTGGTAACGAGAAAAGGGCAAGTCGTGGTGTAAGCGATGCTTAATGGAGAATTTGGGAAAAATGTTGGCTTTGTTGTCTAGAAAATATTGTTTTCCATTAACGTAAATTCTGTATGATTGAATTTTGTTATTTCACGGACATTTACACGAGATCTTGTTGCGAGTTTTAAGGGGGATTCGCTTGGCATAACGTTGATGTTGTTCTACACGTGGAATTTAGTCATTGTTTAAGGAAACAGAGATCTTCTAGGGTCCATTAATTAATTCCCCATATTAAGAGAATATCCAATGATTTAAATGCCCTTTTAGTAAACTTAAAAAGGAAAAGATTTCGCATTACTTGGGGCAAATACCTTTCGATGTACGATCTGTCAAACAGATTGTATATTTTTCTACACGTTAAATACCGCTTCAGTCTCTTCAAAGGAATTAACGATTATTGGGGGAATATTTATTGAAACTTGCTCTGGAGAAAGGTATTTTACACCACCGGTTTGACCAACTAATGTTAGGTTCTTTTGTGTTTAACGGGCTCAAATCGAATCTTTTAAGGAGAAGGCTAATCTAAAGGTATGTTCGTAACTTGGAGGAGATAAAGGTTTATGTCTTTGCATTGTGATTCCATAGCCATGCAGCGACTGCTGCTCTTAATTCACTAAAGTAAAGTCCACATTTACTTGAGTTCCATTGCTAAATCGTTTAGCCATGCATTCCTACATTATTGGTCATCACAGCCCATCAGTCAGGATTACAAGCTAGCATCTCACACCACTTATGTTGTGTGTGCTAATTTTATATATGAGTGGGGCGGAACCTACAGTTTAAAGTCGATTCCGAAAGATCCATTTTTGAGAAACTTTTCATGGCAATTTTATTTCGCACTCAGAGTTTTTGCCAGAAATCTGCGGAGAGGTACTAGCCGAAGGAATATTTCTTTCATAATTCGTTTTAGCTGGGATTTGAACCATGGCCTCACGTCTAATAAGCCTACACACTATCTACTAGACTACAGCGACTACTGAACCGTTTAGCTATACGTAGACTTAAGTTAAGTTTCGGTATCGTGACCCTCAGCGTTACATAGAAATGAAATGACGGTTAGGCTGCGAATCCTCTAAGCTTTCTTCAAATATAATTCGCAGGAGAAATTAAGGTTTTTTTAGTTTTTAAAATTTTTTATGAAAACTAAAATCAACTTAGTGGCTTGCACAAGCGATTTGATCAAAAAAAAAAAAACATATTTTTTCAGTGAAAAAAAAAATATGTAAACCCTTTAACCCCCCCTTTACCTACGCTATTATGGGATATAGAAAATGAAAATATTAATTTTTAACATTAATAAACTGTGTATAATTAATTTCTGTATGTGTGTGTGTGTGTTTTTCTTTCTATTGTTGTTGTTGGTTTTTTTCGTGTGTGTTTTTTTTTTGTTTTGTTTTATCAGTCATATTTACGATATTTTCTGATATTTTATCTCTTGCGTCTGTGGCCTATTGTTATACGCGTGTGTGTGCTGTGTGTGCCTGCGTGCGTGGATGTTAAATAAAACAATAAAAAAAATTAATGAAAATATTTTACTCTCTCACTCATGGTTTCTCTCTCTGGCTCTATATTGTCATAAATTACTCTCTTTAAAAAGATAAAAAAAAATTCTTAATTGCTGAAAAACCCTTTAAAATACTCAACACACTTACTTATTTTTTTGCACACACGCACATACACACACATGTTTACTTTAGTATTAAAGTTTACAATAAAGTTTGTTAAGGGCAAACAAACAAACACACGAAAATATACTCAAATTTTATTTCAAACGAAAGTAAAAAACAAAAACATTTGAAACAACTTAACGAAATAAAGTGCATTAACTTTTAGTGTTTTTTTGTTGTTATTTATTATTGTGATATTGTGTGTGCATGTGTGCGTGTGTGCTGTTCTTCTTTACTTGTACTTCTTTTTATGATAGTTTTAATATAAAGCTCTCTCGCTCTCTCTTACTCATTTTCTGTAGGAATAGTTTCGTTATGTGTTGTTTTTTTTATGTTAAACATTGGCTCTCTCTCCTTCTCTCTCTCAAATGTTGAGAAAACATTATTGCCGCTGAGAAAAGTTTTCTTTTCAATTCATATGGTTTCCCTGCTACCGTTACACAGAGTTGGGGTGTGTGTTTTTTTAAATTTAAGGCAGGTCTGGGTTTTTTTAATCGTCGTACACAAATGTTTTGCGTTTCTTTTATTTTTATCAATCTTTTTTAAGTTTTTTTTTTTAGTTTTTTTGATAATTTTTTCTTGTTTGTTTTATTTTCCTTAGTTTTTAAAGTGTTTGTTTGTTTTTAATGCTACCGATTGTGTAATTGTTTAAAAAAAGCGTATGAAAATAAGGTACGTTATGGGAATTCTTTATAAAAAAAAAATTTTTTTTTGTTTAAAAAAATAATTTTTTTATGTATTAAAAATCAGATTAATTGCTGTATTTTATTAATTAAATAATTGCTGAAACAATTATTAACGGAATTTCCAACGTTTTGCTGAAACAATTATTAACTGAATTCCCAACGTTTTTACAAAAACTCCCAAAATCTCCAACCCAGAACTAATTAAAGAATCTAAATTCATACCCCATCCTTAGGAAGCTTTTGCAATGGTTTTAATTATTTGAAGTATCTGTTCTAAGATTCTAAAATTTACAGATTACATACATACATACATACATAATTGACCATTACAACCCTTTAGTCAGGGTCACAACCTAGTTTTTCACATCACCTATGTTGTTTGTGTTAATTTTATCCATAATTAAAGGGAGCTTCAATTTAAAGTCGATTGCAAAAGACCGATTTTTGAGAAACTTTTAATAGCAATTTTATTTCGCTCTCAGAGTTTTTACCAGAAATCTACTGAGAAGAAGTTGCCGAAGAAATATTTTTTTATATTTCGTTTTGATGCCTGACATGATGTTTGAGCCGTGGCCTTACATCTAATAAGCCAACACACTACTTACTAGACTACGGCAACGATTTACAGAATGCCTCTCCAAAAATTTGGACACTTACTTAATATTTTCCATACTACTGATGGGAATATTTGTGCCTTAATTTGATAAGAAATTCCTCAAACATTATTTGTTACAGAAGCAAAAGCAATAGAAGTAACTAAAAAACATAGTTTGATCAAAACTTGTTTGATTAAATCTTTCCAAAAGAATATTTTAAGGTCCAATCGTCACAAGAAATAGAGGCAGTCTAAGCGTAAACGTACACTCTACAATTATTGGAAGTAAGCTCACTTATTTTGTTGCATGACACTCTCAATTAATCTTAGTGAAACTTAACAACACTGAATCTTTCTTTTAATTAATTTATAAAGCTATGCGCCTCTATTGTTCTACCTTTTCTGAATGCGTTTCAGAATTCTTAAAATAATTTTATGGCCAATGGTATCCCAAAACATTGTAATCGTCTGCTAGAACTGATTCTAATTATTGTTATCGTTGTGTAGACTTAGATTATAACATCCTTAACCTATATACATACATATTGTTACATTTTTACCTTTTAAAAACGTTTAACATAGGAGCTCGTAGATTGCAAATAAATTTGTGTTCTTAGTTTTAATTAAAATTTTTAATTATTCGGACAATTCTGTGTGCCACTGTTCACAACTTGATGTAAACAACAACAATTGTTTTTCTTTGTTATTCCTCTGTTTAAACAATAATAATTACTGCACAATTATTCGACAGATCTTTGTAACAGAGATCTTCAAACCAAGATTACTCTCTTCAAACACACCGCGTCTTCGTACATATTTTTGTTTACTTGTTTACCATTTTTTATGCTGGTGTTTGTTGTTATATTAAGCAGTACGATAAGTTTTAAACAAGTTTGTTTACTTGCATTGATTTGTTTTTGTAGCTTTTGTTTATAATTTTAATGTTAAGCGATGTAAAAGCAAAACACCAGTATCTTGATTTTTCATTTTCGTAACAATAGGTTATCTCTATAATGTCTCTCCCAATCCTATTGCCCTAATCGGAATGCGTAGATAATTCCGTTTAGTACTTCATACGTACCCAAAAAATTCCGTCTGCGATCCATTCATACCGCGCAGGCTCCAATTAATATTGTGATAATTCATTGTCCTCAACACTACGTGTAGATATTAGGCTTGATGCAATTCCTATTCTGAACAAGTGTTTTTGGAGTATACAGAATTCAAAAAAGGGTCAAATCTCTTCTTGTTGTAATTACACAGCCTTTGTAGTGATTTTCCAATGACCAATTGCCCGCTGTGAGTTTCAAAATAAAATGACAGTGGTATTTAGAAATTTTATGATACTGCATCCACCAGAAGGCTTTTAAATTTTCCCAGGAGGAGTTAGAACAACATGTGATAGGTGACTCACACTCACTGCCCTCATGGAGTAGAAAATATCCAAGTAGATGGTGAGAGATTCCACAGCAAGTTCGTTTGATTAAGGAAATGGTACATGCAATGATAAGGATCTTCATCTCCTTCTTGATTTAGCAGGTTTAAAATGATTTTTTACTGGGCATCATCACGATAATTCAGATTTTATCCACCAAAAATTCCCTGCAACGCTGTATTTTCCTCGTCTGTAAAATTGTCAAGGCTTTCGACTAAAAAATGCTGCTGAATTCGAAGGAAATACTTGTCTACTAATGTCGGATCGCGTCTTAGATTCATCCGTTCAAACTGCATTAGCAAATTCTGTAGAAATCCTGCACCTCCTTAAATTTTTCCTTTCAGAGAAGACAGGTGCGGTGTAATCAGCAAAAATTCAGTTTGCATGCAGCTAGGTCTGTACAAAATTCCACCAACGCCTTTGGTTCCTCAAAATGTTGTTATAATCACTTAAAGATTAGCCTCAGAACCAAAGTGCCTTCAGCCTGTCTGTGCTCTAAGCCGAAAGCTATAACATGTGGAATTCAGTTAGTAGAAATTGCATAATAACGTTGAACGTTCAATTGTAATAAATTCTGCAAGCCTTAGAGATTCGGAAACATGCAACCTTCTGACTATCAATTTGAATTCTCAACAATTTTTTGGACTGGGAACGATTATTGGCTTAAAACTTTGTCAAATTTCTCACAAGGAAGTCTTTTTAAGCCATCTAGCGTGATTGTCGAGAGTACCTTGTTTGGATTTGGAAACACAATCCAAAGGGATGAGTTTGTTATGTTAAGTTCAAAAAATTATTCGGCACCTTGATTCCTTTCCCCCAACCATTCAATTTTAAATTACCCTGTACAAGATGCCAAACAAACTAGTTCTCTGTTATTCTAAATTTTTACTTGAAAAACTTCCTGGAAATTTATTTCTATTTTGCAAGCAGTTTTGACAGCTGTCAAAACGAACTACTGACTGCTAAATGGCACTATCAAAAAAACATCTTTAGAACCACAAAATCTTTTAAATGGAATCTCGGTTTTCTTTTTTTTTAACTCTTTTGCGGCAGGATTGTTTAACTCTTAAGTCAACAAAATTTATCACAGCATCATTATCCTCTGCTCTTTCTCACTCTTTGTCTCTCTTCCTCTCTGAGGAAATACAAAATGTCAAAATATTTAAAAGCATGTCAAAGACCATAGAGCCATAGCTCTACAACACCAACAGAAATAATATGTACACATACATACACACACACACATACTCAGCAATGGTTAGCATAAAATTTTTTTGACAGTTTTCTTGAAATTTTTGTTTTCATTTACGCATTTGACAGTTCTTTTTTACATGCTCTTCTCCGTTTTCTTTCCATGTTGGGGGTGAGTTTTTCTTATGGGAGAATGTCAAAATTTTTTGTTGTTTTTTTTTGCTTCCATGTTGACATTTATCGTCTATGAATTTTGTGTATCTATTTATTAGACGAAGACGAATATTCTGCAGAAAGGGAATTGAAATTGAAATTGCCAAAGAAAATTCATGTGCAAAAAGCAGAGCATGAAAATCATCGAATCTTCTTGTTTTTGTTTTTTTGCTTTGCTTTAAAGCTTTACTTTTATTTCGGCTCCAACAAACCAAGTTCTGATTATGCGCGCTGCTCCCTGTACGGTTAAAATGTAAAACAACAAATTACAAATGAGAGAGATAACGCAAGAGAGATAGAAAGCGAGAGAGAGTGTGTGTTGAAGCGTATACGTACTTTTTTTCTCTGTATATGTTTTTGAAGAAACATAAAATAACAGTGTTATCAACTGTGCGGTGGAAAGCGTTATTTTCAGTGTTTTTTCCAGAGGTTTTTTTTCAACGAAAATACCATTTAATTGTGTGTTCAATGGGATTTTAATTAATTTTTTTTTTTTAAGTGGGTATTTCACATGTATTTCAAATGTTGGCCTTTAGACTGCATATGAGCTTCTTTTCTTAATCAAATCTTATTTCTCAAATCAAAGTTCGAAAGGTCATTCTCATCCTAAAGCCTTTCATCAGAGTTTTCGCCTTATTTTCTGTAATTTCCCTCAGGTGTTTTAAAAAAACTTACATTCTTGCTCATATGATTAACGTAGCCAAGTCACATGATGCTAAAGCTGCTTTCAAACCAAAGAGAAACGCTTTTTGCAGAAAATAAAAAATGTGATGTGATGTTATCGACGACAAAATTGAAATAAATTTGAAGTTGAACTTTTGAAAATAGCTTTTAATAGTTTACTGCCGCATGCCGGTTATTTGAGACGAATAATCATAGGAATGAAGTCGCCGTAGTCTAGTAGGTAGTGTGTTGGCTTATTAGACGTAAAGCCAGGGTTCGAGCCCCAGGCCAGACATCAAAACAAAATACAAAAAGTATTTCTTCGGCGATTTCCTATCAGCAGATTCCTGGCAAAATCTCTGAGAGTAAATAAAATTGCCATGAAAAGTTTCTCAAAAAAACTCTGTCGTTCGGAGTCGACTTTAAACTGTAGGTCCCGCCACTTATGTATAAAATTAACACACACAACATAAGTGGTGTGAGAAACTAGGTCAATAATCCTGACTGAAGGGTTGTAATGACCAATTATGTATGTATGTAATCATAGGAAAACTCGCAATGTTAAAGAAAAACCCATCTTTGTTGTGGGATACTACAGAGTAATCCCTTCGACAAGGCGGATGCAAATCTTCAGGCGATTCACTGTTAATTTGTCTTCTCAGTGGTGTCCTAGAGGAACATATTTGCATACAGCGCCAGTATGGGAAGTATATGATGCTTCGTTAGTTGATCTAGACACACAGCTCGAATTTTTTTCTGAAAACTTGTATAGGAGCCAAAATTCACATCTTCTTTGTATGCAACAAGTGGCTTGAGCAATTGAACTGCTGTTTACTTGACCTTTGAACTCAATTATCTCCACAACAATTATAGGAACGACATCAACGTAATCGAAAGTGAGTTTAATTTGATTTCCAGGATAACAGGACATAGCCAACATACTTTACACTTTCAGACCCCTGTCTTGCGTTTGCGCCTTTTTTTTTTTTACAAGAAAACAACAATTTCTTCTTCTTTATTTGCCTATTTGAGTTCGAATCTTGAAGATCATGTACTAACTATTCTTGACAATTATTATCCATTCTTGATGGACGTATAATTTATATTTTTGAATCAAACTTATGCTTTACAGCATCAAGGATTAAGAAAACTGTCAAAGACATTTGGGCAATTCACACGACTTTGTATAGTGTATGTTGTATTGAATACACTTGGTTGTTTGTGAACGCTCAATGCTATGCTGTATTGTGTATTTCGTATTCCAAATGTATTTTTTTTTTTTGCATTCAAACAATTTGACAGCACGAAACCAACACAACTTTTGAAAAACATATCAACGACAAGCATACACTGTTGTATCGTAATCGTCCAACAATACACTCAATACAGCGATACAATGGCTTGTGTGAATTGCCCAAATATTTTTTAATACGAATGCTAACATTTCTATAGCCATCTTGCGTGATCCAACTGCACTTTACAAAGTGAAAACTCAATTTTCACACAAAAGTTATGTATTAATTTGCACAAGTTCGGTTTTTGATACAAAATTTTACTTAATTTTACAATAAAACAAACATTTTCCTGTATAAAAATCACAATTACATACTTGCGATGTAAAGCGTTATTTTAAAGTTGACATCACTTTTAAAATCTTACAACCAAACAAGGAAAACTTTATGCTCCCCTTATGCACTCAAAATGTCTCATACACATACCGAGACATTCACTTATTTTCTCTTCACTTGTAATTGTTTTTATTGTGTTTGTTGTTTCTGTTCTTCAGAGAGAGAGAGAGAGAATAAACTGTTTTTGCAAGAGTAACAAAACCAGAGTACAGTTTATTATTAGCTGAGAGCACACAGTACGTACGACGACGTACTGCGTATGTATGTTATATGGCTTGTGTGTGTTATTTGTTTACATTAATGCAAACAGCACACACAGCAATTGTCAAGTACTTAAACTTTAATGTTGATGATGAACAGCAGCAGAGTGCTGGGGTGGTGGTGGTGATGGTGAGTATTTTGTTTGGTTACATTTATTAACAAGAGAAATAGACTGAGAGAGAGAGCAATTTCAATTACAGTGCTCTGTTTATTGAAATGAGTCTTTTTCTCTGTTAGTAAGTTGTTTATAGGATTTATATGTTGTATGGATGTGTGCATATGTATTAATAATAATAATTTTAGCTAAAAATGAAAAACATTAACATTTAAATTAAAAATACGTATTGAGAGTGCGTAATATTTTTTGTGTGTTTATTTGTTATTGTTTTGTTGATTTCGTTTTTTTGAGTGTATGATGGTTTGTTTTGTTAGTGATTTCTAGCTTTCCCTCTTGGCTCGGCTCTCTGCTGCTTACATATGACGTTGCTTTAGTGATTGTTATTGTTTTTCTTTTTATTATAACCACCACACATTCATACATACTGCTGTATAGCTGCTGCTACTGCTATTGCTACTGCCTGGCATATATTATCATTGGTTTCGTTTCGTATTTGTGTGTTGTTGCTTTTTATTTTGTTTTCTAGCCGTTGTTGTTATTGTTTGTTTTGTTTTTCTGTTTTTCAGTTATTTTTTTCTGTGCTTTTTCTTCTGCCTATGCCCGTGTGTGGTTGTTTTCTCGTTTCGTTTCTTCTTCATCGTGTTGTATGTTTTCATAACTTCGTCGTGCGGTTCGTGATTTTTCGACGTTTTTCTACTTTGCTGCACGTCTTTTAATAAAACAATCCACAAAAAATTTTGAAGTGATTAAATAATATTCGCAGAATAAAAACGAAAAATAAACACAATAAAAATTATTAAAAAAAATTTATTGGCCAACGAAAATAAAAAGAAAATTTCTTGCCAGAGCACATAAAACCGGGCATCGAGTGAGAAAGAAAAAAAAAATAGTCGTCGTCCAACGCAACGCTTAACGAAATCAAATCAAAAAATTTTTTTTTATCGAAAATGCCTAAAAAGAAAAAATAAAAGAAAAGAAAAGTGAAGTGAAGAAAAAAAAAAATAGAAAATTAAGCAAAACAGCAACAGTGTTGTATACTAACTACTGCACTCACTATGCAGAGCAATAATAATAAATAATCGAAGAATAAAAAAGAAATTCAAAGTGTATGTGCGGATAAATAAACCAAGTGCAGGTGTGTGTGTGTGTGAAATAAAAAAAAAAAAAAGTTTTTTAAAAAATTATTGACCTACTCCCTGTGAAATGAAATCTCCTCTTCCCTCTTAACAGGGGTTGAAAATAAAAATCCAAAATGTTTTAAGCCTAATTGCAGCTACACAACAACAATCAAAAAAAAAAGAAGCAAAAAAAGAAGAAAAAATATTAGAAAACTCAATTCTAATTCCGATTTTTTTAAAATTTTTTTTTCCAAAATTTTTCTAAAAATAAAAATTAAACAATTTTCTTGCCGCAATAATTTCATTTCATTTTTCCATAATTTATACTGTGTACCATGCTATGCTATGCTGGTGCTGGTGTTGTGTTTTGCTTTTGTTTTGTTGTGTTTGTTGTTCTTCGCCTCTTCGCCCACATTCCCTTTGTTTGTGTGTGAAAACTGTTTCACTCTCAATATTCTTTGAAAATGCTTGATGATGTTGCTGTTGCTGTGTTGCTGTTGGTGCTGTTCTTGTTTTCATTTTGTTTATTTCTATTTGCCCAACATTAAATACAGGGCCACACAGTGGGTCTCATCGCCACCAGAACGAAATGAGAAAATTAAAAATTTTTGTATTCAACAAGAAATAGTTCAAGTGGAAATTGTTTGTGTGTTATTTACAGTGGGTAAATTGGTATTGAATTGTGATACTGAAAAAAAATATTTTCGAAATTCTATTTTCAACGATGACACGCTAGGATCTCTATGGCGCTGCTGTTATCACGCGTAAGAACTTGTTTAAATGGCTTTGGATATTTTCAAAGTGTGTTAAGCTACGTTAGTTCCCGACAATTGTATACGGTAACACCAAGAGTTTTCTGTCTATCCTCAAGCATAACCTTCTACCATCAACCAGAGTTCTGAATGCTCTTGCTGGCACCTATTTGTGCATAGACAAGGAGTGGAAGTGGAAATTGTTTGTGTATTATTTACAGTGGGTAAATGTATTGAATTGTGATGCTGAAAAAAAATATTTTCGAAATTCTATTTTCAACGATGATACGCTATGAGCTCTAAATATGTTTAAGATTTTGATTATTCTACGGAGCTGCTGTTATCACGCGTAAGATCTTATTTAAATGAATATTTTCAATGTGTGATAAGTTGCGTTAGTTCCCGATAACTACATACATATATACGATGCCACCAAAAGTTTTCTGTCTATTCTCAAGCACAACCAGCAGCCAGGATTCTGAAAGCTCTTGCTGGCACCTCTTTGTGCATAGATAAGGAAAGCATTAAAGCATGTTTTATAAAGCAGATGGCCTATTCCTCTTTAACTGTGCAGTCCCCATTTAGACTGTAGTCCTATATGATGCTCACTGACGAGCGTGACAGAGAACTCAAATTGAATGCACTACGAATCATCACCGGATACATCAGAATTGACTAACATACGCCATCTACTTTATGGGACCAAGATACTGTCTGTTAGCTAACATAACATGTTGCTCACCAGACAGTATTTGATGGCATGTGACCTAATAACTAGTCACCCCAATCATCTTTAAATCATGATGACGAATTTTTCCTCAACGAATTGTCGATGTTGACTACAATTGTTCTGAATTTCACACGGTCTAAATAGGTTATGTTTGCTTATTTGCAGAGGACACTGACTCCAGTTGGTCTAAAAGATGTGCTTGACTCACAATCAGATCGAAACTTTATTTCAGGTCTTGCAAAATAGCAGCGTGGAATTTAAATGGTCTGACGACTTGTTGGTCCATTCAAATGCAACATAATATGCGACTATAATCGAAATCGTTTTACCTTGTTGGTTAATATGGTTGCGAGGTCCATTCCAAGAAGGATAAAGACATAATTAGGAGTCGGTCTGTAGTCATTTTCTGTTGTGGTGTGGAAAAATTCCTGTATTAAAGCAATATTCTTGCATTCCCCTATACCAAAGAAAATAAAGTATAAAGAATGTGCATTTTAACATATTTTGGAATATTTTTCAAAAATATTTCTTGACGCGGGGGGAAAGATAGGAGGGAAGGAAACAGAAACGCTCTTTGTTTGTGTTTATTTTTCTTCTGTCTTCCCTCCCTCATCAAGAAATGATTTTTAAAAAAGATTTTTGTGAGAGCGGGTCGTACTAGTACATCCAGCCATAAGAAATTTTACTTCTACATAATGCGCATTCTTTATATCTATATTCTTTGCCTATACCTACCCTCCGTTTTAAACAACAAATTAATTTTTAGGTCTTTTCTTTTTTTTTTTTTCTTAATAAATTTTTACAAACAAGATTATGATAAAAAAAAAAATGAAAAACAATTTTCAACCTCTTTCTACCCACTGTGCCGTGTGCTTGAGTGGAAAGTATACAACAAGAGAGAGAGAAAAAGATTCAACATCTAATCTTCTAAACACCCTTGACAGCATCAAAAGCAGTAGCAACACACAATAACTGCAACAACAACAACAACGAGCAATAATAATAACAACAACAACAAGAAACAAGCAAAAATATTTGAAATCTAATAAACACAACATGCCAACCAAACATAACCATCAAATAAACCAACCAACCAAACATTCATCTTCTCCCACTATTTTTCCTATCTATATACACTCGCACACATACACACACACACAGAGACAAATAGTCTAACAAGTCCTTTCTTTCCTCACCTCATCTACCCTGCAATCCATCCAGCAATAACAGATTAATTTCTTGTTTTCCTTTTATGTTAAACATCATTCTGAACACTACAGCACACACACACACATACACAAACCAACAAACCAAGCCAACAGATGATGAAAGTGGTTGTGTGCTAGAGATATATAGTGTGCGAGAGAGAGAGTGGGCAAGTGAGAGTGTGAAAGGTAGAATGTTTTACCAACAACACATACAACAACAATAAAAAGAAAAATAATGGCAAAAAAGCATAAACAAGAGAAGAAAAAAAATCTGTTTTTCTTCTTTTACACCTTTTGTAAGGGGTGCGCTCTTCTGCTGAAGAAATATGCAAGAAATACAAGAACACCAACACCAATACCAACAAAACGTATTAAATCCCTCAATAAAGTTTTCTTCTGAGCCCACTCTTTCCCCTTCCCCTCTCTTCCACTCATTCTCTTTCACGGTGTGTGTCTTATTCATTATGCTGTGATTTTGTTGTTATTTGTAAATTTTTGAAACCCACCTTTTAATGCTCTTTGAAAACATGAACAACAACAACAACAACAACGGCAGCATCAACATTAATAGAATTCCCCAGTGATGCCAACCCCTGGGTGGAGAAACACGCGTGAGAATATATGAAAGAAGAAGGGCTAAAAGAAAAGGTTTAATCAAGAAATTTGTGGTTTTGAGGAAATGAAAGCAAATGTTGCTTAAAAACACAACAAAAAATAAATCAGAAGGGTATTATGAAATAAAGGGTTTCTCAATACGAGTGAAATTTGTTGTAATTCTGCCGTAATTCGTGGATTTATTATTTGACTAGTACGTGAAACATTTTTATGTATTCCGATTTATACCACAGAGGTTCAAAACTGGTTTTTATGCCATGCTTCAATTTTGGCCGCAGTGATATCCATTGTTTTATTAAAGTTTTTCACAACCGCTTAAATAATCATATTCATCAAATAAAAACCGTCAAATGCGGATAATTTGGTGACACGAGTCCACAAGATGTGAACTTATCTCAATTATATCACGCAAATAATGGATTATTCACGCATCTGCTTGGAAAATAATGGATTTCTTTTATTTGACTGCGGGATTTCTTACTGGTTTTTCTACACTGAACCCACACTTTATAAAACTCCAAGAAAAATGGGAAGAGGTTAATTGTCATTCAAGTTTCGTGACTAGATATCGTTTTCGTTCCTTTTTCGATCCTTGGATGGAATATAAGACAAGGCATCTTCACCAACTTTTTCGTTATTTCCTTGTTTTATTTCATTAAACAATTGTTTCCAGCTAAGCAAGCGATTGGTGCGCTCTAGCAGATCCTAAGATTGTTGTCTAGAAATCAAACCTTTTGTGATAATGTATTGTTGATGCAATATTCGGAACGTTGGACATTAAGTCCTCTCCTTTCTCATTATGTGGCATGCAGCTTCATTTCACTTTGATGCTTGTTATACTCTTTATAGGGATAGAAGTCAGTAAATGTCTTGGTTGGGTTGTTAGCGGATAATTGGATTGAGGTCGGCTAGCTTTTAAATATTTCAAATGAAAATGATGACATATTCGAATCAAAAATTCCAAATAAATTTGAAATGCTATAATTTTTAACACTACTGTTACAATTAACGCATCAGGGTCAAGTTCCTATCAAATCCGATTTACTGATTTAGTTTAGAAATTTCCAATTGCGGTTATGTTTAATTCTCAGTGAATTTATCACAGAGATGAAGTAGCTGAGAGGAAATTAAACGAAATTTTAAATGCTTTTGCGTTTATCAGATTATAAAGGGTGATTTTTTAGCTATTATCATTTTGGCAACACTGGTTTAAACAGCTCACGCACGTTTCGTGTTTTGTTTCACTGTCTAACATCTTCAGTTTGGTCTATAATTTAACCATAAATCGTCTTACAAACGAACAACGCTTGCAAATTATTGAATTTTATTATCAAAATGCGTGCTCTGTTAAGAAAGTTCATTGCGCGCTTCTTCCATTTTATGGTCAGTTTAATCGACCCACTGAAGCGGCTATCCGTGAGATGATATCAAACTTTTTTTTGCCCAAAAAGCAAGAGCTTGACATGCATGACATGTGATTTCAACAAGACGGTACCACATGCCACACAGCACGCGTAACAATGTACTTATTGAGAGGCGAGTTCGGTGAACATTTTATTTCACGTTCGGGACCGGTCAATTGGCCGCCTAGATCTTGCTATTTAACGCCTTTAGACTATTTTTTGTGGGGCTATTTTAAAGCTCATGTCTATACAGACAAGCCCGCTTCAATTGACGCATTGGAAGACAACATTGAAGCATTTATTCGTGAGATACCGGCCGAAATGTTGGAAAGAGTATGACAAAATTGGACTAAGCGGATGGACCATTTGAAGCGCAGTCGCGGTCAACATTTGCATGAAATAATCTTCAAACATTAAATTATATGGACCGTACTATCGATTCAAATAAAGATTTCATGAATTTTTCTGAATTTTATGTGTTTTTTTTTTTTTTGGAAAATTTTCCTCTAGCTCTTATAAAATCACCCCTTAAAATATTAATCATGAATGGAAAAAGCTACGTCAGTGCTTACAGATTTTTAGGATGGGTTTCACGCCTATTTTCTTGTGAGTTTAATGACGGGAGATTCTGGTTGAAACCGAAAATAGTATCTCAAAGCTTTGAAGAAGAAAGAAGAAAGAAGGCTACGCCTTCTGTTCACAGATTTTTAATTTCACTTTTACACGGAGGGTTTTATGCCAATTCTTGTGGAAAAATATAGTTTTTGTGGTTTCTGTTTATGTAGTAATGAGAGTTTATGGTTGAAACCGAAATCAGTATCTCTAAACCTTAAAACGTTGACCCAGTCACTCTTGTTTACTCTGTATTGAAAGTGCCACGCCTATTTTCCTATAAACAACCCCTTACTTGACTGAGTTTCAATAAAATCTGGTAAAAAAGTGTTTTAAGGATTAAAATTAATTTTAATTTAAAAATTTCTTACTTTTTCTTTTAATTTTCATTTTTAACGGAAAAATAGTTTTTTTTTTATTTACTGAACAACGCGCTCCGTTGGCATCACTGTAATACCGCAACATAATTTGTGCAATCCTATGTAAAACGTAAACGCAAATCAAATCAAATTAAATTCAATTCAATTGAATTGAATTCTCATTTAATCCTTAGCAAAAGAAAATAAGACGAAAACGAAGAAGTACTCTCGTTAAAAATAAACACACACACACAATAAATAAAAGAAAATAAAAGAAGAGAAAGAAGTAAAAAAAAAAAATAAATCAAAATTGTAATGGAAATTATAAGAATAAATGTATAGAAAAGTTTATTATAATAATAATAATAATAAAGAAGAAGAACAACAATAATAATAATAATAAATAAATAAATAAATATGAATTTTATAAATTAATTCATTTAAATAATAATAACAACAATAATAAAGCAGAGGATGACAAATAATGAGCGGCAAAAAAGAAACTTTTCATCCTACGCTGCTCCTTCGTCTCCCTATTCCAATGCTACATTACTCTACTCTACTGTATTAAAATGTAACACAGTGAATAAATATCAGCTTGACTCTTCACTCCCTCCCTTCTAAGGAGCAAATAATGCTCATCTATTTACATTTTATTTATTGTGTAAAGCATTGTGTATTGTAAAGAGAATGAGAAACAGGGAGGAGAGTATGAATTCAGAGAATACAAAACAAAAGAAATCTTAAGAAGCAATTTACTTTAAAAGAATTTCAATAACAGCATTAACAACAACAACAACCACTACACCAACAACAACAATAACAATAATAATAACAATAATAAGAGAGCCAACAACAGAGCCCATCATTAAAAATAATTTCTAATTAATTTGCATGGCTTCATAGGCAAAGAGGAGCACAGTAAAACCAAGAGAGAGAATGAGTGAGAGTGGTGAAATTATTGTCAAAGAAGAATTCATCATAAAGAAATCAAATTAAAATCAAAATATTACATATTAACGGTATGTTTTTGTGAATAATTTTTATTTTAGAAAATTTATTTATTTATTTTTTTATTATTGTTGTAATCAAAAGAAAAGGAATTCTTAAGATTTTTCTGAATTTAAAATTATTTTTTCTTTGTTTGCTTTGCAAACATGTATATGAACCAGCAGTTGTGTTGTTAAATAGAATGTTTAACGGTAAATGAATTTTATATTGCAAGAGTACAAGAGAGATAAAAACATCATGTTATTAGGAAAGAAAAGTGTTGCCATTGTTGGTGGATTTAATTGAAAAACCAAACGGCAATCAAAATGTGAAATATTTTTGAAAAAATTGAAAATTTTTAATTGAATTTCTTAAACTAAAATACAAATTAATTAAGTCTAGAAATGTTATTTATTGAACCGCTTTTTTATTTTAAATTATCGATTTGTTTAAATTAACACCATAATTACAGGTACATAATTTACATGCAGCTGTGTTTTAAATAATAGCACGATGCATTACCTACTTTCCTTTCTTTTGCCGTACTTTCAAGACATAAATTATGTGCCTTTCAAATGATTTTGTGCTATTTATTTTGCCGCAAGTGTTACCACGGTTATCCAAACAAGCACTTCTACACTGTGTTGTGTGGCAACTTACTTGAAACATTAATTTTATTGCTTCTAATATGGTTTAAATGCTGGCCAGACATTGTAACAAAACTTTATTGGCATGGCATAGTAAACCAAATCCTCCACTCCACTCCACTTCACCTCACCACAGCACTTTAACGCACTACACACCATTAAATAAAAAATCCTTTGCTGGTGGTAACTTGTCGTCGTTTTCGTAATCGTCGCCGTTGTTGTGGTTGTGGAGGTTGTTTGTGGCTTTTTTTTTAACTGTAACGTGGCACACGTTGTTTGTTGTTGTACGAGTATGTTCTATGTATGGTGGCATGTTATTTTGTAAAAAAAAATCTTTGTAAACTTTTTGTTGTTTTTGTTGTTGTTCGTTTTTGCCTGTGCGTAATTAATAAATTTATGCCAACAACAACAACAACAACAATTAAGAAACAAGAACAAGTTTTCCCATTTTATGAAAACTTATGTTCAATTTAAATGCAAAGTTTTATTGCCATTCTGCTCAAACGCAAACGCAAACGAAACTCAACGAAACGATCAGAAAAACGTCAAAGAAACTTTGTTGGCCCAGAAACTAACGGTGATTTATGGTGACGGGCACTGTTTTTTTGTGTTTTTTTTTCTTTTCGAATTTGTTTTTCTGTTTTGTACGATTAAATGATTATTCTGTTGAGATTTGTTTTTTTTTTTTTTTTTTTTTTTTTTAATTAATTAATGCATGTTTTTGTATTTTAAAATCAAACTAATAAGCCAGTGTTGCAATTACTACGTAATCTGTGGCAGTAAACGTTGTCGCCTAGCATAGACATCTTCAACAAATCGAAGTATTTCTTTGGCTACTACCTCTATGCAGTCTTCTGGCAAAACACTTTGAGGAGAAATAAAATTGCCATGAAAAGTTTCTTAGGTCCTGGTTGTAGTCCTGACTAAAGGGTTGTAATGATCAATTCAATAAGTAAGTAAGTAATCTGCCTAGTAGAGGATACATCGTTTACCTTTGAGATAACATTGGGTGAAGCATAGTATTTTCTTCTTCCTCGTTTCTGCAGCAACTCAGCAGAAGTTATTGGCCATGACCAATGAGGCTTGCATGACTACACAGAAGGTAATGCTTTTAAAATGTAGGTCCTGGTTGTAGTCCTGACTAAAGGGTTCTAATGATCAGTTAAGCAAGTAATTAAGGCACTACCGGGAAATTTGAACCTTTAACCTCTGACTAGATCAGAAATAAAAGGAAAGCAAGTAACTAAGGCACTACCGGGAAATTTGAGCCTTTAACCTCTGACTAGATCAGAAATAAAAGGAGTTTTTTATTTAACCCTTTGACGGACACCAAAATTTTAGGAGTCCTTCCCGTGGGTCACTTGCTTTATAATGATTTTATGAAGGAAACAATTTATGACGTGTATACACGTCATGTCCCCCCCAGAAACCCTTGTTATGACGTCTATAGACGTCAGTGTCCGTCAAAGGGTTAAAAATCTGAATTTCTTTCAAAAACTTAGGGATTTTTTTGCAATATTCACCAAAACAAATCTCCCAAGCCGATGGTTTTGAAGCCAACCATTACCCCTTGGAACAACTGAAACCCGCAGATGCCTATTCAATTCAAATTTGCAGTTAAGCCATCTCTTTTAAAATGTTTTCATTACCAAATCTCCAAACCCCAAATTCCCCTCTTAATTCCCAATCCATTTCATTTTCACGTTTCGCATGCCCATTTCTGTTCAATTAATTATGCCGGCAATAAAAATTCTATTAACGACTTTATCAATCTCTCAAACCTCTAATGAAAAATTGCTTAATAATTAACCCACCCTCCTTCCCCTCTCTTGTCACCGATTGTTATCCATTAACCTTCCATAATCCTTTTATGGCCAATCATGCATGATACACAAACACACTCGGTCGGGTGGTTAGTAGTAGCATTACAGCAAACTTCTACAAATGAATACCAACAACAACAACAACAACACTTGAACTAATAAATCACACACAGTACAAGTATTACGAAGCAATACATGATAAAGCAGCAAAGAGAGAGAGATTAGAACAACCTGAAAAGAACACTAGGCAGCAGGCAGCAACAACAACAATCAATCCATCAATCAATTTCATAATTGGCGCCACTTACGCAATTTGCACGAAATGCTCGTTCGAGACGGATTTGCATAAAAATTGTATTGTGGTGTAGTGTAGTGTGGTGTGGTGGGTACATGTACTCTCCTCATCAGGTACTCTCTCGTATCGTATACAACACAACACCATGAACGAAATAAATTGTTTTCCTCAATAGCAACAGCAGCCCCAGTTATTTTTTTTTTCGCTTTTTTTTAAAAAAACAAATTGGTAAATTACTAACAACAACAATAACAAATCAGTTACAAATAAAAAAAAAATGATTTTTTTTTCAACTACAAACGCCAAATCACAGTCCCCCAACTTATTTTTTAGTGGCTTTTTTCTCTTTTCCATCGTTCCCCGTATGTGACGTTCTGTTGTTGTATAGGGTGATTTTTTAAGAGCTATAGGAAAATTTTTCAAAAAAAAAAAACACATAAAATTCAGAAAAATCCATGAAATCTTTATTTGAATCGATAGTACGGTCCATATAATTTAATGTTTGAAGATTATTTCATGCAAATGTTGACCGCGACTGCGCCTCAAATGGTCCATCCGCTTAGTCTAATTTTGGCATACTCTTTCCAACATTTCGGCCGGTATCTCACGAATAAATGCTTCAATGTTGTCTTCCAATGCGTCAATTGAAGCGGGCTTGTCTGTATAGACATGAGCTTTAACATAGCCCCACAAAAAATAGTCTAAAGGCGTTAAATCGCACGATCTAGGCGGCCAATTGACCGGTTCCAAACGTGAAATAAAATGTTCACCGAACTCGCCTCTCAATAAGTCCATTGTTACGCGTGCTGTGTGGCATGTGGCACCGTCTTGTTGAAACCACATGTCCTGCAAGTCAAGCTCTTGTATTTTGGGCAAAAAAAAGTTGGATATCATCTCACGGTAGCGCTCACCATTCACAGTTCCGTTACGATTCGCAGCATCTTTGCAGAAGTACGGTCCAATTATGCCAAATTCAATGATTTGCAAGCGTTGTTCGTTTGTAAGATGATTCATGGTTAAATTATAGACCAAACTGAAGATGTTTGACAGTGAAACAAAACACGAAACGTACGTGAGCTGTTTAAACCAGTGTTGCCAAAAAGATAATAGCTAAAAAATCACCCTTTAGTTGTTCCATTTGAAAAGATTTGAAGAGCAAAAAAAAATCCAGAAAAATAATCGCAACGATGACGTTGATGACGACAAATTTAAATCTCGAAATAAACAAATTAAACAATTATTCTCTGTTTATTATTATTTACTAGCAGATTGTACCCGGCGTTGCGCGGGTTATGTAGTTTGGATTAGATTAAAAAATTAAAAAAAATTATTGGGTAATTTTTGCATTAAAAATAACAATAAATAAAAAACCGGTTTATCGGTTTCGAAACGGGTTTTGAAACCGGTTTCTTAAAAAATGCAATTTTTCAAATTATTCGGAAACCGGTTTAACAAACAACCCAGTTTTTTGAATACTCTAAGTCCTAAATATAAATGCACTCAATTTGCCCGTTTTTCGCCCCTTTCCCCATTTTTGGACACCTTTTGGTTCAACTTTTGAAACGGAACACCTCCAATAGCTATTTGGGAAACTTAACCAAGCTACATCGTAAAAAAATACCTTTAAAACAGATAAAATACAGCATTTATGCATAAAGTACTAATTTTTGCCCATTTTTTCTCCCCTTTGACCCATTTTTTCCCCCTTTGGGTCAAAATTTTGAAAATATTTATTGCCTATAACCTGTACCGACAAAAGTTCGATCAATATCCCAAATTTCAAGAAAATCGGTCCTGGCGTTCAGGCGTGATTGGCTATACACTCAATTTGCCCGTTTTTGGCCCCTTTCCCCCTTTTTGGACCCCTTTTGGTTCAACTTTTGAAACGGAACACCTCCAATAGCTATTTGGGAAACTTAACCAAGCTAAATCGTAAAAAATTACATATAAAACAGATAAAATACAGATTTTATGCATAAAAGTACTAATTTTTGCCCATTTTTTCTCTCTTTGTCCCATTTTTTTTCCCCCTTTTGGTCAAAATTTTGAAAAGATTTATAGCCTATAACCTGCACCGGCACTGGCTCGATCTATATCCCAAATTTCAAGAAAATCGGTCCAGGCGTTCAGGCGTGATTGGCTAACAAACAAACCAACAAACAAACAAACAAACAAACAAACAAACAAAAAAACAGACTTACAGAAAGATTTATAATATATATTAGGATTATTATGGATGGATCTACGGCTGTACTTGTGTGTGTCTGTTTGTCAAATTTAAATTGTTTTGATAAGCCTTAGCGTTTTAATAGCAATAACAATAATAACAATAAACAAAAAATAAAAAAATAAAATAAATAAAGCAATTGGAAAATGTATTTCGAAAACTCATTGAATGATCACAGCGGAATTGTGTTTCTTTTTTTTTTTTTCTTTTTTTGGGGAAAAATTAATTGAAAGCAGAGATCAGCAATGAGTATTCAAAAAGATGAGTAGAATCGAATCAATACTCATAATTTCTCACACTTATACGCATTCATACTGTTACGCAAATAGAAACAATGGCTTATCGTTTAAGACACGACACAAATACACACTAACAAATACATCGAACACGTTCCAAGTAAACCAACAACAACAAGCATAAGAGAAAAAGGGATAGACTAGTATGCGAACGTACAGACAACAATGTGTACGCAAACTACAATGCAATCGCAAAAGAATTCTCGAGAAGGCGAAACCCCGAACGTTCCACTTCAGGAACCTTCATCAGACTGAATACGTGCTCATATAAAAAGGCAAGACAAAGCAGGCAACAGTCAGTAAGAATTTAAGCTGGAGGTGCACACCACGCGTTCTACGCGTTTTCGCATTCTACGCGGCTGTCAAAAAAGTAGAATTAATGTATTTATATGGTGCAAGTTACACGCACAAAAGCGTAGGATGCCTTGATGCATAGAACGCGAATAGTAGCTCTACTTTATACTTTTGTAAGCATCACAAGCGGCGCGAGTACAAAACAGCTGATTTTGACAAGTTGTTTTGTTTAAATTTGTTTAAACATTGGCGCGTAAAAAGCGTTGCATCTAACTTGAAGCGTAGAATGCGAAGAAGGTATGTAATGCACGCAACGCTTTGACGCGAAAACGCGTGGTGTGGACCTCCAGCTTTAGTCAGCCTTGTGTCAAGTTGCGTGTGAAGAAAACAGTCGCGGTTTGAAGATCGCTGTTGTAAAGATTTATCGAACAGTTGTTAGTGCTTAAGAGAACAGAAGTGTAAAAAAGTATAACGACCAAGTAGTTATTGTTGTATAAGTTGGAAACAGTGGCACAAAAGATAGTGCGTTAGTTGTTGTAACGAAGATGTATGTTCAGACACGCCGTCGTGAATGGATTAAAATTGCAGCTTAAAAGAAGTCCTTCTTTAAATTTATCATTTACGCTGGCTTCTTTGTCATACATGCATAATTGGTCATTACAACCCTTCAGTCAGGATTTTGACCTAGCTTCTCATACATAGGCTGTGTTAAAATCATCATCGCGTTATCGATAACACGTCAGTATGCTTCAGTTACCCTTTTAAAGTAGAAGAAGTAACTGATTTCGTTTAAAGCCAAGCTTTCTGCAATAACTACAGCAATTTTTCATATTTTTCTGTTATTTTTTTAAATTTAATTTATTTTAAAGCAATTTTCTGTTCCTGTTTCTGTTTTCTAAACAATAGCTGACATCCCTGGCATTGACAAGTGTGTCTGCACTTTGTGCTGCATTTGTGCATGTGCATGTGCATGTGTGCCTGTGCCTGTGCTTTGTAATTAATTTAATACACGATAGAATTTCATTAAATTCCCTTCTGGGGATAAAACGTGCAATAAACGCACCATAAACGAAACGGATAGAGACATTCAAATGGGAAAATTGCAAACAGAAAAGGAAAAAGAATGGCAATTGCAATGCAGTAAAGCACTCACTCACTCACTCGTACCATCATTAGTTTTCAAATGTCTTTCATTTTAGAAGGAGACACAGTGAGAGAGAGAGGGAGAAGGAAATCCTTTATCGAAATTAATAATAAAAAAAAAAGTGGAAAATTGATAGAAAAAATGTGTGTGAAAATAATCATCTTTTTGCATTTTATTTCATTGAAAAAAATTCTATTTTTTCTTTTCTTATCTTTTCTGTTCGTTTTTATATTTTTAATGAGAAGAATGGAACGGTAACCACGCATACACACACACACAAGTATTATAATCGATCGATTGCATTGCATTTCAAATTTTATTCCGTTTTTTTTTTTTTTCTTTATTTGATTTATTTACTATGCTCTCCTCTTAGAGTGTTTGCTATTCCCTCTCCCCATTTATTTTTTTTTTCCTTACAATTCCTATTCCTATTCATTTCATTTTCATTTTTGCCATATTGACACGTAGCCAGCATGTCTTTCCTTTGCCATTCTCCTGTTCTCTGAAACTCCAATTTCATTTCCATTTTTCTGTATTTTTTTTTCTTTTTGTTTGCCGTTCTGGTTCAATGCACATGCATACATATGTACATACGTATGGCTAAATGATAGAGAAAACTTGGATAGAAAAATTGCCAACATACCTTAGAGAAAGAGAGAGAGAGATTTTAAAGCAATCGTTACGAAATATTACGAAAAGTGAAGCACACGCATTCACACAGGCACACACACAAACTTTAATGCTTGAAAGCATTAAGAAAGAAAAGTTTTTGTTTTTATTCTTCTTGCCTTTAACCACAATCCTGTTTCATGTGTGAGAAGAGTGTATGTATGTATGTATGTCGCTTATAAAGAAAGAAAAAAACATTGACAACAAACAGGTTATCATTTGAGCACATCACATCATCAGAGTAAAACATCACAAACTGAGAATAAGTGGGAACATCCCTACATCTATTCGGTATGAATTACAAAATATTGGTTCCTATAGCCGACGTATTGTAACAGAGACAACGAACATCGGCACACATCGTTAGTAATGGTGATGATGATGATGATGATGACAATAATAATGATGCCAATGAATGTGTTTGCATTTGTCGATTACAATTACAATTGAACGGCAGCAGCAGCAGCAGCATCAGATTGTTATTTGAAAACGAAATGAAAATCAAAGAAATTATGCCAGAGACTAGGACATAACGATACAAAGGAAATATCGTAAGGAATTGTTTTTTTTTTTTTTCTTCTTTTCTCTTCTTCATAGAATCTTGATTTAAATTGCAAAATGATGACAAGAAATTGAAACGCATTTGAGCACTAAGAACGCACGTTGAAAGCAACATTAAAAGGAAGTTGCGATCTTTTAAACTGTGGTACTAAGTAGAGTAATTTCGGAAGAAACGGTTCCACCATGTTCTAAACTTTTAAGCAGACGTCGGCACAAAGAGAACATGATAAAAATGTGACTGTAGTTGTGAGAAGCATGTGTATAACCCAGAGGAAAATTGTTAGTAATATTTTTACGTGTAACCTAATATTTAATAAAACATATAAAGGGTGATTTTTTAAGAGCTATAGGAAAATTTTTCAAAAAAAAAAACACATAAAATTCAGAAAAATGCATGAAATCTTTATTTGAATCGATAGTACGGTTCATATAATTTAATGTTTGAAGATTATTTCATGCAAATGTTGACCGCGACTGCGCCTCAAATGGTCCATCCGCTTAGTTCAATTTTGGCATACTCTTTCCAACATTTCGGCCGGTATCTCACGAATAAATGCTTCAATGTTGTCTTCCAATGCGTCTTCCATGAGCTTTAACATAGCCCCACAAAAAATAGTCTAAAGGCGTTAAATCGCTCGATCTAGGCGGCCAATTGACCGGTCCCGAACGTGAAATAAAATGTTCACCGAACTCGCCTCTCAATAAGTCCATTGTTACGCGTGCTGTGTGGCATGTGGCACCGTCTTATTGAAACCACATGTTATGCAAGTCAAGCTCTTGCATTTTGGCAAAAAAGAATAGCCGACCAGCCGCTTCAGTGGGTCGATTAAACTGACCATAAAATGGAAGAAGCGCGCAATGAAGTTTCTTAACAGAGCACGCATTTTGATAATAAAATTCAATGATTTGCAAGCGTTGTTCGTTTGTAAGACGATTCATGGTTAAATTATAGACCAAACTGAAGATGTTTGACAGTGAAACAAAACACGAAACGTGCGTGAGCTGTTTAAACCAGTGTTGCCAAAAAGATAATAGCTAAAAAATCACCCTTTATTTTATAAAATATATAGAAAAAATGTACAGCACCAACACCCTAAAGACTGCGTATTTAACTTGACAAATATTCTTACAAAAATCGAGATCATTTCTCATTGAATATTAGTGAATCCTACTGTAATATTTCTTTGGGTGTATAATTCAAACCTGAAAAAAAGCGACATGAACCTCCTTCTTTCAAAGCTGACAAGCAACTGAATGCATTTTTACGCTATTTTTAACGAACATTGTTGATGTTCGTGCCCTATGTGTGTAAAAAGCCGAAGATGATCTTCCTCTGAGGGAAATTTGTGCCGACGTCTGTTTTAAGGTATTTAAGCAGTCCAACATATTCTACGACTGCTTTGTGGATTACTATCTATTGTAGGTAAGCTGTTCCCACGAAAAAAAGAAGAGTGTGGCCTGTTCTGATACCACAATGAATCTCCTAATGAGTTGCCTAATATCTGTACACGTTAGATCAGCGACTTCAACGGGACAAGCCCAAGTACTCCTCTCTTTTTGTAATACAATGCTTCGCATATAACCAGGAGGTGAACAATTGTTTTCTCTTTCTTCTTTGGCTCTACAACTTCGCTAGGAGTCATGGGCCACATGAACAATGGATGTTGGATGTTTGAAAAGAAAAGAGTCCCCATGGTCTAGTAGGTAGTGTGTTGGCTTACGAGACATGAGGCCTCGATTCAAACCACAGGTCAGGTATCTCCAATTAAACGAAATACGAAAAAAATATTTCTTCAACGACTTTCCCTCAGCAGATTTCTGGCAAAAAACCCTGTGCATTAAATAAAACTCCCATGAAAAGTTTCTCAAAAACATCTGTCGTTCGGAGTCGACTTTAAACTGTAGGTCCCGCCACTCATGTACAAAAATTGACGCACACAACATAAGTGGTGTGAGAAACTAGATCGTAATCCTGACTAAAGGGTTGTAGTGACCAATTATGTATCTTTGAAAAGACTTTCCATGCCAACATTATTCAGCTTTAGCTTGATTTGGTACCCTATCTCCACCGTATTCAAGGTTTCCTCTGTGATGTTAGTGGAATCTATTACCACATTGTCAATATTAAGATTGCATGCATGTGCCAAATTGGATTCCTAAGGATTCCCATTGCTTTTACAGCTGCTGACTATCCGAAGGTGTGTTAATGTTCGAATCATACAGCAGTTCGCGTTATACTGGCATACGCATCACTTAGCTTTTTGGGTTTAACATTCTCAAGATCTTGTACAGACCCTTAAGGTCGTGATCCTTTGTCCTATCATTTGTATATTTTTAGCGTATGAGAATAAATAAATAGCATATTGTTGCGTTTTTACCTTTTAAAAACGTTTAAGAAATAAGTTTTTAGATTGCAAATAAATTAAAAATAAATTTGTGTTTAGTTTTAGATGAAATTCTTTATTATTCGCACAATTCTGTGTGCCACTATACACAACATGATGTAAACAACAACAATTGCTTTGTTTGTTATTCCTCTGCTTACAACCTTTGCATACATACATACATACATAATTGCTCATTACAACCCTTCAGTCAGGATTACGACCTAGCTTCTCACACCAGTTATGTTGTGTGCGTTAATTTTATACATGAGTGGCGGGACCTACAGTTTAAAGTCGACTCCGAACGACAGTTTTTTGAGAAGCTTTTCATGGCAATTTTATTTACTCTCAGAGTTTTTGCCAGAAATCTGCTGAGAGGAAGTCGCCGAAGAAATATTTTCATATTTTCGTTTTGATGTCTGACCTGGGATTCGAACTCGGGCCTTCAGTCTAATAAGCCAACACACTACCTACTAGACTACGGCGACTTCAACCTTTGCATAACCAATAGCTTCGCCTTCTCGAAATCTCTATAAATGTAAACATCGTTGTTTACATTTATTATTGTTGTTTGTGTATTTTGTTTACATTTATTATTGTAGTGTTGTTGGTATATTTTTGTTTACTTGTTTACCATTTTAGTTTATGCTGGTGTTTGTTGTCATATGAAGCAGTACGATAATTTGTAAACAGGTTTGTTTACTGCATTGTTTTTGTTTTTGTAGCTTTTGTTTATAAATTTAATGTTAAGCGATGTTAAAGTATTGTTCATGATTGTTCATTTTCATAACAATACATTTGAGTAAATTACACGGTCCCATTTGATCTATTCCATGCTAAATTTTTGTTTAGATTTGGCACCACACAGTTAAGGAAGATGTCTTAAGAGACGAATGAATTTTTGGAGTAGCATTAGGGGAGCTTTATAAGAGCTATAAAGATACAGGATTGTAATGATAACCAAGGCTATTGGAATCGAAGTAACAATTGCGGAATTTAAGAGAAATATTCAACAATTTTTTCTGGCATCATTTCTCCGGAATTTACATGCCTTTTGAAAGCCTAAAAAAGTAGTGAATGAGTTTTCGTTAAAACGATATTTAAGCACGGATTTAATTGAAAAGCATTTTATGGAAATGTCCTCCCCCTCTTTTTTCTACCCGACACATTAGAAAAGCAATTTGTTTCTTTTCTTCTTCATCTTGGCTGTTAAACTCTTTGGCTTTCTAAAATTAACGTTTCACACTTTAATGGCCTGTTGCCCAATAAATAAACCCTTGACTCACTCACCTGACAATAGGAAGACGGGAGGAAGAACCAAGAAAAAAAAAAAAGGGAAAGAAATTCGTTTTTCATTTCTATCAACATCATCGCCGTCATCGTGATGATGACCATCTAAAACATGCGTTGCTTTTCATGGTTTTTTCTTTTTCTCTTCTGCCATTTTCATTTTCATTTTAAGTTTCTCCCTCCCCCCGATTTTGTATTGTTCTTCCCTGTTGATGGGTGGTTGAATATGAACAATTTGAGCGAGTGAGCAAAGTGAAAATAAAATGTTTCAAATTTGTTTCGCAATGAATAACCAACAAGTACTTCAAGGCAAGCTCTAGCTATTCTTTAACCGCCGACAATCCAGCCAAAGCCAACAACAACGACGACAACGATAAGGTAAAGGCCTACCAGGGAATGCCAGCCAAGCAAACGAGTGAGCAAGCAAGGAAAACTGGGTTAAGGTAACATTTTTTTTTGTACAGCGAGGGGAATTTAGGCATATGAAGGCAAATGGAAAAGAATGACAGAGTGATAGAGAGGGGGAGGGGGTAAATAGAGATGGCAGTGGTTTTATAAACAACTTCAGAAATTCAACACTTCAAGACTTTGAAATATTAAAACGTCGTAGCAAAAATGGAGGCACACAATTTCATTTTCATTTACGAGTTGACGGACAGGGTGAGGAGAGGTTTTCTCAAGGAATGTTGCCTGTCTTTGAAGTGAAATATTTTCATTCATTTACCAAGAATTTGAAGTTGTTGTTGCTGGGTTTTCTTTCTTTTTCTTTTTTCTAAATGAAAATGGAATATTTGAACAGCAAAATAAAAAAAAAAACCTTTTTATACAAGGGGCATGATTAGTAAAAGCAGTTGAATATGTTTTAAGCTTTAATATTGGAACTTATAGTGAATTTCAAATGATTTTGTTTAAGGCTACCTAGCGTTGCTAAAGATTCTTTTGATATTGTTACTTTTTTACCTTTTAAAAACGTTTAAAATCTAAGCTTGTAGATTGCAAATGAAATAAAAATAAATTTGTGTTTAGTTTTAATTAAAGTTTTTGATATTCGCACATTTCTGTGCGCCACTGTTCACAACTTGATGTAAACAACAACAATTGCTTAGTTTGTTATTCCTTTGTTTACACACTTTGCATAAACAATAACAATTACCAGACAATTAATCCACAGATCTTTGTAGCGCAGATCTTCAAACTACGATTACTCACTTCAAATGCAACGCGTCTTAACACAATACTGACTGAACTTGATTCACTCAGTCGCCTGCTTTGCCTCGTTTTTTATATGGCAACGTATACAGTTAGATGAATGTTCTTAAATGTTCATGACTTCGCCTTTTTTAAGTCTCTATAAATGTAAACATCGTTGTTTACATTTATTCTTGTAGTGTTGTTTGTGTATTTTTGTTTACTTGTTTACCATTTTTATGCTGGTGTTTATTGTCATATTAAGCAGTACGATAATTTGCAAATAGGTTTGTTTACTGCATTGTTTTGTTTTTGTAGCTTATGTTTATAATTTTAATGTTAAGCGATGTAAAAGCAAAACACTAATACAATACACAATACTTTCGAGCACAGAAACCACTGAAATAATTACAGAGAAATTATAAATTTAACAAAGGAATAATGATTCCCACTGTGCTTGACATTCATACGTAGACTGCAAGAAGGCGTTTATACGAACTTATATGAACTAGCTTCAAGGTCTTAGTAGTTTATCCTGGGTACTGCAAGCCAATTATATTGACAAGCAACGAAAACGTTGCCGTTGTCCTATTAGACACGAACCCGAGGTTAAATCCTTAGCTCAGGCATCCCGGCCAAACCGAATTATGAAGAAATATTTCTTCCTCTCAGCCGTCTTCTGGGAAAAATTCATGAAAAGTTTCTCAAAACAATCTGTTGTTCAGAGTTGACATTAAACTGTAGGTCCTGTCACTCATGGATAAATATACAAACACATCAAGGGTGTGTTGTGAGAAGCTAGCTTGTAAAATTGAGTAAAGGGTTGTAATAATGAATTAATAAACTAAGTATGGCCACCGAAACTAGTGTAATTATAAGACAAATTTGAAGAGAATGGAAGCATGCGTTGCGAAAATATCGTATCGTATATTACAGAAAGTCTAGCTTTTCAACAGTTGTGCCTATCTCACGGCTTTTTATGTCGTATTTTGCATTTGAATTTGCATTTCCATTCATATTAAGTCCAATTCACTTAACAATTAAAGCCGGCTGACCATTCATAACCCCGTAATCATGCTAATTGGGAGCAAAAGCGGATAGTTACTTCAACAATGTTTCATAATGGGGGCTAAGAGAACCCCGAAATGATTGAGGAAGAGCTATTGCATTTAGGAGAAGTGACTGTTAGGTGTACATTGTGCTACAGAGCTAACAATGCGCTGCAGTTTTTTGTAGGTAGTGTGCTGGCTTATTAGACGTAAAAGCCAGGGTTCGAGTCCCAGGCCAGACATCAAAAAATAAAAAAAAAATACAAAAAGTATTTTTTCGGCGATTTCTTCTCAGTTTCTCAAAAAATCTGTCGTTCGGAGTCGACTTTAAACGGTAGGTCCCACCACTTATGTATAAAATTAACACACACAACATAAGTGGTGTGAGAAACTGCGGGCTTCTTGGGGACGCTTGCCTGTAGACTGTCTAATGGTGAAGGTATAGCACTGGCCATTTTATAGTCACCTAGCAGCAACTCGTTTCCTTGCCGTTCGCATCTTCGCCCTTTCCACCTTTCCTAAAAAAACCTGCACAATGCACTGCATGAGTAGGGGCCATCCCCTGAGTGCTGGTTTCATTAAAAAAAAAAAAAAATAATTGTAAAAGAATCATTATTATTCCATTTCGAAGGGTCTGCACGACAATCGCCTTTTTCCACCTGCAATTGAAGATTATGAACTGAACGGAATAGAGTTTCAACGAGGTGGTACTAAGAGCCATACACTACAACCGATTTTACAACTTTATTGCATAGGAAGTTTCTAGAAAAAATAATTTCACGTTTTGGCGACGTCAATCGGCCCACCAAGGTTAAGCGATTTGACGTTGTTAGCTAGGTTTTTTTTTGTGCGGGACTTTGTCAAAGACTATCATTTATTTATCTTTCAATAAATATCACTAATAATTTGTTATTGCAAAATATAAAAATATAAAATTCTAATTTACTTAAAAGGGGAAGGATAGACCAGACAAGAATGTTGGTTTTGTAAATAATAATAATGTCATTTTTAGGGACAGAAATAGACTCAGGGTATAAGTATTCTGTCAAGGCGTCTGTTTACATTATGATGAGAAGGGTGGGAAAATTGTACCCCAATGTGCTTAACATCTCGCACTAATAGATTGAGAATTTAAAATTTGTTTGAAACTTTTTCTTTTAAATACACTCTGTGGTGTTAAGGCAAGAGAGTGTATTATATGTTTGCGTCATTAAACCGGGTTAAGAACCGTATAGACCACTGAGCTAGCTTAACATCTTATTTTGCCCTTAACCAAGTTTTTATATAAAAATCAGTTCAAGACGAATATACAAAATTTTTTGTTATTCTTTCAGTAACGACGCGTAACAAACATATATGGCGCCCAACATAAAGGCCAGAGTTTAATTCTATTTGAATGGCCAAAATTTCAATAAATACGTTGGACGCGTAACATATATTCCTAATGTTGCAGCTAGTTATCGCCGGGACACAGTACGAAATTTGTGCAAAAGTGCTCGAAAACTACTTCAGAAATACAACGATTGCAGCAAAGACGTTTACTTAAGCCTTTCTCAAAGAGTGCCTTTCTTGTACGAGTTTAAGCAGTTTTAGCGGAATATTTAGAACTCTTGAGCCTAAGAAATAAAGGAATTAAGATTTCTCAGTTCTGTTCTGGAGTTTTAAATGAAAAAATCTGTTTTTTTACTTCTCTTACGAGTTTCTGCTATTTCCTGGGGTAAATTTTTGTTTTTAATTCAAAAAATTTTCTGAAATATGTTGCAGCAAAGCCTTTGCTGTTAGAGATTTTCTTATTTCGCTTATAAATCATGGAACTTTCTCCGCACAAAAGAGCATAAATTTCAATTTGAAAGCAAAAAAAAAACTTTATTACTCCCTATCCGTAGAAAGAAGGAAAGCAGAAAAAAAACCGAAAGAAACTCCTGCTAAAATATTTATTTCGTATACCTTTTAACTGAAATAATTTTTATTGCTCTGCTGTTGCTGCCCGTGCCTCACTGCGTATGCATACTTACCTTGCTGGCCTTGGGGGCAGAACCATTTATTAAGACTTGACTAGGACCATCATTTGTTGAACAGGAACAGGAAGAAGAAAAAAAATGTTTTGTTGCCTGTTCCCTGGCTGGCTGTTGTTAAAACTAGAGAAATTTTGTTTTCCTTCTTTTGACTGGTTGTTCTTGAAATGTTTGCAACCTTGTTGCACGTGTTTTATTAATGAGCCAGCAACACCAGCACCAGCACTAGCAACAGTAGCAACAAAGAACAGCCAGCTTTAAGGCTAAGGAGCAGTATTTATGGCCTTTTGCTGCGTGTTGTTTCATGTTTATTTGTATTCACCTTCATCACGCCAAAGTTTTATAAGCCAAAACGGGCGAAATAAAAATTGAGAGAAAAAGAAAAACGAAAGAAATATTCGTTGTTGTAATAAGAGTAATAAAACGCTTAACGGAATAGAAGCCAGAGCTAAAAAACAAAACAAATTTTTAATATTTTATAAAGGCTTGTGCAGGTATTTAATAACTCAAGAGTTCTTAATTTTTTTTTTTTTTTAATAATTCTTTAAATTTAAAAATTTTTAAATTTCTTAAGAAAAGAAAAAAATTTTAAGCCATGAAAACAGATGTACGTATACTTTCACTCGCCACTATGCCACACAGTATTTTTTATTGCAGTTTTATTCCAATGGCGGCGGTTATTTTGTAAACAAAACCCGAAAAACAGAACAAAGTGAACTAACGGACCAGCCAATTTGTTAACTTAACAGGGTGTTGGGTTTTTCATTATGATGTCCTTGCTCTCTCGGTGTTATGTTCTTCTCTTTCTCTTTAACAATTGACGACGATTTTTATGGTGTTTACTTTTCATAAAAATTGTAACACAATGTTTTTTAATACTCTTTTGCAAGCTATTGTTCCGAGCAACACAATGTTGTTGGTGTTGTTGGTTTATTACAACCATTTGTTATTATTAAAAATGCTACAGAATACCATGCATTTGATGAGAGCAGCGTTGCCAGAATGATGATTTTATCATATTTTTGATGATTTTTTAACTAAAATATGATTTGATGATTTTTCTCCAAAAAATATGATTTTTTTTTTCCAAAAATATGACTTTTTTGGTTTTTGATACTTCACGTTATAAACAGTGTAAGCAAAATGTTTCAAAGTACAAACTCCCAAATTCAAAAAATGTATTCTGAAATGGAACGTTTATACTTAAAAATATTAGACAATTTTGTAAAGCCACATACATTGGCTGCACTGATTTCAATATTGAGGAAAATATTGAAAATAAAGAGGTTTTTTTAAACGCCGAAGATGTATATTTAGGAGTATTTGTAAAAAAAAGATTCCTGAAACAAAATTTACCAATAGTGAATTAACTGAATTCACTAATTACTGCGATTCATTTTACATTGAGTTATGTAAACAATTAACCAAACGTTTTAATTTTAAAGATGCTTCCTTAAAAGAAATGTCATATATTGATCCACATAATACATATTATTAATAAGAAAGTTTCTTCATTGTCTCCACTAATAGAAAGATTTCCAAATTTAATTAATGCTAGACGATGATTTTAGAGAGCTTTTTCACATAGATTTCAAATAATGTTTTCAAACCTTAGAAAATATTAATTGTGAAGATTTTTGGGCCAGAGTTTCTAAAATAACTCGTGTTGATAACGATTTAGTTTTTCCAACATTGACGAAATTTGTGTCCAGTATACTTTGTCTTCCCAGTTCATCTGCAAACGTTGAACGAATTTTTTCTAATGTTAATTTAAATAAAACTAAGTACAGGAACAGGCTTAAAAATGCAACATTAGAAGGTATTTTGTTTATACAGGATTATTTACTAGTTAAAAGGTGTTCCTGTTATAATCTTAAAATTGATGAAGAAATTGTAAAAAATATGAAACCTTCCCAGTATTATAATTAAATTATTATAGGAAACTACTAAAAGTTTTACAAAACTCTACTTTTCTATTTAGATCTCATTTTTGTACCTTATAAAATTACTACTTACATAGCGTCGGCTGGCCTGCAAAATGGCCTATGTGCCTTTTGGGAAATTTGTTTTATTCGCCCATTTTTAAGTCTTATTTGTGGTCCATCTCTCTAGCAAAAATTTGTCCAACGTCTCCGCTGGGTCCAAAATTATTGCAAAAATATTTAAGTAGTTTTGTATGACTTTCATATAAAAATTATGTTGTTTTTTAGGTCTTCTGAAAAGTTGTTGAAAATTACATAGGCCAATTTGAAGGCCAGAATTAAATTGAATTGTCTTTTATGTATAACATACATATTTATTTTTTGTTTTGTTTGTATATAATATTTTTGGTAAAACATGTAATTAATTTAAAATTGTTTGATTATCGGGTTATATCATATCCTCAAGAATAAAGTTAGTATATGATAACAAAACCCGATAACCAATCAATGTAATACACTTTTATTTCGAGTTGTTATTTATTTTTTAATGTTTTTCAAATAAAAGTTAAAAAGTGATGATTTTTTCCCCCAAAATATGATTTTTTTTCCTTAAAATGATGATTTTTCACCAGAATCTTCTGGCAACACTGGATGAGAGGGTGAAAGAGCGAGAGAAACAGAAAGAGAGTGAATAACAATAGTCAAGTATTAAATGCATTATGCATGCATATGCATGCTTATATTTATTATTGTTAAAGTGTGTGGTGAACAAGTAGTTGGTGTTGTTGTTATTGTTGTTGTATATTTTTATTGCTTTACAAACAGGTGTTGAGTATTTAAAAAAAAAACAAAAAACAGAACTGTGTTGTGGTTGCATTTTTATTTTCATTTACTTTTTAGGAATAACAACAGCAAAAACAACCCGTATTGAAACGAAGAGCACTGCCAGGCAAACAATATAACCGTTAGTTTCCTTTTTGATTGTTTATTTTTATTTTTTTTTTTCTTATTATTCTACCTTGTAAACACACATTGTCTGTTACTCTTGTTTGTTTTTTTTTTTAACGAGCGCTGTGTAGTGTTTAGCATTGTTAGCGGTAAAAGGGCAAGAAAGAGAGTGGAATGTAAAGCTATTTTCATTTCACCACCCTGTTGTGTTTGTAATTTTATTTGTACAAGACTACCTAACGGTATAGCATGTAACAACAAAGTAAATATCAACAGACTGCAAAAGGGAGACACACAGAAGTGGGGGAAATGAAGTTGTAAAGAGTTTAACTTGCATAAGGAAAATATGTTTTTACCGTTGCGTTATCATGTTTATTGCATATACTTATACACAGACAAGTGTAAACGTATATGTATGTATTTTTTAAATGCCAGGATAATGTTATTAAACGCAATTATTTACGCTTAATGCACAATGTAATTAAAACAATTAAAAATGCTACATATATTCGTTCGTTCGTTTACTCATTCGTTTGTTTGTCTAGTTAGCTTTTTCTTGCTTGCCACATACATACATACACTTTAAATATTAAATTGCTTTTAATAAAAACAAAATATTTATTTTCGTCTCTTACTATTGCTCCCCCACTTTTGCTTTCTTTTCTTTATGCCTCTTCAATTTATGTAATCTTTGTGTTTAATATTACAATGCCATCTCTACATACATGCATACATATGTACATAAAAGTGAGTTATTATTACTCATACTTGCTTGTGGTCAAAGTGTACTGGTAGGAGTGGTTAAGTTCTCCTTTTTTAACACACACACACATACACACAAACACAATACCATGTAATTATCGTTATTAGCACCATGACAATGAATGATAATTATCAACAACAACGATAATAAACGCGTAATGAAAGAAAATACATTTGTTTACATTTCAACATAAACGTTTAATGACAGTCTTTGACTGTCTCAAGAAGTACAGATGCTAGGCTTTTTTTCTTGAATTTATTAAGTAAAATGGAATAAAAATAAGAAAAATTAAGAAATTTTAGTTTCTGTTTTATATTTGAATTGCTCGAATTTCAATATTTGTTAATGTAATCGGTATACCAGCTAATTAGAAAAGAATTCGTGAAAATTTAAATATTTTGCAATTTTGCCTTCCATTTATGGATCCGTGTAAACGCTAAAATATAGGATGTTCTATACACCAATTTCCCTTTGGATTCTCAATGGGCTCAATTCATACTGTCATTCGAAACAGTAACTAACAGTGCTAGAGCCGATCTATATCGTTTAATCGCCATTGAAAAGAGTGTTTCGATATTATTTTCACCTACTTACTCCACTAACCGAATTTCGTTGTATATGTAGTTGAGGTAAGAGTTAAAATTTAAACTCATTAAGAGGTCAGTTGAAGTGGCCGTAGTTTAGTTAGTGTAGGCTTATTAACCGAGGGCCCGTGGTTCAATCCGTGCTTCAGACATCTCGCACTAAACGAAATACAAATTTCAGCAGTCTTCTGGCAAAAATTCCGAAATTAAAATAAAATTGCCATGAAGAGTTTCTTAACACATTCGCTGCCAAGAACGAGTATACTCGTCTTGGCAGTTCGGGATACCCTGTCAAAGACGAGTATACTCGTCCTACTTTAAATATATTATAGCATGCAGGCTTTTGAATTAGAAAATTTTTTTGCCACAAAAATAATATAATTAGTATGTAAAAAACATGAAAAATACTACAAATAAATTTTTTTACAAAAATAATACTTTATTTCTTACTTCTACTAAAACGTACACAAATACGAAAAAGGATATCGAGTCCTTCTGCCTTCTTATTGCCAACGACGGGTATACTCGTCATTGGTTTTCTGCTTGTAAATGATTATGTATGATAATGTATGTGCTGTTACCAAGAAATAAAAGGGTTTTGGTAAACAATAACACTCAAAATATATGTAAATGGCAATGGGAATGACTTCATATAATTTAGGCTTGGCAGAGAATGTGTTAAAAAAAACCTGTAGTTCGGAGTCGATTTTAAACTGTAGGTCCCACCAATCATGGATAAAATTAACACACGCAATATGAGTAGTGTGAGAAGATAGATTGTAATCCTGACTAAAGGGTATTTATCAATCAAAAGTTTTTTAATCATTCAACTGGTCACACTTGTACATGGCTTTCGCTGTCTAGAAAATAATCTGAAGACGTACATTTCCAGAGCTTCTGTATTTAGTTGCACATAAAGAACCGGTAAACAAATATCGTCCATATTATCCTAATCAGAGAATTGACATTCCGAGACTTCTTGTTCATGTAATTGATTTACCTTTGAACAGATTTTGTTGATGCCCTCATGCAGCTCAATGCTGAAATGCTAAAGTGAGGGAGGATTGTTCATGTAAAATGGTTTTATTTTATTTTATTCTCTGCCAAAAGTTGGAACACATGTGCCATTTTTCGAATACTGCTGTCAAGCTAATCTCGTCGTATCTACGTGATAGAAGTCAATTTGTGTATTATGATGGTACTAAATCGGACAATTTTTTAATACCTAGGGGTGTACCACAAGGGCTCGATTCTTGGTCCACTTTTATATTCGATGTACAATGGGTCAATTTCGACCTCCGGGTATTGTACTTGTCTTAACGGACAAGTACACGTCCTCTAACCTTTATATTCGATATATTCTAATGATCTGCCAACTAAGTTGAAGTTTTGCAAGGTACAAATGTACGCAGATGATGTTCAGTTGTACATTAGTTGCTTGTCATCTGATATTACAAATTGTATAGGGAAAATAAATTGTGATCTACATAATGTGTTTCAATGGGCATCGATTAATGGTCTTTGCCTCAATTCGAGGAAATCAAAAGCTTTAATAATAGGCAAGGTAAACTATACGGCACAGCTTACACCATTACAGATTAATGATATTACCATTGGGACTGTATATATTGTTAAGCATCTAGGAGTTATCTTTAATGACAGCCTTAACTGGTCCAACCATGTGAATTCTATCTAAGGTAAAACGATTGCCATGTTGCGAAGTCTTTGGCTAACGCAATATTTTACTCCGTTTGATATTTGCATGCTGCTCGCGATAACATATCTCATCCCCATTTTGCTGTACGGATGTGATCTGTTTTCTAGTTGCGACTCAGTAAGTAGGAACAGGCTCTAGGTCACTTATAACAGTATTGCTCAATATGTTTTTGTTCGTACAAGGTACAGTAGGATATCTGAGTTCTCATATCGAATCTATAACACATCTTTTGTGAATTTGTTGAAATGCCGTACTCTGGTGTGCCTACATAAAATCATCTATATTAGGAAACCCCATTATTTGTTTGATAGATTAATGTTTTCAAGATCTTTTTTTTCCCTGCATTTTTGAAAGATTCAAATGAGTGTAATAATTCAAAGGGGTCGCCGTGGTCTAGTAGGTAGTGTGCTGGCTTATTAGACGTAAAAGCCAGGGTTCGAGTCCCAGGACAGACATAAAAAAATAAAAAAAAAAAAATACAAAAAGTATTTTTTCGGCGATTTCTTCTCAGTTTCTCAAAAAATCTGTCGTTCGAAGTCGACTTTAAACTGTAGGTCCCGCCACTTATGTATAAAATTAACACACACAACATAAGTGGTGTGAGAAACTACGGGCTTCTTGGGGACGAAAAAAAAAAAAAAAGATCTAATAGAGGCAGATATCTGAGAGACACTTTTACATCAATGCAATTCGTCTCTGGAATGAACTCAAAAACAACATACAATTACTAAGCAATGCTAAGCATTTCAAGACTGCAATAATTACATTTTTGAATGAACATGATGTAATCAATAATATTTTTTTAATATAATTATAAATTTTGTTTTTAATAACATTTGTTATGTTCATTTATTTTTAACGTTATTATTTTGTATTTTCTTATATTTTGTTATGCCTATATCCTTAGCAGTACTATTAAATAAGATGATATCTTGTTGTACTGTATTTACGCCTGAATGAATAAATAAATAAATAAATAAATAAATAAATAAATAAATAAATAAATAAATAAATGTTTAAAGTGTTTAAAATGGTTTTATGTAACTCCGTGGTAAAGAATTAAGAGTTTAGCAAGCTGATAGACAGTTTTAAGGCTTCTCAATATATTCTGCGGTAGGCTTTTCATTCCCAATACGTTTCCCATGGCAGTACGTCTAATGAAATCGAGAAACTGTAATTACAGGCGAGGACATTATTCTATACATTGCCAATACTCGAGCTATCTTACGTCATTTGGCCGCTAACCTGGCTTTTCACCTCAAAGTTTGTACTCTATTTTACTTTGATGACTTCTCAGAGTACTTTGTACCTCCAATTCTTGACATCGTTTAAGTTCGTCATTCAAAATATAACGTGAAAACGAGAAATATTTTCAATTCATAATCAAATGACAGACAAATATTAAAAAAAAATGCCTAAAACTTAAAGATAATTTATTACCAATTACCCTCTAAAAATTGTAAAAATTGTATTTTTTTCTTTGTTTTTTTTTACCAAAAATGTTTCATGTTTAACAATAATTGACACATTTTGAATTGTTAATAAAACAAATAAAAAAAAAAATACAACTTTAAAGCAAATGACAACACAATATTAAGACGACGACACTTCACTATAATTTGAATTTTTTTATTTTCTTAAAAACGTGTTCAGAATTCATAAATAAAAAAATTAATTTCAAACGATTTCAGTCCACTAAACAGTAGTAATTGTAGTTGTCGCTGCAGTTAAGGCTGTCGCCGTTGTCGTTGTGGTTACCTTTGTGTTTCAAAGGCCAAAAAAAAAAAATTTACATTTCTTTTCCATCTCGGTGGGTTATATTGACAAAATTTATACAAAACTTAAAGGCAACATTAAAGAATTATTGTGGTGAACAAATAAATTCAATTCACTACACATGTTTACAGTTTGACAGACATTATGACACGATCGTCAATCATTAAATATTTCTTGTGTTGGATTTGAAATGTTTTTTTTAATTTTTATTTATTTTTTGTTTTGTTAAATTAAGCAAAAAGCCTAAAATTTCTTCTTTAACCCATTCGCTGCCAAGCCTAAATTATATGAAGTCATTTATATTTTGAGTGTTATTGTTTACCAAAACCCTAATATTTCTTGATAAGAGCACATACAATATCATACATAATCATTTACAAGCAGAAAACCAAAGACGAGTATACTCGTCGTTGGCAATAGGAAGGCAGAAGGACTCGATATCCTTTTTCGTATTTGCGTACGTTTTAGTAGAAGTAAGAAATAAAGTATTATTTTTGTAAAAAAATTTATTTGTAATATTTTTCAAAATTTTTACATATTTATATTATGTTTGTGGCAAAAAAAAAATTGCTAATTCAAAAGCCTGCATGTTATAATATATTTAAAGTAGGACGAGTATACTCGTCTTGGCAGTGCGGGATACCCTGTCAAAGACGAGTATACTCGTCCTTGGCAGCGAATGGGTTAAAATCTCCTAACCTAATCAGGTAATGCTATCAGGCTTTCTATGGCCATTCAAAAACCTTAGGTCAAGGCCTACCCTAATGTGCTTATCAAAGGCGAGTAGGCCTGTCCTAATATTCACTTGAATTGGTTTTTTGTTTTTTTTGTTTTCTTATCAAATATTTTGTTTTCTTCTATTTAATCAATTACTATCAAAATCATTGTCACTTTAATTTTCTCTTAAGCCCTCGTAATTGATATCCAACAGGTAACAACTGCTTTTAACCTGTAAAGTTATCAGTTTCGCGTATATGATTGGCCCTAATTTTGTTTTACTTTCGTCACTAGCTTTTTTTTTTTTTTTTTTTTTTTGTTGTCTTTCAGTAGTTAAAATCAATTTAAAAAAAACAGAAACAGAAACGAAATAAACAAACAAACAAATAACACCAGTTTTATTGTGTGATTTTTAAACAATAAATAATGATAAGATTTCCATGATATTTGGATAGGAGGAGCCCACAGAATTTTAAAGAATTTTCGCTCCAAATTTCTCAAGTGTTTTGGAAGACAACAAACACGGCGATAACGTAAAGCCAGCCAACCTCCGCCAATAATACAAAAACAAAAGAACCGAAAAGAATAGAAATTTTATTGGAAAATTTATTTGATTTGGTATTGAAATTTTATTTGTTTTTTAATTTTTCTTTTTTTTTTTGTTTCGTGAAACAAGTTTTCTTTGATAGTTTTTCACATTTTACGATTTCCAATTCTATTCTGTTCTTGCCTTCCCTTTTTATTTATTTGGAGTGCGGAAATTTTTAAAGAATTATTTACAAAATAAATGCCTTTCAGAATTAGAAAAAAAAAAAAAGAACAATATTGCAAAAGATGGAAATGAAACGAAAACATATCTAACAAGGAACAATGTGTGTGAAGATAAATTCGAATTTAAAAACCAAAGACGCAAACCCACACTTTTGGCAGCGCCACTTCTTGCCTCTAACAGGGTAAACTTTGCTATTAACAGAGCACTGTTAACTGTTTAACAGTGGCAATTACAAGATTATTCATCTACTTTGCAATTATTTTAGACTATTGACATAAAATGTAATTCTCATTATGATCATTATTATTTGTGAACAAAAGTGTTGAAATGTAAAGGATGGTTGGTGGTTCTCAACTCAACTTTAAACACAGTCTGTATGGTGTACTATTTCTTATAAGTATGTTCCAAAATAGCCACTGATCTTCTAAAGAATTTGCAAGCAAAAAATTAACCTAAGGCGCCAATTAATTTGTACAGAAAATTTCCACAGTCAGGTGTTTAGCATATGTATGTATGTATGTATGTATATAACAACAACGAAAATGAAAACTGCTCTACAGACATTAAGAATTTGTTTGAAACAAAAGAAAAACAATTTAAAAATAATACTTTTTTTATTAACAATTTATTGCCAATAAATGCATAAAATTTTTCTGAGTGTAGTCTATACTCATATATACATACATACATATATATGTATACATATACATACAGCTGTGTTCAAAATAATAGGAGTGCTACCATGTAATATTTTCAAAGTCAAAAATTTTTATTGTACCAATTTGCAAAACATGATATATTTTAATGGTAGTTACAACGATATGTAAGAAATAAAATACAAAAAAGAATCTCGTAATAACTTTAATATTTTCGATGAAATTGCACTCTACTGAAGAAAAGAGAGAACTAACTAAAAATCTTCGAAAAAAAGGCAAAACTTACAAAGAAATTAAGGAAATCTTAAGTTACTCCGATCAAATGATCCCAAATGCATTAAAATATAAAAAAAGCATGGGCGCAAGGGCAAAACATCAACTGTCGATGACCGCCGAATTGTGCGATACAGCAAACTAAATCCTTCGGCGTCTTCAAAAAATATTCAAAAGGATCTGAATCTTGCCGTAAGTGGCCCTACTATTCGTAGGCGTCTGATGGACAACAATTTATTCGCAAGAAGTCCACAAAAGGTGCCATTGCTGACAAAAAAAACAGGTAGCAGCACACTTAAAGTTTGCCCAAAAACATATCAAATATCCGAAAGAAAAATGGAGAAACATACTGTGGACCGACGAAAGCAAAATTGTTTTATTTGGTGGCACTGGGTCTAGACAGTATGTTAGACGTCTACTCAACACCAAATATAAAGCTCAGTATACACAAAAGACAGTTAAACATGGTGGTGCAAAACTAATGGGGAAGCTTTTCATATAATGGTGTAGGCCCAATACATTCAATTAGAGACATAATGGATAGGAACGTCTATGTTGGCATTTTGAAAGAAGTGATGCAGAGTGGAATATGCCTCTAAAATGGATATTCCAACAAGATAATTCCCAGAAACACACCAGTAAATTGGCAAATGAGTGGTTTCGGGTTAATGGGGTAAAGGTTATGGCGTGGCCAGCTCAGTCTCCTGACCTTAATCCCATAAAACATCTATGGGGAGATGTTAAAAAATATGTTGCAGAGAAACAAGCTTCAAATGCAGAAGAACTATGGACGATCACAGTGCGCGATGCGTGGCATCAAATTCCTTCAAAGAGATGCCAAGATCTTATTGACTCAATGCCTCGTAGATGTGCTGAAGTCGTTAAAAACAAAGGTTATTCAACCAAATACTAAAACAGCTATAATATTTTAATATAATATGAAGCTTTTGTGCCTGTTGTACTAACACTCCTATTATTTTGACCAATTAATTTCGAAAGAAAGCTTTATTTACATGAAATATTTTTTGTTTTTATGGTTTTAATTAAATAATTGAATAGTAAAAAGTTAGAATATGAATAAGAAATAAATTTTAAGTCAAAAAAATTTGATATTTTCTTTTTTATTTTTCATAATTTTCAACTTTACTTTTAAATAAAGGGCACTCCTATTATTTTGAACACAACTGTATATACATATATGCTCTTAATTTAATGCACACATACACACACCCACATACGCACTCTGTCACAGCAGCACACAATTTTAATTGAAATTCTCTTTGATTTATTATAAAATGCATTTAAGATTTCAACTCACCACCGTCACCACCGCCATCACCAACGAAAAACAAGAAAAAATTATAAAGAATTTTAAATACAACAACAACAACAACAAGATAAATAAAACAAAAAGAAAAATCTGCTACAATGAATGAAACTAGTACACTACAAATCATAAATAAATTGCTTATAAAACGACTTTATTAAGGCCCTACTTAGCAAGAAACTTTAAAAAAGGAACAGAAAAACAGAAATACAGAAAGAGAAATTAAAACTATGTTTTTAGACTCTCTTTATATGCTATTTTTATCATTGAAAACAAAAGCAAAAAAAATAAAAAAAAAGTATTGTAGGGTACTTACTGCCTTAAATATCATCATTATCATCATCATCATCATTACCACACTGCAACAGTGCGTTAAACACAAGAAGAATTTCAGAATTTCGTTACATTTAAAGAGATAGTAGAGAGCGAAAGACTGACAGAGACAGAAAGAGACATAGTCGGTGTAAAATATTTTTAATTAAAAATCTTGCTTAACATGTTTATGATATTTTATGATGCCGTTGGATGTGTTGTTTTTGTTTTTTCTTTTGCGCCATATGAGAGAAAAACAGAATCACACAGGCTGGCTGGCTGCATGACTGACAAGGCAGTTAAATGACCTTGCTAAGCCTATAAAAGCTAAAGCTCTTTACCCCAAAGCATAGAATAAAGACACCAAAGAAAATAAGAAAAAGGAAGACTGACAGAAAGAGAGAGAGAGAGAGAATATAATGATACAAAAACAAAAAACAATAAACAAAATAAGATATAAGAAATGTGTAACGAGGTTATCCACCACACATGCACACACACACACACTTGCATATGTTTTTAATAAATTTTATGGCTGCCGTCATTGCAAAACCAAAATGTTAATGAACGAAAAAAAAAATCACACATACACTCACACACTAACACTGGCTCACTTATATGGTATGCTTCTGCATTTACCCAGCCAGTGGTAAATATCACACTATCAGAGATTGTGCGTGAGAGAGAGAGAGAGAGAGAGAGCGAAAGCGATGAGGAGTGAGATAAATATGAGTTATTGACAAGGTTAATGAAGATATAAAAACGCACACACATACATACATACATATGTATGTATGAGTGCATGCTATACAATAAACGAACGCGACATGTGTGTAGCCATGACGAAAGGAATGTATTGTATGTGTAATAACAACAACAACAACGACGATATATTTTTTTTTTTAAATTTTTGTAGTGGCCTCCATTTGATTTGTGTTGTGATTGTTCTCTTGCTTGCTCCGAGTTTTTGCTCTTTCTTTGCAGACATTAATTGAGAATTCAGATAAATGTGAGGTGTTTTTAAACCAGAGGTAGGCATCAATTGTCCCCTGGGGGTCGAACATCTTCGCTTTTTTACATACAAAGTACACGAACATCAATCAAGTTCGTAGAAAAGAGAGCAAAAATGCATTCAGTTGCTTGTCAGCTTCTAAAAAAGAAGATTCATGTCGCTTTTTTGCAGTTTTAAATTATACACCCAAAGAAATATTATGGTAGAATTCATCTAATATTAAATGAGAAATGATCTCGATTTTTGGAAGAATATTTGTCAAGTTAAATACGCAGTCGTTAGGGATTTAGCGCTGTACATTTTTTCTATATTTACCGCTACATACATATATGTACATATAATTAGGTGAATTAGTACACTTGAAAATATTACTAACAATTTTCCTCTGGGTTATACACATGCTTCTCACAACTACATACATAATTGGTCATTACAACCCTTCAGTCAGGATTTCGACCTAGCTTCTCACACCACTTATGTTGTGTGCGTTAATTTTATACATGAGTGGCGGGACCTACAGTTTAAAGTCGACTCCGAACGACAGATTTTTTTGAGAAGCTTTTCATGGAATTTTATTTACTCTCAGAGTTTTTGCCAGAAATCTGCTGAGAGGCAGTCGCCGAAGAAATATTTTTTCACAACTACAGTCAGATTTAAATCATGTTCTCTTTGTGCCGACCTCTGCTTTAAATCACATTTGGTGAGGAAAGTGACAGAGAGAGAGAGAAAGGCTACATTTTGATTGGGATGGTTTTTGTATGTTTTCCATACTTCTCGATTTGGCACTACCTTTGAATATTAGCTGAGTTTAGAATTTCTATATGTTCTTGTCCTACAAAAGTCCTAGCTAGACTTACAATAGACCCTGCTTAAGTGTCTCACTTTTTTCCATGTATTGTAACTCTGCACCTTCAACCTTCATCCAAATGATGACGCTTAAATATATTTTTAATGTATTTTAATGACAATATAAAACAAGTTAATGATCTCGTTTGCATTTGCCCTTAGTACTAACAATACTAGAATCATTTTTATTATTGAATTCAATTGGAGCAACATTAAAAAGAAGTCATATGAAATGACTAACAGAGTGATAGTATAATGAAAACGTGTCATCAATACTGAGTAGATTATGAAAATAATGTAAACGTGATAAATTTATTAAAACGTGTTTAAATAAACAACCATTAAACAGGAATAAATAACACAAACATCGAAGTTATGACCAAGAATACATACATATGTATCATATGTATTTGTTTAAATTCCTTTTTTTATTTTTACTTTTACTTTTTATTTTATTTATAATTCTTTATTAAAAAAAAAAAAAAATTTTTCCTCTTTAAAAAACCATAAAAATCTTCAACTTAAAAAAAAATTTAAAGCCTACCCAACAGGGGTTTATTTAACAGTAAGAGCAGGAACCAGAGCAACAAAGCCTTACTCTTTTTGTATACTAATGCTGATTTATTACAGTAACAAGCGAAAACATGAGTAAATTTCTGTTAAAATCTCTCAGTCTTTAATATAAACACGCACATGCACACACACTCACACTTACATATATTTTTACTCGTTCACATTTAATACAGTTAGTTAATGTACCATCATTATGTTTAAGCATAATGATTACATTTGTAGTTGTTGTTAAACGTGTTTTGAATTTGTTTAGATTAAAGTCTTACACTCACACATACATACATACACTTACTTGCACTCTCTGCCACGGCTTTCACTTCTGCCTTAGTCTCTGTTATACTCTTAACAGAAAAAAAAACAACAACAAACCAGCACAATAAACAACACATTTCTTAACACACACACACACACATCTAAAGAGGTTATTGTTGGGGGTCACAGAGGGAGAGAGCGAATGAAAGAATAAGCGATAGTAGTGAGTGTCTAAATAAATCTTAAATTATTACGCGAAGGCTTTACTCATTTAAACCAATGTGTCCGTGTGCTTGTGTGTGCCTCTGTTTGCAGTTAAACAGTGTTTGTATTTTAACATGAGTCTGATAAATTATTTTTAATAATGCATGATTGATATTTTCACTAAACGGTTTACGGTTAGTTGGTTACTAACAAAAGCCGCTTAGTTACTCACACACACACATGCACACTTACATACATATATGTATATATGTATGTAGGCATACGTAATTATAGAAAGAAGAAAAAAATAAAGAGCGTTAAAGAGCGAGTACAATACTTGTTTATATTGCATATACGCAGGCTAAATATGCTATTATTGTGTAACACTTTAATAACACACTGTTACACACATAAATAATATGGCATATTTTTAGGCTGTATAAAGGTAAAAAGTGATAGAAATAAAACTACCGCTTAAATGATCGATTTTTTGTTTAAAGAACTAGGAAATGGAAAAAATATTTAATTTTTATATAAAATTTTCTGCAAATATGTATATGTACTAAGGCCTACAAGTTGTTGAATTAACTTTCAAGGGTTTAAACAGGCACTGCAAGAAATATATGAAAAGAAAAAGAAAAATATGGGAAATGTATTCCATATTAATGCGCTATTCTCCTACAGAAGCTTATGGTTTGTAGACGCTTTTGAAGAAAGACAAATTTATCAAAATGAACTTGAAATAAAACTGATAAATTGCAATCGCAGACTATTGTATCGATACTGGTGCCATCAAATAGAGAAGATTGACCATCCACCAGTAACATTGTAGAGTAATGGTTCGAAATATGAAAGCTAGACGTTAGATTACAGCAATGGACGCTATAACCTAAAAAAGCAAAGCGAAAGTACCTCTGTCTTATACGCTAAGGTTATGTTTTGAAGATCGCTCACAATTTTCCTTTGTGAGTTCACTCGGAGAACTTATGTTCCACTGTGACATTCCGGAATTCCAATTCCCTATTTCAGCCACATGTACATACATACATTCCATGTAATGGAATGCACAGCTGCACAGTCATTAGTCAATTGCCTGTAGAATTTAACATTCTCATAGAAATTGCTCCACGACTACTCTTTCTTTTTGTGTAGTTGTTATGTGCTTCGCCATATGTCCTCTTAAACATACATGACATAATTGGTCATTACAACCCTTCAGCCAGGATTATTGACCTAGTTTCTCACACCACTTATGTTGTGTGCGTTAATTTTATACATGAGTGGCGGAACCTACAGTTTAAAGTCGACTCCGAACGACAGATTTTTTTGAGAAACTTTTCATAGCAATTTTATTTACTCTCAGAGTTTTTGCCAGAAATCTGCTGAGAGGAAATCGCCGAAGAAATACTTTTTGTATTTTGTTTTGATGTCTGGCCTGGGGCTCGAACCCTGTCTTTACGTCTAATAAGCCAACACACTACCTACTAGACTACGGCGACTTCCTCTTAAACAGTCTCCAATAATTGCATCGCTAAGAAACCGGATTAAATTTAAAACAATATTCAAAAGAGCTCCAGATCCTTCAACCAACCGAGTAGGTATATTGCATACCCCGCAAATGGGAATATCGCCTATTGCATTCCGTTTTCCGTTTTCCTCTCAAGAAATTCTTTAAACCGAAAAGAGGAATTCACGTAGACCGTGGAGACGGAAGACAACCGGTATCTCTGACAATCCAGATCAGAAATGTGCCAGGGAGCGTAAGTCTAGTCGAACAGTGTAAAAGAAGGTGCCTAATTGTTATTCTCTCCGTTAACAGAAAATGCCAGAGCATTTTAGATGTTCTGCAAGCAGTGACGTTAAAGGAACGTGCCTCCTTAGAGGCTCTTTTGACAACTTAAGACTTGTTCAGCCTTAAAGATACTAATCTAGTGCTTTCTTTGTCTGACTATTGGGATTCATTCTTATAATATGAACGATACGCCTTCACGTTCTATGTTTTTTTCGCTTCAGGCAGGGTTTTCTGTTGTTTAAGTTTCAGTTCTCTTGCTAACATTGTATGTCGCCGTAGTCTAGTAGGTAGTGTGTTGGCTTATTAGACTTAAAGCCAGGGTTCGAGCCCCAGGCTAGACATCAAAACAAAATACAAAAAGTATTTCTTCGGCGATTTCCTCTCAGCAGATTTCTGGCAAAAACTCTGATAGTAAATAAATTGCCATGAAAAGTTTCTCAACAAATCTGTCGTTCGGAGTCGACTTTAAACTGTAGGTCCCGCCACTTATGTATAAAATTAACACACACAACATAAGTGGTGTGAGAAACTAGGTCAATAATCCTGACTGAAGGGTTCTAATGACAAATTATGTATGTCTCTTGCTAACACGCTGTTTATTCTCATGACTTTGTTTATTTTGAATTTTTCCTAATGCTGTCGATAATATTTTGTATGTAATCCAGCACAGTGATGAAAGAAGTGCATGAAACCATCCCTGCCTTACACTTGGGGTGAAATCGAAAGTTTTGCGGATGGCCAGAAGTCATCATAGTTGCTGATGATTATAAATATAACCTGCCGTGGTACTTTTGTGTTCACCAAACTGCTCCAAATATGTTGCCTTTCTTTATTGGGTCGTAGGTCTTCTCATAATCCTTAAAAACTGCATACAATGTACTGTTATTCTCACTGCTTGGGTTCAAAATAACTTAAATAATATTGAATTTGTCAATGCATGATATGCATGGCCTATAATATCTGCATTTTTCAAAGCTTTCTAATGGCAGCAAAGTATAGCATTTAAGGATTACAAGTTTATAAAATAATTTGCGGCATACTTTTAGCTGTTCCTAAAATACGTTTAAAAATTGTGTTTTTCCTTTAAAATATTTTTAATTAAATCTACACACTCAAACAGTTTTCTATGCCATTCGCATAGAATGGGGAAGGAGAGTCATTTATAAGCAGTAATAGCAGGCAATTAATTAAAAACGTAGTCTAGAATACATTTAGGCGTTTTGCATAAACCATTTTATTTATGAATTTATTATTCATGTTATCCATTAATCATTTTTGCTTTAATTAAATATTCTTTCTTTTCTTTTTCATTTTAAATTTAAAAGAATTCTAAAATATGAGTTTTTTTTTTTTTTGATGCCATTAATATTTAATTTTAAAGTATGCTTTCGGGCATTATTTTTTCAATTTGTTTTATTTTTTATTGTAATTTTTTTTGCATGTTTTTTTTTCTATTACCAGAAATAAAAGTCAACATTCTACACGATTTTATGACGTATTTCCTCCTTAAATGTCTTGTAATTTACGTCAATCTAATAATCGTTTGAAATGAAAAAGAGTGTGTGTGTGTGTGTGTGGCAACGAAATTTAAAACACATTTTCCGTTTTTTTCTTTAAAGAAAATTAATTCCCTCTTAAAACAAAAACGAAAGAACACACGAAACGATGACGATGAGCATAAATTCTAATCACGTACGATTTTTCCATGAGTTCAACTCATACGTCAGATCAATGTATGAATGACTGAATGAATGAACGAATAAACGAATATGAGCCACTGAATGCACGTAGAAATGTGGGAATTGTTCTTCATTTCTTATATCATTTTTCGTGTTGTAAATATCAAATTTCAAATCAAATCATTTTTGTGAAAATCATTGGAAAATATTTTTGAGAAAAATCCTTTAGCTTAAGATGCTTTTCCAACATAAATGCCTTACCCTTCCTTGAAATACCAATTGAGTTTGTTTATGGAAATCCTCAAATAAAATGGAATTCAAATTTGAATTACTTTTTCCAATAACTGGCAACTGAATTAGAAAATCAACACATTCTCCTCACTTTAAAGATTTTGGTAGAGAAAAAAAATTATAAAAAAAAACAGAAACTGAAGTGAAGTGAAGTGTGGTACAGGCACGCGCTGTCTCAAAAGGCTGTCCAATCGCCATTATTGATTCATTTGATACTTGAATGGCTAAACACACTAGAGCTGATCATCCCCTTAAACCTGATGAAAAAAATAAATTTTCTTTGAATTTTTTGTTGCCTACTTTTAGATGCTAAATTTAAACAATTTTCCTAACTTTCTTTCATTTCTTTTATTGTACAACTTTCCAGCCATTGCTGCACGTATTTTTCCTGTTTCTTTTTCAAAAGACTGTCCTCAAATGCAACACACAAATAAAACAAAAGATTTATGGGAATTGACCTTTGCTGGGGTTTTAAATTTCAACACAATATTTCCTTGTTGTAGACATACTAAACACACAGACACAGTCATAGTTACCAAGGCATATTATGCAAATTTCTTCTAATAACAGCTCCTAAAGCAAGCAGACTAAAGCAGGTCAAATGGTAGGGTTCATCTGTTCTATAATGGTGACAACCTGACACCAACTCACCTCATCGCAAACAGAAAACAGAAACCTACTGAATACATTAAGTATTCACAAAAAGCCACGAATAAATTAAAATATGTACACAAAAATAAACCGCTATACATATATGTATGTATGTATACAATATTTTGTTTTCTAATTTAAACTCCTAAAAGTATACTTTGATATTTTAAAAGTTAAGAGAAGCCTAAAAATATAACCTACTTTAATATTGACTGCTAATAGTCAAGTTGTCTGTTTTAAATAGAAATTCGTGCTTTTTTTTGTAAAGAAAATTAATTGGCCATGACAACTCTAGTCAGGATTACGACCTAGCTTCCTACACCACTTGTGTTGTGTGTGTTAATTTTTAGCCATAAGTGGCGGGACCTACAGTTCAAATATGATTCCAAATGACAAATTTAATAAACTTTTCATGGGAATATGTATTTACTCTCAGAGTTTTTGCAGGAAGAGAGGAATAAGCTGAGAGGAAATTGGAAATTTTATATTTCTTAATGCTCGAGATGTCTGAGCCAGAAGTTGAACCATGGCCTCTGGTCTAGTAAGCCAATAGCAAATACACTGCCTACTAGACTACAGCGATTTCGAGCCGCTTTACATCTTGAAAAGCGAAACTGTTCTGTAAACCGGCATACAAGTCAACAAAACTAGTCTCTGGCAGGTCAAAAATTTAAACTGGACAACAGCACACGTGACCATTCTCGTACCACAATACTGCACTGTAAGTCTACTCTATAGTGCACCTAAAATATTCCCACAGAGTTTCTTTTCAGTATTTTTTTTTTGCCTGCCGAATAACTGATCCCAAGAAGCAATCAAAGACGCAATCCATAAATTTTAGCAGCGCCACATTTGGCGTTAACAGAGCTAAATTTCCTCTTAACAGAACAAAATTTGCCCTTAACAGAGCACTGTTAGCAGTTTAACAGTATCCCTTTGAACAAGGCCAATTGTTTAGGAACTCATTTTGAGACAAATACTCTAAGTCTATGAGTACGATACTATATATGCAAAGGAAGGTTCCAAGGCCTCTTAATATAATCAGCAACAGAGTCACATAGAAAGTGATATGGTATTGAGAAAATTGGCCTTGAAAATATGAATTTTTGCTTGAAAATTCTCTAAAAGATCAGTGGCCATTTAGGAACATATAAAAAATAGTACACCATGCAGACTATATGCAAATGGTAGTCCAGAAGGTTCTCTTTCGAACCGTGGTAGTGGGATAGTTGGAATAATTCAGTCCTCCATCCCCACCAACCATCCTTTACATTTCAACACTTTTGTTCACAAATAATAATGATCATAATGAGAACTAAATTTTATGTCTGCACAGTCTGCAATAATTGTAATTTAGAAGAATAATCTACCATTGCCACTGTTAAATAGTTAACAGTGCTCTGTTAATAGCAAAGTTTACTCTGTTAGAGGCAAGAAGTGGCGCTGCTAAAATTGTGGGTTTGCGTCTTTGGTTTTTAAATTCGAATTTAACCTCACACACATAATTTTTTCTTGTGTTTCTAGTTTCTTTGCATATTTAATGCTTTCACATTCTCCCTTAAAATGTCTCTAAGTGTATGAGAGTTAATGACGTCATTACCTTTTTAATTCAATACATTAAATGCTCAACAAATTGTTCTGCTTTTGCTTCTCTTTCTTTCGTTTATCTTCACATCTCTTGCTACTCCATTTAATTTCAAATAGTCAAGTAAATTAAATTAAAAAAGAAGAGAAAGAAGGAGAGGAAAAGAGACAAAGAGCAAGAAAACGTGATTGGGTTTCCGGGGGCCATAAATTCTTAAAACAATGTTTTGTTAGGTTTTACTGCGTGTACTTACTTCTTTTGTAACACAGTGTAAGTGTAAGTGTAAGAAAGTAAGTGAGTTGGTGGCTGGTCTATTCTATTCTATTGTATTGTAATTTTATTTTATCTCTCTTTTCTTTTTCTGTTTTATTTTTTTCTTCTCCCCTAGTTTGTTTGTTTCTTATTTTATTTTCGCTGAAACTTTAAGTTCTGGGCTATAAATTGTTGTTTTTTTTTTCACTGTTTAAGAGAATATTATTTTTAAAAAAACCCCCAAACCCCCCTAAAGTAGGCAACACATTTTGATGTTATTAGAAGTGGCGAAAACACTTTTTTTTGTGGAGAGGGGGGGGGGCGTATATCTTGTGCTGTGTGGCTCAAGGATGACTTTATAATGTTGTTTTTGCTTTTGCTTGTCCTTTTAAAAGCTACTGACTACTGCACTTGTTGTTGCATTAGTGACGATTTCTTTTTATTTCTTGTGTTTTTTTTTCATTAATTATTTTTTTGCTGCATACGGTTAGGCGCAGAAAAATGTATTTAAAAAAAATTAGAACAGTTTCATTTCTTTTTTGTTTTTTGCTGTGGTTTTATGTCTTAAGGTTTGTTTTGCTGTTCTTTAGGATCCTTGTGCCAGTAACCGTTTCCGTTACTGTTTTGCTTTTGTTTACAGAAAATTCTACTGCCGGTGGCAAGTTGCGATTTCTATGCTCCCCTCCTCTACTATTAATGTTTGTGAATAAGTTGAGGAGCTTAAAAACACAGGGGGAAATTTAATATATTTTTTTTAATGTTACTTTAGCAGAATGAACGAGTATTAAAGTCATGATTGAAAGAAAAAAACTGTTTCTTGACGTATATGTACGTCAGTTGTGCTTAGATGTTTATAATTGATGGTAGAAACTGCAAGTTTTGTATATTTTTTTTTTCGAATCAAGGGTACAAATGAGGTCACTGTAGTCTTGTAGATAGTGTTTTGGCTTATAAGACGTGAGCATGGACTTCAACCCTTGGCTCAGACATCTCGGACAAAACGAAATATGTAAAGAAACAATTCTTTCGGAGACTCTCACTCAGCAACCTTCTGGCAAAAACCCTGAGGGTAAAATAAAATTGCCATGAAAAGTTTGTCAAAATTCTGTCGTTCGGAATCGACTTAAAGCTGTATATCCTGCCACTCATGTATAAAATTAACACACACAACATGGTTGGAGTGAGGGACTAGGTTGTAATTCTGTCTAAGGATACAAATTTGCCGAATATGAATTATAACGGTTCATATGTATATAAGTCTACCCTTTTTATTCACTTTGCGTAGAGAATATGTTACAGAATATCAAACTACGAACTGTTGAACTGCTGAACAAAAGCTGCGTATTTTTGAAACTACAGAAAATGTTTCTAGAGAAGTCCCTCTGGCGTCTCTACGCTGCTTATGTATTTGTATTTGTGGATATTGAGTAATGATTTGTCGCCCGTTTTTGTTTTTGCTGTTGATTTCTTTTTTTTTCTGTTCCGTTGAAATCGATTTTTGTTTTCTCGCCGATAAATTCCATTGACTTTTTTCGTGTATATTAAGTCATGGGCTCTTTATAAATATTTAAATCCACTTAAACAGTGTTTTGTTTTTTTTTTTCGTTTCTTCATCTTTTTTGACACTTTGCCAAAAGTTTTCGAAGCCAAAAAGTTTGTTAAATGACACTTTTTACACAGTAGTGTTTCATATTATATTTGAAATGGCTAAAGTTTTTGGCTGAAGTCAGCCTAAAAGTAGGCAAAGGGATTTAAAAATTTTTTCTGTTCGTTTTTTTGAAAACTTTTCTAACAAATTATTAAGGTAAGGTTTTGATAAATAGTCACGTTTTAAATTTATTTTGAATGAGAAAAAAAAAAAGGAACATTAAAGCCTAAAAGTAGGCTTTAGAAAAATATTCTCAACAATTCAACAATTTTTCTTTTTCTGTCATACCTTTTTAATTTTGAATTTTTATATTATTAATGGCGTCGTTGTAAGTAATGAAATTGAGGGGTGATTATAAGTTTCTTTGTAGCTTTTATATTGCACACAGTCTTAAGGCTTTAAAGCCTTAAAATATGCCATAATAGTCATACATTTATCATAGTATTTATGTATGCATATGCTAAGAAATCATAGCCAGAATGTCTTCACAATTGTAGAATTTATTTTAAATGTTTTCTTTCCATTTTTACTTTTCTAAGAGGTCCTCTATTATAATTTATTGGCAAGTGTTTAAATTTAGCAGAAAAAAGTAAAGTCTATCATAAGGGGTCTTTGGTGGCATTTGCTAAATGATGAACATAAATTTATTTCTTTATCTCTCTCTCTCTCTCTCTCTGTCTCAACAATAAATTTAAGTTTTTATCTTATAAAACAACAACAAGATTTAATTAATTTTGTTTATTTATTACATTACACACAAAAAAAAAACTAAGCATACTTTTAGGTGTACATACATACATACATATATAATGTGGAAAAATATCAATAAAATTAAATTATGAGTTTCCTTTTGCCTTCCAACTAAAGGTGTCGTTTAGCAATTTATGTTGAATATTTATATTCTGAAAACACCCTTAAAGTATGCTAATCATTTGAATTATTATGTTTATAGGCCATAATTATTATGCATAACTGTGTATATATGTATAACAGAAAAATTTTGTATTTCTATATCGATTTTTAGTTGACAATTAAATTTTTTCAATTATTTTTGACGTCATTTCCTGTTTTTAAAATTATTACGGCATACTTTTTGGCTGTTATAGAAGATCTATTTTGTTTATCGGTTTCAATCATGTTTTGGCATAAATTTTCATGAATTTTTGTTTTCTTTTTTAACATTTTTTAAATTGTTTTTGTCAAAATATTAATTTTAGCATGAAAATGTTTGTTTTATGCAAATTTATTTCAATTTTATTTATCTATTCGTTATGGTTACGTGAGTTTTGCAAAAGATTTTTAATTGACAGCATCGTCAAATGGCAAGAAATCATCTCTTGTTTGTAGGATTTCCGTTTAAATGTTTAAATTAATCGCGTTGCAAATTAAGTGTAAAAAAAGAAAGATTTTTTAAATTAAAATGTCAGGCATACTTTTAGGGGCAGAGGTTTTGTGCTTATATGCTATATGAAGTTAACTTATATGCAGATAGTTTAAAAAGTTTTTAAATCCTTAATGCATTACAAGCACACTTTAGTTGGTGTACTCCTAGAATTCAGTGTGAAATCCTTAAGCTGCTCCTAGCTTTCGTACTTAAATTGATCATTACAATCCTTTTAGTCAAGCCTACAACCTATGATAACTTCTCACATCACCCATGTTGTGTGTGTTAATTTTATCTGAGAGTGACGGGACCTACAGTTTAAAGTCTACTCCGAACCACAGATTTTTTGGGGAACTTTTCATGGCAATTTTATTTCACTTAACAAAAGTTGTCCTTTTCAAGGTTAAATGGTGTACATTTCGTTGCAAATTGAGAAACATTCTCTGTTGTAATCGTTGTGAACATTTAAACTGAACTTAATGGTTAGCTCTGATTATTTGTTTAGATTTTGAAATAAATTTCGTACATAGAGAATCAAATGAAATGATCGCATGCGTTTTAGTTAATTTTTAATTTCTAAAAATACTTGCGACAGGTACTGCATATTAGTCTTCGACCATCTTCCCACTTGCCAGCTGTAAGACCCATGAGTCCTTTTTACTTAAGTGGCAATGTGTTGAAATTGAATTGAAATTAATTTCAATCAACACATAAACCAACATAAATGCCCAATTTGTTTATGAATGGTTAAGGGATTTGAATTTCACCCGAAAGGATTTCAATTTTGCTTGGCAAATTGCTTTTGACGTCATTTTAAAATCATGACAACAACAGTTTCGCATGCTTAAACATACGCAAACGGATTTAAAAATAAATGTTTTCATTTTTCTTTCCACTCTCTCTCGTTCTCTTAAAAGATCTCATTAAAAGTTTATGTATTCGGAGGGTAGGTGTGTGTGTGTGTGTTCATAATACAATTTGCCCGCATTAAAATTTTCAATATTTTCAATGCTTTTTAGACCGCCACAACAACAACAACACCGATAATAATAATAATCAAAATCAATTTATAAAATTATCAACAACTGAACATGCCTGAATAAATGCATGAATGAATGAATGAATGAACACCTTTAAATAGGCAACAAAAAAAAACCGAAATTAAATCAAACGCATTTACGCACACAGCCATTGATGCCCGCAGAGCAGAATATACAGTCACCTACAGTGACAATATTCACACACACACACCTACATACACTTTACAAAACATTATACCGTTACTTTTTCTCTTCTTCAGTTTGTTAGTTTGTATTCCTTTCGAAGCTCTCTGGCATTCTACTGCTGTGGCTCGAATGATTATAAACATTTATTATCTGAAAATGTAATTTTATTTTCTGTTTGTGGTGTTTGCCTAAAAGTAGTCTACAAAAAAACGTAAACAATGGAACAAACAAAATTGTCAAGAAAAACAAGAAATTAGTGTAAATGCTAAAGAATAAATAATTTTTAAATAAATTTTAAATAACAAAGTCTGTATCTACGGAATCTTGTAAAATAATGAGGCCTGTTAACATTTATAAATTGAATACTCCTAAACACACACATACATATTATTTGACGCCTTGAAGTATGCTTTACAATTTGCCACACATTGTTTATCTGCTAGAAATGTTTATCATAAGAAAAGCTATTTGTGTGCAATTATTTTTCTTTATTTTTTGTAAGTCCTTATGGATAGAATAAAAGTTCAAAGTTTATCTATGTAAAAGACAGTTTTCTAAACGATTTTCTTTTTTAATGGAAGTTTTAAATAATTTAAATCATAGTCTACTGTTGGGGGATATCCCCTTCCCTTGTTTTGTAATTGAATTTTGGAAAATTGTTATTTATTTAGCTGCTCTATTTGATGGTATAGAAGTCGCCGTAGTTTAGAAGGTTCAGCGCTGGGTTATTAGACATGAAGCCGTGGTTCAAATTTGTTTCGGCGAGTTTCTTTCAGCAGTCTTCTTACAAAAACCCTGTAACTCTAGTGTCCATGCCTCTGCGCCATATAGAAGCACGGTTAGGATGAGCGTTTTGTCGAGTATTAATTTTGTCGTACGAGAGAGGTTTCTGCTACTCAGTTGCCTTTTGAGACCATAGTAGCATCTGTTGGCAAGACTGACATCATTTTTGGTGGCAGCGGCAGAGCCAATGAGTAGGTCACCTACTCAATGATAAAAGTAACACCCACATCATGTGTGGTTTGAGAAGCCAGATTGTAATCCTGACTCAACGATTTTAATAACAAATTAAGCAAGTGAGTAGTTAAATACTAACCTAAGAGGGAATCGATTACATTGAACTTAAAAATAATGAGTGCATTAGTAAGTTATTAAATAAATATAGCATAACTTTAGGCGAATCCATTAAATTGATTTAACTGGAAAAATAATCGTATTCAGAAATAGATTGTCGGTTTAACATGGTCTTTAAGGGGGAGATATTTAATATATTAAAGGATAATTTCATATTAAAAAAACTACAGTCTACTTTTAGGATTATTAAAAATGTCTATACATGTATACATGTCCATATTCGTATTTTTCCATGAACTTATTAAAACGTTGTATTCTTGTTCTCATATTTTACATAAAAAAAGACTCACAATTCACAATTTTTTTTTCATTATTTTTTGTGATAACATAACTAAAGCCTATTATAAGGCAAAATTAAACACGATGTTTTAAATGCCAGATTATCTTTTCTTGTTTCTCCCTTCTTTTTTGCTTTTGTTGCTGTTGTAATAAATCCATTATTTTACCTTTTTCCCCTCTGCCTATAAAGGTTTTATATTTGATTGGTAAATTTTTTTTATTTTATTTTATTATGCCAATAATATTATTTATTTAAAATCTGTTGTCATCATTCAGGCGCCCGTACTATACATATGTACGTGTTTATATACAGAGAGAGAGAGAGAGAGAGAGAGAAAGAGTGAATCCCTATACAATAACCTGAAAAGGCCGTTGAAAAGAGAATATCTTTACATTTGCTATTAAAATTCACACATTTACACCCACATGAGTGTATGTGTGTGGGTGTGTATGTGGTTTCACATAAAATATTGACAATTTTAAATATTTAAAAAACCCTAAGGACCGGTTTATTGTTAAAACCCTGATAGGTAGGCTTTCATTGCTTGCTTTATGCATTTAAATTGGTTGTCATTGATGAAAGTTAATATAATTTTTGTTCTACTTTTCTCTCTTTTATTTCCATGTTTTGCTTTAATTGTAGCCTATTTAAAGGCTTTAATGCAAATGCTTTTTTAAGGTTTTTTTTCGTTTAAGTTGTCATAATAACGTTAATTTCCCTTTGTTTTTTTGTTTTTGGTCTTGTTTAACAATTTTTTTTTTGTTTTTCCTGAGGTTTACTGTGCTTTCTGTAATGCATAGCTTTTATTGTTGCCTATTTTTAGGCAGCCAAATGGTAATATGAATGTATAAAGTGGCCAAATTAACTAAAAATACACAATGTCAGCATGCAATTCTCTTGTCACAATTTTGTAGAATAAATTATTTGAAACCGATTGCATGAACGAATGCATTAACAAAACCGCACATATATTTTTGTGGTTAAAATATTTAAAAACCATTTTGTTTTGGACTTAAATTGCGCTTTTTATGAAACATGGGTTTAAAGTGGAGTTTAATTATAAGGATTAGTGTACTTAGGGGAAATTATAGCATTTATTTAGAAATTTTTGCATACTTTCAGGCAGTTAGAAGAAGTTAAATTCAAATATTTTGAAACATTGGCGTTTTGTGTTTGAGTTGGTCCCTTAAAAGATGTGTGAGTTTAACAAATACAGGCAAATCTCGGTTTAACGAACGATATATTGTCAGGCCTTTTCGTTAAATCGAAAAATTCGTTATATCGAGACTTTTTAAAATCATTTTATTTAAATTATGTAAACAAAAGAAATATTTATATTCATTTTATGAAGATGGTATTTTATATTTAATCTTAAACTGATGAGATCATAAAAATAATTTACATACATATTCCTCCAAATTACAATTTTTTTTACATCTCACAGTAAAGATTAGGAATACTGGAAAAAATCGTTTATTAAAGTTTGTTTTTGTCCTAGTTGTAAACTTTTTTGACTGCTTCTTCCTGGATTTCTCGCAAGACCAATGACTTTGAACAATCTATATTGTTTTGCTGACTCCATAAAATACAAGTTTCAAAACTAAACTATCGCCTTTGATAACTTTCTTCCTGGAGCACTAGCTTCTCCAGCATGTACAAACGTTTTATCTGGTAGCATTTTCCAATACTCGTAGATACCAGTTTCGTCCGCGTTGAAAATAGCATCAAGAGTTAGTTTGTGCTCGATTATAATTTTTTGCAAATCTTTTTTAAAAGGGTCCACTAAATCGGTTCGCGAAGATAACTTCTCTCCAGACTCTTTAAGAAGTCATCACTTGCGTGGAATCCACCATTATAAAGTCGGTTTTCAAATTCTAAGGCTTTGGTTTTTAAAGTAATTCCATTAACTGGATTGTGTTTTTTCCTCTGCTCAAGAAACCAACGATGAAGAGTCTTTTTTCATCAGGGGATACTCACCATTCTTTAGAGATCGGCGATTTTTTAATCCATTTTTGGTAGTTTCTAAATTTGTCATAATTTTGGTTTTAATTTATGTTTTTTAAAGTACAGATTGAAGATTTTGGTATTCCATATTTTATAGAAATTTTTTTAAGGCTTGGTCCTTTTTTACACTCATCTAATATTTTCACTTTTTCATTCAATGAAATTCTTTTTCTTTTTCCCATATTGATAAACACACGTGAACACTTGCACTCTTAAAAACTCAATAAAAAAAGATCAAAGCACATACAAAATCGTAGTCAATGAAAAAAGGTAGCGGAACTCTAACGACTATTTTTGTTTTTATTTTCTTTACTCCTTTCTGTTCGTAATATTGAGAAGACAAATTTTTAAATGTTCGCTATATAAGATTGTCAATAAAAAAAAATTATTTGCTTGATTTTTTTTTTTTTTTTGCCATTCGTTATATCGAGCTTAAAATTTTTGAAGCGTTCGCTATATAAGGTAGTTAATGTTAGAAATTTAGGTGTTCGTTATATCGGATTTTCGTTAAAATGAGATTCGTTATACCGGGATTTGCCTGTATATGCCAATAGTTTGAAAAATGTTGCATATCTTCAGGTCGCTATGAAAGAAAACGTGAAAAACCTTTATTTTGTTAAAGCCAAGAATAATAAAAATGTTAGCATATTTTCAGGCAGTTAAAAAGACAGTAAACCATCAATTTCCTTGTTGTCAAGCTTTAAAAATAGCAAATTACCGTCATTTACTTTAATTATCAGTATTTTTTGACTTTTCAGACGCCATGTACTTCTTTTTTTTCTCTCATGTTTGCCTGCGTGTAAGTGTAGTCGCACGTATGTAAGAGAGTGTGTGTGTTTGTAAATACAGTTATTTTTATGCTTTAAATGACCTTTTCCATTTTTATACTGAACTCTCGAATCTTGTACCAGTGACGCATGCAGCACATTGCTTGCTCCTCTCTATCTCCTCTCCCTTTTGGAGTCTCATCTTCAGCAGTTTTATTTTTTATGTGGTTGTTGTTGTTATTTTCGGAATAATTTTTTTTTTTTTTTTTTAACTGAAATTTGATTTTATCATGATGACGATGTCGCCCGTCGTTTGTTGTTAATTTGAAAGTGACGTTGTCTTGTTTTATTTCTGTTCTGAAATGCACAATGAAACCGTAGCTGCATAAATATTTATTTTTGGTTTGACATTTTCCCTTTTTGATGACTTTTATCTTAAGCCTTCTGTAACATTTGCTTGAAACTACAGAGAAAAAACTAAATTACTTTTGCATCCTTTAAGGCGTTTACTAGGTTAATCACAATAATACACTTCTTGGTTTCTTTAAATTTATTCGCCTAAAAGTAGACTTTAATTTATAGGTTTTCTTTTTGAAATTATGAAAACCTTAAGAACAAAACAGACTAAAAGAGAGAGAGAGATAGAGGAAGTGGGTTACAAAATTCTAAAAATAGTTTCTCTATCCGTCTGCAAAATTTTATTCTCTTGATTTTTCTGTTTTCAAAGATATTTTCAACATCAACAGACGTCACAACATTTTAGTTTCACAAGTGACACTTTGTTATCACCAATGACATACATTTACAGGCAACAACAACAATAACAATAAATCATTAAAAATGTTGTTATTGCCCTCCACCTCAATCTATTGTTTCAAGAAGACAGAGAGAAAACTAGAATTTATTTGTCAACTATGCTAAGGGGGTCACCTCCAATAGAATCTGTTTGAGTGACACACAATTTTTCTTTGTTTGTTTTAGAAACGCTTTTCAAGTAGAAATTCTTTTTGAATTGTTTTGCAGACCAGACTAGACCAGACATCTTTATGTCACAGTGAAATGTAAATATTTCTGCCGTTCTTCCTTTCGTTTTTCCTTTCCACATTACTTACTTTATTGCATACTTTTGAACGTTTTGGCAACGTGTCTCTCTCTCTATTTTTGTAATAAAACACCTAAAAATAGTCTTTAGTTTGTGGTTATATTTTTATAAATTTAACCATTTGTTGTTCATGATGGTTTATTTACAATCAAAAGGTAGTTTCTGTTTTAAATTGCATTTCTGAGTATTTTTATGTCAGAGCGCCTTAAGGTAGACAACCGTAGTTTGTATGATTTTAATTAAAAGCATTTTATTGCAAAAGTTTTTTTAGAAAATATTTGAAAAATTTTATTTAAAGGCTAGAGTTGCTATTTTTAATAATGGAACACGTACGAGGGTGGTCCCCCAAATTAACCAACTTAAAACGCAACAAACATAATCTCCTTTTGGATCGATACACCTTTTCTAGCCTTTTAGTTTAAGGTTCGCTGTTGGACTGGCTACTAATGGTATTAGATTTGTTTCAGGTATTCTATCAGGATCTTTATAGATGGTATGTGGATCTTAAGATGCATTAATAGTATTACCATATTACCAACGACTGTCCGTTATTTGTTTAATGTGACATATTCACACTGACTCTGGTGGTTAGCGGTGTTCGCAACTACGTCGTACGGCTATTCATGATATCGGTGTGGTAAAATTGTTTCATAGGGCAGAGAGTTCCTTCTCGAGAGCTCATAAAGGAAATAACGATTCCTAAAAACAATGCAACATGCAAGTTCGACTGTAGATGTGAGGCCGTGGTTCAAACCCCAGCTCAGACATCTCGAGCAAAACGAAATATGAAAAATATTTCTTCGGCAACTTCCTCTCAACAGATTTTTGGCAAAAACTGAGAGAGCAAATAAAATTGCCATGAAAAGTTTCTCAAATATCTATCGTTCGGAGCCAACTTTGAACAGTAGGTCCACTTATCGATAAAATCAACATACACAACATGGCTGGCATGAGATCCTAGGTTGTAATCCTGATTGCAGGGTTGTAACGAGTCGTCAGTTCTGGACACCACACATGCGAATAGCAAAGTTTTTTTTTTTTGCTTCATAATTCCTTCCGTTGTTTTGAGCATATTACGTATCAAGGATAACCAAACAGGACTCCATTACCGTGTGGTCTACTCATAGAGTCATTAAGGTCAATGAAACATTTCTAGTCATGTTAGAAGCTGTATTTAATCAAGCTGGCACCTTCATTTTAAAAACCAAATATGTGGCTGCTCCCATTAATGTCCTTCTTTTGCTCGTGACTCGAGGAAAATTTCTGATACATATTTTTTCATAATTTATGATAATTATAAGCATTCATACTTATTTTAATATCATGGAACCTCTACTCATATTCAAAGTTTGAAGTACTCATCATATTCATACTTAACAACACGTATGATGTTGTTGAGTTCGACTCTTCATAACTCAACATACACAAAATAAGCAAAAAATAAGTATGATTCGCGTACGAACACTAAAATACTTACTAAAGGGTGCGCCAAATAACTTTTTCTTTTTTGAAAATGCTTTAAAAAAAAACTACTGAATATTTTCTCAAATTTCTTTTTTTATTTGAAAGTACAATCCTTCCGGTTAATAATGAAAAATAATTTCATTCAAATGGCTGCCTTGGCTGGCCATGCAGTAGCCTACACGATCGGTCCAATTTTTAAGCACATTATCGATTGTGTGCAGCTGTATTTCGCCAATGGCTTCACGAATATTGTCCTTTAAAGCGTCAATTTTCTCTGGCTTGTCGGCGTAACACTTATCTTTGACGGCACCCCACAAATAATAGTCCAACGGTTTCAAATCGCAGCTCCGAGGTGGCCAAACGACATCAGCTCTGCGGCTGATAATGCGATCTTTAAAAACAGGGCGCAAAACATCGAGTGTAGCTTCGGCTGTGTGGCACGTAGCGCCGCTCTGTTGAAACCAAATGTTGCCAATATCTTCCTCTTCAATTTTTGTGAACAAAAATTCGTTCAACATGGCCCGATAACGATCGCCATTGACTGTAACGGCCACTCTTTGCTCATTTTCGAAGAAAAATGGCCCAATTATGCCTCTAGACCAAAATCCACACCAAACAGTGACTCGTTTTGGGTGCGTCGGCTTTTCAATGTATGCGTGCGGGTTTTCTGTGCCCCAAATGCGACAATTTTGTTTGTTTACATACCCGCCAAGACCAATATAAGCTTCATGAAAAGATGATTTTTTTTTGCCAAAATCGGCATCTTCTGTAAGTCGATCGCAGGCCCACTTAGCGAAGCGAAAACGCGAATACACAACCATATTCGTTCAGCGGAAGGATAAAACTAATTATCTGTCAAATCAGACATGAGCTAAGTGTTACCATTCATGAAATAAACACTAGTTGAAAAAAAAAAACGTTAGAAGGCGGACCCGATAGAAGGTTATTGTTTGCTCTGCTTTTTTTTTTTTTTTTTTTTTATGAAACCAGCACTCAGGGGATGGCCCCTACTCATGCAGTGCATTGTGCAGGTTTTTTAGGAAAGGTGGAAAGGGGGAAGATGCGAACGGCAAGGAAACGAGTTGCTGCTAGGTGACTATAAAATGGCCAGTGCTATACCTTCACCATTAGACAGTCTACAGGCAATCGTCCCCAAGAAGCCCGCAGTTTCTCTGCTGCTCTGTCTTTCTTTTTTGCTTATGTGTCATTTTTCTTTTTTTGTATATGAAACAACAACTAAGACTGTAAATTTTGATGAGTGAGTGAGTCACTCGATTCATTTATAAGTATTCTAAGTATTTTTTTAAAGTTATGAATCTAAATGAGTAGCCTTGGCTTATGAATCAAACATATTTCGAATGGTATGAGTTTGATGTCAACGTTGTACGCATACTCATTGCAACCCTGTACTTATAAATCAACGTTGTAGTGTGAGTATGAATGAATCAGACTACATTGTTAAATTTCATTATTGCTTGACTCCTCACTTATATTCAAAACTTCACGAGTGTGAGTATGAGTAGTGAAAAAACGATTCATTGCTGATCTCTGTTCGTGACAGTTTCTTAAAAACAATTTGGTTTTGCTTCTTCGTTAATAATTTTTAGAAATCTTTTCCATTTTGTTTTCGTTGATGAAATATTGTGAATAAATTTCTTTTTTCAACTTAAAAAAAAAAACTTTTTTTTCATTTTAAATTAAATTAAGTTCTCCTAGAAACAAAAAACAAAATCAATATCAATAATTTTTTTTATTCTCTTGCGTTTCTTGAATATTTATTTCCTCTATTTCTCTCTCCCCCTTTCTCCCTTTCGCTCTTATCTCTGGCAACTTGAAAAGAATCGAAGGAAAACAGCAGGAATTCCTTGTATGCTTGTGTCAAAACTTAAATCACATCCTTTTTAACATTTTTTTTTTACTTTACTTTTCGTCTAATCCTGATAAAATGTAATTCAAAAAGAAAAAAAAGACAAAAAATTTGTAGAAAATGCGACAAAAAAAGTTGAAAAAAAAAATAAAATTTTACTTAAAAAGCAACCCTTTTCACCAAATAAATGAATGAATGAGTGAACGAATGAGAGCTGAACTAAAAATGTCTTTCCATTTTTCAAAATGAAATTTATTCCTTCATTTTCCAAATGCCACGAATACTACGAGTCTGCTGCCACTGGAGACAAATTTTAAAGAAAAACTGAAAAAAGAAAACTTTTATTTGTCGACACACTTTGCATATTTCAAATTTCCGCCGTTAGCCAAGAGCATAGAAATTTATAGAAAATTAAAGATTTTCCAAAAGAATATACAGTAATCCCTCATTTTACGTCGCAGTTGGTTCCAAAAAAAGGCGACGTAAATCGAAACGACGTAAATCGAATTTCATATTGCTCATACTACAAAGTAGTATGCTTTTGACAAGGAACTTAAAAAAGTTACAGTAATGCCTCGATTTACGTCGCAGTTGGTTCCAAAAAAAGACGACGTAAATCGAATGACGACGCAAATTGATGTTAGAGGGAACCAAAAATTTGACGACGTAAATCGAAACAACGTTAACCAAGGTGACGTAAATCGAAGGATTACTGTATGTCAAGTTTTCAGCACTTTTATGCTACAATAGATACTGTTTTGCCTTTATACACGGTATTATCAATGTCATATAAAAAATTTATTTAAAATTCATTGGAGTCTAGAACTTACCATTGCCTTACAATGTGAAATAAATTAAAGCTTAGGTGAAGGCGAAAAATATTGTTACGTTTTTACCTTTTAAAAACGTTTAAAATATGAGCTCGTAAATAACAAATAAAATAAAAATAAATTTGTGTTTTTCGCTTTAATTAAAATTCTTCATTATTCGCATAATTCTGTGTGCCACTTTTCACAACTTGATGTAAACAACAACAATTGCTTTATTTGTTATTCCTCTGTTTATATCCTTTGTATAAACAATAACACTTACTAGACGATTATTCGATAGAACTTTGTAACGGAGATCTTCAAACCACGATTACTCCCTTCAAACACACCGCGTCTTCACACAAGACTGACTGAACTTCACTTACTTACTCGCCTGGTTTGCCTTCCCTTTTATATGGCAGAGTAAACAGTCTGACGAATGTTCATGACTTCGCATTTTCGAAATCTCTATTATTATTATATTATTTGTGTATTTTTGTTTACTTGTTTACCATTTTTTTATGTTGGTGTTTGTTGTTATATTAAGCAGTACGATAATTTGTAAACAAGTTTGTTTACTGCATTCTTTTGTTTTTGTAGCATTTGTTTATAAATGTAATGTTAAGCGATGTAAAAGCAAAATAATATATATTTTTCTGGGAACTAAAGGTAAGCGATCATAGACGACTTATGTTTGCTGAATGAGCTCTAGAAGAGTTGGCATGCAACTTACTTACCAATTTTCATCGAAACATCATCTTCGCCGATGAGGACCATTTCAGGATGAAAATTGTCGAATTTGAGACAATATCAATAATGCAATCCAATGCAATCTCAGTATAAACCGACTAAAATTGAATTTTTACTCTTCCAAGGGCACTACGAGATTCTAGATTTTCCGATGCTAGAGCATACGGTAGATCGATCAAGCCAATTGCTTAGATTAATTCGGGGGTTTATACTAAAAATTTAGTGCTACAGGCAGCAACTGGAGTCTCTGTCCTAAAGTTTCTCTGTGGCTCTGTGATATCAGGGTATATAGGCGCCTCATTTCTATAATCGGCGTGCTTAATACAAAATCACGAAGGACACGATGGGATGTCACAAAAATTAAACGTTTCTATTGGTAGGCAGAGATTCTATTCCCATAAATACAGATTCCTGGCGTCCTTGTTCTTCTTTAGACAATAAATTTGTCATTCAGATAAATAAGAATCTTAAAACTTGACTGATCTAACACTGGAACGGCTAGAGATCTTTCAGGGTGGTTCTACATCTAAAGTTGGATTTATGGGCGATTTTGTCATCATAAGAAGGGAATGAAAAATTGTCTTTAAATTCGGGGATGATTGCAGTCTGATTGAAATCGAAATATTTTATGTTTATAGGGATGTACATACAACAGACTAAAACATGACCTGGCAGTCATTTTAAACGCCATCCATTCTGATTCTGGCGGTCGAGACATTGCTTGAATACCAAGACAGGAAAGAAACATTGTCCTGTAATGCATTGACTGCTGCTTCATAATTTGGCTGTATAATTAGTGTCTCATTTGTGAGGCTTAAAGGGAAGTTTGGAAAGTTCCGACGGTCACAAAATCGAAGGAACCTGTAGACTCTGCCATTGTAAAGTTCAGCACTGTCCAGTAATCAAACTTATGCACGTCAATCAATGTGATTACTGATCGATTCGTGGAAATGACTGATGTCAACAGCTTTATTGATCGTCAAAATAACTTCTGTAGAGGCCGCAGCGATGAAGAAAAGGTGAAGACTATTATTTGAATATAAGTTCCCTTGCTACAGTCGATTTTGTTCAGGTTTTAGAAGACACTACTGCTACTAAGTTGTTGAAGTGAAAAAACTGACTTGTGCGCCTCAATTTAAAGTTCTTAGTAATCTATTGACCCATGTAAAGTAAACCGCAGTTAAATGTACGCAGCCATTTGAAGGGCATGAAAATGAAATTTTCAGTCAATTGCAGTGACTCTTAACCAAACCGTTTACATTTCCCTCAGAATATTGGCAAGGCAATGCATATTTCATTGTCATTCTTTACATTCTTTCTGTGTTGATGCTTTCCCTGACGCTATCCTCTGCTCCTAATGGAGTATTTTATTGGAATTTTTTTGTCTTTCGAAGACAAATTGAATTTTTTTTCCTTCTTTTTTTCAGATGAAAATATAAATGAAAGACAGAAGACTTAAACAAATTAAGGTTGGAAATTCTAGCGTAATGAGATCCTCGGTAGTTTTGAAATCTTTAACTCGTTTGAACTTTCAGGCAAATGACACCTCTCTGGTATCTTTATTTCAAGACGTTAAACGAGTGCTTGGTGTTGGCTTCAAATAAAGTTATTCCAGGCATTGATTTCTATTGTCTCTTCTTCTTACACTGTTAGTTGTGACGTAATTTTTATTATTTTTTTTTTTTTGTTTTGTTTTTTTGGTTAAAAAATCTCTGAAATTCCTTCGTTGAAATTTAATTAAAATTGTTAAATTGTTTTTGCTATCGTTTGCTTTTATCTTTTGTTTTAAAATTTAAAAATTCCCTAAAAATTATACAAACATTATTACCATCCCATTTACGCTGTCTTTGAGAATATTTGCGAAATAAATGTTGCCTACATTTAGGAATTCTTTAAGTGCCTTAAAGTAGGCAGTAACTATTTGTATGACAATGAGAATTTCTTTTGAAATATTATAAAAAAAAAACTGTTAAATTGTCAATTTTATTGTATTGTTTATGGAATCTGCAAATTAGTGGAAGAAAGGTTTCGGATTTCCGCAGAACATTGAGACGGAGATTATTATTGGAATCGGAACTGTAGAGGATTTTTTATTTTTATAACTATGTTTCGTAGTTCGATGTTTATTTGGTAAAATGCAGTTGAATACAGGCCCGTATGCCTTTAGGACTCAACTAGTAGTCTTTAGAATGTTCATACGTCCTTAATTAGGGCCGATGAACAGTCAGTTGTTTTTATAATTTGTTTTTCTAAGCCTGTTTACTGTCTTAAGTTTTTAAAACTGTGTTTTATAATCAATTGACATAAATTAAGGTGCACTATATTATCCAATTTAATATATATGGGCTATTTTAAATAAATTTTTTTCATGAAATTTGGTCCTTAAGTCCTTAACTAGTGAAATATAACTTTAATTAACCGTTGCATAATTTAAGGCAAAACATTTATTGCTTGCTATCCTGCACTGCATTATCATGGTGTTAAATTACTTGTAAATTCAACAGATTTAATATTCAAGATTATCTCAGTAAGATTACCGATAATCTGATGAATAAATTTCATTCAAAATACAGTCGTGGACACACAATTAAGTCACTTAAGCAAATTTTTCATTTTTGTAAAAATTAAAAAGATTTAAGAAGAATGGAAACAAAAACAACTTATATTTATTAATTTCATATGCTTAATAATTAATTAACAACAAAAACTTAAATACTTATTCATTATAAAAAATGTTTTGGTACGAAGTTGATATCAGACTTAAAATTTAAGTGGAAACATAATTAAGCTTGGATTCATCACTCCATACGACTAATTTCCAAAATTTTTCGTCTTTGTGGAGGTGGGTTTTGGCAAATCGAAAGCGTTGCTGAATATTTTTTTTGGATACATTAGGTTTTCTTCTCGCAATACGCCCATGGAGATTATTTTCAGTCAAGCGTCTTCTTACGGTCATTGCCGATATTTAACAGCGTATTCCAACTCAATGCACGATCTAATCTGAGTAGATGTGAGGAATGGGTCAGCTTCACTCATCCTGGCTATGATTTTATCTTCAGCAACGGTCGTTTTGCTGAGGAAAAAATAAGGGTTCTTGATTGGCCAGCTCAAAGTCTCGATCTGAACCCTATTGAAAATCTTTGGGGGATCGTAAAACGAACAGTTACAGCCAAAAAACCTAGCAGCAATAAAGCACTTTGCAGCTTATCCAGGCAGAATGGAATACCCTTAGTCCTGAGCAGTGTCGCAATTTAATCAACTCAATGCCTCAAAGATGTACTGAAATAATACTCCAAAAAGGGTGCCCCACAAAATATTCAAGGTTCAAAATAGTTTGGGTGAAAAATAAAGCAATTAAATCAAATTTTCAATAATTTTTTTTCAGATGACTTAATTATGTGTCCACTTAAATTTTGATCTGATATTACCTTCGTACCAAAACATTTTTTATAATGAATAAATATTTAAGTTTTTGTTGTTAATTAATTATTAAGCATATGAAATTAATAAATATTAGTTATTTTTGTTTCCATTCTTCTTAAATCTTTTTAATTTTTACAAAAATTAAAAATTTGCTTAAGTGACTTAATTGTGTGTCCACAAGTGTAAATTAAAAAGACAATTAAACTCAAGTAACGGGACAACCATAACGAAATTATGGCCGCTTTTTATTCTCACAATAGTAAGGCAGCATTATAATCGTTTCCTTTAATGTATTATACACACACTCACACACGCATAAACATATAATTTGGTGTTCAGTGTTATTCACTGTTTAAGGCTTCCACTGTACATTTGCATGTATTATTAGTAAGAGTTGATGTTGTAACACAAACAGAAAAAAAAATTTACCAACAAGTGAACTCTGACGTTTGCATGTCGATTAGAACATTAGCATGGCGTGTTATAAAATACAAAAAAAAAAAGGAACAAAACAATACCAATAACAACAACAGCAACAACAATTAAACTTTTTTTATTGTTTTGTTTTCCTTTCGATTAAATGTTAACGTAGTTGTTGTTGTAAATGTTATAAATGTTTATGGTAAACGTTGAAATAAAAAAAGAAAGAAAGAAAAAAACGAAGCGAAACGAAATGAAAATAATAACCGCAAGTAACCATTAAAAGAAAATTAAACAATAAAAATAGAAACGGAAAGAAAAAGGAAACAACAACAACAAAAAGAAAAACAAATTGAGTAACAGGAATAACAATTAAAAAAGCAAACAAACAGTTATTAAACACACGCACACATTTCCTTACACAAGTTTAATGTGCTTTTAAAAAAAGAAAACAAAAACATTTTCAATATGACTACACTCTCCCTCTGTCTCTCTATCCGTCCTAAACTGTTTTTTTTTCTTTTATTTTTTCATGTATTTAACAGTGTGTGTTGTAGTAAGTGCCGCATGTAAAGTGTAAACAAAACTGTGTCAGTTTTAACTGGTAACCAGTGTTACCCGCAAAAAAAAAAACCAAATTTCTTTTTCTGCTAAGAACATCAGAAATGTGCGTGTATGTTTGAAAATTATTAGTTACACTTCCGTGGAAGCATTGAATAAGATTGAAATAAAAACGCCGTTAAATATGTTAAGAAAAGTTTTGTGTAAGAAACAGACAACCAGTAAGGCTTACTAGAGGCATTTAAATACTCCAACTTCAGGCTCTTTTTTCTTCTGGTTCATGTTATTCCTTGTAGTCCCTTTAAATTAAAAGAATAATTCTGTACACTCCTCAATTGGCTAAGAAGCCTCCTGTAATCTCTAATATATAAAATTCTCGTGTCACGATGTTAGTGGTTAAACTCCTCCGAAATGGATCGACCGATTTTCATGAAATTTTGTGTGCATATCGGGTAGGTCTGAGAATCGGACAACATCTATTTTTCATATCCCTAAATGTTAAGAGGGCGTGGCAAATCGTTAAAATTTAATATTTAGGTACCTATTGATCGTAGACGAATAAAATTTCAAAAATGGACGTGACAACCCTCCCCCTTCAAGTGATACCTATAACTCTTAAACTACTGAACCGATTTTTACCATTCTTTTATTGTTTGAGAGCTTATCAGGTTTAGATGGTTTAAAAAAAAATTCGATATAGCAAAAAGTAGGCGTGGCAAACCTTTAAAATTGAATATTTAGGGACATAGTAATCGTAGACGAATGCAATTTTTTGGGTAAGTTCGTAGAGTCAATATCGACTCACCAAAAATGGGCGTGGCAACTCTCCCCTTTAAAAGATACCTATAAGTCGGCTAATTCGATGGTTTATAAGTACATACATATGTACATATATAACATGTATGTCTGTTAGTTTTTGTTTTGGAGCGAGTACAACAACTACAATTTTGTCAGCGCTACCCATGATTCGGACCTCTTATTGTTATTCTTTGTATGCCTCACCTAAATAACGTACGACTTCGATTAAATTTTGAACTAGATAGTAAGTTGCTTTTTTTTAAATAACTGTTTAATGCAGCGTATTACAATAAATATATAATGTGACCTGTTTTGTGCAATAAAAAAAATTAATTTTGGGCGGGACGGAGTTCGCCGGGTCAGCTAGTTTTCATATATTTTTTGGTAAATTGTTTTAGCTTTCGCAAAAGGTTTGTGTCTTTAATACTGTTTTGTGTCATGATTAGTACCTTGCCTGTTATACCACTCATGTTGTGTTTGTTAATTTTATTCATGAGAATCGGGACTGATCTGCAGTTTAAAGTCGACTCCGTACGAAAGTCTCTTCTTTTTTTTTTTGCCAGAAGACTGCTGACTTTATTATTCATTTTTGTTTGATATGTCTGAGGTGGAGTTTAAACCTTGGGTTCGCATCTTTTAGGGACCAACTAGACTATGCTTACATACATACATACATCATTGGTCATTACAACCCTTCAGTCAGGATTCTGGACCTAGTTTCTCTCACACCACTTATGTTGTGTGTGTTAATTTTATACATGACTGGCGGTACCTACAGTTTCAAGTCGACTCCAAACGATAGACTTCTTTTGGGAAAATTTTCATGACATTTTTTATTTACTCTCAAAATTTTTGTCAGAAATCTGCTGAGAGGAAGTCACCGAAGAAATAATTCTTTTTTTTATATTTTCGTTTTGATGTCTGACCTGGGATTTGAACTGTGACCTTAATAAGCCAACACACTACCTTCTAGACTACGGCGACTTCTACATGTCGCTCCTTTATTGCAACATAGTCATATCTCAAAAAATTAAAAATTTGTAGTTACTTAAGCAAAACTGCTCTTTTAGACCTTCTGTACATGTTGAAAAAAAATCAGTTTTATATCCCAAGCTGAACCGAAGTTATAGCAAAAAGTGTTTGCGGCAATTAGATCATAGGACTTATGTCTTGAAAACTTAAATCGAATTTTGCCAAGTTCAAGTTTTTTTGAGATATGACTGTGTTGCAATAAAAGAGCGATATGTATGTACATAATTGGTATTTACAACTCTTCAGTCAAGAATACGACGTAGCTTCGCATTTTGTTTTGTTGGAGATGTCTGAACTGGAGTTTGAACCGTGGGCTCATGTCTAATATGCCAAGACACAACCCACTAGCCTACGGAGATTTTATATTATATGGAGCCATTGAAATCTCGAAAGACGATTACAAGGAAACTTTATCGAACAAAAATATTCTCTTTGGAACAATATTTTACCCAAAAACTCCGCGGAACATTCGATTTTTTTCCTTATAAATCCTTACAATCTTACATAGTTTATTTCTGTTATTTTTACACCTTCCCCCATAGTAAGTCGCAATGATTTTTCTATTAGAGAATGAGTTAACAACTTTTTAGAAACTTAGGAGTGGAAAATATTGCTCAATCCTATCATTTCTTTCAATCGATGTCGAACAATTGCTCTGGAATACATTTCTCCTGAGAAGAGAGTATCAGAATTTGTCTTGATTCTTTGATAGTCTCCCAAAATGTGCAGGATACGGGAAGAAAAATAATGCAAAATTTTTTTACAATAATAGCCAAAAAATTTGCAAAAATTTCCACATATTTTAAGCTACACCCCATGCCCCATACTTAAAAATATTTCATTTAAATTCTGATTTTATTTTAAAACGCAATAACTGGATGATGGTATGGGGTATGCTGCTTTAATCCCCTGAATTATTTTTGGTTTATTGTTTTCTGTTTCTTTTTTTTTTTTTTAATAGCCATTAATTCATAGAATTTAATTAATTATTCTCTCTTAAATAGAAACTTTTAATTATACACACTTTCCCTCGTTTGTTTTTTGCATTTTTTCATCATAATTATTTGCATAGACGTTGGCTCTGATGTTATTTATAAAAGCACAGATTTCCTAGTAAAAGTATTTTGAAAAGTTTTTCTTTTATTTTTTTTTTAATTATTAATGGAAATTATAAAACAAGTTATTTTTAATATAAATGTAAACAAAAATAAAACTGAAAGTAAACTTTTAAAAAAATTTAAATTTTAAAAATATTTCCTTTTAAAATATTTTTATTTTAAAAATGTTGGAAAAAAAATTTGCTAAATAATCCCTTTTCCCTAAATTCTTTCTGAAATCATTTCTTAACATTGTTTTTGATTTTTCTGTCTATCATTCTTCAGTTAATTCTCTGTATTGCACAATCATTTTACTTTCAAAATTCAAAAGTGTATGTTTCATTAACAAACACTGAATTATTACCCTTTTCCTTCCATTTCTTATTGGAAATCCTTTAAGAAAAACATTAAAATTCCTGTATTTTTGTTCTTACGCACACAATATTTTTTTACTTGCATGGGAATTTTAAAGAAATTCAAGTGTGTATGTATGTGTGTGAAAAAACAGTACGAAATATTACAAGCATGACATACTAAATATGTATGCCAAACAACGTTATTTCTTTATTTATTATTGAAACGACGACGACAACACATCGCTAAGAAAATTAACAGCTACACACAGCTCCTCTAATTCTCTTTATTACGTATGTATGTATGCGTACGTAATAATCTATAGAGAGTATGAATACTTATTCATTCACTCACTCTCTCATACAAATGCTACTCAATAAAATACGGATTTTTATTAGAGTGTATACAGTATGCAAACACGCACGCACACCACTTAACATTTTTATTTAATGACGTCGATGACGACCATGATTGTTTTTATTTTTTTTCCCCCAACGAAGAAAAAAAAAACACGTTGAGAGAGTACAACAAAAAAAGAACACTAACAAACAATGTGTATATGAATGTTTGTCATGACATGACACCACTATAATATTTATTCTAGACAATTATACACACTCACACATATTTGCACTTACATTGTCTTACACAAATACACACACACAACAATTTAGTCGTCATCAGCATAAACACAGTGTGGAATAAAATAAAGCGGATTTGAGTTTTTGGTGGATTTGGAGGGAAATTTTTTACAGAAGGCCAGTATTACAACTTGGCCTTAAAGTTGGGTTTAGTTAAAGGTAACTTTAGCCAAAGTGAACTTTAAAGTCACCTTTAACTTCTTTTCGCTATTACAACCTACACATGAAATAAAGTTAACTTTTTCAAATATATGACAGTGTCGGAGCAATGTCGATAATATTACCTTAACCCATTAGATCCCAACTATCTTTAAAACCAAAAAAATATTTTATTGTGTTAAAATATATTTTATTAGGATCTACCATAAAATAAAATAAAAAAAAAATTAAAATTTTTTTTTTTGGAAAATATGTTTTTGGGGCTGTACCCAAGCGAGTACACCAATATTTATGCTTACCAAATAACACTTTCCTAAATTGTTTAAATAATTTTTTTTTTTATCAAATTATAGTTAATTAATCTGTTTACTTTACTTTTCACTTAAATTCGACTGCATTTAGTTTAAAATACAAAAGATATACATACGTCAACATATGATGAGAAGTGCAAAAAATGACAAAATATAAAAACACTTACAGATAAAAGAGAATGATAACTTACCGTTATATTTTTTTACTTTCTTTTACTATTTATTAATTCTTTACATTCTCTATTAATGTTATGAAAAACAATTTTTTTAAAAAAGTCAGTAACTTTCTGTATATAGCGCTATAAAGTCGGTGTACTCAAGCGAGTACAGTGGGAACGAATGGGTTAATAAAACAAGTTTTTTTTTAAAAACGCAGTGGCAACGAAGAGCCACTTTTTTGTTGTTGTTGTGATTGCTCATTTCGTTTATATTTAAAGTTGCCATATTGAAAATAATATAGTAATATGGCAAGTTCAGACATAAACTTAACTTTAAAAGTTACCAGTAGGATGATCCACCCTTTAGCTTAACGCTCACTTCTACCTTATTGTCCACTTATAATAATGAAAAACAATTTCTTTGCCCGTTTAAAACCTACCTTTAGTTAACGGCAAGTTGTAATAATGGCCCTAAGATGGCTAAACTACTGAACCGATTTTTATAAAATTTTCACTGCATGTTGCAGTGAATAAGCGTGGCGAATGTAGTACAAAATAAATAATTTTTATTGTTAAGTTAAAGAATGGTTACATACAGAACAGGAACTTTATTTGTTCGAACTTCTTTTCTTGAACTTTATTTTGTATCCAGTTTTATTGAAGTATAGGGTCTTCCAGCAAGGACTTCCGTACTTGGACAGTTGCTATTTATTCAGTCCGAATGACCATAGACACCGACGTGTCTTCGCTGAATGCACGGACTCTGGAGCAATGAATTTGAAAATTATCCTCAGCAATGTCAAACTTGGTACGTTACCAAATCCAATGAAATCCAAGAGAGTTTAATGTATCCCGAAAAAGTCCCTGTTTGGTGCGGATTTTGGGCTGGTGACGTGATCATATCTTTTTTTGGATAATAACGTTGGCAAGGTCATCCCTGTCAATGTCAATTTTGGTCTGAGTTGACAACGAAAATGTGGTTTCAATAGGACGGCTCTACGTCCTACATTACTCATGCCAAATTGAATATTTTGCACGAGCAATTTAAGGGCATAGTCTTCTCACGATCAGGTGATGTTGAATTTGCTACTGAGATTGGACAGTTTTTCCCCGTTGGACTTTTTCTTTAGGGTTTCCTTAAGTCCCAGATATATGCGAAAACCTCACAAACCACGGCGACCCTCAAGGCCAACATAACCCATGAATTTGGTCACCAGATTCATGCGCCATTGTTATGATAAATTGGACATTTCGATTGCTAGTAATTATTTTTTTATCGACAATTGGCTTTCCAGAGCCTGATGTTACCAACATTATGAGTAATTGTGCTTTCCTTGTTAACTTTGTTACAAGAGGTGTGTGGTAAAGAGAGTGTGTTACGTGTTCCACGTGTTTTTCAATAATTATTAAAAAATAAACTCTTTTAACGCCCCGTTTGTACCAGCGCCGGATTTAGCCGGCATACACAAAACGCCCTGTGTGTACCAGCGCCAGCTTTAGCCGGCATTCATTTTCCGTTTTGTGAAGAAATTCGAACATCAACTTGCCATCATGCAATGTGCACACTTCGCGGCGTAATGCCCGGTTCAGTAGCACGACTTCGGCGGAATGGACTGCGTTAACAAAAGGGTTAAGAGAAGAACTACTGAGTAACGATGTAATAACCGCATTCAACCTAAAAAAATTGGGTTGATATAACAGAAAAAAAAAATGAGCACGAAAAAAATGTCAAGTAAGCAGGAACATGTTTAAAAAAAAATTGGAAAATATTTTCTTTTCTTCTTCAAACGCAACGTTTTCATTAAGAAAAAAGGAGAACTTTTTAAAACACTTCTGAGCAACTCTGTTGCTACTACACGAGACATCATTATTCACTAACATGTCAATAATATTGACATTAATTTTGAAAAGAACGAAGAAGTAAAAATAAATGTAAACTCATTGAGTATCTTTAACAAACATTGACTGGCATTATGTATTGCAACGTACACATACAAAGACACATGGAATATGTAGTGAAGCTAGGGTTTGTAAAAACTCGATTCCATCTTAGACCGTTTTAAACTAATATCGATAGTGTATACTGAAGCAAACTCTGATAGCTTACGTAGACAAAATTTACTTCAATAAACAGAAGTCAAGATTTTGTCTGAAGATGAAACTGTCTTCACTTTATTTGCACACGATTCTTCTAATCTAATCAACTGCTTTATAAGGTTATTCGTGTCAGGTGTAAAGTGTTGGACTCGGGTTCAGTTTTATTGCGCTTTCAATATACTTTTGATTTTTGTCACCTGTTATCTCACCTGAAGAAGTAAGGCCACGGTTCAAACTCCAAATCAGACATTAAAACGAAATTTGAAAAAATATTTCTTCGCCGACTTCGTCTCAGCAGATTTCTGGCAAAAAGTCTGACAGTAAAAAGAAATTGCCATGAAAAGTTTCTCAAAAATCTGTCGTTCGGAATCGACTTTAAACTGTAGGTTCCGCCACTCATGTATAAAATTAACGCACACACAACCTAAGTGGTGTGAGAAGCTAGGTGGAAATCCTGACTGAAGAGTTGTATTGACCAATTATGTTTTGGAATGTTATCTCAATTTGTAAAATGGGTTAATTCGACCTCCGGGTATTGTACTTGTCTCAATTGACAAGTACACATCCTCTAACCTATCTCAATCACGTCAGTCAATCCTTTCTCCAAAGATTTTTTAAAACCTCGACTGCAAGATATTCAACTCTATTGCTACATTACACTACCATCGCAGTGTAGCTTGAGTTTTACTGCTTTATGGCGAAAATTCCATATTTTTAAGCAGAACTCATCTCTATCGTAAAAGACATCCAGTCGAGTGACCAGGGATTCGGACAAAGCGCTGCAAGCAAAAAGCGTTCTTCAGCTGCTCTATTCATATGGGGATTGCTTTTCCTGCATAAGTTTCTGCTGTCACTAACGCCCATAAACACTACTTCCGCACTCCTCTCTCGAGTAATCAATGTTCATAGTTTCCACACGCTACACTGGAGACGAAGTGGGGTCATCCCCTGAGTATTCGTTGTGTAAAAAACCTGATTTCCTTACCGAAGCCTGCCTTACTGCGACTTACGTGGTATTTCTTATGAACACACCCCTCTAAATGCAGCGTTCATTTCCATTAGATAAACATGTCATGACGTCGCCGTAGTCTAGTAGTTGGTTTATTCGACGTGAGGCCGTTATTCAACCTCGGGCTTAGACATCTTGAGCAAAACGAAATAAGAGAAAATATATGTATCTCTCGGCGTCCTCCTCTCAGCAGCCTTCTGGTAAAAACTCTGAGAATAGATGGAAATGGCATGAAAAGTTCATCAAAAATCTGTCGTTGAGAGTCGTCTTTAAACTGTGGATCCTGCTTGCCACTCATGATCAAAATTGACACACACAACATGCCATCGCCAACTCATTTGTTGAGCATATCTGGTACTCCTCGATTAAACGGAAGGGCGCATAGACTTTTTAGACAGCAACAGTACTTTGATAAATGTTTTGTTCAGAGTAGAGAGTTATTTTTGTATTTCCGGTGAGAAGGCTTTCTACTTAAACTGTTTTCCGCAACCAAAGTAGCATTCATTTGCCAGCAACACTGACTGGCCTTCTCTTTATCTTTAAAAGTTTAAAGATTAGGGTTCAAAAACCCATTCTTAAATACCTTAAATCCCCCCTCCTACTTATGTTGCTTTAAGCAACAACGAAAACTTAAAAAAATTAAACTCGAAACAGTTGAGGACTCCATTATAAAGACACAACACACCGGCAACAACAACAATTACAAAAAATCTGAAAAAAAACCTCTCTCTGACCAACGTCTACCTGGGTAGCTTGCCGACTGACTGCTGTTGAGTAAAGTAGAGTACGAAGTGGAGGCAAGGCGAGTCTATGTTTGTTTGCCTTTCCAATTGAATTTTCAACAACAAAATTCTGTACCTAAAATGTTAAAGTGTTGCTAACTATTGTATTAGATTTAGTGCATAAGTGTGTGTTTAATATCACTCTCGGGTATTTTTACAATGAAAGTAAATATCATTATTCTATGAGAATAGAAGAGAGAAGAGAAAAAAGGTGGCAGTAGTTTCAAACCATGTCTAGTTTTTTTTTTTGCTCTCCTCTCTCTTTCTCTCTCTATTCTAGTTTTATTATTATATTAAAGAGTTTTTGCTGTATTTTTACTAGAGAAAAAACCTACTACAAGAAGAGCAAAAACTTTTATCGTTTCAGTAAAAAAAAAAAAAAACAGGAAAAAACCCAGAAAAGTTTTGAAATTTTTTCATGTCTTGTCCTGTCCTTTTTACATATTTTTTTATGTCGTTGTCGTTGCATATTGCCCCAAGTACACTAACTGTTTTTATATACCCGAAGTCATATTGTTATTTATAAAATGATAGACAGACAGACAGACAGACAGGCAAACACATATTTGCTCGAATACAACACATAAATACTTACGTATAAAAGGAGTGAGTAACACAATAGTTTCAGACAACAAATATCACTGAATGTACTTTGAAAGGCAAAAAAAAAACGAAAGAATGCGACACAATATATGTGTGTGTGTGTTCACAATATATATGTGTGTGTGTGTAGCAGCAGACAAATGGTTGCAAATCACTTGAAAAAAAAAAAAAAGAATTGTTTTCGTATGCCAACTCTTGCCAAAGGTGGCTACTACCTCGTGTTAAATTCAACTCCTCCATGCTTGTGCTAAAGGACTCTTAGGGATGCCATTCTATGGCAATACTAATGCTCCCTTCTCTGGTATTTATTCTTTTGTTACTTCCCGTCAGTAGCATGTGGCCACAACAGTGTCACTCCAATCAGATCTCTGATCAGTTGAATGTTAATTATTGTGTTGCTAATCAGATTCTATCCATCTTTTCTACTTCAGGACGAATCTGAAAGCATTAAATATTCAAAGAAACTAGAAACACAAGAAAAAATTATGTGTGTGAGGTTAAATTCGAATTTAAAAACCAAAGGCGCAAAACCACACTTTAAGCAGCGTCACTTCTTGCCTCTAACAGAGTAAACTTTGCTATTAACAGAGCACTGTTAACTGTTTAACAGTGGCAATAAGTAAATTATCTACTTTGCAATTATTGCAGACTATTGGCATAAAGTGTAATTCTCATTATTTTTTATTATTAATTTTCTCAAATCTCAAAATATTTCCAGCTATTCCACTACCATGGTTCGAAAGAGGACGTTCTGGACTACCATTTGCATATAGTCTGAATGGAGTACTATTTCTTATATGTGCCAAAATAGCCACTGATCTTCTAGAGAATTTTCAAGCAAAAAAATTGATATTTGGAAAGCCAATTTTCTCAATACCATATCACTTTATATGTGACTCTGTTACTGATTATATTAAGAGGCCTTAGAACCTTCCTCTGCATATAAGGGGTGATTTTTTAAGAGCTATAGGAAAATTTTTCAAAAAAAAACACATAAAATTCAGAAAAATGCATGAAATCTTTATTTGAATCGATAGTACGGTCCATATAATTTAATGTTTGAAGATTATTTCTTGCAAATGTTGACCGCGACTGCGCTTCAAATGGTCCATCCGCTTAGTCCAATTTTGGCATACTCTTTCCAACATTTCGGCCGGTATCTCACGAATAAATGCTTCAATGTTGTCTTCCAATGCGTCAATTGAAGCGGGGGGCTTGTCTGTATAGACATGAGCTTTAACATAGCCCCACAAAAAATAGTCTAAAGGCGTTAAATCGCACGATCTAGGTGGCCAATTGACCGGTCCCGAACGTGAAATAAAATGTTCACCGAACTAGCCTCTCAATAAGTCCATTGTTACGCGTGCTGTGTGGCATGTGGCACCGTCTTGTTGAAACCACATGTCATGCAAGTCAAGCTCTTGCATTTTGGCTAAAAAAAAAGTTAGATATCACCTCACGGTAACGCTCACCATTCACAGTTACGTTACGATTCGCAGCATCTTTGAAGAAGTACGGTCCAATGATGCCAAATTCAATGATTTGCAAGCGTTGTTCGTTTGTAAGACGATTCATGGTTAAATTATAGACCAAACTGAAGATGTTTGACAGTGAAACAAAACACGAAACGTGCGTGAGCTGTTTAAACCAGTGTTGCCAAAAAGATAATAGCTAAAAAATCACCCTTTAGTATGCTACTCATAGACCTAGAGTATTTCCCACAATTATCTCCTAAACAAGTGAGTTTGTTCAGATGGATACTGTTAAATAGCTAACAGTACTCTGTTACGGGTAAATTTTGATCTGTTAAGAGGAAATTTTGCTCTGTTAACGGCAAATGTGGCGCTGCTAAAATTTTTGTGGATTGCGTCTTGGTTTTTCAAATTCGAATTTATCTTCACACACATTTCTACTTCTTGTCTTTCTTGAGGAGTTGCACTGCAGTACTTATCTGGCAATATCGTTTATTTATCATTGTTTTTCACTTAGGTTTCCTTATTTATTCATCGAGAATATCCTCGTGATTCTTTGCAGGCACCTATTTAGCAGACATGACGTTAAGTCCGTCAACTCCATGTTTCCATGCCATAAAAAATTACGAATTTGATGTTCGTGTTAGAACGTCAGAGATACTAAAATAAGGGATTTTGAAAATTTTTCTAGAACTGCTGCACTTCTTCTGGCCCCCTTACGTTCTTAATAGTGTTCTTGCACCATTTTTTTTGATATATATTAACGATATACCGAAATGTTTAAGAAATTGTAAAATTGTTTTATTTGCTGATGATGGTCTTTTATATATTAGTCAGTTGAATCTTATTGATGCTGTAAATTATATTCAAGCTGACTTAAATGAATTACTATATAGATGGTTATGTCAAAATAAGCTATAATTGAACTGTGATAAAACTAAGTATGTATGTATATGATATTTAATAGAAATTATGAAGAATGTATTAATATAAGGCTGAAAATTAAGGAACATGAAATTGAAAAGGTTGATAAAATGAAATATTTATGCATCATTATTGATGGAAAACTTAAATGGGACGATCATGTTGATTATGCTGAAAGTAACATCGCAAGGAAGATAGGGTTTATGTATCGATCATGTAAATATGTTAGCAAACGGCATAAATTAACTATTTATAGGTCAATAATTGAACCTTATTTTGTTTATAGTCCGACAATTTTATTTACACTTAATAATGCACAAATGAGGAGGTTTCAAATACAACAGAATAAAATTATGAGATTTATACTAAATAAGGGGTACGATACTCCGGTTGCCGAAACGATTGAAAGTTTGAATTGGCTAAATGTGAGACAATTAATAACGTACCACACTTTGAAGTTTATTAATAAATTAAGGTTAGGTAAATTACCAAGTTATTTATGTGAAAGAATTCAATATAATTTTGACGTACATGATTACAATACTAGAAATAGGAATAATATGAGACTGCCGAGAATGAAGACTGATCTTCAAAGGAGAAGTGTATTTTTTGAAGGGTTCAGGATGTTTAATGAGTTACCAGATGAACTTAAGCAATGTCAAAGTGAAGGGATTTTCAAAAGGCTATTGAAGGAATATTGTAAAACATTATTTATTTTGAATTGATGAATGTTTTATTTTATTATATAACTAGCTGTACCCTGCGCGCGTTGCTACGCCTCCAACTAAAACAAATTTGAATCATTTTATTGATTTTGTTCATTTAAAAAAAAATTGACATAAACTTTAAAAATGTAGAGGTTTTCGATTATGAACATTTATTGAAGTGCTGTCGGAAATTAGAAACCTTTCCGGCTCATGCGCAACAACTTTGCTAAAGGTCATAACATAATCAAATGCACAGTTTACGATTTAATTCATTTTTATTAATTTTCAGTGGCGCCACCTGTCGGAAATTTGTCATACCAACCTAGAAACCTTCCCCGGCTCATGCGCAACAACTTTGCTAAAGATCATAACATGATCAAATGCATAGTTTACGATTCTATAACGTACATACAAACATACATTCATTTATATATATATAGAGATAGATTAATGTATGGAAAATGTAGTATTAGAAAAATTTGTATCTAGGTCTAGGAGACCGTAATAATAATAAATAATAATAATAATAATAATAGATTTTGTCTTGATCGAAAGTATTTCCTTTTGCTTTTTTTAAATCAGATTTTCAAGTTTCATGCTGAATTAACCGTATTTTAGTCTCTTTCTTCGTAACAAATTTTAGGCTCTGGCCTCGAGCCTTTTCTACGCTCTTTTCTTAATTCAATCAAAGTTTTAGAAAGTTTTTCTGTTTTTTGTTTTTTTTTTGTTTTGCAACTTCCTGTGTGCTTTTTCCGTACCCTATAATGACATGCCCTACAGCTGCTGTAAAAGCACAGAAAATATAATGCGAATACGAGATTGTAGGTAAGCGTAGTAGTAACGAGGGTACCTTTGGGTACATCTCCCTCTCTCTCTCTCGCTATTAAATTACCATTTGCAGCACCAACAGTAACAGCAAGAACAACAACAGCAACAACAATCATTATTCAATTAAATAAAAATCAAATCAATGTTAATCAATAAATGTAATGTTGGCTGGTTGGTGTGTGTGTGTGTGTGTGTGTGGTAATTTTACACTCTTTATGACATTATCATTGACGGCTCAATGGCCGCGTTACACTTTTTATTTTCTTCTTCTTCTTCTGCTTTTTTTTTTCTTCTCCTACTTCTTCCTCTCTAGATTCCACAGACACATCGATTAGGGAGGAAATACGTTCAAAGAGAAAAAAGTTATCGATTGTAAAAAAATATTGCAAAATGAATCTTTCTCTCTCTCTTTCCCTCACTCTCTCTCTCTCTCTCTTACCCTTAACATAGGCTTCCCCTTCTTTATCACCATCATCATCATCGTCGTTGTAATTTTTCTCACATTTTACCTCGTAAATCCTTGTATTCCCTTGTATGTACAACAGATATTCCAGATGAGTTATGACAATCAAATAAAAAAGAAATGTTTACATGCACTATGGCTCCTTAACTGATTAAACATAAACGATGAAAAATTAAAAAAAAAATTTTAATGATTAAAAAACAAAATGCTGTAGCTCTAATGGACTTGGCCGAACAGACAGAGGCTCTTCTTTGGCAACAGGCAGTGAAAAGAAGTGTTAAATCTACCTACGTACCTACCATCATGCCAGAACGTTAACATACAGGGTGGCTGATATGTGTTGCAACCAACTTCAGGTTGTTATCATTTGTAAACCGCTCGTCTGACAGCTGACAGATTTATTCCAGTGACAGTTCATTTTATTATTTACAAGCTTACAAAAGCATTTTGATCTATTGCATTCAGAAAAAAAGTTATTCGTGATGGAATTTAAGCGTGATAGTGTGATTGCTTTATATTTGGCTGGAAAACCACAGGTGGCTATCGTTCGAGCCCTCCAGCATTTAAATGTGAATAAATCTTTTGTTTCTCGTACCATTGCTCGTTACCGTGATACTGGCAGTGTTGCATCGCGTCCAAAAAGTGGACGAAAAAAAACGGTAACAACACCAGAAATGATCCGAAAAGTGAAGGCCTGCTTTGATCGAAATCCACGCCGCAGTGGTAGAAAAATTGCTCGTGAGCTGAACATATCGCGAGAACGGATGCAACACATATTGAAAAATGAGCTTGGACTAAAGCCATTGAAGTTCCAAAATGTGCAAGAGCTCACCGATGGACAAAAAAAAAGTAAGACTGGAAAGAGCCAAGGAGTTACTTCGCTTGCACGAAAGTGGCCAGTTACCGAATTTGGTTTTCTCCGATGAGAAGTCATTAAAAATTGAGCAGTTTGTGAACAAAGAAAATGATCGGGTTTACTTGCCAAAGAGGTCAGCTGAAAATTTACACATGCAATTGGCCACCAGAACTCAAGCGCCGCCGATGGTAATGGTGTGAGCCGCCGCAACGGCCGATAGTCGCTCCCCGCTCGTATTCATCGACCGTGGGGTCAAAATACATACCTAATTGGTCATTACAACCCTTCAGCCAGGATTACGACCTAGCTTCTCACACCACTCGTGTTGTGTGCGTTAATTTTATATGTGAGTGGCGGGACCTACAGTTTAAAGTCGACTCCGAACGACAGTTTTTTGAGAAGCTTTTCATGGCAATTTTATTTACTCTCAAAGTTTTTGCCAGAAATCTGCTGAGAGGAAGTCGCAGAAGAAATATTTTCATATTACCGTTTTGATGTCTGACCTGGGATTCGAACTCGGGCCTTCAGTCTAATAAGCCAACACACTACCTACTAGACTACGGCGACTTCAAAATAAATGCCGAATATTATCGGGAAAATGTCTTAAAAACAGTATTGAAGCCCTGGGCAGACATACTTTTCGGCCGCAGACCATTCACATTCCAACATGACTCAGCACCACCGCACTCAGCACGCGTCAACCAAGAATGGCATAAAGAGGAGGTTCCTCGCTTCATTTCTACCGCACAATGGCCACCAAAATCTCCGGATCTCAATCCGTTGGACTTTTGCGCCTGGGGCATTTTGGAGAGTAAGGTTCTCACTAAAGTGTCGATCATCTCAAGACGGCGCTTCGCCGGGAATGGGCCAAAATACCGCAGAGCCACTTTCGTGCAGCCTGTGATGGCTTTGTCGGCCGTTTGAAGGCCATAATTCGTACCAAAGGTGGCCAATTCGAACAAATCTTAACTGATTCTAAAATTTGATGTTATTTCCAACATTTTTTGCTTTTGAACAATAAGTTTAAAAAAAAAAATTAAAAAAATATAGCGCTTTACTTTGTTGCATTATATATCAGCCACCCTGTACATACATAATTGGTCATTACTAACTGTTTACGACCTAGTTTCTCGCATCACTTATGTTGTGTGTGTTAATTTTATACTTATATGAGTAGAATCGAATCATACTCATAATTTCTCTGATACTTATACGCATTCATACTTATTTTAAGATAATGGAACCACCTTTACTCATATTTAATGAATGATGCTGGGAGCGAGTCACTCGAATCATTTATAAGTACTTATAAATATTTTTCTAAAGTTATGAATCTAAATGAGTAGGCTTGGCTTATGGATCAAACATATTTCGAATGGTATGAGTTTGATGTCAACGTTGTACGCATACTCATTGCAACCCTGTACTTATAAATCAACGTTGTAATGTGAGCATGAATGAATCAGAGTACATTGTTAAATTTCATTATTGCTTGACTCCTCACTTATATTCAAAATTTCATGAGTGCTTATGAGTAATGAAAAAACGATTTATTGCTGATATCTGCAGCCTACCACTTATGCAATTTCCACCCCCTACGTTCCGGAACCCTTATAAGAGTTACATTTGAATAAACGGAAATTGCTCTGAGAAATCCTTGGCATTCATGGACAAAAACGAATATTAACACTACGCTCCTAAGGGACTATATCGCAGCCTGACTACCCGATTAAATCAAGAGAATTTCAGGGAAAATCCCACCACTCAACAAGTATTGCGAAGCCTTCAAAATTGCCCCGACCACTGCTTAGAAAACACTGCAGTCGTCAGGCAACTAATAAGAAAGTTTAATATCAGAACACTTAATAAATATACCACCACCCTGCCACCCTGTCATCTTTCAGCCATCGGTGCAAACGTCAAGGGTTTCATTGGGAATCTCCCGGGTCCATTAGTAGCTAATTGCCATGAGTACAGTATAGAAGTGAATTAAACTTGGAAGTCATTGAATTGATTTGAAAGTCTGTATGAGTTTCTAATACACATTCCGTCTTTGCTAATTACTGAAAAGCTGAGTAGCGCAAAAAACGATTCATTGTCGATCTCTGTCTCCTACCCATTGTGCAATGGCTGTAGTATATGATTTACAGTAGCAAGAAAAAAAGTTTCTCCTTTCGATTTTTATATCAATTTCTGGTAACATTTGTTAGTACATGGCATAATTATATGTGCATATGTATGTACGTATGTATGTATGTGTGTATGTACTGTGAGCGTCAAAAGAAAGTGTACAATTCAAAAAAATATACATTAATAAATTATCGTTAATTTTTTTTTCAAATTATTTTATTGCCAGTTTTTAAAATTGAAACAAGAAGAAAAGAATTAGAAAATTTTGGAAATATTGTAAAATTTTTTCGGGCACTCTCCTTAAGTGGAAAACTTGAGTTGAGATTGTTAGAATTTTATCCATAGTGTACACTTTCTTTTGACGCTCACTGTATATATGTGTACTATTATATTGTATGTACAAGTCTAAATAGGGATTTGAATTTTATGTATAATCATGTCTATACTTTATGTATACTCCCATATATACATATGTATGTATGTACTTGTATTTGTACTTGTATTTGTGTATGCAATAGATGGCTACTCTGTTTTTTTTTCTTTTTAAAAACATTTTCAATGAGATTTTATTTTATTTTTTGCTCATAAACTTTGGTTGCTACAACATCGTCATCATCATCATCATCATCGTTAGCATTACCGTTATCATGGTATGGTTGTCTATGTATTGCTAGTGGTGGTGGTGTGTGATGGTAGTTGTTTAGCCATTGGGGGACATGCAACAATATTGTAAAGATTTGTTGCTGTCACACTTAATATTTACCACACTCGAGTGTATGATGATTGTGTAGCAACAACAACAAAAACAACAACCAAACAGCAATGGCGCAACAGCAAAAGCGTCTAGTAAAACATTAAAAATAAAAAAAATTATTTTCCAAACAAGTACATACATACATAAGTATGTGTGCGTGTGCGGACCTGCTCATGTACTAGGCCATTTGGAGTAAAAGTGGAGAGTGGAGAGTAGAAGTAAATTTTATTAAATTTTTTTTCCAGTTTATTTTCGTTATTATTTATTGTGCAAAAATTTTTATGAAATTTATGAAAACACAATAAAAAATATGTTGCAGCACTAAAGTACAAGAAAGAACGCAAGGAAAGGGGAAAAATATTCCATTTTGATTGCCCATATTACAACAAATTTTTTCCAATTCTTATTTTTATGAATTTTCTTTTTAATGATGGGCACAACTGTTAGCCCTTGTTGTTGATTAAATGGTTCCGACCGAAGAGAGGGTGAAAGTTTTATGAGTTTTGTTTGCCAATGTATGTGACGTGTCTTCTTCTTTTTTTTTCATCTTTTCCTTAGGGACCTGGGGCAGGCAACAAAATAATTTTCCCATTTTCTTTTTATTTCATTGCTACATTTCAGTTGCAGTACCAATATTTTTCAACAGATCAGGGGATTGTTTTAATGCAGCGTGTTCTAGAATGATAGAGTTGCCATCTTTCATTTTCTAGAAGCAATAACTTTTGTGGTATGCTCCCTAATCGGTTAGGATTAAGAACTAAGCTTCTCACGGCACCACATTGTGAGAGTGTAACATAGAACTTAAAGTCGACTGCGAACAACAGATTTTCTGAGAAACTTTTTATGGCAATTTTATTTTAATCTCTGAGAATTTTTAGCAGAAGACTCCTGAGAGAAAATCAGAGAAAAACAATTTTTTTTTTGCATTTTTTTGTTTTGTTTGAAATGTCTCATCTGGGGGGTTTGAACCGTGGCCTCACGTCTAATAAGCCAACACGCTACCAACTAGACTACGACGATTGTCCACATATGTGGACGTTTGATTTTTTTTAATTATAATCGTAATAATAATAAATACAACAAAAATTTGATAATAACTTATTGACTACCAAATCCTCTAACAAGAGAAGTAAACATTTTACCGTTTGTCTGCACTGATGATATTATTTCCGGTGCATAGTTGGATACTTAAAAAAAATGTCAAATAATTCTTTGACAATCTGTTTTATTGGATTATATCAGGAAGTCGTTAATATTTGAAAAAAATAATATCAGATTTATTTAATATAATAACTACCTAAAAAATCACTACCTAAAAAATCTAACAGCTGCACTAAAGTTAACCCTGGAATCAGACTGGACGGTATAAGTCATTATCCTAAATACAAGGAACTGAAAAATCCCCCCAGATGTCACGATAAAAATTGTGTAAGACGAACTCTCTACATTTGTGAGCAATGTTAAGAATATATATGCCTGATATGCCCGGAATGTATGAAAGCGTTTCACACATACATATATTACCATTAACGCTCAGTGGCCACAAATGTGGACGTTATCCCTTTTGTGAATTTTAATTTTTTTTTTTTACTTTTTGAATTCCTATTAAAATAAAGTTCATTAATTTAAAAAGAAAACAAAATTTAATCATTTTTTTGTCACCATAAAAAAATCGTCCCTGAAGAGGTTAAAAACCACTTTTGGCAGCGTCACTTCTTGCCTCTAACAGTGTAAACTTTGCTATTAACAGAGCACTGTTAACTGTTTAACAGTGGCAATAAGTAGATTAGTCTTCTATTTTGCAATTATTGCAGACTATTGACATATTGAAGTCGCCGTAGTCTGGTAGGTAGTGTGTTGGCTTATTAGACTGAAGGCCCGAGTTCAAACCCCAGGTCAGACATTAAAACAAACTATAAAAAAAATATTTCTTCTGCGACTTCCTCTCAGCAGATTTCTGGCAAAAACTTTGAGAGTAAATAAAATTGCCAAAATCTTAAAAATCTGTCCTTCCGAGTCGACTTTAAACTGTAGGTTCCACCACTCATCTATAAAATTAACGCACACAACATTTGTAAGTAGTGTGAGAAGCTAGGTCGTAATCCTGATTGAAGGGTTGTAATGACCAATTATGTATGTATGTATATATTGACATAAAATCTAATTCTCATTATGATTGTTATTTGTGAACAAAAGTGTTGAAATGTAATGGATGGTTGATGGGGTTGGAGAACTGAAATTTTCTCAACTCTCAAAATTATTCCAGCTATCCCACTACCACGGTTCGAAAGAGGACACTCTGGACTACCATTTGCATACAGTCTGTATGGTGTACTATTTCGAACATGTTCCAAAATGGCCACTGATGTTCTAGAGAATTTTCAATCAAAAAATTGATATTTTCAAAGCCAATTTTCTCAATACCATATCACTTTCTATGTGACTATGTTGCTGATTATATTAAGAGGCCTTGGAACCTTCCTTAGTATTTCCCATAATTAGCTCCTAAACAAGTGGGCTTGTTCAGAGGGACACTTGTGGCAGCCCCAAGTCTGTCAGCTAGTGAACAGAGTGAATCTGGCAACACTTTAGAATCAAAAAGAAAGAGAAAGCAAAAGTTAATTCCTCGCGTCGTCTTTGCTGCCACAGTTGTAGAAAATTTATCTCGCAACGTAAAATAAATCTTTTGTATCTTTTTAATATCAAATAAATTTAATAATAGTTATAAATAGTTTAAGACTTAAATAACGTGTTTTATTCACTATTAACTATACACTGTTAAATAGCAATCAGTGCTCTGTTAAGAGCAAATTTGTTCTGTTAAGAGGAAGTTTTGCTCTGTTAACGCCAAATGTGGCGCTGCTAAAATTTATGGATTGCGTCTTGGCTTTTCAAATTCGAATTTATCTTCACACACATGAATTTTCGCCTATTATTTCTACCAATTTCTAGTTTTTCTGATACACTCATTACGATTTCCCAGCTTCTAAATTAACTGTAAAGTACACAACTCTGTTTCAAAGGCTGTTTGTATAAAATTGAAATCTTTTTTTGAGTTAACCAGATTCTTCTGTTGCACTCTTTATAAGAAATTTTAAGAAAATTTCTATTTTCTTACCATCTGCTGTATTTGTATGTGAAAACATGCAGTATCCCTGTTTATAAAGTACACAAACTAGTAATTGTAGTATAACAAGAACAACAACTACAATGTATTATTGTTACTGTCGTTACTACTCTGTCGTTATTGTATAGCCATCACCTTAAACACCAGGTATCAATATGGATTTGTTTCCCCACCCCCCAACTGCATTTCTAAAAGAGAGTTTGAAAGCAAATAAAGAAAGAAATTTCAATTTTGTATGGAGAAAAAAAAAATTGAAAATAATATCAGATTTTCTTGTATTTTTCAATAGAAAACCTTTCTTTCAACTGACGATTGTTGCAACATTTGTTTTTCATTTTCAGTTTCATTTACGTTTTCATTGCAATTCAATTGTTATTTTCTTTTCTAGTGTTGTGCTCCCTCCCACCACCACCACCTCCACTCAATGCATGCAGTCTCAATGCTGTGTTTGAGCATCATAATACATATATACATACATACATATCCCAGATATTTTTGTATAACATGATGCATTTCAATGATAGCAGTTAGGGACACAGACACACAGAGAGCGGTGAAATAAAAAAAAATAAAAATTGCAATTTTATTCCCCAGCAAATTGTATTTCTCGTCCCACTCTTCTACTATTGCTTGTGTTTATTTCGTTTGTGAAACACCTTGATTTTCAATGTTAAAACAAACCATGAAATCTGAAGGTTTTTCCAAACAGAGTTGAATATTAAAATTATGACGAGAAAAAACAACAACAATAACAACAACAAAATCTGTGGTGGAGGCAAAAATGAAAAATAAATTTCAGTTTGAAACATAAAAAAAAAAACATTTTCTCTCCTATTCCTCTCTCCTGTTGTATAAAACATTTCAAGGTAAATGGGATTAAAAATAATAGGAAAAGAACGCAGTAAATTTGCATTAAAAATATAATATCGCTCCAAAAAAAATATTTTCTTTTTTCTTTGTATTCCTTTATAAACTTATAAACCCCCTTAAAGCCTTTAAAGGTTAATTTTCTTTAAAATAAAATCAGAAAAACCAACGAATTAATCATCTTCGTGTGACACAACAGCTGTGCAACAATTTGGCCATTTGTTGGCATTATTTACTGCACTTTACACATACAAATAATTTTGATTTAATGGGTGAAAAAGAGAGAAAGAAAGAGAAAGAGTTTCTAAACATACAAGTAGTAGAGTATCATGTACTATGGGGAAATGAATCAGAGTGTGCAACATTTCTAAAAAAAAAAACAATTCATTTCAGTGATAACAAGAAAAAGCAAGTTTTCATGATGCATAAATAGGCAGCCACCAGTGTTGCCATATAAATTTCAACGAAAACCTTCAATTTCAGAAAAAAAAATCTTTTTTTCAGAAAAAAATCTTTACTTTACAAAAACTACAATTTATCAAATTTAATACATGTTTATTATGATTAAAACATAACATAAAAATGTATACAAAACATTAATTTTTAAATAACGTTTAGAAAAGGTACAAAAAATAACGTAAATAATCACCCTTATTCTGGTTGTCGTCGTCGTCGTCGCCGTCGTCGTCGTTACCAAAAATGATGTCGATAAAATCAGAGTCGGCAAAATCAGAGTAGACACAACACAATATCGACGGCTTATTGACTCACAGAATACCAAATGTGTGTCCGACAGTCATCCATAACTGTCAATAACGACAAACAGAATACCAATTTTAAACTGTCGACGCAAGACGACGTCGACGACGACAACCAGAATAAGGGTGAATATATTTTTCATAAAATATATTACAAAAAAGTACAATTTATGTATTTGTAACAGTTACTTTGTAAATTTCTATATTAAACTTTTTATTCATCTCTTTAGATTGTTCAAAATTTGTACAATAGCGTTAATTTTTTTTTTTTTTTTTTTTTTTTTGAGATAGTCTTTTGTTCTTAAAATGCAACATAATATTACATATATTATTAGGAAATGTTCTGAATAATGTAAATTAGGGTCACCACCCAATAGTAGGTATTTCTAGTTTATTTCTAATTTTATTTTGATTAATATTAATTTGAGAAAAAATTCGTTCAACATTAGCTGTTGCAATAGGAATAGATAGTACGGCATAAATAATTTTTTTTTTTTTTGGTGAGGGAAAACTTCAAATCCATCGCAATGTTTTGTTTTCAAAATGATTTCCCAAAATATTTCAATGTTTTTTTCTTCTGTTAGATTGTGTTCTTTCTCGCCATTCATCATCTGTTTTTTGAGCATTTTCAGAAGTTATAATATTTGGGAAAAAACGAATTAATTGAGAAATAGTTTTGACTTTACCTTTAATAACATTATTAGGAGCTAAAATCTCAACATATTTTAGGAAATCATTCTCAAAATCGAATTTTTTAACAAGCTATTGCATAACTCAGCAATTATTACTAAAATCCATTTCAGCTTCTACGGATAATTTATTGGTGGTTGTTAGAGCTATGGATACTTGGGTTCCCAAATAAATATCCATAGGATCTTTAATATACAAAGAGTTGTTTAAGTCAATCTTGTTAAAGTTTTCAATAGAAATAAACTCGTCTTTAACGAAGTATGCAAATATTTTACGATATAATCGTAGAATTTCACTGTGCAGTAGATGTATTTGAGGACTTTCGCTCTGAAATAGTCGATTCAATTTATTGATGTCATTTAAAACAAAACTTAAAAATTTTAAATATAGCTTAAATTCGCTCTTTTTTTTGTAAATTACTTAAAATGCTTTCCGTTGAGTCGAACTTATCCAAGTCTTCATGCAAAAAGTATAATTCAAATACGTCTATTCGACTCAATAGTTGACAGTAGCATCTAATGATAGCCAACGTATTTGGAATGGGTGCAATATTTTTGATATCTAGCAATATTTGCAAATCTGCAAACAAATCTTCAAATTTATAAAAATCTTATTTTTAATATAAAAATCTTTTAATCTTCACATCACCTCAAAAAACTTCAAAAAGAAGATAAATCTTCATATATGGCAACACTGACAGCCACACACAAAAAAATTTTAAAAAAATCACCTTGCTGAGTTTTTTTAGAGTACTTTTGGTGATCAAAAACTTATTAGTCAGTTACACGATTAAAAAAGGACTCAAAAATGATTCGTATCAATGAGTAAAATGAGTTCGATTTAAAACACAATAAAAAATAAATAAATAAATAAGTACGACTAATAAATGACTTAAATTTTAATCATAAATGACCTAAAAACGAGTCCAAATTAATACGAACATGACTCATAAACATACAGATAAATTACTCATAAAAGACTCGTATGCGATTAAACGATGACTGAAAGACGACTCGAAAAAGAATCATAAACGAAGTTAAATAAGACTAATAAATGATCAGAAAGTGATTCGAAAAAGATTATAAAGCTACTAGAAAAAGGGTCGAAAATTACTCTAAAATAATATAGAAAATGACTCATAAGTGACTTTTTAAGAAGAGTCGCTCATAGTCACTTTTTTCTCCCGACGAAAGAGTCTTTTATGATCAGAAAATGAGCGCATATTCGAGGTTTTTAATCGCGCAGAAGAATCAAAAAAGACTCGAATTTGATTAAAAATTTTCAAAAATGCTGGCTGGGATACTATGTAAATAAACAGACACAAACACACTCATACGCACATAAATATGTAGAACAAAAAAAAAAAAAAAAAAAAAAACAAATGTTAAACAAAAATTTTTAATTTAAATAAACATAAACAAACAAATGATAATAATAACAACAAACAAAAACAAATAAAACTGAAAACAATAATAAAATTTATTAACAATTATTATCATTAATATGTACTCGTAATGATAAACAACAACAAAGCCTTAGGCAAAGAGAAAAACAAAGAGAGAAAGAGAGGCAGAAGCAGAGACAGCCAGCACTTGGCATACTATTGTTAATTGCAGCAACACTAACAGCAATAGTAACAGGGAAAAGAAAATTGTAAACAAAGTTTAGAACACAAATACTTTATGTGAGATAGAGAGAGAGAGAGAGAGAGAGCGGGAGAGAGAGAAAGTTATGTTTAAAAAGAAAAATCAGTCTGATTACCGTAATTTTTTATTCGTATTTAAATGGCAACTCTTATAACATAACAATCAACAATCGTTTCTATGATTTTGTCTGCTTTGCAGTTAAAAGAATAAATAAAAAAAAAAAAAACTGTTCAAGCAAAAGTTGAACATCTGTTTACACTGTTTCCTTAAGAAAATTTGAATGTTATATTGGGGACCTCGTCGTAGTCTAGTAGGTAGTGTGTTGGCCTATTAGAGGTGGGGCTACGATTCAAACCAGAGATCAGCAATGAATCATTTTTTCGCTACTCTAAGTAGTCATGAAATTTTCAATATACACTGGCGAGCAAAAATGGATACATAATATTAACAAAATATTTTAAATCCAATATTTTTTGTATTTATTGCAGTAAGTAAGAAATTGTAAATAAAATAATTTCAGACGTTGAAATGGCCAGCACAAAGTCCGGATTTAAATCCGATCGAGAATTTGTGGGCAATTGTAAAACGAAAATTGGCACAGTATGAAAACCGTCCAAATAACCTTAACGAATTGTGGTTAAGAAGCATCACAAAACTGGTAGAAAGCTTAACAAAACGCATTAAATAAGTAATAAAGAATAAAGGATTATGGACAAAATACTGAATTTTTCATTTGAAACGAAACGAGCAAAATTTGGATAAATGCTAATAAATAATATTTAATCTGTATTTTATATTTAAAAGGAAATAATATTACTGAAAAGTTTTTGTTTTAATTAGAGGATAGTCTAAATAAATGTTTAACATATGGATTATTTTTTTTTTTTTTATTTTAATAAATAAAGTACAAATATAAAGTTTATATTTTTTTTTAATATTATGTATCCATTTTTGCTCGCCAGTGTAAGTGAGGAGTCAAGTAATAATGAAATTTAACTATGTACTCTGATTCATTTATACTCACACTACAACGTTGATTTATGTATAAGTACAGGGTTGCAATGAGTATGCGTACAACGTTGACATCAAACTCATACCATTTGTAATATGTTTGATTCAGAAGGATGACTTCCGTATCAATAATAATAATAATACACTGTCTAACGACAATACAGGCTTTAAAATGCTTGACTCCTCACTTATGTATATTCAAAATTTCATGAGTGCTTATTGAGTAGCGAAAAAACGATTCATTGCTGATCTCTGATCCATTCATTCATTATCTACGAACTTAGACTTGTTAGTGTGCTCTGTTGAAGCAACCTTTCTTATCAAATGCACATACTATCTGATAATGGATTATGATTTAGTTGCACTCTTTTTCTCTAAGTAAAATTAAATCATAGATGTTTACCTTTCAAAATGTAACATAAGGAATTCAAAACATAAATCATACACCTTGTGTTGTGATGTTAAATATCAAATATAAATGTGTGTGAATCCATAAATTTTAGCAGCGCCACATTTGACATTAACAGAGCAACGTTTACTCTTAACAGAACAAAATTCGCCCTTAACAGAGAACTGTTAGCTATTTAACAGTATCCCTCTGAACAAGCCCACTTGTTTAAGAGCTAATTTGGGAAAATACTCTAGATTTATGAGTTGCATATACTATATACAAAGGAAGGATCCAAGGCCTCTGAATATAATCAGTAATATCTAATGTATAAAATTCTCGTGTCACGGTGTTAGTGGTTAAACTCCTCCGAAATGGATCGACCGATTTTCATGACGTTTTGTGTGCATATCGGGTAGGTCTAAGAATCGGACAACATTTATTTTTCATATCCCTAAATGTTAAGAGGGCGTGGCAAATCGCTAAAATTGCACATTTAGGTACATATTGATCGTAGACGAAAAAAATTTCGTGGGTAATTTCGTACAGTCGATATCGACAAACTCACCAAAAATGGGCGTGGCAACCCTCCCCCTTCAAGTGATACCTATAACTCTTAAACTACTGAACCGATTTTAACCATTCTTTTTTTGTTTGAAAGGTTATCAGGTTTAGATGGTTAGAAAAAAAAATTCGATATAGCAAAAAGTAGGCGTGGCAAACGTTTAAAATTGAATATTTAGGGACATAGTGATCGTAGACGAATGCAATTTGGTGGGTAAGTTCGTAGTCGAAGTCGATATCGACAAACTCACCAAAAATGGGCGTGGCAACCCTCCCCCTTTAAAAGATACCTATAAGTCGGCTAAATCGATGGTTTATAACTACATATGTACATACATATTTAATATGTATGTCTGTTAGTTTTTGTTTTGGAGCGAGCACAACAACTACAACTTTGTTAGCGCTACCCATGATTCGGACCTCTTATTGTTATTCTTTGTATGCCTCACCTAAATAACGTACCGACTTCGATTAAATTTTGAACTAGATAGATAGATCCACACACTTATAGTAAGTTAGTTATTTTTATATAACTGTTTTATGTAGCGTATGTATTACAATAAATATATAATGTGACCTATTTTGGGCAATAAAAAAAATCAATTTTGGGTGGGACGAAGTTCGACGGGTCAGCTAGTATCAAATATAAATGTGTGTGAATCCATAAATTTTAGCAGAATCCTCTTAACAGAACAAAATTCGCCCTTAACAGAGCACTGTTAGCTATTTAACAGTATCCCACTGAACAAGCCCAGTTGTTTAGGAGCCCGATTTATGATTGCCATACTATTTGCAAAGGAAGAATCCAAGGCCTTTGAATATAATCAGTAATATAGTCATATATAAAGTGATATGGTATTATGAAAATTGGCTTTGAAAATATCATTTTTTTCTCTACGAGATCAGTGGCCAGTTTGGAACAAATATAAGAAATAGTACACCACACAGACTATATGCAAATGGTAGTTTAGAGGATCCTCTTTCGAACCGTGGTAGTGGGATAGCTGGAATAATTTTGAGAGTTGAGAACCACCAATCATCCTTTACATTTCAACACTTTTGTTTACAAATAATAATGATCATAATGGGAATTATATTTTATTTGTCAATAGTCTGCAATAATTGCAAAGTAGAAGACTAATCTACTTATTGCCACTGTTAAACAGTTAACAGTGCTCTGTTAATAGCTAAGTTTACCCTATTAGAGGCAAGAAGGGACGCTGCTAAAAGTGTGGGTTTGCGTTTTTGGGTTTTAAATTTTCATTATTTTTTATTTTACATTGGAAACGGTGTTGATAATTTTTTCCTTTTGATAGTAAATACATATAATATTTGTGTTATTTCTTATTTTTATTTATTTGTTTGTTTATTTATTTGTTGTAATTTTTTTCTATCACACATTAACACTAAATAAAATTAAAATTAATTTTATTTGTATGTTTATAGAGTGGTTGTAGAAGTACATACATGTATTGTTAAGAAATGAATAAGAATTCTGTTTTTTTTTTTTTTCATCTGAAAAATTCAATTATTTTTTTGAAAGAAAACAAATGAAATTAGTTTCTGTCTACAAACGACGGGCTACAAGACACATTCAAAAACGCTTTTGCGACTACGACAACGACGAACACAACACAATATTATTTTAATTAAATTGTTTATAAAATTTTATGAAAAAAAAAAAAATAAAAAAAATTTTTTTTTGTAAACATTCTAAACGATGTGCTTGCTCTACGTTTTGTGCTAAAAATCTTAAAAAAAATTTTTTGTATTTTTTTTCGTGTGAGGGTGTGATAAAATTTAAGAATTTTGTGCCCCTGAGTAAAGTGCCGCGATGATTAACAATGATTTTGTGAAAGTATTTCAGTCAAGGTCCGGACCCCCCATTTAAATATTTTTTGATTGCGTGTGTGTGAGTGTGTGTGTGTGTATTTGTAAACTATTGTTCAGGGTTGTTTTCCTATTCAAATAGTTTAATGAACTTTAATTAAAAAATTAAAATACAACTGCTGAGTTCGTCAAACAAAATAAAAATTTTTTAAATTCAGAAAAATCTTGGGGTTCCTCTTTTTTGTAAATTGAGGCTTAAATTTTAACATCATTTCCCCCTTAACCTTATCTTTACAGCGTTTTTATCTTATAAAAGAAAGACCCCTAAAAAACCAAAAAAAAAAAAAAAACAATCAAAAATCTCTACATAGTGTTGAAACACTTTAAAGTACAAAAAATTTAATCGTAAAAATCTCTTGAAATGCGAAAAATGTTATTGTGGCTATGATTGCAACGCTTTTCATAATTTTTGCATTTATACGTGCGTTTCCCTGGAGCAGACGACGTGCGTATACTGGTGATCAGCCCAACAGCGAAAACGCTCACAATCATCCACCCACCAACTCCCCTCAACAAAACAATCAAAATGTAGATCAAGATTCAGTGCCAAAGCAGGAACAACAACAAGCACACAGCTCCTCAGCTCCCGAAGACACCCAATTTTCAATTTCTCCCAACAACTTTACCACCACAACAAATGTAACAGCAACAGCTATCATCGGTTCTACCTCAACGCCGAACGTAAGCGATATAGTAGTGCCACATAAAGTTGCCTCCTCCGCACGTAGAAAATCGTCCAAGACCATTAAGACACACGAAGTAACATTTAGCGGTAGTGTGGGCGGTGGCGACAGTGACTCAGAACGCACACCCACCTCGTCGCGTACAAATCGTTTAGTTAGACAACCCCGATCGTTTACCGGTCCCATTACCACCAGTCCGTCCAGAGCCACCTCACCCGATAGCAATAGCTCTTCGAATTATTATCGTTCAGCCTTAAGTTCAAGATCCCAATTGACGCGTGCCTCCTCCGATTACGAGACGGCTGCAAGTGATTTTTATTCCGCGCGTTCAAAATCGTCCGCAGAACGTGAGGCGGCACACGAAAGTAATGGCATACAACGCAGCTCTTCCAATGGCTATTTAAAACACTCAGACACGCTGGTTAATTCGGACGAGGAAGAGGGAGAACAGGAGCGCCAAAGAAGTGCTGGCACTGAAGCTGACAACGAAGCTGAAAACGATGATTCTTATGATCGTGATACAGAGGAATTCTACAGTAATATACAAGACGCTGCCGGCACTTCGGGTACAAGAAGTAAACGTTCTTCATTGTTTTCGCGTTCGGATTCTTCGGCCACCACTACTTCGTCCAGTGGTGGCACATTTACGGGCGGCAAACGTCGTTCGACTGCCTCCATAATATCGACTTCGATATGCTCTGATATTATACCCATCGATCGTAGACGTAGTTCAACCGCTACAGAGTATAGTATACGTTCGGTATCGAGTCAACCGCGTAGATTAAGTGGCCGTATACGGCGTCATATATCCCGTATGACAATCGCCGGAGCAAGAAGGCGTACAACGGGCAGGTATACATTTCTTTCTTTTATAAATAATTGCTAAATATTTTCATTGCTTTTCATTTCATTACAAAAAAATTTTTTTATTGAAAATACAACTTTGAAAGAAGGAGTTTTTTTTCTCAGAACATAAACATGCCATAGACAAGGCTCAGACTAAATATTGTTACGTTCTTAAATTTTAGAAACGTTTAAAATATGAGCTTGTAGATTGCAAATAAAATAAAAATAAATTTCTGTTTAGTTTTAATTAAAATTCTTTATTATTCGCACAATTTTGCGTGCCAATGTACACAACTTGATGTAAACAACAACAATTGCTTTGTTTATTATTCCTTTGTGTACACCCTTTGCATAAACAATAACAATTACTAGACAATTGTTCGACAGATCTTTGTAACGGACATCTTCAAACCACGCACCGCGTCTGACTGAACTTTTACTAACTCAGTTGCCTAGTTGCCTTGCCTTATATATGGCAACGTAAACAGTCTGATGAATTGTTCGTGTCTTCGCCTTCTCGAGATCTCTCTAGAATTAAACATTGTTGTTTCATTATTGTTGTTTGTGTATTTTGTTTACATTTATTCTTGTAGTGTTTGTTGTTGTATTTTTGTTCACTTGTTTACCATTTTTTTATGCGGCCAAGCGGTTTCGTCGCTGCTTAGCTATTCATTCATATTTAAATCTCCCATTTCTTATTCTCTGATTTTTATTGATTTTCTTACTAAATTTTTTGAGGTTATGTTCACCTTAAATTTCCAAATGCTAGTCTCGAACTTGACAATTTTTTTTTGGCAGTAGAAAAACAGAGTTTGAATGGAATTTTCGTTTCTTTTCATACTCCATTTGCCTCCAATTTGGTGTAACTTTCCTGGTTGGCTACAACTCTTGTTTGCTGTTTTCAGTTAATATCTTCGATAACCCCAGTTCGCCTACTGCCTGCTTACATTTTTACCAGTGCGTAACTGTTATGTGGCCCTTTATTCAATACCAAAGTTGTACTTACCAATGCTGGTACCTTCGTTATAATTAAGTTGTTAACCCTTTCCCGATGGCGCACCTGTACCACACTTTGTAACTTCTAACGACAGCGCGACTGACTATACATCGTCGTCATCGTTCGGAAGAGGTAGAGACAGAACAGGAGCGCCAAAGAAGTGCTGGCACTGAAGCTGACAACGAAGCTGAAAATGATGATTCTTATGATCGTGATACAGAGGAATTCTACAGTAATATACAAGACGCTGCCGGCACTTCGGGTACGAGAAGTAAACGTTTTTCATTGATTTCTCGTTCGGATTCTTCGGTCACCACTACTTCGTTCAGTGGTGGCAGTGTATATATGTGGCATCAGCCTCTAAGGACCCTTAAGCAAGTGCCGTATTTACACGACGTTAATCGCTGTAATGCAACAAGTGACTGCCGTATATACATGGCACACGTCGCGAGAGGGGTTTAAGTAGCTTTCAAAGGTGAAGTAAAAATTGGTTTCTTAGATTGACGCTCTAACTTAACAATTAGACCCATGGCCAATAGTGTTTAAAAGCTCTAGATAGGCTACTATTTTCCAAACCCAGAAATCTTACACCCCCTAGGGAAATACAAAATCAACCACAACGTTTTCATTTCGTTTAAAGCAAAAGATTTATTTTTTTCTTGTTTTCTTTGGTAAAGAAAGAACCCTAAGAACCATGTTCCTTTTGCCAGCGTACATGTTTCTCCATTACCATGACACTTAAAGGTTTAATTTGCCGGAATGCTGCCTCTACAGCTATTTCCTCCTCCTTTGGCTTTTCACCCTTCAGACAGGCTTTCGTTACTTTCCGTATCGTTTGCATAGCAATTTCTTTACAAGCCAAACGTATTTCATCGCCGGTGAAATTATTCGATAGCTGGACCAAAGTAGACATTTGTTCCGCGGTGAGTTTTACATTTAAAGGCAATAGTTTGTGTATAAGAACAGCCCTCTCCACTTCATTGGGCAGCTGGACCATTAGTTTCTTTTCAAATCTTCTTAGAAAAGCCTCATCTATTTCCCAGGGCAGATTCGAGGAAGCCAATATGAATACACCTTGACAGGACTGTTCCAAACCATCCATTAGCTGCAGCAATTCGTTTTTAAAACGTTTAGAGGACTCATGATCCGAGCAACGATCACGTTTCGAGGTTAAACCTTCTATTTCATCGAAAAATATTATCGAGGGCGATAGTTTCTGGGCCATATGGAATAAAACTTTTAATAGTTTCTCCGATTCGCCACGCCATTTCGAGACGACAATGCTGGAGGTTATGTTGAAGAAGGTAACATCTTTGCTGCGTGTTTCACTGTATAAGACCTTGGCCAAGAGGGTTTTGCCACTGCCAGGAGGGCCATGCAGCAGGACAGAACGCCAGGGTTTCAAGCCATTTGCAAATAATTGAGGATATTGCAGAGGCATTAGAACAGCCTCCTTTATAATCTCTACCGCCTTGAGATTGCCACTAATGTCTGACCATTTGAGTTGTAAATCCTCTCGTGTAATACAGGATTTTATCAAATCGGCCAGATTTTGCCATTCTTGTGTGCTTAACAGTAAATCATTGCTTACCATATTGCCACCACCATGTTGTATATCCTGCAAGCGGCTTAATTGTTCTTTGTGCGACGCAGGGCTCACTTCCAATGTGTCCACATCGAATATGAATGTTACATGATCATTCTTTTGTTGTTGCTGCTGTTGCGGTTGCTGTTGAGGTTGTGGCTGGACTTGTTCGATTTTAGTTTGGGTTTCCATTTTCGTAACCGTTACTTGCAGTTCATCAACATCATTCTGTTCATCTCCTCTGCCATCCTTATTGCCGAGTTTCGCATCGCCTGTTGGTGTCTTCTGTTGTTTGGATTTCTTTCGCGTACACTTTTGCCCGGCTACGATGTTCACTTGTGGTTGGCCGCATTGTTTTTTCAATATTCTTGGATATTTGCCAAATTTCAACTGATAATAGCTGGCATATTCCAAATAGATGCCATCCAAGTCAATATTATCGCACAATTCAAATTCATCGCTTAATTTGGCCTCTGCCTTCAATGCATTGGCTGTGCCATACAAGCCGTTATCGTTTAAGTGGCGTTGAATCAAATACAGAAGATTCTTACGTCTGGTCTGTATGTGTCGTATTTCTTCATCCTTGGACATGTTGGTGTTGGTTGTGAACGGAAGTCTCCTTTTATTTCTCTTTGCAAAACGGCAATCGTCAGGAAAATGTCAATTTTTTCTTTCGTTTTTCGTTTTTATTTTTTATTTCCAGAATTATAGACAGTGTTTCCACCACAAACTATTGAAAAACTTGAAATGTTTTTTGTTTGTTTTTTTTATTGTTTTTATGAGTGCAGCCAAGTTATATTCTCTCCTATAGTCAATTTTTAGTTTCTTTTTTCCTTTTTTTTTGATTATTTTTATTACTTTTGGTTGCTTAGGCAACTTCCGCATATTTCCGGGGGTGTTAAGACACTGAAAAAAACAAACACTAAGGCCTTGAGCAACGGCCTCTTTTTAGATTTTAATCCAGAACATCTTTTATTTCAAATTTTAATACATACATACATAATTGGTCATTACAACACTTCAGTCAGGATTACGACCTAACTGCTCACACTACTTATGTTGTGTGCGTTAATTTTATACATGAGTAGCGGGACCTACAGCTTAAAGGCGACTCCGAACGACAGATTTTTTGAGAAACTTTTCATGGCAATTTTATTTACTCTCAGAGTTTTTGCCAGAAATCCGCTGAGAGGAAGTCGCCGAAGAAATATTTTCATATTATCGTTTTGATGTCTGACCTGGGGTTTGAACAGGGGGCTTCAGTCTAATAAGCCAACACATTACCTACTAGACTACGGCGACTTCTAAAGAAATGTGTGATGAAGATAAATTCAAATTTGAAAATCCAAGTCACAATCCATAAATTTTAGCAGCGCCACATTTGACGTTAACAGAGCAAAATTTCCTCTTAACAGAGCACTGTTAGCTATTTAACAGTGTCCCTCTGAACAAGCCCACTTGTCTTAGGAGCCAATTTCAGGAAATACTCTAGGTCTATGTGTACGATATTATATACAAAGGAAGGTTCCAAGGCCTCTTAATATAGTCAGCAACATAGTCACATAGAAAGTGATATGGTAGTGAGAAAATTGGCTTTGAAAATATAATTTTTTTTCTTGAAATTTCTCTAGAAGATCAATGGCCATTTTGGAACATATATGACTACATGCAAATGGTAGTCCAGAGGGTCCTCTTTCAAACCGTGGTAGTGGGATAGCTGGAACAATTTTGAGAGTCCTTTATATTTCAACACTTTTGTTCACAAATAATAATGATCATAATGGGAATTATATTTTACTAGATGACCCGTGCGTATATTTCGCACCGTTAGTTGTCATTTTTGTAACATAAAATGAAAATAATTAATAGAAATTTTATTAAAAGTATAAAAATATTAGAAATCATAATATATCATACATATTTACATACATACATACATATGTTTAAATGCTTTTATAATACTTCTTTGAATACAATGTTAGAGGTAATGACATGATCATCGTTAACTTTTTGCCCGTACGAATCCTTAATACAAACAAAAATATCTTTAAACGTACGCACTCGAGAAAAAGCCACGTATAACTGCCCATGTGAAAAGACCGGTTCTGGTAAATACAATCCTACCTTTTGAAGGGGTTTGACCTTGTTTTTCTTAAAACCTTTTTAACTGTTAAATATCAGCTGACACTATATATATGTATATATTAAAAGACACCGTATTACTACACTTCATAAAACAAACAATGCCATGACAATAACGACATTACCAAAATGGCTTTTACAACTTTATATATTATGTGGAATAGCATTACAATTAAGCGATCCTGTTTATCGCACTTGATCTAACAACTACTGCAAAGTATTGCCAAAACAGCTTTTTGCAACTTAATATGCATATTATATATATGTAACTGGCTTAGTAATAAACGGCATTATAGTAAATAGCGGTATTGCCAGAATGGATTTTAATACATACTATATTATGTAGAACTGCATTACTATTAAGCGACCCTGTATTACCACACTTGAACAAAAACATATAATCATAATGACAACAGTATTATCATGCAGTTCTATATAAAATATAATTTTTATCAATGAAAATATTAATTTTTCAATTTCTAATTATTTTTCGTCATTAGTGTTAGATATAAGCTTTAAAATGAGATATCATTCATTAAATTTGATGCGGTGGTATGGGAGATATTTGCAACCGACAAAAAAAAGTGCTTTAGAAATAATATATATGATGATTTGTCAATAGAGTCTGCAATAATTACAAAGTAGAAGGCGAATCTACTTATTGCCACTGTTAAACAGTTGACAGTGCTCTGTTAATAGCATAGTTTTTCCCTGTTAGAGGCAAGAAGAGACGCTGCTTAAAGTGTGGTTTTGTGTCTTTGGTTTTTAAATTCGAATTTATCTTCACACACATTGTAATGACCAATTAAGTAAGTAGCAGTCCAAATCGGTATAATTGACGCTTCCGTACTTCTTGCAAGATACCCCCGAGTTTCCCGAGTCATTCTATAATTCCTTGAGAAGATTTATATTTCTTTTTTATCTTCAGAGCCCCGATTAAAAAAGTATGATTGATTTATTGGTCGTCTTACAAATACACTATTTTTCAAGTTCAAGTTTCGTTTTTTCAAATGCAAATTAATCTTCCTATTTGTGGTGTTTAAAGTAGAACTTAAATAGGAGTGTAGTAGAAGACATTTGACTTTTATCTCTTTTTAATAACTCCTTTAATTTGTATGTCCATGTTTAGTTTAATTTTGGCCGTTAAATGCGGTTGAGTTGTAATGTTCATTCTATCAAAATATAAATTTAACTGAGCTATGTGTTTCCATAGTAACTTACAATTTATTACTGGTTTTCTCTCTTGACTTTCTTTTAATATTTCTTAGTCTTCACGGAAACATTTTTATTACGAGACTGACTCTCTATCTCTATAGCTACTACACCAGAGTATATTTATAAAGAAAAACGAAGTAATAAAAATACAATAAAAAAAAAGTAACTCAAGTGTATATCATATTCAGAATTCAAAAACTGTCGACAATATGTCTGTTTGGGGGGGGATTTTAAAAACTGAGAAGTGCCTACGAAGAAATTTGCGCATTCTTTTAGACTTATATTTGACTGTAATTGAAAAAATTATTTTCCTTTACTTTGCTTTTGTTAAATATGTTTAAGAAAACACATGTAAAACTTCATCTTCTTTATAAAATTAGGTTTTTTTTTTGAAAAAGGGAATCAGAAAAAAAATGAAGATGCGTAGGAAAATATTATTACGTTTTTACCTTTTAAAAACGTTTAAAATATAAGCACGTAGATTGCAAATAAAATAAAAATAAATTTGTATTTAATTTTAATTAAAATTCTTTATAACTCGCACAATTCTGTGTGCCACTGTACACAACTTGATGTAAACAACAACAATTGCTTTATTTGTTATTCTTCTGTTTACACCCTTTGTATAAGCAATTACTAGACAATTGTTCGACAGATCTTTGTAACGCAGATTTTCAGATGCGACGCATCTTCACAAAAGACTGACTGAACTTCACTAACTCAGTCGCCTGCTTTGCCTTGCTTTTTATATGGCAGAAGTAAACAGTCTGATGAATGTTCTTGAAAGCGAATGTTCATTACTTCGCCTTCTCAAAATCTCTATAAATGTAAACATCGTTGTTTACATTTATTATTGTTGTTTGTGTATTTTGTTTACATTTATTCTTGTTGGTATATTATTTTTTACTTATTTATCATTTTATTATGCTGGTGTATGTTGTTATGTTAAGCAGTACGATAATTTGGAAACAAGTTTGTTCTCTGCATTGTTTTGTTTTTGTAGCTTTTGTTTATAATTTTAATGTTAAGCGATGTAAAAGTAAAACACCAGTACAGTATTCCCCGGATATAAGCACCCCGGATATAAGAACTCCCCGCTTAATAGCACCAAAACTTATGCAAACTTGATTTTTGTTTAACAATATACTGAAAATATTTCGATATATGCATCCTGCTTATAAGCACTCCCCGCTTATAAACACAAATAATTTTACCTCACAATTTAAATTTTCTCTAAAAAAAATTCGTTTATATGCACCCGGTCACAATTATTTTGAATGGCAATAAAATTATTCAGCGGCATTTGTTATGGCAACACTTTCTTAAAAACATAATCGGTACATGTATGTATGTAATCGATCTCAGTTTCTTAGACTTAAGTATATCTACATATCGTCGTTGAAAACCCAAAAGTACGTACCATCAAAAAATCGTAATCGTGGCTTTTATTGATTCTGATTTGTTAGACAAAACTACATACCTCTAAAAAATTTTAGAACTCTTTGTAAAAAATTACGCTTTTATATCCATTATTCAAACTAACTTATCAATAATAATAATAACGTATCGTTTCTTTTTTTTCCTATAAAGTTTTAAAAACTGATGTTATGTACTTTTGGATTTTCAACGACGATATATAAACATATGTGATGTTTTTTTGTCAACAGATTTTTTGTTTTGTTTTTTTTATTGTTTTATAAATGAGTTGTTTTTTGCTTTTGTTTAATAAAAAATAATAAAATGGAATTTTAACACAGATTTGTATTAAAGCATTTGATGTCCGCTATGCGAGATTTCGATATAAGAATCACCCGCTTATAAACACCGTCTTGTAAGCATTTTTGAAAGTGCTTATATCCGGGAAATACTGTATATTGATTTTTTTCATTTTCGTAACAATATTTAAAATTTTCTTTCGAAATACACTTCGCCCACAAAAAAGGAGAGCTAGGCGCATGCAGCTATTAAGTGAAAAACTGTTTCAGAAGCTATAGGAATAATTCATGAGCTTTTGAAAGAGAAGGATTTTTTTCAAAATAGCTGCCACCGTATCTGGTCGAAAAATGCCCTAAAAGGTAAACTAAGCTCGAACTTTTGAGTGAAAATGAAAAAAAAAGTTGGTTTTAAGACAATTAAACTTCAAAAATTGTCTGACAGGAAAGGGAAATAAAAAAAATTTGGCGGCTAGAAAAAGTGCGATAGGTTCACAACAGGAAGCGTTGGCTGATTTTTCATAACTAGCTGGACAAGAATTCCATGTTGCGAATTCAAAGTAATGCAATTCCTCCATTGCTAGTGGCTCTATTAACAACAGCATTCTGATACATACATACGTACATAATTGGTCATTACAACCCTTCAGTCAGGATTACGACCTAGCTTCTCACACCAATTATGTTGTGTGAGTTAATTTTATACATGAGTTACGGGACCTATAGTTTAAAATCGATTTTAGAGAAACTTTTCATGGCAATTTTTTTTTTGCTATCAGAGTTTTTGGCAAAAATCTTCTGAGAGGAAGTCGACAAAGAAATATTTTTTCATATTTCGTTTTGATGTCTGACCTGGGGTTTGACCCGTGGGCTTACGTCTAACAAGCCAACACACTACCTACTAGACTACGGCGACTCTGCATAAAACTGTGTCTTATTGAGAGGCAAAAAAATATATTTAAGAGGCATAAAAACCTCAATTAAAAATAAAAAAGAGTTCAATAGAGTTGGGCAACTACCAGCATATAACAGATAACACAATAATGGTCCTAAGAAAGCAAGGAATTCCCGCAAAAATAAGAACAAATTTGTTATGACCTATTAAAGGCTATTAAGATTACTTTTTCCTGCTCGAGAACTGAAACAATATTTTGCTTAATTTAACCATAATTTAAATGAAAGGAAATGAAATAATTTCACCATCAAATTTATTCCTTTCATTAAGAAAAGTGTATGAGCAAATTTTTTCGTGGGCACTCCTCATTATAAAAAAAAAAAAACAGAGAATTCTGTTTTTTTTTTATTAAAGTTCGTTGTATTACATGATTGCCAACCGAATTGTGTAGAAATTTTCTCGGTATATTGCATTCTGCTATTAAGGCTGTAGCCGTATTTCATTTTCTGCTCTTTTATTTTCATTTTTGTTGGTTTTTCCGTTTTTTGGTCAACACCAACCATTAAATATTTTACTTTACGGGTCTATTTCATTTTATGAGCTATTGACTAATGGTGGTAAAACATTTCTTTCCTTTCTCTCTTATATTTTTTATTTTTTGTTTTATTTTTGTGGATTTTTCTTTTGCATTTTTTTTATTGATATCTCTTTGGTGAGAATGCTAAAATGTTTCTCAATAAAAAATTTCTGTTCGAATATTTAAATGACTTCCTTGTGTTGTGGGCTTTTAAAATAATATCGAAATAAGAAAAAAAAATATTTGAAAATTTATCACACACATCGAAAAAGTTGTAAAATTTTAAAGAAATAAATCGAAAAAAAAGAAGAAAAAATTTAATTTTAATTGTTAAAAATTTTAAAAGCAGGAAAAAGTATAATTTTTGTGAAATTATGAAAGCTTTTAACATTTTTCTTTTGTCAAAAAAAAAATATTATTTTTAGAAAATGAATATCAATAAAGAACAATGGTAGGTAGGTAGAGGTGGCTGGCTGCCCATCCAAGAAAAATTTGGATGGACTCACTTAGGCCGCATTGGCCCATTGTGCAACCACAGTTATTCGCTATCCCCTAGTCTCGAAACCACTTGGAGCTCCTGATGAAGCGATTTAGGCTGCCTATGTCAATCCTTGACAGTTCCTCCAGATCATCCATGTAGTAAGTAACCAAGTACTTCCTTCTCCTTTGGCAAAGAGCCGGGCATGTACCCAGCAGGTGAGGGGAGTCTCCTCTTCTTTCTCATCTCTGCAGCTTCTGCAGAAGTTGTTAGCAAGGTATCCAAGACCAATGCGCCTCGCATGCGTACCCATAATGCAATACCCCGTAATGACACCGACAACTACACTGAGCACGCCTCTTTGGATTTTAAGTAGACTCATTGTGCGCCCCTCATCCAGCCTTGGCCAGATTTTACGAGCCATTCTACCCATGTCCGAGGCCGCCCACCTGTCGTTGACGGAATCGACGATCGCATTATCAGTTATGAGCTTGCAGGTCCTCATAGGGATGCCCATATTCGAGAATTTATCGGAGAGTTCGATGGTCGTGCCCCGCCTGGCAAGATCATCAGCTCTGCAGTTACCCGGAATACCACTTTGCCCCGGTACCCATACGATTTGGATATCATATCGTTCCGCTATCTCGTCGAGATATCTGAGACAGCCGTATACCGTCTTGGAGTTCATCACGTTAGAACTTAGAGCCTTGATAGCCGCCTGGCTATCAGAAAGTATGGTGAAGTTCCGCTTGGAGACCCTTCCGTCCCCAAATATTCTCGCCGCAGCCTGTATTGCCACCACCTCCGTCTCCTCCGTGGTCTGGCAGTCTTATAGACTGGGCTAATAAAGAATAATACCAAGAATACAAAAAATAAATTTAAAAATAGTCACTTAGTCACTATGTTTAAACAGAATTACTAATGAATTTTAACTGTCACTTTAAGTTGGTTATTTCACTAGTTACCAGCTGTCTACAAAAGGTCGGTCAATTGTCACCACACTGTTCCTCAGTAACCATAGCAAGTACATATTAGTTTGTTTTTTTTTTAATTTTTTAATGGCATGGCAAGCGGAGCATAGAAATTGATGTCTTCATTTTTATTTAAGTTACTATCCACTATTTATATTGGTAGCCAGGGGACCCCTTTACTCGTAGACCACCCACGACTATCTCCCGACAATAAGAGAAGAAGAAATCTAAGATCTGAGTCATCAGACTATCAAGTAATAACCTGAGGTTGATATGCGCTCTTTTGACTAGACACTGTAGGCTCAGAGTACATTTAGTCAGAATGCTAGTTGTCTCGAGTCCAACATGTGTATCCTGTGACGATGAGAATAAATTATCGGAGCACATTGTTGGAACTTGTGAAACGCATTAATGCATTCCAGAAGAAAAAACCAGTGAGCATTACCAGCAGCATCATAAAGTTTATGCTTGGAGGAGATGTTATCGGGGAATACCATTTAACACATAAGAGTAGTATAGTAGCACGAACCATCACGAACTATCTCTATCACCACAATCTCTCAGCTACTAAGGACGTGCACTTTCCGACATCGTAATTTCAATGGAAATGAAGGGATAGACGAATTGACTCGTAACAGTTCTATCTCTAATACGTCTTAGAGGCATATCCATTGTGTTCTATTAAAAAGGGCAGTCTTAACTTCAACTTAGGAAAGGAAAACTCCATGCAGAGAGCATTCTACTACTGTAGGATCTCGAGGAAGGCAAACATAGGTATTAAGTTATTTATTAACCTGAAGTGTGGAGATGTAGACAGACTAGTGGTTGTTTTAAATGGGCCCTAAACAAAAATGGACTCTAATGATCATGACCATACATACATACATATGTACATAATTGGCCATTACAACCCTTCAGTCAAGATTACGGCCTAACTTCTCACACCACTTATGTTGTGTGCGTTAATTTTATATGTGAGTGGCGGGACCTACAGTTTAACGTCGACTACGAATGACAGATTTTTTGAGAAACTTTTTCATGGCAGGTTTTATTTACTCTCAGAAATCTGCGGAGAGGAAATCACCGAAGAAATATATTTTTTTTTTATATTTCGTTTTGATGCCTGACCGAACGAACCCGGGCTTTACATCTAATAAGCCAACACACTGCCTACCAAGAATGATAAACTAAAGATTACGCCTTGCGCATGTTTTCCCGTTAGATGACGTAGTTGCGCTATTTTAAAGGTTACCAAGTCTTTTTTATATGTGAAAATTAACATTTCTCTGAAAAATGTGTGCACTAGGTGAAAGTAGTTGGCAGCCCTGCAATATAACTTACATTATCATTAGCCAATAGAAACAATAGCTGCGTGACGTCATTGATTCAACATGCGCAGAAAGTTTTAATTTTGTGTGCGCGATGGCGTAATCTTTAGTTTATCAGTCTTGCTACCTACTAGACTACGGCGACTTCTGACATCATGATCGTCAGAAGGTAATACAGTTTAATGATCATTATTATAGCTGTTGTTATGCGCTACAAAATAAGATCGTTTAACATCTCCTCGGTGGTTAACCGTTCCTCCTCCTTCGCCATCATCATATTGCCTTCGGTAGTTAATTCATGCCAGACATTACAGAAATATCGTGTATTAGTCCCAATAATAAGCTTACAACTCAGATACCCTAATCTGAAGAACTGTTTCTCAGTGATATACAGTGAGCTGAGCTTAGGACACTACTTGAAACTCTTGCTGAGCGACCTTGTGCACCAACTGATGGTTGCTTCGCTAATTACTTACAACCCTTTAGTCAGTATTACGGCCTAAATTGCTACTCACACCACCACATATTGTGTGTAGTAATTTGATCCATGAGTGGCGGAGCTTTACTAGTTGCATGTTGTCAGACAGAAGTGCGTTGCCAATTAAATATTTAAACTACGTGTATCAACATTATGAAAATATGCCTCCATTAGGCAGCCCCTTAATTGACCCCTAAGTAATGGATCAAGTGGTAATCGCATATTCTTGTTTTTACTTGGTGGCAAATAGAATTTTTCTGTTTTGGTATCTGTCCCCCCTGAATCCCAATTACTACTTTACTACTACTACTACTCGTATCTTTTTATAACATTTTTAATGCAAATATGAGATTGAATTCAGCACCAACAACAACAAATAGTATTTGTTTGTGTATACATATGTACATATGTATGCCTTTTGAAAATTTGTTCATATTTTCCAATTGAATGCATAATTAATAACAACAATAACAACAACTGCAATAACAAATAATGTAAAATAACAATTGTAATAATAATTGTAATAACAATTGTAATGTAACAATAATTGCAATAATAATTGTATAATTATTGGTTTGGTTTTATACAATATGAAAAATAAGGCATTGATTTCTGAATTGGAAATTTTAATAAAAATTTCAACTTCATAAAAAAGGAAAATTTAATGGAAATATTTGTTCATATTTCTGTACAATTGAAAATGGAAAATACTCATTAATTTAAAGAAGATTCCGATTTTATAGATTTTTTTCTAGGAATTTTGTAGACATGGACCTTTTAAAGTTAACTCATAAGTGATTACACACAATAAACTGAGCATCAATAGCCGCTGTTGGGTCTCTTAGTAGAATTCGAACATCCTTAAATAAATTCCCAATAAATTCCTTTTCTATTATGAAAAACAATAAAAATTAAGAGAATCCTTTCTGCATTTTTAATCCTACAGTTTTTTATTTAACCCTGTAACTCCAAATTGAACATCATTTTAAAGTCCGGGCAGGTCTAGAAGTTAGTTTGTTGACTTATTAGACATAAGGCCATGGTTCAAAACGCCGGTTAGAGATCAAAACGAAAAATTAAAAAAATATTTCTTTTGCGTTATGGAAAAAGTAGGATATCTATAGGGTTGGCAATCCCGCTCTATATTTTCAATCCCGGGATTTCGGGATTTCATTTACCTAGTCCCGGGATCCCGGGATTTATCCCGGGATTTTAAAAAAAATTGTTCTTGAAAGATATTAACATATTATTTCAATAAAATTAATAACATGACACATCCAAAAATAGGTTTATAAGAAAGAATTTATTAAATTATAAGAAAATTAATTTTATTTTTAATTTTACACATTTTTAAATTAATTATAAAGAGTTAATTGTTTTTATAGATATATACTCTTTTCTTGTTCAAGTGCGATATGTTATTATTTTTTATTATTTTTAAAATACGTTTTGAGGAAGCACAGAGCATTCAAAGTTTTATCGCTCAAACGACTTTTTATTTTAGTTGCGAAAAATCCAGCTGCAGAAAAATCACGTTCAGACTCTACACTGGCTGGCTTAATAGTCAATAAAAAATCGTATGCTCTTTGCAAAAAGTCACCACGTGTTCCTCCATTTTCAAACAAGAGCATTTCTCTCTGAATTTTTACAGACAACGTCTCACATCGAATTGCTATCCTCGGTAAATGTGCTTTTTTTATAGCTTCATTGAGCTCGTCTGAAATATTTACAGGTTCTTCAAGAGAACAAGAAAGAGATTCAGATGGAAGCTCAGATGAATCTGAAACAATTTCGAAAGGTGCCTTATCTGAATCTGAAGGTGTAACTTCTGACTCAGAAGCTATTAGAAGTGATGTATATAGCTGGACTTGAAGCATTTAGTCTTTCGAGTAACGCAACTATTAATTTGCGACATTTTATGGAAGAAGAAACCGTTACGAACTCTGTTTCGGATACGGACTGAACATTTGTTCTACCATTGTGCAGATACTGAAGTACCCCACTGATATCTGTTTTCCTTTGTTGCATGCGAAGGATGAGGTCTGAATGTAGTTTTTGACTTATAACATTGTTAGCATCTTTAAGTTTTTTTAACATTAAAGTTATGGCAACATCCGCTGTGAACAGATTAGCATCCCGTTGGCAAAGGGCGTCAACTGTTGCTTTAACTGGGACAAGAGCACTAATGACTGCGGATACCATATTAATCTCATCTTTGGATAAAGCAAAATATTCACCTTCAGGTGGACCTATGTCTATTAATGCCTTTTGTACACAATTTCTTAATAAATAAAGACGTTCCAGCATTAACAAAAAGCTGCTCCACCTAGTTTTACAGTCTTTTTTTTATTAGAATTAGTTGCTTTCCAAATTCAGCCGTAACATACTTTTGCAAGACATCGTTTTTTGTTGGCGAAGTTTTGTTTATAATTTCAGAGCGGTTAATACATTGTAACAACAGATTAAAATTCCTTTAAATTCGAATTAGAAAGAGTTCTAATATACATATGTATATGTATATACATCTATTTATATTGTTACATTTTTACCCTTTTAAAAACGTTAAAAATATGAGTTCGTAGATTGCAAATAAAATAAAAATAAATATGTGTTTGGTTTTAAATCAATTCTTTATTGTTCGCACAATTCCGTGTGCCACCACCTTTAACGATTTGACTTAAACAATAACAATTTACTTTAATTGTTATTCTCCCTTCACACTCTTCCGCGTACGCAATAACAATTGTTCGTTATTCTTCTCTATTTACAACCTTTTTGTAAGCAACGATACGGAGATCTTCAAACCACAATTATACTCTTCACACGCAACGTGTCTTCACACAAGACTGACCGAATTCTTACTGAACTCACGTGTCTTCACACAAGACTGACTGAATTCTTACTGAATTCACGTGTCTACACACAAGACTGACTGAATTCTTACTGAATCACCGTTGCCTGCTCTGTCTTGCCTTTTATATCGCTGGATCAATAATGTGATGGATACTCTCGAAGGAGAATGACTGCCTTCGGGAAATATCCAAAAATGTAAACAAGTTGTTTTCATTATTGTTGTTTGTATATCTTGTGAAGTCGCCGTAGTCTAGTAGGTAGTGTGTTGGCTTATTAGACTGAAGGCCCGAGTTTGAATCCCAGGTCAGACATCAAAACGAAAATATGAAAATATTTCTTCGGCGACTTCCTCTCAGCAGATTTCTGGCAAAAACTCTGAGAGTAAATAAAATTGCCATGAAAAGCTTCTCAAAAATGTGTCGTTCGGAGTCGACTTCCAATTGTAGGTCCCGTCACTCATGTATAAAATTAACGCACACAACACGAGTGGTGTGAGAAGCTAGGTCGTAATCCTGACTGAAGGGTTGTAATGACCAATTATGTATGTATGCGTGTGTATCTTGTTTACGTTCGTCCTTGTAGAGTTGTTGTTGCCTGTTTATTTGTCTATCTGCTTTTTTATACTGCACTTTGTTGTTTGTTGTTTACTTCTTTGTCCGCTGCACCTTGTTGTTGCCTGTTAACATCTTTATCCCTTATATTTTTTTTATACTGATGTTGTTGCTATATTTTTGTTTATTCGCTGATCATGAAAACAAGTCCATTATTTTTGTTTTTAGAGCTTTTGTTTATCATTTTTAAGAACACCATTTTCATTTTCGTAACAATATACATATGTATATGTATACGTGCGCCTGTATAATTTTTAATTAAAAGTGGGAAATTTAGCAATCTTCTAAAAATAGTATCGATAGTTTTATACCGGACTATCGAAACTATCGATTGGGCCGTCTATCGATAGTTTTGCAACTCTACTGCCAGATACAAGTGTTCGATACATGATGAATTCATCAGCATCGAATTCTTTCGCCCGAATCTGAAAGCTTGCTTTAGCTGTACGGCAAATAAGCTTTGCGTTAGCTTACGTATTAGAGAAGGGAAGCAGTGGAAAACCATGATACATGATTTCGTCAAGCTTAAGTTTTGGATTGAAAGTTTGTCGCTTTTTTAAAAGCCTGTTTAAGCAACTTTGATCAGTTTGAAACTCAAAATTCAATGCAGAGGTTGTTTCTTTAAAATCGTATAAACTTTCCATGTTAATAATTTTTAGATTCTATGCTTCAGTTGGAAGTCGCCGTAGTCTAGTAGGTAGTGTGTTGGCTTATTAGACGTAAAGCCAGGGTTCGAGCCCCAGGCCAGACATCAAAACAAAATACAAAAAGTATTTATTCGACGATTTCCTCTCAACAGATTTCTGGCAAAAACTCTGAGAGTAAATAAAATTGCCATGAAAAGTTTCTCAAAAAATCTGTCGTTCGGAATCGACTTTAAACTGTAGGTCCCGCCACTCATGTATAAAATTAACACACACAACATAAGTGGTGTGAGAAACTAGGTCAATAATCCTGACTGAAGGGTTGTAATGACCAATTATGTATGTATGTAATGCTTCAATTGATAAATTACACTTTAACTGAGTATGGTTCCCAGCATGGCACCCTATTTCTTCCATCCCTAGGAACCAATTACTATATCTCTATCAAATGCTACAATATGGCGAATCTGATCAGTCTGATCTCAAGCAGAACTATAACATCTTGTCAAGTATCCTATTACGATTTCAATAATTAAAAAACTTAGTATTTGCTGATCTCCAATATCAAAATAACTTTCTAAAGTTATGTCAGGAAGCGAATTACTGATCAAATGATGTAATATGTGCCACCAAACAGTAGATTTATCTGCCTGTAGAGTTCCAAGTTTAACAACCTATTCGTGGCTTCCCAACAATGGAATTTAACAAATTTAATATTCCTCACAAGCTTACTGTCCCTATTATATTTTCCAGCATTGTGTTTTACTCTTCCCTTGTTGAAAATCTCTTATTGTTGCTGTGGCCTGTGTTACGCCTATTAATAGGCATGCTTGTAATCGTATTATTAATTTACCACTCTCTCTCTCTCGCTCTCTATCCCTCTATTGAGCACACGTACACATATGCGTATTTATGTTTGTAGTTTTCTCTTCCTCTTTCTCTCCCTCTATTAAAACATTTTAATTAAAAACAATAACAACAACAGCTACAACTACAACTGAGAGCATCATTTATAGAGAAATGGTTTGAAATGTACCGTAAATCTGAGTATTTACACACACATGATGATGGATATGTAACAAATGTGTATTGAGGGTGTATAGGTAAACTCTTACTTACACTTCTACATCTGCTTAGAGACTGTAGTCTCTGTATACACAATATTTTTAAACAGTTATGTTAAGAGTGTGTTGAATGATTTTAATAATACACTAGGGATGTTACCAACTACTGAAGCGGTACTTATGGAAGTAGCAACCAAACTGATGATTCTGTACAGAATTGTTCCGGTTAAATAAAGATTTTTTTTCTCTTCCCAAAATGACAGAATTGTCCCTTCTATTCACATTAATTTAATCATCAGAAGTAAATTTCTAGCAAGAATCTAAGGCAGTAATTATCTCTAATTGGCCGAGTTTTTCTTGAGTTATGAGACTAATTTTGAAAAATTAATTCTCTGCACTGGAAGATAAGAAAAAGTTCTAAAAGACTTCATGATCCACTATGGGCGACCATAAACTAAGACGCGTGTTCACTGAATGGGCAATCTGGTGCATTTGAACCTAATTTTCATCAATAAATCATCTTCAATAGCCCATGTGGCCGATTTCTGGATAAATGGGTACGTGAACAAACAAAATTAACGAACTTAGGACGAAACTAAACCCCATAAGAACTAGGAGTGGTTAATGTATCCCGAAAAAGGTCACTGATTGGAGTGTATTATGTTCTGGCGGTTTCATAGGCCCATATTTCTTTGAGGACGATGTTGGACAGGCCATCACAGGCAATGACGAGCAATATATGTAGGTCGATGATTACAAACTTCTACTCACCTGAATTGGCTGATCTGGACACCAAAGGCATGTGGTTTCAACAGGATATTCTGCTCGAACGGTTTGAGGGCATGATCATCTCACTTGGAGATGATTTGATCCCTTTACACTTTTTCTTATGTTCTTTACATTGTCACTGGCTCTGGCCAGTAAAATATTTCAATTTCAGCCCGTTTTCTTTAAGTTTGTGACTTAAACTAACACAACATATTTTATCGACTCAAGGCACAGTATTTAAAGGGACTTTCTCCCGACAAAGTGTCAAAAACCATCAAATGATTGCATTTCGAAAGTTAAAGGATCTTATGTTGCTTGGAGAGGGCGAGGGCGGGGTGATGAATGTTTTACCTTCTTTTTCTATCGAAAATTCTTTGCAAGCTTAAGGAAAAAAATGGAATTTAATTTTGTTCCTGTTTTTGCTGTTGTTGTTGTTGTTTATTAAAACATAAAATAAAGCAATTATCTCGTCTTAACAAAACAAAATATTCAAGAGAGCAGTGTGAGAGAGAAAGAAAGCGAAAGAGTGTTAGAGAGAGAGAGAGAAAATAAAATCCTTTTCACTCTCATTTTATTTGTGAGAATATAATACGATTTTTTTCAATGAAATATTTCCTAGATATACTGACTGATTGCCTGGCTGGCTGCCTGCCTGCCTGCCTGCCTACTCAATAGAAAAATAATATTAAACTTGAGTAGGAAAGGTATTAGTTAAAGAATTACAGCTAGTGTTAGCTAAATAGTAATAATATTGTCACAATACAAAATATATGTGTGAAGATAAATTCGAAATTAAAAACCAAAGACACGAACCCACACTTTTAGCAGCGCCACTTCTTGCCTCTAACAGGATAAACTTTGCTATTAACAGAGCACTGTTAACTGTTTAACAGTGGCAATAAGTAGAATAGTCTTCTACTTTGTAATTATTTCGGACTATTGACATAAAATATAATTCTCATTATGATTATTATTATTTGTGAACAAACTCCACTATTCCACTACCGTGGTTCGAAAGAGAACCTTCTGGACTACCATTTCCACATAGTCCGTATGGTGTACTATTTCTTATATGTTCCAAAATGGCCTCTGATCTTCTAGAGAACTTTAAAGCAATAAAATTTATATTTTTAATGTAAATTTTCTCAATACCATATCACTTTATAAGTGACTATATTGCCGATTATAGTAAGAAGCCTTGGAACCTTCCTTTGAATATTGTATGGTACCCATAGACCTAAAGTGTTTCCCAAGATTAGCTCCTAAACAAGTGGGTTTGTTCAGATGGGTACTGTTAAACAGCTAACAGTGCTCTGTTAAGGACAAATTTTGTTCTGTTAAGAGAAAATTTTGCTCTGTTAACGCCAGATGTTTTGTTAGGTTAGGTCGGAGTGGTAGCTCTGATATCACAAAGCTCATTTGAGCTTTGTGAATACAGTCCCTGTCAGTGTTGAAAAATTGAAATTTTGAAATGGTACTGAACTATAACTGAAAGAGTACTTTTTCGCATCAAGTGGTACTTTTGTAAAAAAAATACATACATCCATACATTACATGTGCGTTAATTTTATACATGAGTGGCGGGACCTACAGTTTAAAGTCGACTCCGAACGACAGATTTTTGAGAAACTTTTCATGACAATTTTATTTACTCTCAGAGTTTTTGACAGAATGAGGTCGCCGAAGGAATATTTTTTCATTTTTCATTATTTTGGAGATGTCTGACGTTGGGTATGAACCGCGGGCTCACATCTAGTAAGCCAGCACACTGCCTACTAGACTATTTATTTCTCCATATTTAATGCACGTATGGTACGGAACAGAAAAACTAACGACTTATACGTGTTTCCTCACATATAAAACAAAAAGTGCTGATTCTGAATGTAACAAAACGTAAAAGTTCCGTGTAGTCAAACGTCGACGGAACGTTATGGAACATACTTTCGTTTGTAGCATATGAAGAGTAATATTAATGCTTACCGAAATCACTTGTCGGTTCGGCAGGCGTTCTCATTGCTTTTTGTATTCTAAAAACGAACGTATGTACGTTCCGTGGACATTTGGCTAACCGGCGCTTAAGTTTAATTCTACCTTTACTATTGCATTGAACATGTTGGTAATGCATTTGTAGTAGAAAAGCTCAAGACATAAAATATGTAATAATAATAAAAAAAGTACTGAAAGTATCGCGGGGGTACTGCGGTATTTTTGAAATGAAAAAGTACTGAAAAAAGTACTGAATTTTTCAACACTGGTCCCTGTACTGACCAAGTTCCACCAAAATCAGGGAAGAGGAAGAAGTTGGCCAGCGCAAGAGCTGCACAAAAACGCCAGATGTGGCGCTGCTAAAATTTATAGATTGCGTCTTAGATTTTCAAATTGGAATTTATCTTCACACACATATACAAAATACAGTACAAAAATTGAGCTTCGATTATATGATCACGTAGAGGAGGTGAGGATTTCTAATTTACAGGATTTCGTTAAAGCAAGAGAAGTGAATAATATTTGTGATTAGAATTATCCATTAAAGTGTTGACATTTCTGTAATTTTCATTGTTTATTATTTTTCGTTTCTTACTAATTACCTGCTAACAGCTGTATATTTTTAATACTCTATACATATATACTCTTATGACTGTCTAAATTCCTTACATACATAGACGTGAACATACAATATAAGTTTATGGATGAAAAATAAAAAGAAACTGCAAATAATCCCATTTCCTAAACATGTATTCACCCTCGTACACACACACAAGCATGCATGCATACACTGACATACATAAATAAAATCTATTTATAATACAAATACTACTACTACTACAAGTAATCTACAAACCCCCCCCCCCCCCATGTATAGATATTTAATAGTCTTAAATGAACAGAAGATATATAAGACGACCGGCTTAATTTCAGAGAGGAATTCTATTAAATTCTAAAATAAAATAAAAGCTCTCCCTCGCATTTAAGTAATCCCTGAAGATAAGTTTTAAGTTTTGACCCTTAAGTAGTTGAATTGTAAAAAAAAAAAAAATTGGAAAAAAAAGAATCTTTTGGATGCTCTGGAAAATTTAAAGGCGTTTGCGTTTAAAACATGCTTGAAGGAGGTAAATTCAACAATTCTCAAGACTCCTTCAACTCTTACAGCATAAATACAGAATACCTTCTCGTTGATATTTTGAGGTGAAACAAAGGATTTCTCTGAAAACGTATGCTTGAAATTAAATTAAAGACTCAAAAGGACAGAGCGGCATAAGGTTAGTCTACTCTATGTCAAAAGCTTTCCCATGGTACACGCTCTATGCGTCGATGTCCATGATTTTCATAGTTCTAGACATTTTTTCCTTTAAAAGTCGCCATAGTTTAGTAGGCAATGTGATGGGTTATTAGACATGAGGTCGAGATTCAAAACCCAGTCCATACATCTCTAACAAAATAAAAAAAAAAATATTTCCACAGCGACTTGTTCCCAGCAGTCTTCTGTCAAAAACTCTGAGAGTAAATGAAATCACTGTGATGAGTTTTTTAAAAATCGGTCGTTCGAAGTCGACGCAATTGAAAGTCTCGCTACACAACGCACACAACATGGCTGTCTGGCGAAGCTAGGTTGTAATCCTGACTAAATGGTTGTAATGACCAGAGATCAGCCATGAGTATTCAAAAAGATGAGTAGAATCGAATCATACTCATAATTTCTCTGATACTTATACGCAATCATACTTATTTTAATATCATAGAACCTCCTCTACTCATATTCAAAGTTTGATGTACTCATCATATTCATACTTAACAACACGTATGATGTTGTTGAGTTCGACTCTCCATAACTCAACATACACAAAATAAGCACAAAATAAGTATGATTCGCGTACGAACACTTAAATACTCACTAGAAGGTTGTGTGTTTGCTCTGCTTGTTGCTCTGTCTTTTTTGCTTATGTGTCTTTTTTCTTTTGTTGTAAATGCAACAACAACTAAGACTGTAAATCAGGGATTGCCAGATTATTAAAAAAAAAAAAAAACTTTATTTCTGGGAAAAAAAACTTGTTTTCTACATAAGTACCAACATTTTTAGAGGAAATTCCGGAGCCCGGTGCCCTCTGTTGGTGTTTTTTTGCATTTTTTGTCCGGGACTAATAAAATACACAATATATTTTATTTCAAAATGTAAATATTTCCTGTTTTAATACTCAATTTATTGAAAAAAATTTTAAATTTAATTTTGTCGAAAAAACTTATTTTGTTAGAAAACAAATTTAAAGAAAACTTTTTCGCATCTCTAAAAACTTGAAAAAAAGGGAAAACTTGGCAAATGGCAACGCTGGGGGTTATCAAAAAATTTTTGGTTATGTATTAGTGAGTAAGAGCGAGAAAATAAGTGAGAGAATTTATTTATTTACAGCCATAGAAAAGTGTTAGTAATATACGCTATTTTGATTTTCATTTCATCAACATACATAAAACTATCCATGTTCGGCTTAATAATTTGAGATAAATAAAAATAAAAAATCCATTTTTTACATATTAACATACAAAATGTCTTTTAAGAACATATTCCCTACATTCTTTAAATGTTTTATAACATACATATAAGGCATTGAATATTAGCATCTTTTAACATGAAATAATTTTTGAGTGTCATTCGGAAATAAAATGCTAATGCATCCGCCGCACATCATGTGTTCTTGTCGCAGTCTGATCGACAACTAAATCATAAAGCACAAGAATGCGTGTGAGTTCTCTCCGCACAAGTGTGCTATGAAATGGTAAACAAAGACTGTAAATTTTAATGAATGATTCGAGTCACTCGAGTTTGATGTCAACGTTGTACGCACACTCATTGCAACCTGTACTTATAAATAAACGTTCTAGTGAGTACGAATGAATCAGAGTACATAGTTAAATTTCATTATTGCTTGACTCCTCACTTATATTGCTTATAGGTAGCGAAAAAACATTTCATTGCTGAACTTGGATTTTCAAATTTGAATTTACATTTGTTTCTAGATGTCTAGATGGCCTGCTATAGACAGTATGAGAACAGGTTGGCTGCTGGGCTTGGTTAAGGCCAGTTTAAGGTTAGTTATCGGTTTTATCACGGGGCACTGCGAGATTAGGTCGCTGACGGGGATCTAGAACAGAATCCAGCCGGACTATTGCAGGGTATGTTGCGATAAGGAGGAGTTGGAGACTGTAGAGCACCTCCTCTGTAACTGCCCAGCCCTTAGCAAGTGGAGGTTGAGGTTGAGCCCTTGGCAGGAGTTTCTTTGAGGGTTTGAATTCTGTGTCGAGAGCCGACATCAAGGCTCTTCACAGATTCATTAGTGGCTTGAGATGGTTGAAAAGTGCTAGGGCTTCATCAGTGTTGTCGCGTTCTTCCATCTTTTTGATTTTGTTTTTGGGCTGTGTAATTCCTCCGCTTCCCATTCTCCCTTTCCTACTTCCTCTCCTTTTTCCAATCCCCTCTGTTTTCCTTCCTCTTAAGGACGTTGTACAATGGGTCAATTCAACCTCCGGGTACTTCCTTATTTGTCTCAGGCGACAAGTACACGTCCTCTAACCTAACCTAACCGACATGTCAATATTTATGATTTACGTTTTTTTCTCAGTGTATTGCATGTAAATTTAAAACAAGAAAATCTATTAAAGAATTTGAATTTCTCTGTTGTTGATTTCCAATAAAAAAAAAACTTTCAAAATTTAATTGCCTTTTCCAGCTTTTGTTTCAACATCTTTCATTATTACTTTTGCCCCCAAAAAAAAGAAAAAAATCCAAAAACTTTTAAAAACTTATCCTTTGTTTTTTTTATCACGGGGCACTGAGAGATTAGGTCGCTGACGGGGATCTGGAACAGATCCCAGCCGGACTATTGCAGGGTATGTTGCGATGAGGAGGAGTTAGAGACTATCGAACACCTCCTCTGTAACTGCCTAGCCCTTGGTAGGTTGAGGTTGAGGACCCTTGGCAGAGCCTTCTTTGAGAGCTTGAGTTCTGTGTCGAGAGCCGACATCAAGGCTCTCCACAGATTCATTAGCAGTTTGAGCTGGTTGAGAGGTGCTAGGGCTTCATAAGTGTAGTCGCGCGCTCAACCCTTGTTTGTGTCTGTTTCTTTCTGTGTGATTCCCATCCTCCCTTTACCCTTATGCCCTCCTTTCATCCTATTCCCTCTATTTCCTTCCCTCTCCAAGGACGTTGTACAATGGGTCAATTTCGACCTCCGGGTACTGTACTTGTCTTAACTGACAAGTACACGTCCTCTAACCTAACCTAACCTATCCTTTGTTTCTGTAAGACAATTTGAGATGAATTTTGTGCAGTTTAGTTTATATTTTCCATACAAAACGTCGTCTGAAAATGTTTCTTTTACAACTTACTATGGGAGAAGCAGTAGAGCGAAGAAATAATGTCTCCTCTGTAATAAATTTGTGAAAATAAAGTTTTCTTCTCTCGCTTCCACTCTTACTCTCAGGCGCTTTTGCTCTATGAAGGCTTAAAAAGCCAAATTAAGTAACATTTTTGTGAACATGACTGATTCATACTCAATGTGAGTGAGAGAGTGTGTGAGTGTGTGAGTGTATTAAATTCCAAATGTTTTAGTACTTGTAGGAGGTAAGATAATAGGATAAAGGATTTACAAAGTAAGTCTTGAACTATAAGAGATGACAATGCTGTACTAAAAGTGTACAAGAAAGGGAAGGGAAAGAAGATAAACAAGTGGTAGTGTTAGACAAGAACTTTAATACGAGTAAGTGCTCACACGCCCTTAACAACAGTGGTAGACAAAATTGCAACTGAAAATATATCCTAAAATGTATAGCTGTATATAGCATAGCTGATGTATAGCATAGCTGCCAGATTTGACGATTTATCGTCATTTTGACGATTTTGTGCTCCAAAAATATCATATTGACGATGTGACGATTTATGCTCTTATTTTGACGATTTTAAGCAATTAAAAATTTTCGTCATATTCTTTACTTTAATACATTAAAGGCCACTTTAATCTTTGTATTTGCTTTGCAGTTGTTACTGTTGGAAAATTATGCTGGTAATAACAAGGAGTAAAGTATTATAATTTTAAGTTATTTTCGAATACCTGTGTTGATTTTTCTGTATTTTATGCCTTTTTAATCCCTTAAAACCCAAAAAATTTCAACTCCCAAATATCATTGTAGTTGAGCATAATTTATTATTTGCCGTTGCAGACAATTTTAAAAATTCGATTATAGCTTCTAATATTATCCTAGGAAGACCTAAGGCAAGTGCCATTATTTTTTTTAATACGACTAACACTCAGGGGATGGCATTGTGTTTGGAACTAGGAAAATATATTATAGGAAGGAGGAAATAGGGAGCAGTGTTTATGGACTCTAGGTTTGAATATTTTTATACCATGAGTAACAGGAAAGATCTGTGCAGGAAGGGAGTTCCACATACGAATAGTCCGTCTAACAAACGAACTTTGTCTGTAATACAGTGTGCGAGTGTTACGTAGGAATACTTGATTTTCATAAACATACACACATAATTGGTTATTACAACCCTTCAGTCAGGATTATTGACCTAGTTTCTCACACCACTTATGTTGTGTGTGTTAATTTTATACATAAGTGGCGGGACCTACAGTTTAAAGTCGACTCCGAACGACAGATTTGTTTTGAGAAACTTTTCATGGCAATTTTATTTACTCTCAGAGTTTTTGCCAGAAATCTGCTGAGAGGAAATCGCCGAAGAAATACTTTTTGTATTTTGTTTGATGTCTGGCCTGGGGCTCGAACCCTGGTTTTACGTCTAATAAGCCAACACACTACCTACTAGACTACGGCGACTTCATAAACAAGTCCCCTTATTTCGCTCGAGCAATATCCGTTGTAGTAGCGATAGAACAGTGAAACACAAGCCACGATGCTCAAATGAATCAATGGAGTTGGACAAACTATCGTGATTAACGAGCTACTACGGCCTCTCCTGAAAGCGGTTGGGAAGTCTCAAAATATACGTTAAGGACCAACCCATACATGAGAGTTGTATTCCATTCTCGGTCGGTTATAAATGATGTAAATAGTAAGTAGATCAGATGAAGTGAAGTATTTATTGCACATTTATAAGGAAACCAAGGCACTGAAAAATGTGTCAGTTCTAGTGAACATCACACTGAATTTTCATGCCCATAACGTTAAGATCTTCTGAATTCCTAATATTTACACCGCACATGGGTATAGATGATGCAATCACTATTATTGCTGCTTAACATTGACTTTATATGTTTTTGTTTTTAAAAACCTTTCAATTTATTTATTTATTTTTTCTGACGATTTTTTTACGATTTCAATGAAAGTATTTAACGATTTTAACGATTTTTTCTCAAATATTTGACGATTTGATGCTTCATTCATCTGGCAGCTATGATCACAAGCGTTGTTCTACTCTGCATTATTATTAATTGAAATCAATTTTATTCAATTTTCTGTTTCATCGTTTTGCTCTCTACTGTGTTATGGCACTGTCTGTCTCTCTCTCTCTCTTTCTCTCTCTCTGACTACTTTACAATGCTGTTGTTGTACAATTGTTACAATTGATTTTGTAACATCATCTGTGTAATGCATTTAAATTCTGACAATAATAATCGCAATGAGTATAACAATGAGCAACACAGTGCGATGTTCAAATTAAAGCACTTGTCCAAAGTATTATTAGTAATGGCTTGCTCTGTAGCAGTAGTAGCTCTGTAGTAGTAGATTTAGCAAAAGTAACGGTAAGACTAGCCAACACACATATACACAAATGAAGACATCGAAAACCTTGTGTGTGTGTGTGTGTGTTTTGTTATATTTTAAGACTGCTAAATATAGGCATCTGTCAAGTACAACAACAAATACAACTACAACTGCAACTACAAATATGTACTTATCAAAAGTGATGTTGAAATTAAAAGGAAGCATTTGGTGAAGCAATTATTTTAGAGTGTATGTGTGTGTGTGTGAAATGTTTTAAGCAAATTAATTAAATCGAGAAATACCGGGTTATCCATTTCGTGGTTTCAAAAGTAAACGTAAATAAAATACATATAAAATATGTTTTTCATGATATTTCTTTTTTATTGTAAAGTTTGAACGTTGACATTATGTGTGAAACACTACATCATTTAAATGACCTCCACGCGAAGTGTTGCAAGCATTGATTCTTTTGAGGTAATTTTCAACCACTTTTTGACACATATTGAACGGTATCTCAGCCATAACTTGACGAATGTTGATTTTTAAGTGCTCAAGAGTTGAAGGTTTATCTGCATAAACACGATCTTTCGCGTAGCCCCACAAAAAAAAATTCTAATGGTGTCAAATCGCATGATCTTGGTGGCCAGTTGATATCGCCACGACGAGAAATTACGCGGCCAGGAAATGTCTCCTGCAATAAAGCCATATTCGCTCGAGTTGTGTGGCATGTGGCACCGTCTTGTTGAAACCACATATTCTCCAAGTCGTATTCTTCAATAGCAGGCAAAAAAAAAAGTCGGTTATCATATGACCATAACGCTCCGAATTGACGGTAACAGTCGTTCCATCGTCGTTTTCGAAGAAGTAAGGTCCAATCACACCTTCAGAGCTTTTGCCAAAGATCTTTTTGATGTCTGACCTGGTGTTTGAACCGTGGCCATACGTCTAATAAACCAACACCCTACCTAATAGACTACGGCGTCGTTATTACTGCATTTAACAAATAATTTTCAAAGTTTCACAGGGCAATGACTCGTAACAGTTGACTTCTTCAGTCTTTTACAACTACAGCTGGGATTCTATTTTGTTCTGTATTAGTCAGAATGCTTTTTTGACCTTCGCTAGTCTAAGTTTTTTGCGTCCCTCACGTTAGTATTCTAATACGAGTCCAATAGTAATATATTCCACTCTTTCCTAGGTAGTAGAAAATGTAATCCGTCATAATCTTCTAAAATATTGTCTCTAGATTCAAATAATTTGCCCAGTGAGCCTTCCACTGTCTTAAAACGTATTTTATTAAACGTAATTTTATTTTAAACAAATACCATCTGAAGAAATGTATTAGCAACATTTCTTTACTACTATGAACAGACAAACTTAAAAAAATATGAAAAAAATACGCATTTTCCAAGTTTACCTCATCAAAACTCATAGCATATTAAGTCAAATAATAGATATATGTGTACCGTATTAAAGGTCCATCTCTCCCCTTTGCAACAAGATTTAAATCGGGTCAGAAACGTTTGAGTAATCCAGAAATTTGTGCGTAAAGTCTAAAAAAAACAGTTTTTGTCAAATAAAAAAAGTTTGGAGGGTTCGAGAAATATTAAAAAATTAATTTTTGAGATCTACTCAACAAAACTCACAACCTACACTATGTCATTAGCCGGGTGTATTTAATTTTTTTTATTTTGTCGCATAGTGTAATTATTGTTTTCATTTTATTTGTACTTCTTGCTTTAAAAATAACTTTAATACTAATGCAACTACTAATTTTTGTACCTATTTTGATTCTTTTTTGTAATGAATGTACTTGTATGGTGCCTTTTACATATTTTGCTTGTTTCTTTTTGCACTTTTTTTTACTGAAAAAATACTTTTAAGGTACTTTTGGTACTTTATATCCCGCAAAAGTACTTTTAAGATACTTTTCGTTTTTTATATCCCGAAAAAGTACTTTTAAGCTACTTTTTGCACTTTATATCCCGAAAAAGTACTTTTAAGGTACTTTTTTAATACCAATCATTACAAAGATAGTTTTCTCACTGCAAATGAATACTCATGTTTTAATTTCTTGAATTTTTTTAATTTAAAAACCTTTTATAAGCAATAAATTTACTGGTTGTTGTTGCAATTTATACACAAAATATTACATACTCATAAAGTGAGTGAGTGAGTGAGTATACGTTCAAAAACTATATTAATTTTGCAACAAAGTATACTTTTAGGCAATAAAAATTTAATAAAATTATATTCACACTGCACACATACTGTACTGTACTTTACTGTATTTTTGTTGATTGTTGTTGTTTGTTGTTTTTGCAACAATAAATACAATTTTTAGTTAAAAATACTCTCCTACTAGCGCTCAAGTAATAATAATAAAAGCATCAGGAGAGGAGAAAATAAAATCAAGTTTTTGTTTTTCCGGGAAAAAATTATTCATGTGTGTGTGTATTTAAATTGAATTGAACGAACGAATACCAACCAACCAACCAAGCAACCAACCAACCAAACGACACGTGTAACAGGCGATGTGTGTAAAAATTAAGAGTGCGAGAAAGAAATGCAAGAGAGAGAGAGAGAGCAGAGCAAGGGAGAGGCAGAGAGATTTTACACACAAAAATTAATAATAAATCTCTAGAGTGTATTTAAGAGTAAATAAACAACAAATTATATGAGAATAAATTGTTAAATAAACACAAGCACACACACACATATATATACACATACAAAGATATAAATTCACAATGTTGGGTATGTGTTTTACAAAAGTGTGTGTATACACATACATACATACATACATATGCATATTATTGTTTATAAATACCTGTGTTGGTTGTAATTCCTTTCATTATATTTAAACAAGACAACTTTGGTTTTATCAATCTCCTTCTGCTTGTTCTTCTTCTTTATCTTCTTCTTGTTCTACTTTAAAGTCAATTCAACAATTTGTTTGAAAATTGACACGTGTATTGTGTTATGGGTGTTGCTGTGTTGCTGTGTTTTAACAAATATTATGGGGCGTTAAAAAAGTAATAAAAATAGGAGTATAAATGTACGTGAGTGTGTGTGTGTATTTGTATGGTTTTAAAATTAAGTAAAAACAAATATTTAATTGCTTAAATAAATACAATTTATAAAATAAATATATAAAAGCAATAATACATACAGACATACATATGTATATACATACATATTTTGTAAATATTTTTATAAAAAATTACAATGCTTTTAAATACAAACATGCATACATAAACATATACATACACACAGAGAGAGAGAGAGAGAAAAAATGCATTTTTTTCTTGTTAACCAAAATTAATTAATACGGCTAATAAAGGATATATTGATTGGGGTTACTGTATTTGCTTTCAATTTAAGGAAACAGAGAATATTTTTGGAAATTTCTCAAGATTAAAATAGAGATTATTTAACAAGATATGTAAATACCGGGTTATCCATTTCGTGGTATCAAAAGTAAACGTAAATAAAATACATATAAAATATTTTTTTCCGTATATTTCTTTTTTATTTGTAAAGTTTGAACGTTGACATTATGTGTGAAACACTACATCATTTAAATGACCTCCACGCGAAGTGTTGCAAGCATTGATTCTTTTGAGGTAATTTTCGACCACTTTTTGACACATTTTGGGCGCTATCTTAGCCATAACTTGACGAATGTTGTTTTTTAAGTGCTCAAGAGTTGAAGGTTTATCTGCATAAACACGGTCTTTCGCATAGCCCCACAAAAAAAAGTCTAATGGTGTCAAATCGCCTGATCTTGGTGGCCAGTTGATATCGCCACGACGAGAAATTACGAGGCCAGGAAATGTCTCTTGTAATAAAGCCATATTCTCTCGTGTTGTGTGGCATGTGGCACCGTCTTGTTGAAACCACATATTCTCCAAGTCGTATTCTTCAATAGCAGACAAAAAAAAGTCGGTTATCATATGACCATAACGCTCCGAATTGACGGTGACAGTCGTTTCATCGTCGTTTTCGAAGAAGTAAGGTCCAATCACAATTTCGGACCAAAGAGCGCACCAAACAGTGACTTTTTCTGGATGTAATGGCCTCTCTTCAATTACTTGAGAATTCTCAGAACACCAAATACGACAATTTTGTTTATTAACATACCCACCGAGCGTGAAATGTGCTTCATCGCTGAAGAAAATTTTGTTCGATACGTGGCTGTGGCAGAATCACCATTTTTGTAGTATTTTTTGATAATTTTTATGCGTTGTGTGATAGTTAAGCGATCCATTTTCATTAATGTCAGACTTTCAATTGAAAAGAAAAAAATTGGTTTGACAGATGTCGAATTCCAGTCCCATACTTTTGAAACACGAAATGGATAGCCCCAAGGCAAATCTAATAGGTAAACCTATGTCAACAGCTGACGCGTTTTTAAATGTCAAAATTTTGTTGTTTTTTTGTTTGTTTTGTTTCGATAATCATTTTCGCATTTATAAACCCTCATATGTACCGGATGTATCCTTAACGATACGCACTCTAGAAATTCTTCAGGATTACTATTTCAAAGCCAATTTTATTAAAATTTTTGCAAGATGATTAATAATATTTAAGCCTTTAACACTAAATCCATATATCTTTTAAACTACAACCTAGATTTACTATATTTATATTTATTTAGACGAGGCTGATGAATTACACAAAAAAAGATTTCGGTCTCTCCAACTAAGTGCCAAAACTATGACCAATAACAAATAACGTTAGCATCTGTCGATTATCATGACCATAACGCTCCGAATTGACGGTGACAGTCATTCCATCGCCGTTTTCGAAGAAGTAAGGTCCAATCACACCTTCGGACCAAAGAGCGCACCAAACAGTGACTTTTTCTGGATGTAATGGCCTCTCTTCAATTACTTGAGGATTCTCCGAACCCCAAATACGACAATTTTGTTTATTAACATACCCACCGAGTGTGAAATGTGCTTCATCGCTGAAGAAAATTTTGTTCGAAAAATTGCCGTCCACCGTCTGTTGTTCAAGCACCCATTCCACGTATCTACGACGTTGTGAATGGTCAGCTGGCTTCAGTTGTTGCGTGAGCTGGACTTTATATGGATGTAGGTATAGATCTAAATGCAAAATACGCCATAATGTGCCATAAGACAGTCCTAATTCCTGAGAACGACGAGGAATCGACACATTCGGGTCTTCGGCAACACTTTCACTTACAATAGCGAAATTTTGCAGCGGAACGAGCGAAACGATGATGCACAGGCCTTTCAATATTTGTAACCACTACAGTCTCTTAAAATTTCTTCACAATTTTGCCAATTGCTTGCGTAGTTGGACGATTATGTAAACCATAGTCTCCTCTTAAAGCACGATACGTGGCTGTGGCAGAATCACCATTTTTATGCGTTGTGTGATAGTTAAGCGATCCATTTTCGTCAATGTCAGACTTTTAACTGAAAAGAAAATTGGTTTCACAACTTACGTTTGACAGATATCGAATTCCAGTCCCATACTTTTGAAACCACGAAATGGATAGCCCTTTACAATACAAGATGGTAAACATATTTACATTTATTGAGGGTGTATTGTGCTATGGTAACCTTATTACCCCTTAAGTTAAGAAAAAATAATAAAAACATCTTATGGCTGTATAAAATACTGTTTTATGGTACCCTTTAAAAAGTGATTGCTAAGGCAACAAGTACGGAAATTCATATTGTTACGTTTTTAACTTTTAAAAATGTTTAAATTATAAGCTCGTAGATTACAAATAAAATAAAAATAAATTTATGTTTAATATTAATTAAAATTCTTTATTATTATTCGAACAGTTCTGTGTGGCACTGTTCACAACTTGATGTAAACAACAACAATTGCTTTATTTGTTATTCCTCTGTTTACACTCGTTGTATAAACAATAAGAATTACAAGGCAATTGTTCGACAGATCTTTGTAACGGAGATCTTCAAACCACGATTACTCTCTTCAAATACACCACGTCTTCATACAAGACTAACTGAACTTTTACTAACGCCGTTGCCTGCTTTGCCTTGCCTTTTATATGGCAACGTAAACAGTCTGATGAATTGCTTTGAAGGCAAACGTTCTTGACTTTGCCTTCTCGAAATCTCTATAAATGTAAACATCGTTGTTTCATTATTGTTATTTGTTTATTTTGTTTACATTTATTCTTACAATGTTTGTTGTTGTATTTTTGTTTACTTTTTTACCATTTTTTATGCTGGTGTTTGTTGTTGTATTTTTGTTTATAAATTTAATGTTAAGCGATGTGAAAGCAAAACGTCAGTATGTAGATTTTTCATTTTCGTAACAATATATTCTTAGAGTAGAGTTTGAGTAGATGTTTCAATTTTTTCGTTTAAAAAGCAATGATCTGGTTCTGCCTTATACTCTTAGCAGGAATTTCTGTTTATAGCACGGTATTAAACATATTGTTACGTTTTTACCTTTTAAAAACGTTAAAAATATGAGTTCATAAAGTGCAAATAAAATAAAAATAAATATGTGTTTAATTTTAAGACAAATCTTTATTATCTGCACAACTTTTGTGCCACTGTTCGAACTTATTCCACGTATACAATGATAACTTTCACAATATGTGCTTGTTCGTGATATTTCTCTGCTTACAAAATATTTTTTGGTAGGCAACAACAACACTTGTTAGTTATTCTTCTTTGCTCACAACCTTTTTGTGAGCACAACACTAACAACAGTTTTTTTCCTGCAACTTGTCTGCACACAAGTCTGACTGAATTACAACTCGATCTCGTATCTTCACACACCACTGGTTGAATTCTTACTCAATTCAACGCGACGTCGCCGAGAATCACGTGTCTTCATACACGACTGACTGAATTCTAACTGAATCCCCGTGGCTCGCTTTATCTTGTCTTTTATATCACTGGATCAACAGTGTGCTGAATGCCCTTGAAGGATGATGACGGCCTTCGGGAACAATCAAAAAATGTAAACATCTCGTCATCATTGTTGTTCGTGTATCTTGTTTACTTTCGTCCAGGCAGAATTGTTGTTGTTTTGTTTATTTGTCTTTCCGCTATATTTTTTTATACACGTGCGTTGTTGCTAAATTTTTGTTTATTCGTCGATCTTGTAAACAAGCCCGTTGTTTTTTGTTGCTATATGTTTACTTATTCGTTGATCACGTGATCAAGTCCATTGTGTTGTTTTTGGAGCTTTTGTTTATTATTTTAATAACACCATTTCCATTTTCGTAACAATATTTTTGAACTTATTTTAAAGAAATTAGGACTTTACATACAGATTTTATACACTTTTATCAATGAACGATCGGTGGTTTTGTAATTTCTAGCCCACTGCTAGGGGTCTTAGGCTTCTACTTTACTTATTTTGATTGTAATTTTTAATTTCTGTTTTATCGGCCCATAACACCTTAACCTGGTTCTCAGACAACATCACTAAGACTGAGTGAGTATAGATGATATCGCCGTTGTCTAGAAGGTAGTTAGTTAATTTATTAGACGTGACTCCGTTGTTCAACACCTGTTTCAGACATCTCAAGCAACAGGAAATACAAAAAAAAAATTTCTCTGGGACTTCCTCACAGCAAATTTCTGGCAAAAACTCTGAGATGAAAATAATAAAATTGTCATGAAAAGTTTCTCAAAAAAAATATCTCGTTCGGAGGCGACTTAAACGGTAGGTCCTGCCGCTCGTATATCAAATTAACACACGCAACATGGCTCGTAAGCCTGACTGATGGTTTACATATATTGACCAATTAATTAATTAAGTAAGCAAATTAGTTCAGGGGCATCGCTTATATGGTATTACAAGGAGTAGTCGCTTTGTACACTATCCCATCTAGTGATGTTTAACATGCCAAGTCAATTGTTTTTTCCAAACCCTGATACTCACAGTCAACAATAGAGCAAGTCAGCATGAATTTTAAATTTGGTAGCACAATGTAGCAGGTTTTATTTCACTTCACTTAGTTTACATTTTTCTGCTTTTAAAGTAGAAATCTCTTGGATTTTTCAATTTTGCCATGGTATACGACAATAAAATGGAATAAAATATGAATTTAATCAAAGAAAATACTCTCCTCCTCTCTTTCTCTCTGTCTCTCTCTCTGTCTCTCTTCCTTTGTCAGGGTAGAAGAACTGTGCTTTGCTCATTACATCAGGAACAACAGGAATTGTTGCCATCATTCGCTCTCCTTCTTCATTACATTCTTGTACACACCAACAACTACTGTTTCCTGTAGTGTTCTATCTGATGTATGAGTATTCATACGATTTCCTTTAGGAAATATATAAGCAGGTGTAAGAGAAAACTGAATGAAAATTAAAATGAAAGAAAATTTCTGTTTTGTTTGTGATAAAAGAAGTGTGAAAAAGGAATTCTTTTCATTGTTCTCAAGTTTCACGTTTTATTTGCTATTTTTATTGTTTTTTTTTTATTGTTATACTCGAATAAAAAGGAAAATAATTCCTTTAAATATTTGTTAATAAATTTAAAGAAGAGAATCTATGCTACAACTGCATAAGATTGAAAATTTTGTGCGAAAACAATACAAAATTATTGTATTTGAGCGATTCAAAGTGTAGGATGTGATCTAATTTATAAAATAACTAGCTGACCCGGTGAACTTCGTCCCGCCCAAAATAGATTTTTTTTATTGCCCAAAACAGGTCACATTATATATTTATTGTAATACATACGCTGCATAAAACATTTATTTAAAAATAACTAACTTATTATATGTAAGTGTGTGGATCTATCTATCTAGTTCAAAATTTAATCGAAGTCGGTACGTTATTTTGGTGAGGCATACAAAGAATAACAATAAGAGGTCCGAATCATGGGTAGCGCTGACAAAGTTGTAATTGTTGTACTCGCTCCAAAACAAAAACTAACAGACATACATATTATATATGTACATATGTATGTACTTATAAACCATCGAATTAGCCGACTTGTATGTATCTTTAAAAGGGAGGGTTGCCACGCCCATTTTTGGTGAGTTTGTCGATATCGACTCTACGAACTTACCCACCAAATTGCATTCGTCTACGATCACTATGTCCCTAAATATTAAATTTTAAAGGTTTGCCACGCCTACTTTTTGCTATATCGAATTTTTTTTTAAACCATCTAAACCTGATAAGCTTTCGAACAAAAAAAAAGAATGGTTAAAATCGGTTCAGTAATTTAAGAGTTATAGGTATCACTTGAAGGGGGCGGGTTGCCACGCCCATTTTTGGTGAGTTTGTCGATATCGACTCTACGAACTTAGCCACCCAATTTTTTTAGTCTACGATCAATATGTACCTAAATATTCAATTTTAACGATTTGTCACGCCCTCTTAACATTTAGGGATATGAAAAATAGATGTTGTCCAATTCTCAGACCTACCGGATATTCACACAAAATTTCATGAAAATCGGTCGATCCATTTTTGGAGGAGTTTAACCACTAACACCGTGACACGAGAATTTTATATATTAGATTAATCAAAAGAAAAATGTGAATAAAATTTTTAATTTTCAATTTTTTTTTCGTTTTTCAGCTTCGATGTAGAAAATGGCCAAAGTGCACGCTCACCGCTGGAAGGCGGCTCGCCAAGCGCCGGTTTGGTTTTACAAAACCTACCCCAACGTCGTGAATCGTTTTTATATCGTTCCGATTCCGATTTTGAAATGTCACCGAAATCAATGTCCCGCAATTCTAGCATCGCAAGTGAAAGGTAAGTTATTCCGGCCTCTAAAAAAAAAAAAAAAATAAGAAACACTTTCTTTCAATATTTTAATTGCCGAACGTGCTTTTAAAACGCAATTGCTTTTGAATTTTTTTTTTTAATTTTTTCACTCAATTTCTTTTTTTTTTTTTTTAATAATTTATTTAGCGTTTAAACATTACTTATGTATATTTTTTTAATATTTTTAAATTCCGTTTTAATTTTTTTACGAATTTTTATTCACAATTGTTTGAGATTTCATTTGTTTCCTTCCATGCATCTTGTCTTTTAATGAATTTCTTTCCTTATTCTTCTCCAAACACTCTCACTACTTTACTTCGCCTCTCACTTTCTCACTTTCTAAAGCACTTTACTTTTCCAAACACCCTTTTTGGCTTCTACTTCTTCTTGTATTTGACATTTTTTTTTAATTGTTAAAAACAAAGAAATAAACTTTAAGAAGAGACTAACCAAGACCGGATATGTTTTAGTTATACGTATTAAAATACAGTTTTCTTCAAACCGAAAACAAATTTTATTCTTATTCTTACGATACGATGCGATAATAAAATAAACGAAATTGAAAATAAAATTAAAAATTAAATCGTTAGAATGGTAATTCCCCAGATTCGTTTTTGCAATAACCAGGTGCAGGATAACATTTAAAAATTTTAACAGCGTTATTGGTTAAAAGCAATTCCAGAATTCCAAACAATCCAAACAGCGAAAAAAAAAGCAGTAAATTTAACCTGTGAACACTAACTCCCTACTAAGGGATAGTTCAGTGGCAATTGACCCTCAATTGCCTATTTGTAACTACTCAAGTAACCACTTAGGAAGTTGGGTTTTGTTTTCATAACCACAAAATAGTACTTGAATGATGCTCCGCCACATTATTTTTCTGGTTAGATATAAGCAGTTTAGAAACTAAACGTATACACTTTTTAAAACATCAGAAAACCAAGACCAGACCAGACGATTTAAAGATTCCCCATTAAGACTTCATCGTAATAACCGACAATTTAAATTAAAAAAACAAGTGGATCCCACAGCAAAACGTTAAGTAATTACAAACAGATTTTTGTGTACTCCCTACAGAATATTTCAAGGACGCTTTAAGCCGTTTTGAGATAGAATTATGGTTACTTTTGTTTAATCACTCGATTGCGTAGTGTCTAATGTATCAAAATTTTGATATTAAGGACAACGTAGATTTGTATAATCAGCTAGAAAGGATATTAAAAGCCTCGCCTAATGGTAAATGCTAAACTGAATGAGTTGAACTGGACTGAATAAAACTTATTTAAGGATACACGTTGACAAAAAGCTTCTCTACAAGGACGTACATGGATTTCCCTTCATCGCCCAATAGGTTAGGTTAGGTTAGTGTGGTAGCTTTATACCAAAAGCTCACTTGAGCACGCATAGCGGCCCGTTGTGGCGCCACAGGTGAACGCAGTCCCTGTACTGACCAAGTTCCTCCGAGCCAATGAGTGAGAAGTTGGACAGCGCAAGGGCTGCACATTTAAAGCACGACTACCCCACGCTGGAAAACCAGCCAGAAAGTTTGGTAAACGAGGCTATGTCCTTGACGTTAATGGACGATAGCTCCGTCAAGCTAACAAGGGTTGGAGAGCCAAATAACCTATATCTGCATCTCTCAAGCGATGGGCATTGACATAGAAACTGGATAACAGTCTCCTCTTCCTCAGCGGATCTACATCCACGGCAGAAATCGTTAAATGGGAGTCGCATTCTTTCCGCGTGTCTACCCATAACACAGTGACCTGTAAGCATGGCCACGGTGATCGAGATGATGTTACGACCAAGTCCAAGTAACTGGTTGGTGCGCCTTCTATCCATTGAGGGCCAAGTGAGCCTAGCGGTGGAGTAGGTCTCCTCATTGATCCAGGATAGGTTGGCGTCCCGGGAGAATTTCCGCGCGATCGCCAGTTTGAACGAGGTAAGTGGAATTCACAAGTTGATTGAAGACGATTCCGGAAGAAGTGCGCCAGCCCTGGCTAGCTCGTCTGCTCTGCAGTTTTCCGGAATGTCGCAGTGTCCGGGGACCCAGATACACACTGAATCGCCCAGAAAGAAGGTTGAGGCAGCGGCGGCATTCCCTGACGATCCTAGAATTATCCGCAACGTTCGATAGAGACTTTATCGCAGCCTAGCTATCAGAAAAGTTACCTAAATAGGCCACATTGTAATAGGCAGGATATGTCAGGAATTGATAACTGGAAATAATAAAAAAAAAAACGTTATACAGATGAACGTTGAGATTCAGCACTTGTTTGTATGGTAAGATCGTATACTTCTTAAGTATGAAATGGTGCAAGTTGATGTAGGAATGTTGAACTCGAAAATTTTATCTGAATTTTTTGCATGATTTGTCTGTTAGTCTAGTAAAGCACTCAATCGCTAAATAAGAAAAATATTTCTATTTTAATAAGGTGGTGATACATATAAAAAAAAGTAAAAAAAAAAAATTTTAAAAATCTTGTATAATCAATCCTCTTCCCCATAATTCATTTGAGTGTAAAAATAAAATTAAAAATAAAGAAAAAGAAAACTTTTTTGTAAATCGTAAAAATATTTCATATTCTGCTTCTAAAATTACGAGTATTTGTGAACGAACCCACGTCACAATATGAGAATGAAACAGAATTTAATAGGAAAACATGGTTTATTTAACACACAATCTTTATTTTTTTTTTTTTTGTTTGGTTCTGACAATCAAATACAGAAAATGTAATAAAAAAAAATTATATTTATATACGCGAGTGTACATACGTACATATATGGCGGTTGTAGTTTTGCATTTTAAATACAAGCCAATAAATATTATTTTACTACACAGCAGATCATTAAAAATTATTTTTAAAAATTCCTTTTTGCGAATGCAACAAACAGAAGATTTTCTTTTATTTTTTTTTTTTTTTTTCTTATAAGTGGAATTAAAAAAAAATTCGAACAAAAAAAAAACTTGCATTCGGTAAACCCACTTGTCGCGTAAATGCATTGAAAAACCAAAATTATGCGCTACCAAATGGTTATTGGCCAGCCAAAAAGGCCAAAATCATTATTATCACCACATCACATCACAACACATCGCATCACACACAGAAACCGGCCAACAGCCATTCATCGAAACGTTTAGAGACCACAATTCAGCGCCTCATTATTTCAATTCATATTTTAAATGAATTTGTAATCGTTATAATATGAAAAAAAAAATCGGGAAATGTTATCGGCTAGAATATATGAAATTGGCTCATAAAAAATTAATTTTTTTTGAATATTCATATTCTATTGCAAAAAAAAAAAATTGAAGAAAAAAACATTATTTATTCGACAAATATTGTAAATTCTGCAGCCATAACGTTTACAATTCACTGCAAGAAAGAATTGCTGAATTTTAATTTAAAATTTCTTTCTTGTTTTTTTTTTATAAAAACTTTAGTAAATATTTAATAAAAATTGTTGTTTTTTTTTTAAAGATTTTCAGAAAAAAATTAAATTAGAATTTTATTAAAAAAAAATTATTGAAATGCATATGTAGTACGATGGTCCTTCGAATCGTTTTTATTTATTTTAAATTAATTTAAAATTTAAAAATAAAATTTAATTAATTAAACTGAATTTTTAATTAAATTTTTATAATCAATTGGTTTGTTTCGTTAACCATAAAATTAGTCGTAAAAATATTCGATTAAGCAAATATTCTTTGGAAATATAATTCCTTCATTCCGCTATTTCCAAAACAAAAAAATAATATATTTATGGTCCTTCCTTATCTTTCGTTCTGTACTGTACTTTGTTTATTTTCGTTCTGGCAACTTCTAGAATCTAATGTTTATTTATTAGCTCTTCTTTTCTATTTTTCGTAGTCTTTCTAGGTTAGGTTAGGTGGCGAACCCCTCTGAAGAAAGAGGTACTACTTAGGCCAGCATTTGGGATACCACAATCAATTCCACCCAGGGGTCAACCATTGCTTATAGAAAGCCATTGCTATTGCAGCAATCTTTATATTAGAGAGCTCAGTTAAAGATGTCTGAAAACAGGGAGAAACCTTCGTTCTCTTTATGACAAAAGCAGAGTACTGACCCATGAGGAAAATGACAGTATCTACCTTCTCCTTAGACTCACAGCTCCCGCATTAGCTGAAATGGCTACCAAAAGAACAGTGGACCGTAAGAATCACTGTAGCAGTAAGTTAGTACTCTTCCTAGCCATACGTGTCCAGCAGAGCCTAGCAATATTGCATATTCCATTCTGCTACAAACAAAATTTGAGTTTCCCCCTGTAAAACGACCAAATTAACTGAGACAATCTGTCGCCGTAGTCTAGTAGGTAGTGTGTTGGCTTCTTAGACGTAAAGCCCGAGTTCGTATCCCACGTCAGGCATCATAACGAAATATGAAAAAATATTTCTTCGGCGACTGCCTCTCAGCAGATTTCTGGCTAAAACTCTGAGAGTAAAATTGCCATGAAGAACTTCTCAAAAATCTGTCGTTCGGAGTCGACTTTAAACTGTAGGTCCCGCCACTCATGTATAAAATTAACGCACACAACATAAGTGGTGTGAGAAGCTAGGTCGAAATCCTGACTGAAGGGTTGTAATGACCGATTATGTATGTCATATGAATACCTACGGCCTGTAACATACCAGATATTTCTAGCTCCGTATCGGCCCTGATCAGCCTCTATCACTAATGCAATTTCCAATAATATCCCTACGTCTGCGGAACCCTTATAAGAGTTACCTTTAAATGCACCGTAATTACTCTGAGAAATCCTCGACATTCATGGACTAGAACGGACATTGAAGCTACGTTCGTTAGAGACTTAATTGCAGTCTAACTACCTAATTAAATCAAAAGAATTTCAGGGAAAATCCCACCACTCAACAAGAATTGCGCCGCCTTTAAAATTGCCATGTAGTCAGACAGCTAATAAGAAAGTTTAATATCAGAACACTTAATAAATATATATATCACCACAGGCCACCCTGTCGTCATTTATCTTTCAGCCATCAGTGCAAACTTCAAGGGTTTCATTGGGAACCTCCGGGTCCATTAGCAGTATAGCCCCATGCGTACAGTATAGAAGTGAATTAAACTTGGAAGTCTTTGAATTGATTTGGAAGTCTGTGTTAGTGTGTTAGTTTTAAGATCCCTATATACAGCCAGGTTTTCCCATCCAACTACGAGCTGTAGGTCTTTGCTAATTACTGAGGGATTGAAAAAAACAGTGTGTTCTTTACGTTCCATACAAAGTAGATGGTGTTCGAATGTGCTATTATTAGGGACGTGGACGTTTTACCCTTTGATAGAATTTTCGAGTTCAACATTCCTACATCAACTTGCACCATTTCATACTTAATCAGTATACGATCTTACCATACAAACAAGTGATGAATCTCAACGTTCATCTGTATCACGTGTTTTTTATTATTTCCAGTTATCAGTTCAAAACCTTTCCTGCCTATTACAATGTGGCCTATTTAGGTATCTACAGGGTGATGAAGGGAAACCCATGTACGTCCTTGTAGTGAAGCTTTTTGTCAACGTGTATCCTTAAATAAGTTTTATTCAGTCCAATTTAATTCATTCAGTTTAGCATTTACCATTAGGCGAGGCTTTTAATATCCTTTCTAGCTGATTATACATATCTAGGTTGTCCTTAAGATCAAAATTTTGATACATTGGACACTACGCAATCGAGTGAGTAAACAAGTGTCCATAATTCTATCTGTAAACGGCTTTAAGCGTCATTGAAATATTCTGTAGGGAGTAAATAAAAATCCATTTTTAATTACTTAACGTTTGATGCGGGATCAACTTGTTTTTTAATGTAAATCGTCGGTTATTGCAATGAAGTTTTAATGAAGAATGTTTAAATTGTCTGGTCTATGTTCTCTGATGATTTAAAATGTGTATAAGTTTGTTTAGAAACTAAACTCGTCATTGAAATATTCTGTAGGGAGTACACAAAAATCCGTTTGTAATTACTTGGCCTGGTCTTAGTTTTCTGATGTTTTAAAAAGAGTGTACGGTTTGTTCCTAAACTGCTTGTATCTGACAGGCGAAATAGTGTGGCAGAGCATCATTCAAGTACTATTTTGTGGTTATGAAAACAAAACCCAACTTCCTAAGTAGTTACTTGAGTAGTTACAAGTAGGCAATTGCGGGTCAATTGCCATTGAACTGTCCCTTTGTAGGGAGTTAGTGTACATAGACTATATTTTCTGATTTTTTTCGCTGTTAGTGTTTAATTTAAAGAAAATACATATTTTTCTTTTGTTTAGAAGATAATTGCATAAAATGAAAGATATTAAAGAGGTTATAAGTATTATCCTCATCTCGAGTTATAAAATCAAACTTACATACATATACATTCATTCATACGGTACGTACCAGACATCAGCAGTGAATCGTTTTTTCGCTACTCATAAGCACTCATGAAATTTGGAATGTAAGTGAGGAGTCAAAAATATTGAAATTTAACTATGTACTCTGATTCGTTCGTACTCACACTACAACATTGATTTATAAGTACAGGTTGCAATGAGTATGCGTACAATCTTGACAACAAACTCATACCATTCGAAATATGTTTGATTCATAAACCTACTCATTTAGATTCATAACTTTTGAAAAATACTTACAAATGATTCGAGTGACTCGCTCGAATCATTCATTAAAATTTACAGTCTTAGTTGTTGTTGCATTTACAACAAAAGAAAAAAGACACATAAGCAAAAAAGACAGAGCAGCAAGCAGAGCAAATACACAACCTTCTAGTAAGTATTTTAGTGTTCGTACGCGAATCATACTTATTTTGTGCTTTGTGTATATGTTGAGTTACGGAGAGTCGAAATCAACAACATCATACGTGTTGTTAAGTATGAATATGATGAGTACATCAAACTTTGAATATGAGTAGAGGAGGTTCAATGATATTAAAATAAGTATGAATGCGTTTAAGTATCAGAGAAATTATGAGTATTGATTCGATTCTACTCATCTTTTTGAATACTCATTTTTGATCTCTGACACAGACTATGTTTTCTGCCTTTTTACGCTGTTTGAAACTTATTTGACTTATTTAAAGGAAATATTTTTCAATTGTTTAGAAGTTAATTGCATAAAATAAAAGATATTAAAAAGATTATAGTTATTGACTTCATCTCCAGTTATAAAATCAAATTTACATGCGTTGGCATTCATTCATACGGTACGTGCCAGTGTTGAAAAATTCAGTACTTTGGTACTTTTTTCAGTACTTTCTCATTTCAAAAATACCGCAGTACCCCCGCAACGCTTTTAGTACTTTTTATTATCACATATTTTATGTCTTATGCGCTTTTCAACTATTAATGCATTAGCAACATGTTCCACGTAAAGCTAAAAGTAGAATTAGGCTTTAGTCCCGGTTAGCCAAACGTGCACGGAACGTACATTCGTTTTTAGATAACGAAAAGCAATGAAAATGCTTGCCGAACTGTAATGTTATTTTCGGTAAGCATTTATTTGCATTGCTTTTCATATGCTAAAAACGAACGTATGTTACATTACGTTGCATCGACGTTTGTCTAAACGGGGATTTTACGTTTTTTTTACGTTCCGAATCAGCTGTTTTTGTATGTGAGATACACGAAAAAATCGTTAGTTCTTCTATTCCATGCCGTATGTGTATTGAATAATAATAATAAATAAACAATCTAGTAGGTAGTGTGCTGGCTTACTAGACGTGAGCTCACGGTTCGTACCCCATGTCAGACATCTCCATCAAAACGAAATATGAAAAAATATTTCTCCGGCGACTTCCTTCTGGCAAAATCGCTGAGAATAAATAAAATTGTCATGAAAAAGTTTCTCAAAAGGTCCCACTACTCATGTATAAAATTAATAAACACAAAATAAGTGGTGCGAGAAGTTAGATTATATTTAAGGTTATAATTTGACGACGTAAATCGAAACAACGTTAATCGAGACGATGTAAATCGAAGGATTACTGTAATCCTGATTGAAGGGTTATAATGACCAATATGTATGCATGTATGTATTCTTTTACAAAAGTACCATTTGATGCAAAAAAGTACTCTTTCAGTTATAGTTCAGTACCATTTGAAAATTTCAGTTTTGCAACACTGGTACGTGCACTCCGGAACCGTATTTTTCAAGAAACTGTCCTCTGATTTTCGTTTAAATTTTTTATTTATTTATTTATTTGCTTACAAGAACTTTAAGAATGTTATTCTTTTATAGCTCAGTAGGATATACACAAATTACATTGGTCATTAGTATTCCCTAAATTATAGTGCAATTGTTTTATAAAGTATATAACTAATACACAAAAAGGCAATAAAATTATATTTCACACAAAATTTCTAAAATACAATTTAAAAAAAAAAATAAAAGTAATATAAATTGTTTTTTTTTTTGTTTTTTTTTTAATATTTGAGGACATATAGTCAAAAAGTGACTTCTTAAAACTGCTTTTTCTCGAAATGTTTTTAATAGTCATTGATAAGGAGTTCCACAAATTAATTGCGTTGACGAAAAACAATCTGTTAGTATTGATGTAAGTGTATCTGGGTATAATTACAGGACAATATACTGCTAAACCTAGTTAAACCATACACATACCGCGTAGCATTATTAAAAGATACTTGCAACTTATGTAGTGAGAGAGAGTCCAATTTACTGTAAACCTCTGCAAAATAATTAATCAGTGGAAGTATTAATTGAATTATAAGTTTCCTCCTCTTAACTTCAAATGGTGTGAAGTTAGACGACATTCGTAAATTACGAAGCAAGAGGTATACGTTACGCACAACATGATTAATATGGTCAGTGCATGACAAGGTCGCAGTGGTCTAGTAGGTAGCAATCGTTTCCAAGAAGCCCGCAGTTAGGTTAGAGGACGTGTACTTGTCCGTTAAGACAAGTACAATACCCGGAGGTCGAAATTGACCCATTGTACAAGCCCGCAGTTTCTCACACCACTTATGTTGTGTGTGTTAATTTTATACATAATTGGCGGGACCTACAGTTTAAAGTCGACTCCGAACGACAGATTTTTTGAGAAACTGAGAAGAAATCGCCGAAAAAATACTTTTTGTATTTTTTTTACTTCTTGATGTCTGGCCTGGGACTCGAACCCTGGCTTTTACGTCTAATAAGCCAGCACACTACCTACTAGACCACTACCTAACAGCAACTCGTTTTCTTGCCGTTCGCATAATCCACCTTTCCACCTTTCCTAAAAAACCTGCACAATGCACTGCATGGGTAGGCCATCCCCTGAGTGCTGGTTTCAGAAAAAAAAAAGTGGAATTGATCCAAAATCCTAAGTATTTAATCTTACTAACGTACACAAGAGATGTGTTCCCCAAGTAAATGGTCGGAAAATAACTCAAATCATATTCCCATCTACTGATTGGTAAAATGTAAGATTTTCCAGGATTGAGCATAAGGTTATTATCCTCAGTCCATTTTTAAATAGACCTCAAGTCATAATTAAGTTTGTAACTTGTATCCTCTTTCAGACCAAATTTCAAATTAAAAAACAAACAATTTTTCTCTTTTATATTTGTATGTATGTAGATGTGTTAATACATATGTACGAGGGCGGTTCGGAAACTTCTTAGCCTATCAATGAAAGAGAATAGTTAGTTTTTCAAAAATATTTTTATTTTTCAATATAATCTCCTAAAACTTCAATACACTTAGTGCAACGCTTTTCTAGCAATTCTATGCCTTGATTAAAATAGTTTTCCTCAAGGTCTTCAAAATAGTGGTTTACAACTGTAATTGCATCTTCATTTGAGGTAAAACGCTTGCCAGCAAGGAATTTTTTTAGATTTGGGAACAGGTAAAAGTCACTGGGAGCTAAATCAAGAGAATAAGGTGGGTGGTCAAGCAACTCGTACTTTAATTCGTTGATTTTAGCCATTGTTAAAACACTCTTGTGCGCTGGTGCGTTGTCTTGATGAAAAATTATTTTTTTGTGTTGTAAGCCAGGACGTTTTTCTCGAATTTGTACATTTAATTGATCCAAAAGGTTGCAATAGTACTCTGAATTTATTGTTTTACCCTTTTGCAGATAGTCAATCAATAAAATACCTTTGAAGTCCCAAAAAACCGTTGCCATAACCTTACCAGCCGATTGAATTGTTTTTGCCTTCCTTGGGGCACTTCCTCCAGCTTCAGTCCATTGTTTGGATTGTTCTTTTGTCTCTGGAGTATAGTGGTGGATCCATGTCTCATCAACAGTTATGAAACGACGCTTAAAATCCATTTTATTTCGCTTAAAACGATCCAAACAAGCTTGAGAAATGTTCATTCTTATGCGTTTTTGGTCGACTGTTAACAAATGCAGCACCCATCTTGCAGAAAGCTTTTTCATCTGTAGTTCTTCACACAAAATTAAATTGACTCGATCATTTGAGATGCCCATGATGTTAGCAATTTCACGCACTTTTATTCGTCGATCATTTAATACCATATCATGCACTTTGGCTACAATTTCTGTTGTTGTTGCTGTTTTTGGACGTCCACTACGTGGTTCATCTTCAATGCTTGTACGACCACGTTTAAATTCAGCAACCCAATTTTTTACTGTTGCATATGAAGGAGCACTTTCACCTAACACATTCACCATATCATTATGAATTTCTTGTCCCGATAAATCTTTTTTATGGAAATATTTAATGACAGCACGCATTTCTAATTTTTCCATTGTAAAAAAATCGCGGATGCGTCTTTTTTGAACACCTGTTTCTATATGAAGGAGTTGCCAGATCGAAACAAAATTTAACATGTGTTCATAACAGAGATGGAAGTTTCCAAAACACTTAACTTTTTTCTGTTTATACCGCGCTTTCTGTGCTAGGCTAAGAACTTTCCGAACTGCCCTCGTATGTGTTTGTATGTATGTAGATGTGTACATATGTATGTATGGGTTCGTATGTTATAATAAAAAGAAAATTTCTGTAACAAAAAAAAATACAGAAAAAAGTGAAAAATATTTCGGGTTTTGGCACACAAAATCCCTTCGTAACAAAAAAAAAAAACGAAACATTTTATGGGTGACTGTATGTATGTATGCTCCCATGTGGGTTATTTGAGGTTTTTGCTCTTAATAAACATTTTCAAGAGAGAGAGAGAGAGATGAAAACACACAATATTAAACCGTTAAATTTTGTGGTTTTCCGTTGCAAAATTTATTACGAAAATTAAGTACACAAAGTGTGGTCGCTGAAGGATTAATAATGGCAAACGATTTTTAACTTTTTTTAATAAAATATTCATACATTAGAGTTTAAATTTTCTTTTTTTTTTCATTTTGTTTAATTTTATGTGTAGAAATTCTTAAGCAACAGTCAATTTACCTCAAAGTTGAGAAACGTTCTTTAAATTCAAGTAAAAGGAACGTTACATATTGTAATTCACATACGCTTAAAAGTTCATAAGAATAAATGTTTAGACTTGTAGAGCCTTGTCTTTAAATGTAAAGGAAAAAAAATAGAAACAGGTTTTAGAACAGAAGGTTAGGTTAGGTTAGAGGACGTGTACTTGTCCGTTAAGACAAGTACAATACCCGGAGGTCGAAATTGACCCATTGTACAACGTCCTTGGAGAGGGAAGGAAATAGAGGGAATAGGATGAAAGGAGGGCATAAGGGTAAGGGGAGGATGGGAATCACACAGAAAGAAACAGACACAAACAAGGGTTGAGCGCGCGACTACACTTATGAAGCCCTAGCACCTCTCAACCAGCTCAAACTGCTAATGAATCTGTGGAGAGCCTTGATGTCGGCTCTCGACACAGAACTCAAGCTCTCAAAGAAGGCTCTGCCAAGGGTCCTCAACCTCAACCTACCAAGGGCTAGGCAGTTACAGAGGAGGTGTTCGATAGTCTCTAACTCCTCCTCATCGCAACATACCCTGCAATAGTCCGGCTGGGATCTGTTCCAGATCCCCGTCAGCGACCTAATCTCGCAGTGCCCTGTGATAAAACCGACAACCAACCTTACGCTGGCCTTAACCAAGCCCAGCAGCCAATCTGTTCTCTTACTGTCCACAGCAGGCCATAGACGTCTAGAGACAGAACAACCTGATCCGTTCCTCCAACGCTTCTGCTCTTCCTCCCTGACCCATCCATCGATGAGGCCATAGAGGTGGCAGACTGGGGGTTCAGGACCAACTATTAAATCGCCCCCCGAAAGGGAACCTAACCTAGCGAGGGCATCCGCCGTCTCATTGCCCAGTATTCCGCTATGACCCGGAACCCAGCATAGACGGATACGGTCCGGTCCAAAAGACCTCAACGACTCTTTGCATTCGCGAACCAGTCGTGATTTGCACCAGACCGACGCAATGGCCTTAAGGGCAGCCTGACTGTCAACGAAGATCATGTAAGATTCCGAATCCGAAGATGGGCCACCAGCTATGGCCTCAATAGCCTTCAGTATTGCGAAAATCTCCGCCTGAAAAACGCTGCAGTCATCATTCAACCTGAAGTGGAGTTCAAGACCGAGTTCCCTACAGAAAACCCCAGCACCTGTACATCAAGTCGACTTCAAACGACAATTTTTTTGGAAAAACTTTTCATGGCAATTTTATTTACTCTGCGATCCTTTTGACAGAATACTGTGAAGAGCAAAGTGGCCAAAAGAAAAAAATTTTTTTTGAACTACGGGCACGCATCTAATAAACCAACACACTACCTATTAGACTAAGGCGACTGTAGGTACATTAGGGATTTGAAAAACGTTTTTTTTTCATTTCTCTATTCGGCATTTTTTTTTTTTTTTTTTTGTTTATGAGCTACACTTTTACACTTTCTACACGCTTTTATCCAAGCAAAACAAAATTAATGCCAAAGTTAAGTCTTCTAAGCGCACATGTTATTTGTTATTTTCTTTCTAACATTCCTTTCACATTCTGTGCTCTCTAAGCTAGAAAATCTATTTCAGCGAATTCCTATATACCCGGGAAAAATATAACGAACAAAGAAAAAAAATCAATAAAAACCCAAACTTGGCATACGGCAAACATGAAATATGGCATCCAAAATAGCCAAAATATTCCGAAAATAAAATTCCATTGGCAATAACACATGGCCCATATATGTACATACGTATGTACATACAAATGCCCTTATACCTTAATCTATAAGAGAAAGTCTTTAATCTTTAATAGTTTGGCTAAAATCCATAGCCACACTATTAAAGCCTAACAAAGCTGTCACACTCTCGTATTCAAACACACTCTTATAAATACTGTACAGTACAGTAAATGTGATTTGTTTACTTAACCTATACTATGCTTTCGGCTTTTTGTAGTGTTGTTTTCATTATTGGCATTGTAGTAGTGGTGATACTGATAGTGATAGTGGCAGTGGTAGTAATCATCGTCTTGACAGTAGTGAATGTAATCCAAACACATTGACCTCTACTGGTGAACTACTTTAACCCACTACAATATTACTTTTATAATGATTTGAAAGCCTTTTGTTGTTTGTTGTTTTGTTTTTCATCTTTTTGCCAAAAACACAATTACAACAACAACAACATCATAAGTAAAATATTGCCACCACTATATAGTCACTCAGGGCAACCATAAAGTAAACATTTGGATTAAAGCCGACTAAAAGATATTCTACATCTAAATGTGGTTTCTAGAGTGATTTTTTTGTTCAAATTCATTTCAAATACGAAAAGTTTTCATGCTGCTTTAATTTCGTCCTGGTTAGTTATCGATAATTAGAAATTTTTTATTAAAAATTGTATCGATAACATGGAATTAAAAATTTTTTTAAAGGAATGATTTCTAATTACCTATACTTGGTTTTAGTTTTGATTAAATAACGATAACTGAGCATTTTTAATTTCGATTAATAGAAATTAACTTTCCCCTACATATCAAATTAAAACATGTTATCGATAAAATTTTCTTCATAAAATATTCTCAGTTATCATTAACCAGAACTAAAATAAGATATCGGTAATTAGACAATATTCCTTTAAAAAATTTTCTAATTTCATGTTATCAAAACATTTTAACAAAAACAAGAACATAAACAAAAGCAAATTGACACCTCGTTAGTTTTGATTACAATTATGAATTTTACAAATGAAAACATGTTATCGATAAAATTTTCTTTAAGGAAATTCTTAGTTCTCGTTAACTAATAAGAACTACAACAAGATATCGATAATTAGAAACATTGTTTAAAGAAATTTTTATCGATAACTAATCAGAACCAAAACAAGTTATTGATAAATGGTGTTTAAATAAATTTTCTAGTTATCGATAACTAATCGAAACTACAGTAGTACACCCCTACCGCCTTTTACAAATGAAAATATGTTATCGATAAAATTTTCTTTAAGGAAATTCTTAGTTCTCGTTAACTATTGAGAACTACAATAAGTTATCGATAATAAGAACATTTTTTTAGAGAAATTTTTATCGATAACTAATCAGAACCAAAACAAGTTATTGTTAAATGATGTTTAAATAAATTCTCTAGTTATCGATAACTAATCAAAACTACAATAGTACATCCCTGCCACTTTTTTCAAATGAACACATGTTATCGAGAAAATTTTCTTTAAGGAAATTCTTAGTTCTCGTTAATTAATGAGAACTACAACAAGATATCGATAATTAGAAAAATTGTTTAAAGAAATTTTTATCGATAACTAATCAGAACCAAAACAAGTTATTGTTAAATGGTGTTTAAATAAATTTTCTAGTTATCGATAACTAATCAAAACTACAATAAATAGTACATCCCTGCCGCCTTTTACAAATGAAAACATGTTATCGATAAAATTTTCTTTAAGGAAATTCTTAGTTCTCGTTACCTAATGAGAACTACAATAAGATATCGATAATTAGAAAAATTGTTTAAAGAAATTTTTATCGATAACTAATCAGAACTAAAACAAGTTATTGATAAATGGTGTTTAAATAAATTCTCTAGTTATCGATAACTAATCGAAACTACAATAGTACATCCCTGACACCTTTTTCAAATGAACACATGTTATCGATAAAATTTTCTTTAAGGAAATTCTTAGTTCTCGTTAGCTAATCAGAGCTAAAACAAGTTAATGATAATTAGAAAATTTTCTTCAATAAAAATTTCTTACAAAAATCGATAATCGATTTTCTTTAATAAAAATTTCTTTAAATATTTTTTAATTCTAATTGTTAAATGGTGTTTAAATAAATTCTCTAATTATCGATAACTAATCAAAACTACAATAGTACATCCCTGCCATTACAACAAGATATCGATAATTAGAAAAATTGTTTAAAGAAATTTGTATCGATAACTAATCGGAACCATAACAAGTTTTTAAATAAATTCTCTAGCTATCGATAACTAACCAAGACAAAAATTATACACACCTACCGCCTTTGATAGCATAGGTTACGACAAATCTGTTTATCGACTTTGGCACCCAGTAAAAGGCATCAAAATCAAAACAAAAACAAAGAGAAGGAAAGGAAAGGAAAAACAGGAGGAAAACATTTCAAATAGCAGATCACTCGTATTTTCATAGTATGCGTGTGTACAACATTGTCGAGAAAATGAGTGTATGATTGAATGTTTTTATTGTCAAAGACATACAACACACACACGAAGACATCAACCAGCACAGACACACACATAATAAAACATATTTTCAGTTTTATTATTGTGTTTTATGGCTATGGTCACACGTCATAATAATCAACAAACAACAACGGCAACAGCAACAGAGACACCATCTTCATCATTATGATCATCATACTCACGTTGCATTATTATCACACACACTCATTATGCTTCTCAAGGCACCACTCAAGCGTTCATAGGCTTTTGTCTTGCCATTTGACACCATTTTTTTTTCCTTTTGACAAGAGAAATCTTATTACACATACATACATACAAACGCTACAGCATATACATATATTCTTACATATGCAATGTAATATATGTACATATGTATGTACGTACATACTTACATTACTTAATCATTTCATTCTCAGGCTTATACTCGACTTGCATATTTTATTTCTTTTGGTTTTGTGTGTGTGTGTGAGTTTTGTGTTTGTGGTGTTTGTTTCACATGAATTACAAAAACAAACATAAGTAAGTACGTGTACTATTACATGTTCATGTTCGAGTACATCAAGAAGAGCCATGTTTTTGTTCACTACTTAAATACAGGGTATTACATTTGGATTGAGGGGTGGTTGATGGATGAAATGTAATGTATTTAGTACATGCCTGTGATTTGTTTTTTTTTTTATAATTTTTGTTGCGATAACAACACTGCAGTTAAAGCAGTTTTCCACGCAACACCCTGTAATTATAATATTTTCTAGTGGTTGTTGTTCTCATTTTACAACACACTCTCTCGTAGAAATGCCCTTTTGTCGTTTATTTAATACATTTTCTTATATAAACACTGATTAAGTGTCTTCTATTCTCTTATACATACACACATACACGCACCCCCATTTATTCATATTATTGTTGTTATTGTTGTTTATTTAGATTCCTTACATGTACATATGTAGTATGTTTGAAATGCAATCCCCTTTGTTTATGTCTATGGTTATATATGCATGAGAATGCATATATGTATGTGTGTGTGTATGCCTATTCCCTGTAGGAAATCAAACTAATTTTAAAGTAACTTCAAACTGGATTTTTAATAAGCACATCTAGTGGATTAAGTGACTTTTTTCCTTGTCGCCGACTCATTATTTTAACATAGGCATGTCATAGGCGGTAGTCAATTGGTCATCTCTGCATGACTTTTAAGTTAACTACAAATTGCTTATTTTTCAACCAATTTGTAGTTAAATAAAATATAGTTAATTTAAATATTGGTTTACACTAAATTATTTAAAAACCACTTTTTTTTAATTCAATTTTAAACAGTTTTATTTATATTATATTATATACATATATTTATATTTAGAAATAATTGTTATAATACAAAAAAAATTAAATTAAAAGAAAATTCATGTACATTTCATGACTTAAAATAAAAGTTGTAATGAAAAGAAGTTAAATGAAAAATATATCTAAGCATACATTCGAAAGTTTTTCTGAAAGAAAATTTTGTATAAAGTATTAATATTATTAAGTTTTTTTCCAACACAAACGTTATGAAAATGCCGTTTTTTAATAACAGCTAAGGCGTTGCGTAATTCTTTATCTGGGTCATCACAGAGAGGCCGAATCGCATCCATCAATGAATCAAAAACTTTTTCATAATCCTTCAAGCGCTTTTTGCCATTAGTGCCATAAATATTTATAGCAAGTATCAATTGCAGAGATAAAATTGTCGTTAAAGTTTTTGGCAGTTTCCCTTTCAGAGATAATTTCATGGCATTGGTCTGCAAAAATGCACAAAAATTTGGAAAATGATAAAAGTAGAGAAGAATAAAAACTCACGTAAATTTGCTGATTTTCATCGATTATGATATCATTGAGCGCTTTCAATATCACTTTTGTTAATTTGATTAAAAATTTACAATATTTAATTGGGGTTTTCCCCTTTTTTTTATTAAAATTGAGCACCACCTAAAATACCGTATTTGCTTTGATTGACATTTGATTTACTGACATGCTTCCTTTGTTTTATTATTTTTTTCACATTTTCTTATTTTGCTTTTTTTCATTCTTACTTTTGTTTCTATGCAATATGTTTGGTTGATATCTGCATGAGATTTAAACCAATTTGTAGTCATTTGCAAAATAGTTAATTTATAATTTGCGTTTTTATCAACCGACTATTTTATTTACTACAGGGTTATAACTCAACATCAGTGACAAACAAAAACAAGAATAAAAACAAAAGCAAATTGACACCTCGTTAGTTTTGATTACAATTATGAATTTTACTTTCATTTAGATTTACTACGTGCCTGTGTAAGCGTGTGCGAAAGTACGTTTTTTTGTTTGTGAGCATATGATTAAGAGAGCAAAGTAACTGAATAAGCAAGCAAGTACAAGCAAAAGGTTAAAATGTGCGTGTGTGCTTGTGTCTGTATATGTGTGTGTGTAATACATTCAATACGTAATTTAATATTTTGATTAAATAGCGAAAGAGAGCAAGTGTGAGAGAGAGAAAATCTGTCTGAATAAATGGATTTTCATGTGATAATTAGATTGGTTTCATTCAATAGTTCAACTTTCTCTTCTGTTTCATTGTGTTGTTATTTCTGTGTCTTATAAAAATATTGTGGTTGTGGCCATAAATTAGCTTAAGTTTGTTAATGTTAACCAAGTTAAGTAATAAGTCAAGTTTTACATTTTAAAAATAGACATTTTTAATGCAAATTAAAGTTCTAGGAAAAAATATAAGAGACTTCAATTAAAAGCATATGTTGAGGCACTGGCAGAATTTTTTTGTGGCATACTTTTAGGCGTTTTTTTTTTTTTTTTTTTTTTTTAATTAAACTTTGTTTTATATTCAGCAATGATGCTAAACCATAATGCTAGCATTTTTAGTTTCTTTTTATAAAACGGCCTGCTTCAGGTGGAGAGGCAATAAAATTTGGATTTATTTGAATGCATTTCTTCTATAGAAACTTTATTTAGTAGCCAACATATATTTACAACATATTGTTACGTTTTTACCTTTTAAAAACGTTAAAAATTTGAGTTCGTAGATTGCAAATAAAATAAAAATAAATATGTGTTTAATTTTAAGTCAATTCTTTATTATCTGCACAACTTTTGTGCTACTGTTCGAACTTATTCCAAGTATACAATGATAACTTTCACAATATATGCTTATTCGTGATATTTCTCTGCTTACCAACTTTTTTTTGTAAGCAACAACACTTGTTAGTTATTCTTCTTAGCTCACAACCTTTTTCGTAAGCACAACACTAACAACTGTTTTCTTCACGCAACTTGTCTGCACACAAGTCTGACTGAATTATAACTCGATCTCGTATCTTCACACACCACTGGTTGAATTCTCACTCAATTCAACGCAACGTCGTCACACGACTAACTTAACTCGAACTCCGAGAATCAAGTGTCTTCATACACGACTGACTGAATTCTAACTGAATCCTCGTTGCTCGCTTTATCTTGCCTTTTATATCACTGGATCAACAGTGTGATGAATGCCCTTGAAGGATGATGACGGCCTTCGGGAACAATCCAAAAATGTAAACAACTTGTTTCCATTTTTGTTGTTCGTGTATCTTGTTTACTTTCGTCCAGGCAGAGTTGTTGTTGTTTTGTTTATTTGTCTTTCCGCTATATTTTTTTTATACACGGACGTTGTTGCTATATTTTTGTTTATTCATCGATCTTGTAAACAAGCCCGTTGTTTTTGTTACTATATGTTTACTTATTCGTTGATCACGTGATCAAGTCCATTGTTTTGTTTTTGGAGCTTTTGTTTATTATTTTAATAACACCATTTCCATTTTCGTAACAATATATTTACAGTCGCCGTAGTCTAGTAGGTAGTGTGTTGGCTTATTAGAAGTAAAGCCCGGGTTCGTATCCCAGGTCAGGCATCAAAACGAAATATGAAAAAAAATATTTCTTCGGCGACTGCCTCTCAGAAGATTTCTGGCAAAAACTCTGAGAGTAAATAAAATTGCCATGAAGAGCTTCACAAAAATATGTCGTTCGGAGTCGACTTTAAACTGTAGGTCGCGCCACTCATGTATAAAATTAACGCACACAACATACATAAGTGCTGTGAGAAGCTAGGTCGAAATCCTGACTGAAGGCTTGTAATGACCAATTATGTATGTATGTATGCATATATTTACAAATATTTAAATGGAAATAAACCAGATTACAATACTGGAATTGAATGTCATAAAGGCACATTGATCTTTACAATCAGCATCAGTGCTTCACATTTAACGCATGACTGTCCTAGTTTCAGATTAACAACCAGCCGGAAAATTTAATGAATTTAGTGATCGATAACAATTAGCAATAGCAGTGTTTGGATATCGAGAAAGGTAAGAAGGTCATATTGAGCCAGACACGGTTATTGACAAATAAAGTTCACAATACTGTTCTCCTCCTACAACCTCTGCAGCAATCATTTGCAGACAAGTGAAGCAATGAGCTGTGAGATAAAGATAAAGGGATTGGGAATATTATTAACCTGAAATTAAATACTCTGCGCGTAAAATGAGTATTTATTCTATTCGAACATTATTGTTTCACACTTTATTTGAACATCATCATGTTGTGTTATCTACAACTTCGAAAATTAAAAACACAGCCTTCGGTCGTTCAATGGGGGTCGTTTGATGTTTCCAAGATAATGAATTTTATTTTTGAAGAAATTCTGTAGCGCAGGTTTTTGTTTTTTTTTTGTGTTTTTTTTTTTTATTTTTAATTTCTCCAACTGATAACAAATCTAATATTGCCTTATTAAAATGTTTTTTATTTTTTTTGTTTTCTGTTGTTATCGATAACAACAGTTTAGATAACAAGAAAATGTATTTCGTACATTTTTTTATTTCCGGCTGCAGCAGTGTAGCACAATGACACATCACTCTTGTCACCACCACTGACAGTCAGAATTTAAGTTTCGTATTGAAAAGGGGGCCCACAAAAATTTTGTTGCGTGAATTATTTTTTTGGAGATTCGTATTGAAATAAAAAAATTAATTGATAAAAATCGATTCGATTCGATTCGCGTTTATCTGATAATAATTAAAACAAATTAACGGTGCTTTACCTATACAGTTAATGGGCAAATATGTGAACTTTGTACTCGTATAATTGGAAACAAAAAAACAAAAAATCTAAGCGATTCCTTTAGAATTTGTAAAGAAAACAAAATTGAAAATAAAAATTTAATTTTAAATAAAATTTATTTAAAATAATAATAATAATAATAAAAAGCTGTCTCTCAAACAAAACAAAAGAAATAGAAAAAAAAATTCAACAAAATGTGACGTTTTTATGCCATTCGAATGACGAAAAACAAAAAACAAACAAAAAAAAATTGAAAAATATTTCTTATTTTAAAATAGAAAAGTAAATAAAAAAAAATATTTTCGATTAAAAATAGATAACAGAAATCTATTTTTGATTTTTTTTGTTATAAAAATATTAATACACTCCATATATACACCGTGTATACACCACACAATTAAACAACAAAAACAAAATCAATTGATACGACGTCCGCTTATCTACAACCAGCAAAGTAAAGCTAAACAAAACAAAAAACAAAAGAAAATTTAATTTTCTTTGGAAAAATTATGAAAATTTTTGGATTTGGATTCTACAAAAGCCTTTTTCAGTTTCAGTAAGTATAACGTGAGTAGAAGTTCCTCTAAATTGTAACAAATCACCGGGTTTAATTCTCCTAGTGTGTCCAGAACAAAGTCAAACAACTATTGAGTGGAACGTCAAACATCCTTTAAGACTTTAATAGAGATTAGTCGTCTAATGCTAGCATCAGGTAGGATACGACATCTCGCCTTTCTGTTGTATAGTGTCTGAATTAATATTCTTAATGTAACCAAGGAGTACACCTGTAATCCACTACAATTCAATTGGATAGTGGAACAAGCATGTCAAAGTCTCTTTCAGAATTGCGTCATAATGATCATAAGACTGTTTATGTAATCTACACGTGATCTGTGATCTGAGTGACACCGACTTAAAAGCCTTAGGGCCATTATTACAACTTGCCGTTAACTAAAGGGAGGATTTTAACGGGCAGATAAATTGTTTTTCATTATTATGAGTACCCAATAAGATAGAAGTGATCGTTAAGCTAAAGGGAAGATCATCCTACCTTTAACATTTAAAGGTCACTTTATGTTTGAACTTGCCATATCAAATACTATTTTCGATATGGCAATTTAAAATTTAAACAAAATGAGCATATACAACAAAAAAACGAAGTCCGCTGTTGCCACTGCGTTAAAAAAAAACTTGTTTAATTGAGCAGTTTTATCGACTTTGCTCCGGCACTGCCATATTTTAATTTTATTTTATCTGTAAGTTGTAATAACGAAAATCAGTTAAAGGTAACTTTACACTTCCCTTTAGCTAAAGGTACCTTTTACTAAACCCAAGTTTAACGGCAAGTTATAATAATGGCCCTTAGACAGACTCCTATTCACAAACTAAGCAATAATTCTATTGGCAACGTTGGTAAAAGTGCTTCCGTGCACATTTTTACACTGTGAAGTTTCTTATTTAATTTGTAGTACATCGCTTTAGTCAGGATTACAACCTAGCTTCCCTCATCCCTCGTAGATAAAATTAACACACATAGCATGGGCGGTGTAAGAGGCTAGGTTGAAATGATGACTAAAAGCTGTAATGACCAGTCAAGAAAGTAAGTAAGGTCCCAACAACCGTACAACCGTAAATCGATTCCTTCCCTGTTAGACCAACATTTCCTTCGGAAAATCGCTACTCGGATCATTTTTTTCTTTACCAACAAATATGAAACCTTTATGCTATTAAATGCTGTACTGCACTATGACTAATTATACAAGTTTTCACTTCTAATGCACTGCATTATCAACATTTTTAATATTGTTTCAACGTTAATGGTAAATTTTCTAATGGCCACGGATAATGAAACTTTTAAAAATGACATTAAAAAACAAAAAATCAAATATGTTAACTTTTGGGACTAGTTGGAACTAGCAAACTCTTAAAAAGCACATGTCAACGCACGATAAAATTGATAAAAAAAAAAAAATAATGAAAACTGTTTTAACATACAGGCACAGGGCCATGGCATATTTATAAGAGGTAGGAGCATCTGTACAACAAGTACAACAATGCAAAAACAACAGGCATTTTGTTTTTGTTAAAGTGCTAGCGGAATGTCAAAAAAATTAACCCTCAAACCTCCATAGGAAATTAATAAAAGCAATTAAAAAAACTAAATAAATTTTATATATTGAAATTTCTTTTGATTTTTATGTCATGCTTAATTAGGCAATAGTGGGGCACCTATAAATTAAAAAAAAAATATTCCATGCAGTCGATAACATTTCCACTTTATGTAAAGAACATGTTTTAATATGGCCATCGAGAAAAATGGCAGCTGCAAACTTTATTTGTTATTGGTCATAGTTTATGCACCTAGTTGGAGATACCGAAATCTTTTTTTGGGGTAATTCATCACTCTCGTCTAAATAAATATAAATATAGTAAATCAAGGTTGGAGTGTATTTAGTGTTAAAGACTTAAATATTATTAATCATCTTGCAAAAATTTTAATAAAATTGGCTTTGAAATTGTAAACCTGAAGAATTTCTAGAGTGCGTATCGTTAAGGATACATCCGGTACATATGAGGGTTTATAAATACGAAAATGATTATCGAAACAAAACACAAAAAAAAACAACAAAATTTTGACATTCAAATACTCGTCAGCTGTTGAGACGATCCTACCTATTGGATATGCCTTGGCCTGTGCTTATAAAATGTTCTTCAAGTGTTAAAGTAATTATTTTATTTTCTTTTTTATTTTTATAAAAAGTAAAGTTTACTTAAAACTAAACAACTATTTGCACTTCAAATCATTATTCATTGCGAAATTTGGACTTCTCTCGTTAAGAGTATGTTTTATAACAGACGTCGTAATCATCTATTTGATCAGAATAATTAAATTTTGATTTTGAATTCGAAATAAAACAAGCAAATACACAGAAGTGCTCTGTTTAGTAATCAGAAAAAACAATCGTTTGTAACATGAAACATTTGTCTGTCGACACAGCTTTTAAATGGGAAATTAAAATTGAATAGAAAACAAATTTGTTTGCAAAGTACTCTTGTTAAATTTGAAGCGATTTTTTTTGGAAATGCCAAACATTTTTCAAATACAATAAACGCATCGTTGGAATAAAAGCAGCGGCTTTAATTGCTTTTTACAAATACCTTAGGCTTATATTCAGCCAAGGAGTTAGAAATACAGGTAGGCCTCGTTGAACACAGGGGTTACGTTCCATGAAAATACCGTGTTAAGCAAAATCGTGTTAAGCGATACAAGAAACCAATACAAAAAGAGGGGTTACGTTCCATGGTTTTCAAAAAAGCAAATTTTATTAATTTTAATTTTTTTAATAATATATACATACATACATGTTAATCCATATCTACGCATAAAAACAAAAATATTACATTCAATTAACTTAATAATTCTCGAAATATTAAAAAAAAAATATTTCACGACAGTAATATTAAAAAAAAAATAAAAATACATAACCATAAAATTTGATCTTCATCACTGAATAGATCTATCCGACGTGGACGCTTTTTTAGTGATTCAATGTTGTTACTTTTTTTTTTTAAAAAATCTATTATCTTTGTCTGATCATTAGAAAGATTTTTGTAAAGTTCTTTGTATGGTAACAAACATTTTTCAAGATCTCTTTTAAATTTTGTTCGACATTCAAATTGCAAATGTATTATGTATACAATTGCTTAAACGGGGAATTACCCGTTTATTGAAACTAAAAAGAAAACAGAGTCAACTCTGCATATAACGCTGTGAATTTATTTCTATGTTCAATGTTGCATTTCAATTTACATCAACCGCTGTTAAAAACAAAGCACTTAAATATTTATGTGCAGAATGTAAACCGCGCACAACCGAGGCTTTTTTAGTGTTAACCGAAAATGTGAAGCAAAATGTGAATCGCGTTAGACCGAGGCCGTGTTAAAAAGAGTACGTGCTAAGCGAGGCCTACCTGTATTTATACACATACAAAAATAAAAAGATTTTTATGTTGCAAATAACGAACAATGCGCGTTGAAGATGCATTGTTTGATTGTTTGTAAAAAAAACAGAAATCCTATTTATAAAGCCCTAAAATATGCAACACATGCATGCATAATAAAATATAATAAACTCATACACATACTCTCATAAACAAACAGTAAAATAAACACCTTTCTTTATACACTGTAAATAAAACAAAAACAAAAAAGGAAATGCAAGAGTGTTACTATTCACACAGGCATACTCACGCACACACTTGCAAAAGCATACAATTCATATGCATATGTATGTATGTGTACAGACGAATGCATACATACATTGTAAATATTTGTTTATTTATGCAATATTTTTACATTTTCTCATGCAACCAGCAATAACAATAGGAATTTATGCGGATTATATAAAAACCAGTTATTAAGCAGGAAGTTTTGAAAACAGAAAGAGCGAGAGAGAGAGTAAGAGTAATACTGTTGTTGGCAGTGTTGAAAAATTTAAATTTTGAAATGGTACTGAACTATAACTGAAAGCGTACTTTTTCGCATCAAGTGGTACTTTTGTAAAAAAAAATACATACATACATTACAGCCCTTCAATCAGGATTATGACCTATCTTCTCACACCACTTAGTATGTTGTGAGCGTTAATTTTATACATGAATGGCGGGACCTACAGTTTAAAGTCGACTCCGAACGACAGATTTTTGAGAAACTTTTCATGGCAATTTTATTTACTCTCAGAGATTTTGACAGAATGAGGTCGCCGAAGGAATATTTTTTCATGTTTTGTTATTTTGGAGATGGCTGACATTGGGTATGAACCGCGGGCTCACATCTAGTAAGCCAGCACACTACCTACTAGACAATATTTTTTCTTTATATTTAATGCACGTACGGTACGGAACAGAAAAACTAACGACTTATACGTTTTCCTCACATATAAAACAAAAACTGCTGATTCTGAACGTAAAAGTTCCGTGCAGTCAAACGTCAACTGAACGTTATGGAACATACTTTCGTTTGTAGCATATAAAGAGCAATGTTAATGCTTACCGAAATCACATGTCGGTTCGGCAGTCGTTCTCATTGCTTTTTGTATTCTAAAAACGAACGTACGTTCCGTGGTCGTTTGGCTAACCGGGGCTAAAGACAAATTCTAATTTTAGCATTACGTTGCTAATGCATTAATAGTTGAAAAGCACACGACATAAAATATGTAATAATAAAAAAGTACTGAAAGCGTCGCGGGAGTACTGCGGTATTTTTGAAATGGAAAAGTACTAAAAAAAAAAGTACTAAAGAACTGAATTTTTCAACACTGGTTGTTGGTAAAGTTGTTGGATGTGCAAATTCATGAGAGAGAGAGAGAGAATTTTAATATGAATATTTACTTATGTATTGTATTGTATAAAAAAATAAAAGGATTGCCTTTGAACGTTTCTGACTAGTCTGTGTTCCCAATGCATTTTCATTGCTGTCTCCCAGCATAGATGTAATGCGTCTAGACTCTTTTGTATTTTCTCTTTTCACTCATCAGATGTTATAGGCCTAGCCGTAGTCTAGTAGTAGTGTGTTGACCAGAGGTTAGCAATGAATCATTTTTTTGCTAATCATAAGCACTCATGAAATTTTGAATATAAGTGAGGAGTCAACAGTATTAAAATTTAACTACACCCAACTCTTTTTTTACACCATAGATACGTTCCTCAGAAATCCGTGTAAAAAAACCCCTGTTAAAAAGAGGCGTTTCCTATAGTAAAATGGGGGATACGATCCATGTCATCTGAAAACCGTGTAAAATGAAATAAAGAATTGTATTCACTTCGAAAAACCGTGTAAAAAATGTTGAAAACTATAAAATTTCAGAAATGCATACAAATTGTATGTTCATATGGCATTTTATTGAGCATTAAAACTTAAAATACATAATTCACACAGGTGAAAAATTGGTAGAGCAAACAAAAAACAAAAGAAATCTGTTAATCCAGAATTAAGAACAGAAAAATTAGAATATAAATAAAGAGAAAATATTTACATAGCTACATAATTATTCGTCGCTACTTGATAACAAGCGCAATTGTTTGCGACGAACTGGACTAAAGTCGGTATCATCGCTGGAGATATCCATCAAATTATCCAATGGTGACTTTCGTCCGGTAATAGAGTTTTGAACTGTCGGACTACTTTCCGAAAGGTCTTGCGCCGTCGACTTTTTTATTAATAAATTCTGTAGAAAGTTGAACTTTTGGTTTTTTAAGTTCTTTATTTTTTAATTAATTTTTTAAAAAATTTTTTTTTCAACCGTGTAACTTCAAATCCATGTAAAAAGAAACCGTGTAAAAAAAGAGTTGGGTGTATGTACTCTGATTCATTCGTACTCACACTACAACATTGATTTATAAGGTACAGGTTGCAATGAGTATGCATACAACGTTGACATCAAACTCATACCATTCGAAATAGGTTTGATTCATGAGTCTACTCATTTAGATTCATAACTTTAGAAAAATACTTATAAGTGATTCGACTGACTCGAATCATTCATCAAAATTTACAGTCTTAGTTATTGTTGCATTTACAGCAAGCAGAGCAAACACACAACCTTCTAGTGAGTATTTTAGTGTTCGTACGCGAATCATACTTATTTTGTGTTTCGTGTAGATGTTCGTTACCTGTTGTTAAGTATGAATATGATGAGTACTTCAAACTTTGATTATGATATTAAAATAATACCCCATTTACACTGCAGCGAAATCTAGTACTTATGAGATTTCGAGTCAAATCTAGTTGATTTTAACTAGATTTCCCATACAAAACAAAATCTACTTATTTAGTAGATTTCGGCAAAATCTAGTAAAAATAGAAATGCAACTATGTGTTTTGCCAAATAGTACTTAAAAATACAACGCTGCGCAGGAAAAAAAATGACAGTTCATTTTAAAAACATGTACCCATTCCATTCTGCTAAAGGGTCCGCCAAATAACTTTTTTTTTTAAATGCTTTAAAAAGAAAACTACTGAATATTTTCTCAAATTTCTTTTTTTTTACTTGAAAGTACTATCCTTCCGGTTAATAATGGAAAATAATTTCATTCAAATGGCTGCCTCAGCTGGCCATGCAGTAGCCTACACGATCGGTCCAATCTTTAAGCACATTATCGATTCTGTGCAGCTGTATTTCACCAAAGATCTTATTTGGTCTTTATGAAAACGATACTAAATGTCCTATATTTTTCATTTTTGTTTGGTATTAAACTAAATTTGGAAATATTATTTTCTCTTAAATTTCAGTCAGCTGTTTTTGTTATTAAAATGAAATCTTGCTACTGTCAAATAAATCCAGTGTAAACGCTCTAGATTTTGAGCAAGATTTGAAATCTAATCTACTAGATTTCGATGTAGTGTAAATGGGCTATAAGTATGAATGCGTATAAGTATCAGAAATTATGAGTATAAATACCATTTTTCATTATGAGTATGAATCTTTTTGAATACGCAATGCTGATCTCTGATACAAATGTTCGGAAAAAAACAAAAATAATGTTTTTCTCAGTTTTTTTTTTTTTTTTTCTTGTATTTGAAAATCAAACAACGTTTTTGTTTATACAACCTCTCTTCTTCTGCTAGGGATATTCAATTAAAATTTATTTTAACACTGATTCCTGTTGTTTCGGATTATTATTGAATATTACACTTCCTTAGTATTATTGTAGTGTATGTGTTGGTGTGTGTGTGTGCTCTTTTAATGAAACAATAGCTCTGCTTTATTGTAATATTGCATTCAAACTCTGTTGTTGTTTGTTCGTGTTGTTGTTATCGATGTTATTGTTGTCGATACATAAAGACAATAGCTTTAACAGCAGCTTAATTAAATTTTAATGAAAACATCAGGAGATTAATTTTCAATTGTAGTATAATGAACAGGAAGTGAGTGCGTGAGTGAGTGAGTGAGTGTTATTATAATTATAATATGTAATAACAACAATTATTATTTTTATTGGTATTATGTACATATGTATTATTATTATCGTTATAATTGTTGTCCATTGTAGTTTTGATGGTTTTATTATTGAAATAATCATTTATGCATACAGGGAAAATGAAAATGAAAATTCTGTCAAGAAAGGAAATTGTTTGTTAAACTGTGCTCTACGATGATTCAAATGCTATTTTTAAATACGTAAACTTAACAGTTTAGGATCATATACAGTCAAGGAAAAAATTCTACATACACCGTTGAATGTAAACGTAATTTTTATGTTTTTCTTCATTTGAATCTCAAAAAAAGATAACAGAAATTATTGGGCGAAAAAATAAAAATTATCGGGTAAAAAGTCTACATACACCGTTGCATGTAGACTTTGTTTGCTTGACTGTACATATAATATTGTTACGTTTTTACCTTTTTTTTTTTATTTTTCTTTCTTTTTTATTGCAAATAAAATAAAAATAAATATGTGTTTAATTTTAAGTCAATTCTTTATTATCTGCACAACTTTTGTGCCACTGTTCGAACTTATTCCACGTATACAATGATAACTTTCACAATATGTGCTTATTCGTGATATTTCTCTGCTTACAACCTTTTTTTTGTAAGCAACAACAACACTTGTTAGTTATTCTTCTTTGCTCACAACCTTTTTTGTAAGCACAACACTAACAACTGTTTTCTTCACGCAACTTGTCTGCACACAAGTCTGACTGAATTATAACTTGATCTCGTATCTTCACACACCACTGGTTGAATTCTCACTCAATTCAACGCGATGTCGTCACACGACTAACTTTACTCGATCTCCAAGAATCACGTGTCTTCATACACGACTGACTGAATTCTAACTGAATCTTCGTTGCTCGCTTTATCTTGCCTTTTATATCACTGGATCAACAGTGTGATGAATGCCCTTGAAGGATGATGACGACCTTCGGGAACAATCCAAAAATGTAAACAACTTGTTTCCATTTTTGTTGTTCATGTATCTTGTTTACTTTCGTCCAGGCAGAGTTGTTGTTGTTTTGTTTGTTTGTCTTTCCGCTATATCTTTTTATACACGGACGTTGTTGCTATATTTTTGTTTATTCATCGATCTTGTAAACAAGCCTGTTGTTTTTGTTGGTATATGTTTACTCATTCGTTGATCACGTGAATTGTTTTGTTTTTGGAGCTTTTGTTTATCATTTTATGCGTGATCAAGTCCATTGTGTTGTTTTTGGAGCTTTTGCTTATCATTTTAACAACACCATTTCCATTTTCGTAACAATATGTACTTTAAAAAATGGCTTTTGGAAAGGCTTTTTATATAAAATAAACAATATTTTTGAATTCATTGCATACCAATAGTATTCCTGACAGAAATACTATCCTAAACAGAAATAAATCCTAAACAGATCCTATCTTATGCAAACTTTTCTCAAATCCTCGAAAAACACTTCTTGGATTCGTTATCCTTCTATAGCCGTTCACTCATTTATTTTTAAGAATAAGAACAAATCACAGAGAACAAATCCGTAGAATATTTTGACTGAGACGTTATACTAATGCTCGCTTTGGTTAAAAGAAACAAAAAGACAATGAGGAGTTATACCTCAGCCTTCTAGAAAATAAAGATCGATCGGTCATACCGTCTAGAGAGACTAATATAATACTATCGAAAGAATGGTACTAAATTGAATGCTTAAGGTATAGGAACCCATTATCGACAAAATAATTCCTATATTTATACAATATCCTAAGATATAGAACAATTGCAGTGGCAAACCATGTAAGATGGAAAAGCTGTAACTCGTTTTGAAACTGTAATTCTAAAGTAAATTTGATGAGGTCAAACGAATGCCGCGAGTACTTAAATAGTAGTCGGACGAGACCGTAAAGTTTTGAGCAGAAATACAAACCACAGCTCAGACATCAACAAAACAAAGTCTGAAAAATACTTCTTCTGTGACTTCCTCTCTGAAGTCGCCGTAGTCTAGTAGGTAGTGTGTTGGCTTATTAGACTGAAGGCCCGAGTTCGAATCCCAGGTCAGACATCAAAACGAAAGTATGAAAATATTTATTCGGCGACTTCCTCTCAGCAGATTACTGGCAAAAACTCTGAGAGTAAATAAAATTGCCATGAAAAGCTTCTCAAAAAACTGTCGTTCGGAGTCGACTTTAAACTGTAGGTCCCGCCACTCATGTATAAAATTAACGCACACAACATAAGTGGTGTGAAAAGCTAGGTCGTAATCCTGACTGAAGGGTTGTAACGACCAATTATGTATGTATGTGTGACTTCCTCTCATTAATCTTCTGGCAAAAAAAAAAAACTCTGAGAATAAAATAAAATTGCCATGAAAAGTTTCTCCCACCACTTGTAGGAGGTATTAGAACTGAAGTTTCAATCACGAGCTCACGTTTAATAAGCCAACATACTGTCTACTTGACTGCGGCGACTTCAAATTAATGCTTAGGAATCTTTTTGGCTTGAGTGGCTAGACTTTCTCTATTTGAATTACAATCACCACTACCTAACCACACAAACCAGCTGCTATACAGTGCAGTTTTAGTCAGAAATCGATGTGGTTTGGCGAAACTTTTATTTTTATACACAAAACGTATAAATAAATGGAAAATACCAAAACTTATGTACAAGATTTGGTACTGTTTGAGTAAAAAAAAAAATACAATTTTCTTATTGACAATGTTTTGTGAGTACAAACGAAGCATTTTTTCTCTCTAAAAAAACCCATGAAAGCAATTAAAGACACCAACCCATGTAAGAAAAATATGCCAGTTGTTATGAATCCTGATCCTGTATGTTTTTAAGTTTTTACAGCCAATATTAATAACTGTTTTGTTTTAAATTGTTGCTGTTTTATTTGCAATAAAAAGAAACACAAAAGCAATCCCTATGGTAGGCGTATACGTAATATGCAATTCCATTAATTGAATCTAAAAAAAATATTTATCATACCACCCAGTGGACCTCATCTTTTTAAAGCACTCACACACAAAAATCATAAGTAATTTTTTCTCAAATTTTTTTTTTCATTTTGAAACCTTTTTTTCCAATTTTTTTTTTAAATTATTTTTCTAAAATATTTTTTAAGTTTTTTTTTTTAATTTTAAGTTTAAACTTACTTGTCGTCTGTCTTTTGGTTTCAGCATTTTTTTATTTGTTTGTTTAGAAAGCTTTTGGTTTATTTTCTGTTTGAGTTTCCATTTGTATTTTTTTTTTTTTTTTGAAACAAATTTAATGCTTCCAGCAGCTTAGATGCCAAGCTAAAATAAAATTAGAAAAGAAACACAAAAATCAATTAGAATAGAACGCGTTGCTACAATATTTTTTTTTTTTTGTTAAGTAATATTTTGTATATAAAAAAATGTAAAAAAAAACAAACAAATTCAATCAAAAATTCAATTCTTAATTCTAATTACAACTACAATTTGTTTTGTTGTTATTATTATAACCCTTACAGGTTTAAAGAACAGGAGGCCTCCATCCTGATTGACAGATCGTACGTATCTTTTAAATATCAATGTCTCTTTAAATTACCAAAAAAAAAACAAAAACAATTTTTTTTTTTCGTTCGTTTTAATTTGTTTTTTGTTTTTTTCTTTTAGACTAAAAATAAAATTAAAAATGTACTGTACAATATATACAATATGAAGCAACAACAAACAAGCACCCTTTCTTTAAGCTTAAAATAATTATGAAAAGAAATATTTTTATTTTAATTTTTTTTTTGTTTTTTTTTTTTGTTTTATTTTTTTTTTTTTAAATTATTGATTGAATTTTTACAAATTGTACGGCTGTATTTGATATTTTTGAAAATTATTTTCATTTCTTTCTTTTCCTTTCCTTTATTTTGTGCTTAAATTAAAACGTTAAACGTTTTAAAATTTTACAGTTCCACTAATATTTTTTTCTTTTCTTTTTTTGTTTCAAACAAAATTATTTTAATTAAATTGAAAACAAAAAACAATTTAAATCCCATCAATATTTTACTACTTACTACCCCACTGTACAATAATAATAATTTTGTATTATTTTTGTACACTAGAGCCCCGACTTGCGTCGTTAATGGGGACCGGAGAATTGCGACGCAAATCGAAACGACGCAAATTGAATCAAATTTTTCTATACAAATGCATTGAAATTCATCAAAATGAAGCATAAAACAGAATTATGAAAATATTTTTCATTATTTTATTAAGTTCAGTAAAGTTTTCTCTAATTATTATAAAGAAATACTAGCAAAAATATAAATTAACAAAAAAACTTAACAAAAATCAATAAAATTCATTTATAAAAAAAATAAATTTTAAAGAAGAAATTGTGCTTTGTTTAGTTTATGTGGTGCTTTCTTCAGATAATAAATTCAAATCAACAACACTCCATTTGATTACGTGGTCTTACAGGTTTGTTAACAAAAAGTTTTGTTGAATTTTTAGAGATTTTTTTGCTGATATGTTTCCTTGTAACAACTAATGGCTTGGTCAGCAGATGCTGCTACGCCTTCGCTACGATTTTCGTCAGGATCATTTTCAGAAAATATATCCAATGCATGGGAAATTAATTGCATAGCTTTCGAAATATTGGAGATTGTTATTTTTTTTCCTCTAATGTATTATCAATTATCATAACATCATCTTCTAAAGCATGGTGAATATTAATGGATAATAAATTTTTATTATCAAGCTCCTCATCGTGAGACAGTAAAAGTTCATTAATGTCATCCTCTTCCATTGCTTCAAATTCGGCTAAATTTAATCGACGCAAGTTGAAATTGCAACAACGCAAGCTGAGTTTTGTCAATTTTTAAAAAGCGACGCAAATCGAAACGACGCATATCGGATCGACGCAAGTCGGGGCTCTAGTGTATAATTTTTGTTGTTTTTAATTAAAATATTTTGTACACACTTATCTTATAATAAACAATATTCCAAAGAGAGCATTCTTTGATTAATTTTTTTCCTTTTTTATTTTTAAATAAATTTAAAATATTTGATATAGAAAAAGTTGTGAATATTAATTTTTTTTTGTAATAAATACCATGAACATAGCTGCCAGATTTGACGATTTATCGTCATTTTGACGATTTTGAACTCCAAAATAATCATTTTGACGACATGACGATTCATGCCCTTATTTTGACAATTTTTAGAAATTAAAAATTTACATCATTTTCTTAACTTCAGGACATTAAAAGCCACTCTAAGCTTTGTATTTGCTTTGCAGTTGTTACTGTTGGAAAATTATGCTAGTAATAACAAGGTGTAAAGTATTATATTTTTAAATTATTTTCGAATACCTGTGATGATTTTTCTTTATTTTATGCCTTTTTAATCCCTTAAAAGCCAAATAATTTCAACTCCTAAATAACATCGTAGTTGAGCATAAATTATTATTTTCCGTTGCAGACAATTTTAAAAATTCGATTATAGCTTCTAATATTACCCTAGGAAGACCTAAGGCAAGTGCCATTATTTTTTTTAATACGACTAACACTCAGGGATGGCATTGTGTTTGGAACTAGGAAAATATATTATAGGAAGGAGGAAAGAGGGAGCAGTGTTTATGGACTCTAGGTTTGAATATTTTTATACCACGAGTAACAGGAAAGATCTGTGTAGGAAGGAAGTTCTACATACGAATAGTCCGTCTAACAAACGAACTTTGTCTGTAATGCAGTGTGCAAGTGTTACGTAGGAATACATGATTTTCATAAAAAAGTCCCCTTATTTCGCTCGAGCAATATCCGTTGTAGTAGCGATAGAACAGTGAAACACAAGCCACGATGCTCCAATGAATCAATGGAGTTGGACAAACTATCGTGATTAACGAGCTACTACGGCCTCTCCTGTAAGCGGTTGGGAAGTCTCAAAATATACGTTAAGGACCAACCATACATCAGAGTTGTATTCCATTCTCGGTCGGTTATAAATGATGTAAATAGTAAGTAGATCAGATGAAGTGAAGTATTTATTGCACATTTATTAAGAAACCAAGGCACTGGAAAATGTGTCAGTTCTAGCGAACATCACACTGAATATTCATGCCCATAACGTTAAGATCTTCTGAATCCCTAATATTTACACCACACATGGGTATACACTAGAGGTGTGCACAAGACATTCTGCTAGCTTACCCTTCACCGAATGCAATACTGTATTGTACTCTTTTCTATATACAACAGCACTCGTTTGTCTGTGAAGTAACGGAACTATGCTTTATGTTGTATGAGCATATTGTACTACTGAAGCTACATTTTCAGTATTGCCATATTGAAAAATATGTGTACATAAGTGTTTCTATACATTCTTTGCTTTCGCATTAAACTCACAAAAAAGGTTTTTCCCCTGGCAATGCAGGCGTCAACGAAGATGTTCGGTTCCCGAGAGCAAAACATTCGGCGCTTTCTTATTCATTGTTGTTAAAAAACAAAAACAAACAACAACAAAAGCATGTTGTGACTCTATGAAGAGTACAATATTTTTTGTTGCACTCTTCACACAACTCTCTTTTATACTGTTGTACAATGGTTTACGAGTGCAGTTGTTTTTTTGTTCTTTATCTTTGCTTCACACTTATTTATATTTGCAGCTACAATCAATATTCGGTCTTGGGAAAAATGCAATAGTGTGCAATTTTATATGTCTTGTGCACACCTCTAGTATACACACATGGGTAACATTGACTTTATATGTTTTTGTTTTTAAAACCTTTCAATTTATTTATTCATTATTTCTGACGATTTTTTTACGATTTCAATGAACGAGTTTGACGATTTTGACGATTTTTTCCCAAATATTTGACGATTTGATGCTTCATTTATCTGGCAGCTATGACCATGAATGTATGATAGAAAGCATCAAGTGCTTCAAAATTAATTATAGTTTGACATCCATGCTGGAGGTAGGGTAATAGTTGACGACTGAAATGTTGCAATACGCTGATTATTCGATCGTGTGCTGGTATCCTCATAAAGAGAATCCACAAACATCCACGAATGCATCTTTCAGATTCAACGTGAAAATGTTAAGATATTTCGAAAAAGAGTGTAAAATCTTTCTAAACTGCCGCCAATTAAAGTTTAACTTATTGCACAGAAAACCCGCGTAAAAAAACTAAGAAATTATCGTACCACCACTTAAGTAACTATTTGTCGTGATATTACCAGTTAATAAGAGAGTAACTCTTATTTTTCAAAAACCGTTATGTTAAAAACAAAATAAACCGTTACTGGAGAGCATTTGTATGCAATAGTTAAACAAGTTCTTGAGCAATGACATCCAGAAATACGGCATTAAGGACTGTCTTGGTGTGTAAAAAGGCGATTAACAATTACTCCAGGCATAGAACGGTACGCATTATATGGGTTCCTTGCCATCATGGAGTGATTGGAAATGCAGAAACGAATAGTTTAGCTAGTAAGGATATACCGTAAGCTTGGATAACCTAATGCCTTACAGTGTATTAAAGACCAAGCTGAGAAATTGAGCGGAAACGTCACATCGACTATTTTCAAAAAAAAAATACTTTGAGGCGATTCCAATGTGGAGAGAAACATAAATATTTTCAAGCTAAATAAGTGCGACCCGAGCTAATGAGCGTACTCATGGGACACTCTGCCTTACATGTCGAAGGCATGCAGTGATCACGATCCCAATATTTTGGGAATAGAACTCTACTCAGAGGAGTGGACTAGAAGAAGTTAAGGAAATTTGTACAATATACAGGCTTCCCATATAATGTGAGGCGGTATTCCTAATAGTGAGCACACAATAAGCCTACATGATGTGTGTATGTCAATTGGCATGAGACACTTGGTTGGTCTCCTCTTTTTCAACCTACATACCTAAGACAGTTCTGCACGACACAATTTGGAGACTAAAAGTTCGTGCAAAACCTAGCTCGTATAAGATTTTGAGACATAATTTGCCAGACCGTATTCAAATATGCATTAAGTGTAGAGGTAGCCATACTTCGTTTGCTTTACTCATTTTAACAAAATTTTGCATTATAGATGCCACTTTTGGACATGTAAAAACTTTCTTAATTTGTTTTTAAAGAACCAAAAAAAGCAAAGTTTGCAAAATATTCCTGTTGTTGGAGGTAAACGTTTCTTGACTTCTCCGTTGTTAATAGGTTGGGACGTATACTTGGTCTCTGCATTCAAAATTTACAGTGACGAATGTCACTACGCTAGTCTTAAGTAATTAAATAAGAGTTTTAAAATATTGTTACGTTTTTACCCTTTTGAAAAACGTTTAAATATGAGTTCGTTAATTGCAAACCAAGTAAAAACAAATATGTGTTTAGTTTTAATTAAACTCTCTTTATTATTCACACTACTTTTGTGTCACTGTTCACACTTAACTGATACAACAATAATTGCTGGTTCACTATTATTCACACACAACTATTCGCTATACTGCTCACAACGGATATCTTCAAACCGCGACTGATTAGTTCACACGCAACTTCACTCAAGACTGACTCAATTACAACTGACTCGCTCGTCTGCTTTGTCTTGTCCTTTTATAGTCCAATACGAACAGTACATCGAACGTTCTTGAAGAAGAATGTTCTCGGTTTCGCATTCTCATAATTTCTATGGCGACTGCATTGCTTGTTGTGTCGCTTGCTTATTTGTCCATCCCTTTTGCTCTCATGCCTGTTGTTGTTGGTTAATTTGGAAGATGTTCGATGTATTTGTGTAATGTGTACACATTGCCTCTTGTTGCGTTCGCTTATGTTGCGTTTGCATTATCCATCTCCTCTCATACTCATACTGATGTTATTGTTAGTTTATGTATGGTTCGATGTACACATGTGTTAGTGTAGCTGGTAGCTTTTGTTTATTGTTTTTATGTGAAAGGATATTATGTCGTTTCGATCTACGTAACAATATTAAATCCAAGAAGTTTCTCTAAACGTGACAATCGATGATTCGTCATCAGAGTTTTCACTTGATAATGTTTCTTCTTGGCCTTTAGACTATAGATTAAACCCAACGTATAAATAATGCTCTTAATTAAGAACAATTTTTACAATTTAAAGCCTTTAAACTTTTTTGTTTAAATGGCCCCATGACGCCTCTAAGCGCTGTAAGTAATGAAATTAGATTGTTGGCAAAAGAAACTCAATAAGTCAGCTCTTTTTAAAAATTTCTGCTAGAGAGCCTCGTATTTTTTCGTCGAACCGAATTATTTCTGCACATTTTCAAATAATTTTTCTATTTCAATTTTAATTTTAATAATCGTATGAAAATTAATTATTTTTTCCAAATCAAATGAAAAATAATGAACAAATATACAACAGTCAACCAACCAGATAAGCAAAAACAAATTAAAAATAAAATTAAAAATGTTTATTCTTTTTTTTTTCAAAACTTGTATATGAATGTGTGTGTATTTAAAAAAAAGAATTAGGCGCACTTTGTTAAAAACAAAACGAAAATGCAATTAAAATCATGTGTGTGAAGATAAATTCGAATTTGAAAATCCAAGGCACACACCATAATTTTTAGCTGCGCCACATTTGGCGTTAACAGAGCAAAATTTTCTCTTAACAGAACAAAATTTGCCATTAACAGAGCACTGTTAGCTGTTTAACAGTATCTATCTGAACAAGCCCACTTGTTTAGGAGCTAATTTTGGGAAATACTCTAGGTCTATGAGTACGATACTACACTAGAGCCCCGACTTGCGTCGTTCCGATATGCATCGTTTCGATTTGCGTCGCTTTTTAAAAATTGACAAAACTCAGCATTCGTTGTTGCAATTTCAACTTGCGTCGATTAAATTTAGCCGAATTTGAAGCAATGGAAGAGGATGACATTAATGAACTTTTACTATCTCACGATGAGGAGCTTGATAATGAAAATTTATTATCCATTAATATTCAGCATGCTTTAGAAGATGATGTTATGATAATTGATAATACATTAGAGGAAAAAAAATAACAATCTCCAATATTTCGAAAGCTATGCAATTAATTTCCCATGCATTGGATATATTTTCTGAAAACGATCCTGACGAAAATCGTAGCGAGGGCGTAGCAGCATCTGCTGACCAAGCCATTAGTTGTTACAAGGAAACATATCAGCAAAAAAATCTCTAAAAATTAAACAAACCTTTTTGTTAACAAACCTGTAAGACCACGTAATCAAATGGAGTGTTGTTGATTTGAATTTATTATCTGAAGAAAGCACCACATAAACTAAACAAAGCACAATTTCTTCTTTAAAATTTATTTTTTTATAAATGAATTTTATTGATTTTTGTTAAGTTTTTTTGTTAATTTATATTTTTGCTAGTATTTCTTTATAATAATTAGAGAAAACTTTACTGAACTTAATAAAATAATGAAAAATGTTTTCATAATTCTGTTTTATCCGAAATATTAAGTTTTTGATTCGATTTGCGTCGCAATTCTCCGGTCCCCATTAACGACGCAAATCGGGGCTCTAGTGTATATGTATATGCAAAAGAAGATTACAAGGCTTCTTAATATAATCAGCAACATAATCATATATAAAGTGATATGGTATTGAGAAAATTGGCTTTCAGGATATAAATTTTTAGATTGGAAATTCTCTAGAAGATCAGTGGCCATTTTGGAACATATAAGAAATAGTACACCATACAGGCTATTAGCAAATGGTAGTCCAGAGGGTCCTCTTTCGAACCGTGTTAGTGGCATAGCTGGAATAATTTTGAGATTCGAGAAAATTTCCGTTCTCCACCCCCACCAACCATCCATTACATATCAACACTTTTGTCCACAAATAATTATAATCATAATGAGAATTAGATTTTATGTCAATAGTCCGAAATAATTACAAAGTAGAAGAATAATCTACTATTGCCAACAACAGTTAACAGTGCTCTGTTAATAGCAAAGTTTACCCAGTTAGAGGCAAGAAGTGGCGCTGCTAAAAATGTGGGTTTGCGTCTTTGGTTTTCAAATTCGAATTTATCTTCACACAGATATTAAAATCAGTAAATATTTCTGTTAAAACGTATAATTTTCTTTTATATTTCATATTTTTCAAAGTTTTTAAATTTGTTTTGCAAACAAATCTTGCTCTTAACGTTATGAAATGTTTGCCTTTTTTTTGTATTTTAATTTGTTTCACAGATTTTTGTTTTTATTTTTACAAAATTTACGTCAATTTTTGTTAAATTTCTGTTTTATTACGAAATATATTTTCGCAAATATTTATTCTTTTTTTTTTTGTTTTTAATTCTTATAATGCATACGTATGTACATATTTCTAGAGACTTGAGACTATAATTAATAATCATAATTATTTAATAATCTATTCTTTCGCTTGTTTTTTTTTCTCTCTAAAGCATGTTTATTTATTGTTAATATTTCAAATGCACTTTTAAATACAATTTTAAAACTCTTAACGTCTCTAACTATGAGTATAAGGAATAATAATTAATTTTATTTTTGTTATTTATTTAAATATTTGCTTATTGGCTGTGTAATTTGAATCGAGAGAATTCAATTTATTACACCTTTCTACATGTTTGTACATACATATGTACGTCAACTGTTATCAAATATTTTTCAAAAACGTAATAATTTTACGTTTGAAATATTTTTTTTCTCACTTGTTTTTTTTTTTTTTTTTTGAAAAATTTCTTATTAAATTTAAAGAAATTTAAATGAATTGGGGATTATTATAGGAAAGATTTAAAAATAAATTTATTTTCCCTAAAAATATTCACATATTTGGTCATTACAACCTTTCAGTTAGGATTACGTCCCAGATTCTCACATAACCTATGTTGTGTGCGTTAATTTTATACATGAGTGGCTGGACATACGACTCCGAACGACAGATGTTTCAGAAACTTTTCATGGCAGTTTTATTTACTCTCAGAGTTTTTGCCAGAAATCTGCTGACAGGAAGTCGTCGAAGCAATATATTTTTATTTTTTTCGTTTTGATGTCTGAGCTAGGATTTGAATCGATGCCTTACGTCTAATAAGCCAACACACTACCTACTAGACTATGGAGACTACAACACAATATCCATTTAAACTATTTGCCACACGCTATAACAGAAATATTTTGTGTATTTAATCGGCAGCAGCAGCAGTCTTAGCAATTTAGTTGCCTTGGAATTCATCATTCTGGTTAAATTGGTTAGTGAGCATGGCTTAGATAATGTTGCTTCTGCTCCTTGCCGATTTGCCAAGTACACCCGTTAAAAACGGACACTGCAGTGCTCTGTAATTACTCTGACAAGCAGTGTACACATCTTTTCCTATAGAATACCTAAATAATAATTATTTATTGACGCAATCACCCTGGCTAGGTGATCATATCAGAGATCAGCAACGAGTATTCAAAACGATGAGTAGATTCGAGTCATACTTATAATTTCAGATACTTATACGCATTCATACTTATTTTAATATCATACTCATTCTACTCATACTCAAAGTTAGAAATACTCATCGTACTCATACTTAACAATACGCATGATGTTGTTGATTTCGACTCTCCATGATTCAGCATATACACGAAGCACAAAATAAGTATGATTCGAGTACGAACACCACAATACTCGCTAGAAGGTTGTGTGACTTGATCGAATCGAATGTTGTGAGTTTGATGTCAACGTTGTACTCATACTCATTGCAACCTATACTTATAAATCAATGTTGTGGCGAGTACGAATGAATCAGAGTAGTTAAATTTCAATACTCTTGACTCAAAATTTCATTAGTACTTATGAGTAGCGAAAATACGATTCATTGCTGATCTCTGGATCATATCCACCCAGCCTCATTGTTTATGTACGAAATCATTCGCAAAAGACAAAGATTACCTAGATTAACCGAAAAAAAATTCGAAAATGATTAGATTAGAGTCATTAGATCACGTAAATTTTTGTCAAACTCGAATTGGACTTAGCAAATATTTACAAGCAGAAGGATTAAGTTAAAAGTAGACATTGAGTAATGTGTGTGAAGATAAATTCGAATTTGAAAATCCAAGGCACACACCATAATTTTTAGCTGCGCCATATTTGGCGTTAACAGATCAAAATTTCCTCTTAACAGAACAAAATTTACCCTTAACAGAGCACTGTTGGCTGGTTAACAGTATCCATCTGAAGAAACCCACTTGTTTAGGAGCTAATTTTAGGCTATAAACTATAGGTCTATGAGTACCATATCACACTCTAAGGAGTTTCCAAGGCTCCTAAATCTAATCAGCAATAAAATTGGCTTCTATCATATTGATTGCATTGAATTGATTGGAAATTCTGTAGAAGATTTGGGCACATATAAGAAACAGTACACCTATCCGACTATATGCAAAGGGTCCTCTTTCGAACCGTGGTAGTGGGATTGCTGGAATAATTTTGAGATTGCTGTTACGCATGCTACTGCTTCGTAGCTGGCAATTTTGTTCTTGATCTTATACAATATACATCTAAACTTTAATTCCAATTCATGATTTTAGTGTTCCTTCAAAAGGGCTGGAGCGCCAGCCCAAATATTTCAAACAAAACGAAATATGAAAAAATATTTATTTCGGTGACTTCAACAGTCTTCTGGCAAAAACTCTGATAGTAAATACAATTGTCATGAAAATTAACACACACAAATATGGAGGGTGTAAGAAACTATTGGCGTTTTCTTTTCTACAAAGAAAATGTCACCCTCTTACAAGGTGCATTAAAAAATTTTTTTACCAACCCTGTTGTAATGTCATTTTTTATTTGAGAAGAACATAACACAAATATTAAAAAAGGGTATGCCCGGTGTTTACCACTTATTAAGAAAATTAATGAGGAAATGCCAATTTGTTAAAAGGTGTTGCCAGATCGCTAATTTTTCGAACATTTTTTGCACGCTTTTTTTATAACAAAAAAAAAGTATTTTAACACTGTTCTAACATTGAATGCAATTTTTTATATTGCTTACATGGTCAGCTTTAATAATGTAATATTTCCTTAAGATTACTCCACAAAACAATGAAAAACTTAACTTCAAATTGGATAACAATACCAGGCGACTTTTTTTTAAATTTCATCTGGTAGACCTATAAATAAACAAAAGTCATCTGCTTTACAGGGCATTATCAGCACTCTCGATTTATACAGGGCATAAAATGCAATGCCCTCCACCATTGGCAAGTGCGTATTATTTAGAATAAAACATACCACCACCCTTTTAGAGGGCGAAACATTTTTAAGAAACAAACGCAAAATTGTATTTTGCGTTAATAAAATGCACATTTTTTGGTAGAAAAGAAAACACCATATGTCGTTGTCATGACTAATGGGTTGTAATTATCAATTAAGTAAATAAGGACATCCTTACCAAAATGCGTTAGCCTTCAAATCTGTCAATACATGTGCCTCGTTGAGGTTAAACTGAATGAAACTTAATTGAATAAACGGCCTTCGCCTATAAATGCCACAATATTTCACATTTAATGATGCATTCAGAAGTCACTTCCATCCATATGTCATCCATTAGCTGTCACATGAATTCTTTTCATTTGAATTTGAATTTTTTTTTGTTTTTGTTTTTCTAAAAATATAACAGAGACGCGACTATTGTTTTGATCTTAAAGAAACACAGAAAACCTATTAAATTTCAAAAAAATATTTCACTAGAGAGCTCTAGCAGCTAAAACATATTGCAAATTGTAATCGTAAAACGACAACAAAAAACGATAATAACAATAAAAAAAAATAACAATTATTTAATCAGTTGTTTGTCAACAAAACATTTAAAAAAAAATTATTAATTTTTGCTTTGCTTTTGTTTCAATCACACAAAATAATAAAAAAAAAAAAAGAAAATAAAAAAGTTAAAATTGAAATATTTTACAATGAACGCCAGCGTTTACATGGCCTAAATTAGAGATGGCAAGCAAACGATTATCGTTAGAATTTTTAAACTAAAAAAAACAGAAATAATTGGCAAATTTTAAAATTGCATTTTTTTTTTATTTATGAAACGCAATTTGTCTTTACGTACTAGCAAGCCATGGATGATTCGTTAATAAATTTATTCACGTCGAAAATATTTCATTTTCTTTTTTTCTCTATCTTGCACTGTAAATGCATCATAAGATTTACTTGCCTGCCTGCCTGCTGGCTTAACCTCTTCACGCCCTTGTCCACATATGTGGACGTTTGATTTTTTTTAATTATAATTGTAATAATAATAAATACAACAAAAATTTGATAATAACTTATTGACTACCAAATCCTCTAACAAGAGAAGTAAACATTTTACCGTTTGTCTGCACTGATGATATTATTTCCGGTGCATAGTTGGATACTTAAAAAAAATGTGAAATAATTCTTTGGCAATCTGTTTTATTGGATTATATCAATAAATCGTTAATATTTGAAAAAAATAATATCAGATATATTTAATATAGTAAGTTTTACCATCACTACCTAAAAAATCTAACAGCTGCACTAAAGTTAACCCTGGAATCAGACTGGACGGTATAAGTCATTATCCTAAATACAAGGAACAGAAAAATCCCCCCAGATGTCACGACAAAAATTGTGTAAGACGAACTCTCTACATTTGTGAGAAATGTTAAGAATATATATGCCTGATATGCCCGGAATGTATGAAAGCGTTTCACACATATATTACCATTAACGCTCAGTGGCCACAAATGTGGACGTTATCCCTTTTTGTGAATTTTCATTTTTTTTTTTTTTTGCTTTTTGAATTCCTATTAAAATAAAGTTAATTAATTTAAAAAGAAAACAAAATTTAATCATTTTTTTGTCACCATAAAAAAATCGTCCCTGAAGAGGTTAAGGCTTTTTATTTCAAAATATTTTATGAATGAATGAAGGGGCGGCATGAATAATTGAAATTAAAAGCAAAAAAGCAGAAAAAAAACCAAAAAGAAAATAAAATCATAGAAATCACATTTAACGTTTCCTGTCCAACTGCATACAAATAGAAAGACATGACAGACCAAAGATCATATGACCTGTGTAAAGCGGAGACACTAAAAATATGAGGCTTTTGTCACATCATCATCAACATGTTCGTGATTATCATGGCATTTAACGTTTACAGTGGATTAGTAAGTGGAAAAACAAACAAAAAACGAGAAAATAAATTTTTTACATTTTAATTGTGAAATTCTGTCAAACAAAAAAAATTATTTTTTTTTCTTGTCGTAACAAGTAGCAACACTAACCACCTAGAAAAACCATCGCTTGACTAATAAGAAATTTCTGAAGAAAAGAATTTCAAATTCATTGCATTTTAAAAATTGCAAGAAAAAAATAACTGTTGAACTAAAAATATTTCTTTTACTTTTTAAAAATCAAAAAGATCTTCTCCACTAATTTGCAAATGAAAAATCAAAAACTGGGCCAAAGAAAAATTTTTATATTAAAAGAGCGACAGCCCTCTGACGGCACCCAGCTGGAAAGCTGTTTTGTTAAACGATTAAGAAACAAAAAATGTGGGTCAAAGTGAAAAATTTTAAAACAAAACACAACTAACTAGAAAATGTTCCGAAATCAAATCTTTAAAATAAAATAGCGAGAGGTGTCATGTAGACACCAGAGATCAGCAACGAGTATTCAAAACGATGAGTAGATTCGAGTTATACTTATAATTTCAGCTACTTACGAGTATACGCATTTATACTTATTTTAATATCATACTCATACTACTCATATTCAAAGTTAGAAATACTCATCGTACTCATACTTAACAATACGCACGATGTTGTTGATTTCGACTCTCCATGATTCAACATATATACGAAGCACAAAATAAGTATGATTCGAGTACGAACACCACAATACTCGCTATAAGGTTGTGTATGTGCTTTGCTTGCTGTCTTTGGCTTTTCTTTTCTCTTCTTTTGTAAATGCAACAATAACTACTACTGTGAAGTTTGATGAATGATTCGAGTGACTCGAATCATTCGTAAGTATTATAAGTATTTTTCTAAATTTATGAATCTGAATGAGTAGGCGTATGAATCAAACAATGAATCGAATGTTGTGAGTTTGATGTCAACGTTGTACTCATACTCATTGTAACCTATACTTATAAATCAATGTTGTAGCGAGTACGAATGAATCAGAGTAGTTGAATTTTAATACTCTTGACTCACTCATACTCAAAATTTCATAAGTACCTATGAGTAGCAAAAATACGATTCATTGCTGATCTCTGGTAGACACCCAGTCGAAACCCATCTTTTGCCATCAAAAATATATATCGGGTCCGCCATCTAACGTTTTTTTTTCAACTAGTGCTTATTTCGTGAATGGTAACACTTAGCTCATATCTGATTTGACAGATAATTAGTTGTATCCTTTCGCTGAACGAATATGATTGTGTATACGCTCGAACAACGCTGGGAAATATTGCGACATTACTTTGAAAATCATGGTAATGTTGCAGAATGTCTGCGAAAATTGCATACGGATTTTGGAAGAAGAGAAGCACCGTCAGCTCCGTATGTTCGTTATCTTGTGAAAAATGTGAAAGAAGCTGGCATCCTCATCGATAAACCAAAGCGTGAAAAGCCAAAAACAGTGCGTATACCCGAGAATATTGCTGCTGTGGCAGAAAGTGTGCGTAAAGCGCCATCAACATCAATTCACTGTCGTTCTCAGCAATTGAACATTTCGGAGACATCATTGAGACGAATTTTGCATAAAGACCTTAGTATGACGCCATACAAAGTCCAATTGGTTCAGGAGTTGAAGCCAATTGACCATCCAATGCGTTTTCGCTTCGCTAATTGGGCCTGCGATCGACTTACAGAAGATGCCGATTTTGGCAAAAAAAAAAATCATCTTTTCAGATGAAGCTCATTTTGCTCTTGGCGGGTATGTAAACAAGCAAAATTGTCGCATTTGGGGCACATAAAACCCGCACGCATACATTGAAAAGCCGACGCACCCAAAACGAGTCACTGTTTGGTGTGGATCAGAGATCAGCAATGAATCGTATTTTCGCTACTCATAGGTACTTATGAAATTTTGAGTATGAGTGAGTCAAGAGTATTAAAATTCAACTACTCTGATTCATTCGTACTCGCTACAACATTGATTTATAAGTATAGGTTACAATGAGTATGAGTACAACTTTGACATCAAACTCACAACATTCGATTCATTGTTTGATTCATTCGCCTACTCATTCAGATTCATAAATTTAGAAAAATACTTATAATACTTACGAATGATTCGAGTCACTCGAATATGAGTAGTATGAGTATGATATTAAAATAAGTATGAATGCGTATAAGTAGCTGAAATTATAAGTATGACTCGAATTTACTCATCGTTTTGAATACTCGTTGCTGATCTCTGGTGTGGATTTTGGTCCAGAGGCATAATTGAGCCATTTTTCTTCGGAAATGAGCAAGGAGTGGCCGTTACAGTCAATAGCGATCGTTATCGGGCCATGTTGAACGAATTTTTGTTCACAAAAATTGAAGAGGAGGATATTGGCAATGTATTTGGTTTCAACAGGACGGCGGCGCTACGTGCCACACAGCCGAAGCTACACTCGATGTTTTGCGCCCTGTTTTTAAAGATCGCATTATCAGCCGCAGAGCTGATGTCGTTTGGCCACCTCGGAGCTGCGATTTGAAACCGTTGGACTATTATTTGTGGAGTGACGTCAAAGATAAGTGTTACGCCGACAAGCCAGAGACAATTGACGCTTTAAAGGACAATATTCGTGAAGCCATTGGTGAAATACAGCTGCACACAATCGATAATGTGTTTAAAAATTGGACCGATCGTGTAGGCTACTGCATGGAAATGAAATTATTTTCCATTATTAACCGGAAGAATTGTACTTTCAAATAAAAAAAAACTAATTTGAGAAAATATTCAGCAGTTTTTTTAAGCATTTTCAAAAAAAAAAAAGTTATTTGGCGGACCCTATATATAATAAATGAATGAGAGATGTCTTTAAGATAGTCAGCTGAAAAGTAGATTCTTAATAATGAAATAAAAAATTTCAAAGTGTTAGGGAACTATTCAACTGGAACTTAATGTTTGTCATTCCTGCTCTCCCACAAGACAGTTTATCGAATTTCAATACGATGTACTGCTGGTATAGGAGCCTTTCTAGAGTGTTAAGCTTATTTAAAAAAAAAAAAACTAGAAATTGCTCGCCGAACCATATCCTGATTATAGCTCACATCACCCATGTTGTATGTGATAATTTTATACATGAGCGACGGGGAGGGAACCCACCGTTTAAAGTCGATTCTGAACGACAGATTTGTGAGAGACTTTTCATGACACTTTTATTTTACTCTCAGAATATTTTGTTTGAAGTCTGCTGAGAGAAGTCGCGGAAATAAATATCTTTTTCACTTTTTGAGTTAGGGTTTGAACGGCGGACTTCTGTTGTGTTTGTTAATTTTATGGTAGAATCTACCGTTTAAACTCGTCTTCGAACGATAGATTTGTGAGAGACTTTTCATGAAAATTTTATTTTACTCTCAGAATATTTTGTTTGAAGTCTGCTAACAGGAAGTTGCCTAAATAAATAACTTTTTCACTTTCTAAGTAGGGGTTTGAACTACGGACTTCTGTCTAATTAGCCAACACACTGCCTACTAGACTACAGCGACTTCTGAGAATGATTGCATGGGTCAATTCAAGTAATTCGAAGACGAGGAGTGATTTCTTTAAGATACATATTCACAAACGCCACCCAAAAAGCAATTTCAAAAACTTTACAAGTAGGTTTCTACCAAAAGCAAGGAAATTGAGAAAGGCCATCAAAAATGTCGTAATTTTTTTTTTTGATTATTACTAGTGATGAAAAACAGATTCATTGCGACAACCCTAAGACCAAGTAACCATAGTTTAATTATCGTCAAAAGCACATGGCCATGGTGTCAAGATAGTGAACAGTCTTTAGCAGAATCAGAAGAGTTCCTTCTGTTATGAGATTACAACGAACCTGTACAACGAACAACAAGCGGTCATATGTTCAAAGTCCAAAGTAAAATTACTTTATTGGTCATTACAACCCTTTAGTTTCTCACATCACCTAAGTTGTGTTTGTTAATTTTATGGTAGAATCTACCGTTTAAACTCGACTCCGAACGGCAGAATTTTGAGAAAACTTTTGTTACAATTTTATTTACCCTCAGATTTTCTGTCAGAAGACTGATTGGAGGAAGTGGCCGAAGAAGAAATACTTTTTCATATTTCATTTTGTTTGAGATGATGTCTGAACTGGGGTTTAAAACACAGGGTCGCGTCTAATAGGCCACCGCACTACGCCGATTTCGAAAGACCAAAGTCAAACTATTTGGAAAACAATGGTTGGAAAGTTTTACATCAATCGGCCTAGAATTAAAGCTTTACTCATGTGTCTGCTATTTGTTTGAAACGACATCATTTTCTTCGACTTTCGATTTCTCATGTAAAATTTGCCTTGTGATTATCACAAAAAAATTGGTTTCAGATCCATCAAATCTTACCTACCAAAGCGGGTCACTAGTTTATTATTTGAAACTAAAATTCTTAATGGTTACCACCAGAGATCAGCAATGAATCATTTTTTCGCTACTCATAAGCACTCATGAAATTTTAAATATAAGTGAGGAGTCAACAATATTGAAATTTAACTATGTACTCTGATTCATTCATACTCACACTACAACGTTGATTTATAAGTACAGGGTTGCAATGAGTATGAGTACAACGTTGACATCAAACTCATACCGTTCGAAATATGTTTGATTCATAAGCCTACTCATTTAGACACATAAGCAAAAAAGACAGAGCAGCAAGCAGAGCAAACACACAACCTTTTAGTGAGTATTTTAGTGTTCGTACCAGAGATCAGCAACGAGTATTCAAAACGATGAGTAGATTCGAGTCATACTTATAATTTCAGCTACTTATACGCATTCATACTTATTTTAATATCATACTCATACTACTCATATTCAAAGTTAGAAATACTCATCGTACTCATACTTAACAATACGCATGATGTTGTTGATTTCGACTCTCCATGATTCAACATATACACGAAGCACAAAATAAGTATGATTCGAGTACGAACACCACAATACTCGCTAGAAGGTTGTGTGTGTGCTTTGCTTGCTGTCTTTGTCTTTTCGTTTCTCTTCTTTTGTAAATGCAACAATAACTACTACTGTAAATTTTGATGAATGATTCGAGTGTATTATAAGTATTTTTCTAAATTTATGAATCTGAATGAGTAGGCGTATGAATCAAACAATGAATCGAATGTTGTGAGTTTGATGTCAACGTTGTACTCATACTCATTGCAACCTATACTTATAAATCAATGTTGTAGCGAGTACGAATGAATCAGAGTAGTTGAATTTTAATACTCTTGACTCACTCATACTCAAAATTTCATAAGTACCAATGAGTAGCGAAAATACGATTCATTGCTGATCTCTGGTTCGTACGCGATTTATACCTATTTTGTGATCCTTGTATATGTTGAGTTATGGAGAGTTGAAATCAACAACATCATACGTGTTGTTAAGTATGAATATGATGATAATTCGATTCTATTCCATCCTTTTTAAATACTTATTGCTAATAACTGTTTCAGATCTATCAAACCTCCCGTAATAATAATAATGACATTACCTATCAAAGAGGATCACCACTTTATTATTAGCAGCAAAAATTCTTAATGGTTACCACGTACACCCCCCCCCCCCCCCCCTATCTTTTCTTCACAATATTCATAATAAGTCCGAAGACTGTCAATCTTTGTTAACCATGATCGATTCTGTGCTAACTGAAGCGAATTTGGGCGTTTTTTACAAAATCTTTGTAATTGCCTTGAATTATTCAAATAATTTTCAAATGTTTGTCACGAATCTCAATGTGTATGTATGTTTGTATGTATGAATGGATGCATGTAATTACCCTTAAAATGAAAATGAGAAAAACATGAAAAAACACTTTTTTTTCTGTGTCATCAATCATTATTAGTTTTCATGTAGAAAAACAAAAATTTAGAATAAGAAAGAAAACATTTCATATGTAAAACATACAAAGGCATTTGTCATTTATCACAACAATAACAACAAAAATATTATAAAAGAAAACCCAGAAAAAAAAATGCTTTTTGGGGGAAAATTATAATTTCATTGCCAAAAGCAACAAAAAAAAGGAGAAAAAAACCACAAAAAAATATTCGAAAAAATGACAGCGAATATGTAAAACAAAATAAATTTATTACATAAAACTGAAATGAAATGAAATAGTTTTTTGATTTAAATTAAAGAAAAAAATCGAAAAGAAAAGAAATTCAAAAACAAAAAATTTTAATGAATTATTAAAGAGGAATTCTATTTTGTTTTTTTTGTCTTTTTCGTTAATTTTTTTTTTTTTTTTTTGGTATTTATTATTGAAACAACATTGACATTTTTTTGTATAAAAAAAAAAATACGAAATCGAAATGGATATAGTTTTGTGAGAACAAAAAAAAAATCTAAAATTTATCATTTGTGACCTTCAATAAATATTTCTTAAGAGGCCGTTTAAGGCGTAATAAAATTCTGATTATTTCGAAACTTCTCTTTAAGTTGACAGCACTGTTTCACTGACCAAGAGATCTAACCTTTGGTTTTTAAATCGTTAAATTTACTAAAGCGTCACTTAAAAATTTTTGAAATAGTTCCATAAACCAGTATCATCCTATGTGTGTGATGATAAATTCGAATTAGAAAATCTAAGACACAAACCATAAAATTTAGCAGCGCCATATTTGGCGTTAACAGAGCAAAATTTCCTCTTAACATAACAAAATTTGCCCTTAACAGAGCACTGTTAGGTATTTAACGGTATCCATCTGAACAAACCCACTTGTTTAGGAGCTAGTTTTGGGAAATACTCCAGGTCTCTGAGTATCATACTGTATGCAAAGGCCTCTTAATATAATCAGCAACATAGTCACATGCAAAGTGATGTGGTATTGAGAATATTGGCTTTGAAAATATAAATTTTTTGCTTGAAAATCCTCTAGAAGATCAGTGGCCATTTTGGAACGTATAATAAATAGTACACCATACGGACTATATGCAAATGGTAGTCTAGAGGGTCCTCTTTCGAACCGTGGTAGAGGGATAGCTGGAATAATTTTGAGAGTTGAGAGTTACGAGTTGGCGATGATTTTCGCATCCGCGACTGCACTGGCTCGGCCATGTCGTTCGAATGTAGGAGAATGCTCCGGCAAGATGGGTATTTGATGTGGGGATTTCCAAAAGTCTTTGAAGGGGATGACCTTGTTTTGCGTTGGAGTGACCAAATCGAATAAGCCCTGTCACCGATTAGTGTGACCAACTGGCGAAGGCGCGCAAGAAGCGGAGGCGCCTGGAAGTATGTTTTAAGACGGGCAAAAATCCGTTAATCGGGTTATTAACGGCGAATTAAGTAACCATCTAATGGGTGATTTTTTAAGAGCTATAGGAAAATTTTTCAAAAAAAAACACATAAAATTCAGAAAAATGCATGAAATCTTTATTTGAATCGATAGTACGGTCCATATAATTTAATGTTTGAAGATTATTTCATGCAAATGTTGACCGCGACTGCGCCTCAAATGGTCCACCCGCTTAGTCCAATTTTGTCATACTCTTTCCAACATTTCGGATGGTATCTCACGAATAAATGCTTCAATGTTGTCTTCCAATGCGTCAATTGAAGCGGGCTTGTCTGTATAGACATGAGCTTTAACATAGCCCCACAAAAAATAGTCTAAAGGCGTTAAATTGCACGATCTAGGCGGCCAATTGACCGGTCCCGAAAGGGAAATAAAATGTTCACCGAACTCGCCACTCGCGTGTTGTGTGGTCTTGGTCTTGTTAAAACCACATGTCATGCAAGTCAAGCTCTAGCATTTTGGGCAAAAAAAAATTGGATATCATCTCACCATTCACAGTTACGTTACGATTCGCAGCATCTTTGAAGAAGTACGGTCCAATGATGCCAAAGTCAATGATTTGCAAGCGTTGTTCGTTTGTAAGACGATTCATGGTTAAATTATAGACCAAACTGAAGATGTTTGACAGTGAAACAAAACACGAAACGTGCGTGAGCTGTTTAAACCAGTGTTGCCAAAAAGATAATAGCTAAAAAATCACCCTTTATTAGGTTACGGCGTCTTTGCTAATACAGCCCTCATGTTTACGCCCTAACTCCACATACAAGCCATGTTATCGATGTTAATTTGACCATGAGTGGTGGGACCTGCAGTTTAACGTCTACTTCCAACAAAAAATTTGTCTGAAGAAACGATTGGATACAATTTAAAACTGTTGGGATATATATTCCTGGACTCGATGTCCTATAAACATGTAAACAGTTGTACAACTATAAATTGCTGCCTCTGTTAAATAGTTAACAGTGGTCTGTTAATAGTAAATTTTGCCGTGTTAAAGACAAATTTTGCTCTGTTTGCTCGCTAAAAGAGGCTGTGCTAAAAATATGGGTTTGAGTCTTTGGTTTTAAATTGGAATACATATGGACAATTTCGTGTCAAGTGATCCAATTTTTAAAATCGATGTCTTCCGATATGGATGAAATCGCTGAAATTCTTTTAAGCAACAAAAAAAGGGCCCAAATTGAAAACAAATTAAAAAAAAATTAATTAAAAAAAAAAATAAAAAAAAATATTTTTAAAAAATTAAAAAAAATAATTTTTGGAAAGATTGAAGAAATAGCTATCTAATATCCAATATAAAATTGCTAGGACCAATAGGTGAAAAGTTACACACATTTTAAAAAAACCCTGTATGACCAAAATGTCCAACTTTGACCCCCTCTAACTCCGGCAGTTCTGGACTGATAGAGCTGAAAATTTGTGTTTGGCCAACTATCCAATAGTACTAACCTTGGTGCAAATTTCATCCAAATCGGAAGACATCGATTTTAAAAATTGGGTCACTTGACACGAAATTGCCCATATAGAATATTAAGCCAATACTGGATCTTAAGCAAATTAATACAAAATAGACCCACCAACTACTTATTACTCAGCATTGTTTGTTCAATATTTAAAACATAAAAACATATTCATTTAGTAAAGCCATAGAAATTAAATATGAACCATAATGTGTATGCAAAATAATTTAATTGATCTTTTTAATGGGGCGATTTAAATGTGCTACAAAAATATGCACTTAGGACTAAGACGTATGGCACCATTTCTATTTGTTAAAATTGCGTTTTTGATATTTGCTGTGTTGTGTTTTATGCAAAATTTTCATTTCCAAAACAACAATCTCGTAAATTAGATGAATTTAAAAAACAATATTAAATTTTGTGAATCTTTAAAAATATTTCTTTGAGGTATCAACCATAACCATAACGATAACCATAAATATGTCTTTCGAATATTTTATAACAATTTTGGGGTATTTTTAGCCCAAAGGCTTTGGAGGAATTTATTGATTAAAAAAAACAGTTTCATTTTTCAGTTGCAAAACAAAATTGTTGAGAAATTTATATTTGCCAAGCAATTCAAGACAATTTAGGGGGAAAATCCATTGCTCATCCATTGCAAATGACGAGAAGATATTCTAAAATCTTTTAATAATAATTCTTAAAATAAATACAAACTATTTTGCAAAAATAAAATTATTTTTATAATAATAATAATGAAGAAAAAAATTCTATTTAAACTGTCAAAATTAAAATCATCCTTCCCCAAAAAGTAAGCCATTTAAATAGAATTTTTAAAATAATATTTTCCAATTAAATTGTTAAGAAGATGTTCTTTAAATACAATCTAATTTCTATGAAATTTTAATTTCTTCTAACCACAATACAAAAAAAAAAATAAAAACAAAATAATAAAATAATTCATACAGCAGGAGATACAGAGATATTCTCAATAAATCTTTTGGATTCATCACTACAAACATTTTAATTTAACAATTTTTCTTAATCTCACTGGATAATTCATTTGAAATATTTGTTTTGTTTAAAAGTTTCTAAAAAAAGATTAAAAATAATCATGTTTTGCTTCTAATTTTAAGTAAGAAAAAAAAATCAAATTTCAAATTATCTACGAATTATTATGGTAGGTAAGTAAAATTCATTTTTATTGTTTTATTTATTTAAACATTTTACGATTTTCTCTAAAAATAACAACAAAAAAAAAGAAAAACAATTTGTTATTAAACAAAATTATTTAAAAGAAAATAAAATTATTCTATACCTTCTACGTTGAGGATGATGCTCTCAAATACTATTTTTTTAAAACGAAAATAAAATGATTTTTCTTTTTGGTTTTTTTTTTCTTTTGCAAAAATATACAAAGAAAAGAAAAACAACTACGTCTGACAGATTGAAAATTTTTGTGGGCCAAACTAAATACCCAAGAAAATAATAATAATAACAACAACAACGTAATCGATAATAATTATCGAAATCATAATGATTATTATTGTGAGATTGGTTAATCATCATCATCATTTTCTTTAAAAATATGCGCTTTATTTGAAATATTATTTTAAGGGAAGTATAGCCAACCATTGGACTAGGGGATGGACTTCTTTCAAAAAAACTTTTTTAAAAAAAACTAAAAACATTGCTTCGTCAAATTTTGCTGAGTTAATGTGTTCCATTCCAATATTTTCAAATGTTTTGTTATTTTTTACTTTAATTTTATTAAATTAAAGAATTCGATTAGTGATCTACATGTATAGACTACATGCACAACTACCTTCAATGCCATATTCTTAATTCCGTAATAGTACCCACGAGACAAGAGTTGCCATAGCACTAACTAAACTATCCAAGAGAGATTATGCTTCACAGCATCATATCTGTAGTCAGTCTTCATTTACTTTCATTGCAAAATGAAAAATGCCAACTATCCATGAGGACACTATCCATTTACGAGAACTATACCTCCCTGAATGGGTTGAAAATTTCAGTCTTTTCAGTTTTCATCAAATAATGGGTCTCACAGAAACAGCCTTTCAAAATTTCTTAAACTTTTGTGACTTATTGGGACTAAAAGCGCAGACCGTCTTCTCTTCTCCTTTTAACTGTTTCTCTGGTACTCATTAGCAGAAGCCGAACTCTGGTATAATGGGTGGATACGAATGGACTAGATGTCTGTCACAACACACATTAAGATTACTACCTAGCTTCCCACACCACCCATGTTGTGTGGGTTAATGTTATACATGAATCGAGAGAAATGCTTTTTTAAAGTCGACTTCGAACGACAAATTTATCAGAAACTTTTCATAGCAATTTTATTTTACTCTCACGAGTTTTTCCAAAAAATCTGCTGAGAGGAAATCACCTAAGAAGTATTTTTTTTTTTAATTTTTCGTTTTATTTGAGATGTCTGACGCGGGGTTTGAACCATGGTCTCACGTCTCATAAGTCAATACACTACCTACTAGGCTACGGCATAAAAAACTTATGTATTACAAAAAGCTCTTTATATCCGGATACCGATAGTGTGTCTAAAGACCGAATTCTTTCTGTTATGCATTGTTCGATTCACTGGCCAATTAACAATAAACGGTTGTGCTGTATAAGGCAGAGAGTTTTACGTAAAAGTATATGATTTACGGGAACAAATGCCTTTATTTTCCTTGAACACAGCTCGTTAAAGCAACAATAAAGCAGTGAAAGAAAAGCCTCGTTGCGATGATGTTCTAATGAATCAATATGTTTGGATATTCTACTGTTATTAATAAGTATCTTCACCCTCTCCAGTACGCAATCGTGAACTCTCAAAATAGCCTTCGAGGTACAGACCCGTATAGGAGAGTTGTCTTCCATTTTTGGTTGTATAAATTGTATGTATATCAAATGATCTGAATTATTGCTTACACCGCCTTAAGAAACCGATACTAGCATCGGTAAACAAAATGAGAAGACATCGAAAACGGATCTGCAATTTTAGTAATCATTTGCGGTCCTCAAAATTCTTATAAAAAAAATTTACAAATCTGAAACGATTTTTTTGTTTACCTTTTTATCGTGGGTTACATTCCCATTAAAAGAGCGCCAATGAAATTGAAAATGATCATGTACATCATCAACGTTAGCATCAGTATCATACTCAATATTGTTTAAGAAGAAAATAATTTTTTAAATCATTATTAAGTTTTATGATTATATGTGCGGAAGATAATAATCAAAGCGATTAACCCTTTAACCAAATCCATAAATTTTAGCAGCCCCGCGGCGTTAACAAAGCAAATTTGCTCTTAATAGAGCACTGTTAGCTGTTTAACAGTATCCTTCTGAAAAAGGACAGATGGTCAGAAGGTCTATGGACTAGGTCTATGAGTACGATATCATATTCAAAGGAAAGTTTCAAGGCCTATTAATCTAATCAGCAAAAAAGTCCCATATAAAGTGATATGGTATTGTGAAAATTGGCTTTGAAAATATAAATTTTGTGATTGAAAATTCTTTAGAAGATTAGTGGCCATTTTGGAACATATAAGAAATAGTGCACCTACCCGACTATATGCAAATCGTAGTCCAGAGGGTCCTCTTTCGAACCGTGGTAGTGGGATAGCTGTAATAGTTTTGAGAGTTGAGAAAATTAGCGTTCTCCACCCCCCACCAACCATCCTTTACATTACAATACTTTTGTTCACAAATAATAATAATCACAATGAGAATTAGATTTTATGTCAATAGTCTGTAATAATTGCAATTTAGAAGAATAATCTACTTATTGCCACTGTTAAACAGTTAACAGTGCTCTGTTAATAGCAAAGTTTGCCCTGTTAGAGACAAAAAGTGACGCTGCTAAAAGTGTGGGTTTGCGTCTTTGGTTTTTAAATTAGAATTCATTTTCACATACATTATTTTTTATATCTTTTTAACTCATTAGACCTATTCGAAAAAGGCAAACAAACGTTATTTTTTTATTAACTTTTGTAGTTATTGTTTATCCTAGAAAGTTTTCAGTCATCTTAATTGCTTGATTAGATTAGTTGAGAGGCACTATTTACACCCACTGTATTTGCAATAGTTTTGATGCCTTAAAGGGTTAAGTTTTCAAAGAAAATTATTATTAATAATTTTTTTATTTTTTCTTTGCTTTTTTTAAAGTGTGTATTTTTGTATCTAGAGAAGGGAAAAAACAAAAGCACAGCGTAAGCATTTTTGATTTTTTCGTTCTTTTTTTAATTTTTATTTACTTTCTTTGCGAGCAGATTGAAAATGAAAATGATTTTCATAATTTAGTATAATTTGAAAAAACGCGCACTACACATCATACAGAAAAAAAAAATAAAAGAGAGACGAAAGAAAGAAAACAAAGCAAGAAAATAAAATATCACAACTCGACTTGACTAATAGACTTTAAAGAAAATAACAACAACCAAAAAATATTAGAAAATGTAGAGTTAAACACACTACACTATACGGGAGTTATACAAAAGTACAAGACAATCTAAAGAAATGAATTAAAAAAGAAATTTTTGAATATAAAATATGAATAAATACTTTAATTGGACTGGAAAGTCGATAAACTTTAATAGAAGATAATAACGAGAAGAAATTGTTGAAAGAAAATAATTAAGTTTTTCAAGTTTTCTTAAAATGCAATGAAAAAAACGGGTGAAATATACACAAAAAAAAATTTAAATTTGTATGTGAATAAAACAAATAAAGAAGAAAAAAAGGTCATTAAACGGCGCTCATAAATGAAAACAAAACAATAAAAAAAAATAATTAAAAAAAAACGGTTTTTTAAATAAAAACAATAATTAACGTGGGAATTAAGTTAAAAAACAACATTTCTTAAAAATATATTTAATAACTATGCGTAGTTAAGAACTATTTAAAGATTAGTTTGAAACTAATACTTCAAAACAGAAATTTTGAAAAGAAAATTTCAAAATTTACAAGAAAACATAGGTTATTGTGCTACAAAATATTTAAGAAAAATTTTTAAAAATATTTTTAAATAAAATATTTTAAATAAAAATTTAAAAAATAAAAAATATTGAAATGAACCTTCAAAAACCAAAAATAAAAAATTTTTAATTATTAAAATAAAATAGAAACAATATTTCAAAATAATTTAAATTAAAAAAATTTGAAAAAAATTAAAAGAAAAGTTAAGTGAACTTTAAAAAACAAAAATAAAATATAAAACAATTTTTAAATTATTAAAATAAAGTAGAAAAAATATTTTAAAATAATTTATAAAAAATTTAAGAGAACATTAAAAAACAAAAATAAAATATAAAAAATTTTTAAAATATTAAAAAAATATTAGAAAAAAATATTTAAAAAAATTATTAAAAAAATACTAAGAAAATTATTTAAAAAATAAAAAAAAAAATAATTTTATTCAGAAAAACAATATGGAAATTTCGTAAAAAAATAATTTTATTCAGAAAAACAATATGGAAATTTCGTAAATAATAAAAATAAAAACAAAATTATGAGTTTAAAACAATATAAAAATAATTTACAAATTATTATGTAACAATAATTTAAATTTATTAATTAAAATGTGACTTTAAAAGAATTTTAATTAATTGATAATGAAATAAACATTTTTAAACAAAACAAAATACAATTTTTAAATAATAAACAAAAACAAATTTAAATTGGAACACAAATTTTTGCTTTCTTTTTACAAAAAGTTTGATAATATTTAAATAAAATTAAATTTTAATTGTAAACAAACTGAAAGAGAAATAATTTTTAGTACCAAAAGAAAAAACTCTCAAACCAGAAGAGGCTTTCATTTTAAAACAATTGAAATTATTTAACAAAAATATTTGATCTATAACAACCATAATAATAATAAATAATAATAATTAATAAATAAAAAAAAAATTGATTAAGTTTTCTAAAACAATCAGAAACAAAAAAATCTCCAACTGTGATACTCATAAAAATACCTGCATATCTATCATCTGATCCCCCCCCCTCTAAAATATTAAGAAAATTTAATGTGATGCTTTTAAAGCGTATAACAAAATAAAAATTAATACAATAAGAAAAAATTTAAAGTACAAAAAGTTTTTTAGTTTTATTTGCTAAAAAAATTAAAAAAAAATATCCAACCACAGCAACAAAATGATGTTAAACAAAAATTCACCCGGCTCCCAGTCATTGCCTCGTGTCCATTCGTTTTTCAATATGATACCCACCATATTGGGATCAGAATTGGCCATGACTGTTATGGAGGATCGCGACAGTATGTTCTCCATTAGATCCCAAAGGTATAGATAGATAGAGATACACTCGCAAACATTAATTTTTGACACTTAAAATTTATGTTTCAAAGAAAAATACATTTTCTTTTTTTTTTTGCTTTCTTTTAAGTATTCGGAATTTATGAACACAATAAAATAAAATAAAAAAATCGAAAGAATTAAAAATAAACTATAAACTGTTTAATAACACATACAATAAATACATATGTATGTACGCATGTTTTATATATAAGTATACTCATTCCAACACATCAAAATCTTTTAAAGAAATCTAAAATTTAATAAAAAAAAATCGGAAAAGATTTTTAAATTATTAAATACCTGACGTAGACAACAAAATCATTTTATCTCAGCCACTGAAAGAATTTATTTTATTTTCTAAGCATTTTTATGAAAAACTAGAGGAAATTAAATTTAATTTCTCACGACCTAACGATTTCCAAAGTTTCATTAAAGAACACTAAGCGGTTACAGAGTAAATCTCCTCTTTCTCTCAATATTTTAGTTTCATTTGACATATTTTTTTTTACAGATCCTAGACTGACAGGGTTGCCAACTGTCGTGGTTAATAACAATGCCCTTAATGAAAAAAATGTTTTGGATGTAGAAATCGCCGTGCTCTAGCACGTAGAGTGTTGGCCTATTAGACGTGAGGCCTCGGTTCATTTCATTTGACATATTTTTTTTACAGATCCTAGAATGACAGGGTTGCCAACTGTCGTGGTTAATAACAATGCCCTTAATGAAAAAAATGTTTTGGATGTAGAAATCGCCGGGCTCTAACACGTAGTGTGTTGGCTTATTAGACTAGAGGCCTCGGTTCAAACCTCAGGTCAAACATCAAAATGAAAATATGAAAATATTTCTTCGGCGACTTTCTCTCACCAGATTTCTGGCAAAAACTCTGAGAGTAAATAAAATTGCCTTAAAAAGTTTCTCAAAAATTTTCGTTCGGAATCGACTTTAAACTGTAGGTCCCGCAACTCATGTATGAAATTAATGCACACAACATAAGTGGTGTGAGAAGCCAGGTCGTAATCCCGACTGAAGTATGTATGTATGTATGGATGTAGTGTTGTAATTGCCGTAGTCTATAGTGTGTTTCGAAATACGTAAAAAAATATTTCTTTTGGCGACTTGTTCTCCGTCTTCTGGTAGTTAAAAAAAATTGCAATGAAAAGTTTCACAAAGAAGCTATCGGTCGGAATGGATTTTAAACTGTAGGTCCCACCACTCATGGATAAAATTAATACACACACAATGGGTGCTGTAAGAAGCTACCGTAGGTTGCAATCCTGACTAAAGGTTTGTAAGTATGAATCTTACTCTTTATCAAAAGGTGCTGCCATTTCTAAGCTTCTGTTATATTCTCTGGTGGGTTAGGCGGCTTCCTTTATAGGTTATATGTGTTTTCTTCTCGATTTCAACTTGATTTGCCCAGGATTTCCAACCATACTACTAGAAGAGACACTATTTCAGCATATTTTTCTTTTTCATGGCTTATAAGCATACAGATAAGTTAGGTTAAATTGATAAATACCTTAAGAATAGTTCACTTAAGTCTGCCTACTAAGAGTCCCCTTGCAAAACTATATTTCACATATCCTTTCAGTTTTATGAATGTATGGAGATTACTTAAAATCTCTGACTACTGTTGGTAAATATTTGCGCTTAAAAATCGTTCATATTAGGTCATCAAATGCCAAAAAGTATTTTTTCGGCGATTTCTTCTCAGTTTCTCAAAAAATCTGTCTTTCGGAATCGACTTTAAACTGTAGGTCCCGCCACTTATGTATAAAATTAACACACACAACATAAGTGGTGTGAGAATCTGCGGGCTTCTTGGGAACGATTGCCTGTAGACTGTCTAATGGTGAAGCAGCAACTCCTTTCCTTGACGTTCGCATCTTCCCCCTTTCCACCTTTCCTAAAAAACCTGCACAATGCACTGCATGAGTAGGGGCCATCCCCTGCGTGCTGGTTTCATAAAAAAAAAAATAAAAAAAATAAAAAAAATAAAAAAAACCATAACAGAGAAGATGTTCACTAGTCTCATCATATCCAATACAGAAATCTTTGTAGGATATTCTCTGTTCTTGTCTAGAATCCAGTGAACCTGAAGAGAGTAAAGCTAATAACCGTTAGAAATACAGCCTGCAATACTAATGCTTTTCCAAGAAATTGCAAACAACTTTGCAAACTTAAAGTAAACTTTATAGCTTCAAAGCTTTTTTCGTCGTTAATATACTTTCAATCTGTTTCTAGTGAGCTTTTCTAGAGATCGGAGCGTTCCCTATCAAATGAATATAGTTATAATAAATTCAAAGTTTTTCATTCTACGATATCTTCGATTGTAGTTTTTATTTTTTCTTAATATTTTGTTGTGGACTCGCGCATCAGTTGGTTTTTGATTTTTTTTTTTTTATTGAAATTAATGTTGTTTCTGTCTATCTATCTGTCTGTCTATTGCTTGTATTGTAGTTTTATTTTATTTTTTTTTTTAAATATTTTTTTCTTAATTGTTATAGTTGTTGTACAGTTTTAATTAATGAAATTTAGATTTTTTTTTTATCATTTATTAAAACAGCAAAACAAGAAACAAAAGTGAACAAGAAAAAAAAAACACAGAATATATCAAACATGAAAATGTGTCTGCAACAATATTGAGAATATTTATCATCGTTATCATCATTGCCATCATCATCGTCATTATCATCATTATTATCACTGACAACATGATTGTTGTTGTTGTTGTTATTGTGTTGAATTTTCATGTCAAAAGAAAAGAAAACAGGGTCATTTGCAGTGTTGAGTATGAGAAAAAAATGTAAAAAAACACATTCTGGGAATATTCTAAAAGAATGCCAAGAACGATTTTTAAAACTACAAACAAGAATGGAATTTATAGACACGTTACGGACCAACAATATTGTTACCCTACAGGTGGAATAATTATTTCTTGTAGAACAGCTGTGGCAGTACAAATGTTCAAGGCTAAACAGGTTCTATCTCCATGTGTGTGAAGATAAATTCAAATATAAAAACCAAAGACACAAACCCACACTTTTAGCAGCGCCACTTCTTGCCTCTAACAGGGTAAACTTTGCTATTAACAGAGCACTGTTAACTGTTTAACAGTGGCAATTACAAGATTATTCATCTACTTTGCAATTATTTTATACTATTGACATAAAATGTAATTCTCATTATAAACATTATTATTTGTGAACAAAAGAGTTTAAATGTAAAGGATGGTTGGTAGGGGTGTAGAACGGTAATTATCTCAACTCTCAAAATTATTCCAGCTATTCCACTACCACGGTTCGAAGGAAGGACCAGAAGGTCCTCTGCACTACCATTTGCATATATTCTGTATGGTGTACTATTTCTTATATATTCCAAAATGGCCACTGATCTTCTAGAGAATTGTCAAGCAAATAAAGGGTGATTTTTTAGCTATTATCTTTTTGGCAACACTGGTTTAAACAGCTCACGCACGTTTCGTGTTTTGTTTCACTGTCAAACATCTTCAGTTTGGTCTATAATTTTACCATGAGTCGTCTTACAAACGAACAACGCTTGCAAATCATTGAATTTGGCATCATTGGACCGTACTTCTTCAAAGATGCTGCGAATCGTAAAGTAACTGTGAATGGTTAGCGCTACCGTGAGATGATATCCAACTTTTTTTTTGCCCAAAATGCAAGAGCTTGACTTGCATGACATGTGGTTTCAACAAGACGGTGCCACATGCCACACAGCACGCATAACAATGGACTTATTGAGAGGCGAGTTCGGCGAACATTTTAGTTCACGTTCGGGACCGGTCAATTGGCCGCCTAGATCGTGCGATTTAACGCCTTTAGACTCTTTTTTGTGGGGCTATGTTAAAGCTCATGTCTATACAGACAAGCCCGTTTCAATTGACGCATTGGAAGACAACATTGAAGCATTTATTCGTGAGATACCGGCCGAAATGTTGGAAAGAGTATGCCAAAAACGGACTAAACGGATGAACCATTTGTGGCGCAGTCGCGGTCAACATTTGCATGAAATAATCTTGAAACATTAAATTATATGGACCGTACTATCGATTCAAATAAAGGTTTCATGCATTTTTCTGAATTTTATGTTTTTTTTTTTGAAAAATTTTCCTATAGCTCTTAAAAAATCACCCCTTACAATACCATATCACTTTACATGTAACTATGTTGCTGATTATATTAAGAGGCCTTGGAACCTTCCTTTGCATATAGTATCCTACTCATAGACCTAGAGTATTTGCAAAACTTAGCTCCTAGTGAACTTGTTTAGATGGATACTATTAAATAGCTAACTGTGCTCTGTTACGGGCAAATTTTGTTCTGTTAAGTGAAAATTTTGCTCTGTTAACGCAAATGTGGCGCTACTAAAATTTATTGATTGCGTCTTGGATATTCAAATTCGAATTTATCTTCATACACATCTTTTCTTACATAGTAATACGCCTTACAATGATAGGAGACTCTGTGTTCTCAATCTCGGTGACAGTCTGTGATGGTTTAAAAAATGGACCAAGACAATGCCTAACTAATGATCGAGCAAATGCTAAAAAAAAAGAAAAGTCCTAAATGGATGGATCAAAGTACCTGTTTCAGGCTAAAGAACACTAAGAGATCTAAAAATACAGTTGACGCATGATGACACACAAAATGATTCTTGTTTCTTTGTTCTTCTACAAACACAATATACTACCATCTATAGTTAGTAGATTGTTGTAGGGTATGCAAATACATTTTAAAAAGATTTTTTTAACATGAAAAGAAATACACAGAAAAAATGTCACTTGTTTTCGCAGAAAATTATCACTCACAATAAAAATTAAAATCTATACTAAGTATAGAATATAGAAAACAAATTTTTTGCTCTAGAAAATATTGGATTTTAAAACAGAAACAAGAAATGAGTCATACATATGTACATACGTTTACGGCTGCAACAGATAGATCTTAACATTTGAACTGAAAGATATTTCAATATCCTATGGTTTGGAAATTAAAATGTCTCTTAAAGTGTTCGAGTGTGTGTGTGTGTGTGTGTGTGTGTATGAAAATCCTTTAAAAATAATTTTCATCTTTTTTTTTCATCTTTAAATCCAATTAATCTGTTAAGAAAATATGAAAATATTTTCGGTAAAAAGAAATTTTTTTTTATTCGTTCCAATGATTTTCATCGCTATCATCAGTCATAATTCATGAACAGCAGCTGTATTTATAGGGAATAATGAACCGCGAAAAAGGCGAATCTTATATGTATGTATGTACATATGTATGTAGAACGACCAGCAATGCCATACAATGTGGTGTGTACTCTGTACACATGTGTACAGCATGCGGGTTAAATGCCAGAAGGGAAAGAATGGACTCATACGCTTAGACTCATATGCCAGACAAGATTTTAAGCAAAGAAAAAAAAAGAAAAATAATTGTCAACGCCGTGATAATAATCACGTACCATACAGTATACTTTTTTTTTTTGACAGATATTTAGTATGTTTTTACGAAATATTGTATGGTGTTTGGGTGGATGGTGGCTGTAGCGATGGCAGACTGAACGTGTACATGAAAATGTGCTCAATTTATGGTCTTTTGTTTTAAATGTTTGTTTTTTTTTTTTTTAATTTTTTTTTAATATTTTAATTTAATTTAAAACTACATTACTTTAAATAATATTCATAAAGATTTTAATAAATATGCATTATGACCTTTTAAGGTCAAAGGTAAACATTCGCCTCGACGAAGGTGTTTGCTTTTGACCCTCAAAGTGAAGGAGGGTCTTATAAATTGATGTTTAAATCAATTCTGCAGGCTAAAACGCTCCCCTAAGCCTTTAGTTACACCATTTTCATTCTCAATGCATCATTTAAGTCATTTTTTAACACCTTATTAGGCCTGTGGCAGTGGCCGTAATAAAGTATGAGGAATTTTCAAAAATATTCGCATAAACCAATTAATGTGAATGTATGTACATATGTATATGTAGTATGTATATCAAATTATGAAATTCAAAATTCTTTATTGCATATACATACATACATACATATAAATGTTATTTATAAAAAAAAATCAAATTAAATTTAAAAACATAAAAAAAATTTTTTTCTGGAAAAAAAAATCCAATACTTTTGACGTCATTTAAAAAACACTCACGATAAAATTATTAAAACAAAAAACCAAAAAAAAAAACCCCGAAACGAAAGCAAAGTAACAAAATTATTTTTAACACTTCTGAAAAGTATAAAGTGTGACACATTTCCAAAGAGGAATAGTTATATACAGCTGAGAAAAAAAATATAGCAAAAAAAAAAACTTAACTTAAAAATAGTTGTACATTAAATTTAATATTTAGTTGCGTTGCCTTTATCGATGCTTTGGCATCGATTCAATCAAATCTTGGCATCGTTTTATAGGGATCTAGTACCAGGATTTCTGAATGACTTTTCAAAGTGATTCGCTGGTGGTCGGCTTAAAAGCAGCAACTGTCTTTTTGACATCAGTCTACAGATTCTCGATTGGATTCAGGTCTGGTGACTGTGCAGACCATCACGTTTACCGATTTTCTTTCGAACTATTGCATTGCCTTCTTACTCGAATGCTTGGGGTCATTATGCTGTTTGAAGACTCCAACTACTAACGGCATCTCACCCCTTCTGCACGGGGTAGCATCACAGTATTCCAAATATCGACATAAACGTGTTGGTCCATTATGTTTCTGATCCAATTTTTTGGGCCTTCCCCATAATAAGAAAAGCAAGCCCATATTATTACGCTGTTCCCTCCATGTTTAATAGTTTTTGGCGTATATTTTGAATTGTATTCGGAGTTTTCAGGACGCCTGACGTACGAGCGAGAACCTTTTGCCATCAAACATTACAACTTTACTCTCATCTGTCCATAAAATAGTCCTACACTTTTCGACTGATCGATTTAGATATTCCTTTTGGGAACTTTATGCGCTTGGAGATAAGAGGGACATTTCTTGAACTGCATTCTTTTAAATGATGTTCTCTGAGACATGTGCGAACAGTTTGTACTGTCGCAGTTATATTAAGATTCTTTTTTAGCTCAATTAAGGCTTTAAAAGGATCCTTTTTGGCTCTCGCGTATCAACCTTTTGACAAGAAGCGGGGTCAGGGCTCGTTTTGTTCCACGCCTTTCAGCCTAATTGTTTGTTTTTAGAATAATAAAAATAGTATCACAGTGGTGCTATTATATGTTTCCCAACTGTACATATGTAGTTGTAGTTGTTGCTTTTTATATATTAAAAAAATATTAAAAAGTATTAAATTTTTTTTTTATAAAAATTAAGTGCAAAAAAATTATTTTCTAAGTATAAAACGCAACGTCATTATTAAATAAGTTATTATTGTGTTACAATGAAAGAATTTTTTTAAAAATTTAATTAATTAATCAAGTGGGAGGCAAAGTTTTATTATTATTATTATCATATTTATTTATTTTTTTTTTTTTTTTTTTGTTACTTATTTTATTTTATTTTAATTGCATGCAATGATTTGTTTTTTTTTTATTGTTTCAATATAGTTCCCATAAAATAATTTCTTTTTATTTTTTTTTTTCTTTATTTTTCCTTTTTTAATTTGAAATATTTGTATAAATTTGAATTTATTAATATTTAATTAATATTGTTATTTTATTATTTAATCATATTATTTTATTTTAATTTAATTTAATTTATTTTGTATTTATTTTATTTGCATAAAAATTTTCACGCTCTTTAATTTTCATAAAAGAATAAAAACAATAAAGAGAAAATAACAAACAATCTCTACGTTTTGAACTATTTTTTTAATTAAAACGTAATTTTATTTAATTTTTAAATGCACGTAAAATAAAAACAATTAAATGCCACTCTGTGTGAATCAGAGAGGGGCAAACACAACAGTGGCGTATTGTATATATAAGGACTTGTCAGGAAATTGTTCAAAAATTTCTAAAATTTTAATCCAGGGAAATACTTAAAAAAATTGCCTGATATAACATGGTTTGTTCAAAAAAAATTAAAATCGATTGATTTGCTTCCATAAATCGAAACCTTTTTTGGATATTTCAAATTAATAACCCTCATGTATGTATAAGGTGTATTCGAAAATGCTCTACTTTTGCATGAAATAGCAGACTTCATTAACTTGTCGATTGGGATTTCCGTATGCCATTCCCCCTTGGCACAAACTCCATCGTTTTTATAAGACCCCTTTTGCACTTTACTGTAACGAACTCTTCTTGATATCTACGAACGACAAACAGAGGAAAATAAAGCACACCCTGCACAATAAACAAACTTTGAATGGAAGTTGACGTAATCTAGTCGACATCGTGTATTGGCTTATTATACTATGTTCAGACAGGCACATTTATTGCGTAAATCGCAATAAACGCCATTATTGAGCTCAATATTTCATATAAAGTTTTAATTAATTATTACGCAATAAATACGCATATTGTTATAATATTAAGTAAAACTTAAAATACAGCACTGTCATGAGTACGTTCGGTGAGCATATTACAATTTTCCGAACATTTTCAATTGATATTTGACAACTCAAATGTTAACAACTACAAACGAAAAAAAAAAAACAAAAAAACTACATAACAAAAAAAAAAACAAAATAAAAACAATGTTGTTGAAACAACCAGCTGTTTTGTTTACCCCTGTCAAATAAATATTGCGTATATTATGTGTCTGAACGCTTAAAATATTGTACTCAAATATTGATTCAATTAAAGTGCCTGTCTGAACATAGTATTAAGCGTGAGGCCGTGGTTCAAAATCCTCCTCAGACATCTCGAACAATACGAAATGTAAAAAAAAACATTTTTTCGGCGACTTCCTCTCAGCAGATTTCTAACAAAAACTCTGAAAGTAAAATAAAATTACCATGAAAAGTTCCTCAATAAAATCTATCACTCGCAGCAGAGAGTTAAACTCTCGGTCTCGCGACTCATGTATTAAATTAACACACACAACATGGGTGATGGTGTCAGAAGCTAGGTCATAATCCTGCCTTAAAGATTTTAATGATCAATTAAGTAAATGAGTGACTAGAACGACTGTCTTAGCAAAAAACGATTTTCTTCTAATGACACCACAAACAAAGTTATTGGCCGTATACTAAAAGGGATGATAACTAAGGAAGATGTTTACCAAGTAATCTCAGTCTGCTATTGCCCTCATTCAACGGGAATTCTCCTGACTAAATGACTATTAAATTAATTACTTTAGGCGAATTACGACCGTGGGAATACCAAATTACCGTAGAATATGCCAGACAATCGTACAAAATACTCCACAAAACCCAAGTCTTGACCATTTGATCTTTTTTTGTTTTTGCCATACTCCCTGCCATGCCAACCCAGCATATAGAAAAACATTTCCGCTCGTGAATCTTGGCACAATTCACTTTTCATTCATTGATGATTAGTGACTGTCTCGTCAGAATTGAGTCCTTAAGGCTTTTTTCATTAAGTCTTGTGGAGCTGCACTTCAAATCCCTTTGGTTTTTTTAATTCAGTCTTATTCAAAATATTCCAAATGTTGAAATGTTAAAAAATTTATCTTTCAACGTGCAATAGATTCTGGGTATCAAAATAACAGACTGTGATTGGCTATATAGTATCGGAACCATAAAAGATATTTTCATTTTTGTCCATTTGTTCTCAATTTTCGTCTTTATCGAATATAAACTGTGGATAATGGAACATCTTTCTAGTTTGCTGAAGGCCATTTCAAAGCAAATCAAACAGTGTCAATCTTTACGCCTGTCAGAAATAAACAAGAATTGAACGAGAACATATCGCTCCTTTATTGTAACATAGTCATATCTCAAAAAATTAAAAATTTGTAGTTACTTAAGCAAAACTGCTCTTTTAGACCTTTTGTACATGTTGAAAAAAAATCAGTTTTATATCCCAAGCAGAACCGAAGTTATAGCAAAAAGTGTTTGCGGCAATTAGATCATAGGACTTATGTCTTGAAAACTTAAATCGCATTTTGCCAAGTTCAAGTTTTTTTGAGATATGACTATGTTGCAATAAAGGAGCGATATCTTTCCGGTTTGGAATTTAGGTAACAAGTCTCTCTCTAAAAAATTCATCGACAATCTGGATCACAAAACTTGTGTAAAACCACTTACATTTGATTTTCATTGTATACTTTTAGGCTGGTAGCTTATACAAAGAATTTTATTAAAGTTTCCAATGCGACGGAATAAAATAAGAAATTGTTTATAATGTTTTATTGTAGATAAATTTAATTAAATTAAAGCACTGCACTGCACTGTACTTTATTGCACATACATACTTTTTTTATGATTAAATGTATCGATTTGTATTAATTTGGTTTTAAACGAAAATTTCTTAATTTTCTTTAAAATTTCAATATTAAATGTGTACTATAATTAAACCATATTTGTTTTTTTTTTTCTTTTTCTCTATTCATTTTTACAGCCATGGCGAGGATCTCATTGTGACACCATTTGCCCAAATTTTAGCCAGTTTACGTTCTGTACGCAATAATTTATTAAGTCTGACAAATGTTCCAGCAACCAACAAGTGAGTAGATTTTACATACTTCAACTTAACTTTTTTTCTTTCTTTTTGGTTTTTCTCTTTCCTCCTGTTTGATTTTCCTTTCGATTAATTATGTTTCTTTTATTTAATTTTTTCTGGAGATTTTTAACGAAAAACTTTTTAGCCTTAAATATTCTCTGTAATTGTAATTTGTGACTAAATTTATATAGAAACAGTATTAATTAATAATGTGGACCCTTTTTATTTTCTTTAATACTTAAGTGCACCTGCCTAAAATATTAATAATAAATGTAATAACAACAAAAGATTTTGTGTTACGATTTTCTTCCAAATAAAATATTACCCTTGGTCTTGAAAGCATTAACTTGATATTAAATTCAAAGTCTGTTCTTCTACTAAAAGAAAAATAAATTTGCAAAAGGAAAATAAAAAAAGAGAGAACTTTATTTGATGTATTTTTATGTTAGAGTCGTCCACCTAAAACACTAAATAAATCTCCCTTTACTTTTTAATGTCATTTTATTTAAAGTAAAATTATTATTATTAAGTCAGTAGACAGACGAGTATAAATGCATTTTATTACTGTTAGTGTTTGAAAGTATGCTATAAAAAAAATTAATATTTAATCCATAAAGTATGCTATCAAATTAATTGTAACAGTAATCGCAAATTGAAAGTATGCACAGGAAAATTTTTAAATATTTTAAATAAAAGTTATAAAGTATTGTAGAAGCTATTGTAAATCACCCAACAGTATTAATACCTCTGTTTCAATAGTACAGAATCTTAATTATTTTGAATAGCCTGCAATTGATATGCCAAAATACTACTTAGACAAGACAAGTCTATGTTCTGTCCGATCGATATCAATTTACGATTAGATTACTGTACTTTAGATAAACGATTATTAAACATAATCTAGTTTAAGATAATTGAGCTCATATCTATCCTCAGCCATATTCATAAATAGGATCGCCCTCTGCCTGCAATACCTGAGTATCGTTAAATGTAAAAGGTATAGTGAAAGAAAATTATTAAGTTTTTATTCAATTGAATTAACCGCATTCAGATGTTTATGACTTGATTCAGTTTCAAGGACCATTCTCCCTATAAGGAAAGAGATGGATCAATCGATTTTCATCAGCTTCTGTTGAGGTTTATTTTTAACCCAAAAGAAACATGTACAAACAGGAACACGTGGTAGTTAGTATCAGTCTCGGCCGAAAGATGGCTGCATTTGATGCCCCATACAGATTTCGAACGTACTAAGAAGACAAGACAGCTACAGCAAATATTTCTGTCTTATAGTGGCCTAAGATAATTCCAACAGGTCGTATGAATAAGCGCCCATGCTTATACGAATCTAAAGCATTCGAATGTAGAGCTTTTTATAACAGTGGACAAATGATGCCCTGCATGTCTATTATGCTCAATCAAAATTAAAACGTTTCTACAGAAGATATTTATCGCTTCTATTAGCATGTTTTGCCATCTATCTAGTATGTTAGATAAATTTCCATTTTCCATTTGAATTAAATTGAAAGAATTGAGAAAAAATACTTTTTCAAATCACGTCAGCATTTGAGCTGTGGTCTGTAGCAGATTGATAAATGCATGTGTAGACTACCAGTTATGTCTTTGAGGCACATTACATTCGAATTATACGCTGCAGCTAGGAATATATGGCAATAATTTGAAACCAAACTACATGTCTTCATAAGAATTTTCAACTAAGAGTTGCTTCACATTATCATCTACCAAAAACGTATAATTAATCAAAGATAATAAGACAGGTCAAGGAAAAACGATATAAGTTAATACGGCAATACATTATATGAGTTTTATGCCTGGAAGTATGCTAAAGAGAACATTTTATGATTAAATGGCATAAAACTTATGTAAAATTTAAAAAAAGAGTATTTATTGACCTATATTTTTAAATAAAAAGCGAATACTTTTGAAAGCATACGCCTTCCAATATGTTATCGATTACGAAATAATAAAATTGAAAAGTTCACCCTAAAAGTATACTTTATTTAATGTTTTACACTCGTCTGCCTTGATTTCTAAGTGTTTTTATAATTAAATAAAATAGTCTTTTTTTCTTTTTGATAAATCCATATGTTTTTTAAAATCCTCTCCTATAAATACTTGAATTTTTTATAACCATAATTTTTACCTTTTATTTCTTTTCTCTTTCTCCATATATTCTCCTCAAAAACAAAAATAAAAAAATCGAATAAAAATAAAATTTAAATCAATACTTTCTCATTCAAATGACTTTAAAAAATTTCCTTTAATACTTTAATTTTCTTTTTCATTTTCTAAAATTATTCTTCTGTTTTGCTTTACCTCTTTTAACACTTTCTTTGTTTTCTCCTTTCTTTCTATATTTTATAATTTAAAACATTAATTTTTTTTTAATAATAAAATAAATAAATCTTGTTTTCTTCCAATTTTGTTTTTTTCTTTTTTTTTTACAACACTTTTGTTATGCCCGCCCAACCGCTCAATTGGCACGCCTGCGTTTTCCCTTAAAAATATGCTTTAATTGTGCTTTTGAACCCATGTTTATGCTTCGTTTTATGATTTCTTTTTTTATATTTTCCGTTCTCAATGTCAATGTGACCGTATGTGTGCCTGTGTGTGTGCGTACGTATGTTTTTATGTGTATATGTGTGTGTTTTTTTTTTGTTCGTATGTGTGTGTGTTACTTTGTGTGTGGAACACTGTATTAATCATCTAAGATCTAGGCGACCAACACAAACATCAATGGGACGTTCCTCAACGGCGGGCATACAATTGACTCAGGGCGATGAGGCATACACGAGATTGGCCACCGATACCATAGAAGAATTGGACTGGTGTCTAGATCAACTAGAAACTATACAAACACATCGTAGTGTATCCGATATGGCATCGCTTAAGGTAAAATTAATAACAAAAAAAATAATAAATCAATCTAACCCCCTTAAAGTAGACTTTAAATAATATGTTTCTGTCTCTTTCTCTCTTTATTAATCTCAGTTCAAACGTATGCTGAATAAGGAATTATCACATTTCAGTGAATCGAGTAGATCGGGAAATCAAATTTCAGAATATATTTGTTCAACATTTTTGGGTGAGTATTAAGCTAGCCTGGAGGAAAATAAAACCCTCTTGATTGGTTTGATTATATGAAATAAACGACATCATTATTGTCATCATTTGACTCCCCCTAATCATAAGCAATATGTTTTAATTTTTGTTGTGTTTTTTTTTTTTTCTTTATGGGGAACACACAGAAATCAATCATATTTAACAACCAGCTTAAAAATATGCTTCAATAAATTTATGTAAATGTGCCTAAATGTAATGCCACCGAAAAAAAAGGGAAATGAGCATAAAATTGAAAATCAAAAGACTTCGTTTTTGTATTTTCATGTTTTTTTTTTCCCCATAAAAATAAAAGATTGAAAATGAAATATTTAAATTTAAATAATGAAAAAAAGTTGCTGTGCTCCCCCTTACGTCAGGCTTGAATTTATTTCGAAATAGTCAGGAAATTCAATTTAAAAGTTTTAAACATCTTTTGGGAATTTATGATTTTATTACAATATTGTATGTGTGTGTGTAAGGCTACCAGACAGACAGACAGACGTTCATATTTTGTTCAAATGAAAAAATCATTTTTGCTGTTGGCAAAATAAGTTAAAAAGAAAAGAAAAGTTTTCACATTTAAATAAACCTTAAAAGTCAATCAATATTTGGTGAAGTGACTGGAAAATGAAACTTTAGGTTTAGTTAACTTTTTCTTATACCCTCACCACTGTGGTGAATTGTTTACTAGAACCACTAATAAGAGACTGTCATGTAACACTCAGTCTGAAAGACAGAAAAGTAAACTTAATTATGAATGATTCATAATACATATCTAGAAAAATTTCAATGTGTGTGAAGATAAATTCGAATTTGAAAATTCAAGACGCAATCCATAAAGTTTAACAGCGCCACATTTGGCGTTAACAGAGCACTGTTAGCTATTTAACAGTATCCATCTGAACAAACCCACTTGTTTAGGAGCTAATTTTGGGAAATACTCCAGGTCTCTGAGTACCATACTATATGCAAAGGAAGTTTCGAAGGCCTCTCAATATAATCAGCAACACAATTACATATAAATTGATATAGTATTTAGGAAATTGGCTTTCAAAATATCAATTTCTTGCTTGAAAATTGTCTAGAAGATCAACGGCCATTTTGACACATAATGCAAATGGTAGTCCAGAGGGTCCTCTTTCGAACGCGCTCCACCCCCCACCAACCATCCTTTACATTTCAACTCTTTTGTTCACAAATAACAATGATCATAATGAGAATTAGATTTTATGTCAACAGCCTGAAACAATTGCAAAGTTATTGCCACTGTTAAACAGTTAACAGTGCTCTGATAATAGCAAAGTTTACACTGTTCGAGGCAAGAAGTGGCGCTGCTAAATTTCTGGGTTTGCGTCTTTGGTTTTTAAATTCGATTTTACCTTCACACACAAAAAATTTCAACATATCGAGTAATTGTGAAATTATCAATCTTATTTCGTCATAGCATTGGTCGTTACAACCCTTCACTCAGAATTCCAACCTACTTTCTCACAGCACCCATGTTGTGTGTGTTAAATTTATCCATGAGTGACGGGACCTACTGTATTGAGAAACTCTTCATGACAATTCTTATTTACTCTCAGAGTTTTTGGTAGAAATCTGCTGCGAGGAAGTCGCCGAAGAAATATTTGTTAACATATTTCGTTTTGTGTGAGATATCTGCGCTGACATTTCCCTCAACGGCTGTCAATTGATAAATTTAAATTCTCTTTAATGCTAGACCTTACGGCGCAAAAAATCTGGCCAAATCTGAATAGAAGGCGCACGACGACTCTGCTTAAGCTCCAAAGAAGCAGGCTCAAAGCTGTTATCGGGGTTATTACGGGGCATTGTATTATAGGAACACATACGAGGCGTATTGGTCTTGGACACCTCGCGAATGATTTCTGCAGAAGCTGTGGAGATGAAGAGGAGGATGAAACTATTCTTCACCTACTTTGCACATGTCCGGCCCTTGGTCGGAGGAGAAAGAAACACCTGGGTGCCTACTACATGGAGGACCTAGATGAACTGTCATGCGTGGATATTGGCAGTCTAAGTCGCTTCATCGGAAGCTCCGAGTGGGTGTTGTAGTTAAAGTACAAATCCGAGCATGCCAGACTTGAATACAGCAGTCAGTATAAAGCTCTCGATTTCGATTTCTTATTTCAGTCGCAATTCAACGACCAAGAAAATATAAAATTTTGGGAAAATATACAACGTGCGTATCTCAATGGGCTTTTCCTCGAAATTTATTTACTTTCTCCTAAATTCTTGTATATTTTTGTACCTAAGAATTCATAAGTCCGTAGAGTAAAATGTTCAGTTTTAATTCAATATTCTCCGAATATTCTTACAATGAGTGAAAGTACTCTATTCTAATCAGATTAAACTGGATTTAAATCTGGTAAACAGGCGGAATATAAGTATAAAGGAAGGGTGTGAAATAAAAAAAGAGAAATTTCAAATTATAGTTCGAATATGTTTCTTAACATTTTTATGAGAATTGTTATTCAACAACTTAAACAATGGAATTTAAATTTAAAGATAAAAGGGTTTTCAAAAAGGCATTAAAAACTTTTTTGAAAGCAATAATTTAAAGGCTTTCCCTCAAGTGATTTGCATCTCTTTTTTTTTTTGACACACAAACTTTTATAATACAGTTTTCCCCGATTTTACCCTAAAAAAAAACGTAAAAACTTGTATAAGTTTTCATTTCATTCATTTTTTTTGTTTCTTTTCTTTTTCTACATAAAAAATCTCAGCAGAATTTTTAACTTGAAAAACCGGGAGAAAAAATTTAAAATGTTTCCTTCTTTTATAGCCTACATATGGGGGGGGGCTTTTGTTTTAAATCATAAAAACACAATATCACTGTCATTTGAGAATTAAAACGTAGGAGGGAGGACTAAGAGAGGAAACAAAAAAAATATGTCTAGGCCTTAAGTAAAATCAAGAATCAAGTACCGAAAATGTTTTTATAAATTAAATTGATTTTTATCATGTTTTTTTTTCAATTCATCTTTTTCGTGGCCTACCCCTTAACTACCACCACTTTTTTTTTTTTTTGCCCCTGAAGTGTATATGCAAACAATTTAAAAAAAAATATTTTTTTTCCTTTATTTACTCTGTATACGACATATTTGTATTCAGCCTTAAGCCATACACTGATTTTTTTTTTCTTTAACAAGGGAGAGAGTTGAGTGTATATTTTATGCAAAAAGGACTTTTTTTTAATAAATTTAAAAGAAAATAATAATAATATCGGCGAAAAAATATATGCAAATAAAACTTGAATTTCTTTTTTCAAGACTTCTTTGCCTTCCACCACCTTTAGACGGGTCATATCCCTGACTCCTGTCCAGTTGCCATGGAAAACTGTTATCAGACCAGTTTAACATTTTTTTTTTTTAAAGAAAAAAATCCAAAAATCAGTCTGAATGGTTATATTCAGTACCGTATGCACATATATATGTACATATACATATGTATATGGGCATATGATGATATGTAAATGGATATTTGTGATGAATTTTTAAAATGCAAAAAAAAAATTGAAAAAATAAAGTGAAAAGCATACTGTTAATATATGTATGTATGATGATGATGATGCCTAGGAGTGACGTTAATAATTCTATTGATGATGGGGTTGTGGCAGGATAATGCAGAGCATACTAATGATGTTCAATAATATGATGTGCATGTACATACATACATCAGAAGAAAATAAAACAAAATGGAAAACAAAGGGAAAGAGAGGAAAATAAAATAAAACTTTGAAATTAAATTATAAATACGGCAGCAACTACCCTCTTTGCAATCAAATGAAGCGGAAATATAGGAACTCTTTATAAATAATTTTTTGATATTAAAAACGGTTAATAACACTGAGCTCCTACAGTAAAATATTTACGAAAAAGTAAATAAAGTGGGTATTAAATATTTAAATAAAAGGAAAATATGTTCTAAAATCATTTAAATTTTTTGTCATGACAAAGAGTTTGCAAGATCACCCTTTTCTGCGATCAAAGACATGATATTTCATTCATTTACATACATACATATGTACACCCAAACCTGTTTTTACACGGTTTTTTTTTACGCGAATTTGAAATACCACGGTTTTTTTTTTTTAAATTTACCATTTTTTTTTATATTAAGAGATCTTTTCAGTACATTTAAATGAAATATAAAGTGATGCTAATACTACAGTTATCGACGCATGGAAGAAATTTTCGATTATGGATCGCATAAAGCATGCTGCTTTAGCCATTTCAGAAATAAAACCATCAACTTTAAATGCCTGTTGGAAGAGCATTTGGCCAGAATGCGTCAAAGGCAAAGACACTTGTGCGAATGATAATTCAGGTAGTGAAGTTTAAGCAGATATAATTAATTTAGCGCGAGAAGTTGTAGGTGAAGGGTTTGATAATCTTAACATTGAAGATATAAACGAAATAATTGTTGATAAAGTTCTAAATGAAGAAGAGATATTGGAGGTTGCGCTGGGAAATGAAGATCAAAATGTCGAAACTGATGAGAGTGAAATTCAAAGTCCAATAACTGCCAAGTCGATACTTGACGGCCTTCAAATGGAAAATAAGTTGGCAGAACACTTTTTGACATGTGATAACATAATTGAAAGAGCTGTGTAATTTCAATCAGACCTACAAACATGTATGGCTAGATACAGAGAGCTCTATAAAGAGCTTTCCAAAGTTGGATCACAACGCACTATAACAGAATTTGCTGTTAAAAGAAATAAACCAGCGCCAGAAGCAGCTTCTGAAGATGTAGAAGTAATAAGTATTTCTACTGACGAGACTGATATTGAGCCACTCCAGCAAAAGAGAATGCGCTTGCTATCAGAAACTGACTCCGAATAAAATAAAAAAAAATTTTTATTGCAAATAATTCCGTTCCTAATTGTCTTAAGAGTTTGATAACTAATTTTATTTTATAAATGAAAGAGAATTTTTAAGTTTTTTCGTTATTTTTTTATAATCATAAAATGAAATAAAATAAAAACTCTGTGTATACTATTGAACTAAATCTGTGCGTTTTTATAAAGTTATTCAATTTTATAGGCTGTATGTAGGCTGCTGCATCAATCCTATGTATATCTTATCAGTTTGTTTGTACACTTACATACATACATAATATTTGTCTTTTTTTACGCGTTTTTTTTTTACACGGTATCCACTGGAACGTATCTACCGTGTAAAAAAAGGTTTGGGTGTATGTATGTATGTACAGTGAGCGTCAAAAGAAACTGTACATTAAAAAAATACATACATTTATAAATTACAGTTATTTTTATTTTAAAATTGTTTCATTCTCAGTTTTTAAAATTGTTTCATTCTCAGTTTTTAAAATTGAAACAAAAAAAATTTACAAAAAATTTCGTAATATAGACAAAATTTTTCGGGCACTCTCCTTATACTATGTTCAGACATGCACTTTTATTAAATCAATATTCGGTTTATTGAGAACAATATTTTTAGCGTTCAGACATATAATATACGAAAATTTATTTGACAGCTGGTAAACAAAACAGCTGATTGCTTCAACAACATTGCATTTAATTTAATAGCGAAAATTAGTGCCAAAAAATTTTTTAGAAAAAATGGAAAACAATTTAACATTTAAAAGGGTACTGCTAATGATTAACCGAAACGCCGAGCTGTTGCGGTTAATAGGGACTACTTTTGACTCCAAAGTGGCTTTTCTTAGAAGGATGAGAAAGAAAAATTTGATATGAAACTCAAAATAAAATACAAACCTTTCTGCTGACCGTCCATTTTTTGTTTGTCGTTGTTTACATTTGAGTTGTCAAATATTAATAGAAAGCGTTCGGAAAAATGTAATCTGCTCACTGAACGTACTTATGACAGTGTTGTATTTAAAGTTTTACTCAATATTATAACAATATGCGTATTTATTGCGTAATAATTAATTAAAACTTTGTATGAAATATTGAGCTCAATAATGGCGTTTATTGCTATTTACGCAATAAAGGTGCATGTCTGAACCCAGTATTAAGTGGTTAAAGTTGAGTTTGATGATTGTTAGAATTTTATCAATAGTGTACAGTTTCTTTTGAAGCTCACTGTATATACAATATTTGGTATTTTAATACTAGGTGCCTGGGCTAAAACTCCAAAGGCAATTCTTGCCACAATTTTGGCCTTCCTTATGTGCAAATCACACGTCAGGGAAGCTTCAAATCCTGCGGTTAAATCTGTCGTTCAGACTTTAAACTATAGTTCAAGCCACTCATAGATGAAATTAACACACACAACACGGGTGGAGTGAGAAGCTAAGTCGAAACGATGACAGAAAGGTTGTAATGATCAATTAAAGTTTTCTGCAGAAAAAGATTTCCTCATATGGATAATGCGGGTAAAGGAAAAAAACTGAGCCAATCGTTCACGAACGAATTTACTTCACCAGAAAAGCAAATTCTGTATAAGAATATGCGAATTTCAAGAACAAGTAACTTTAAGTCATTAGAAGAGTAAAAGAAGTTATATTGCGAGTGTCTCCTAATGAATTAATGAATAGTTGGATACCCTTCAGTTAGTGAAAATATCATCCGCCCTCTTCTGTACGCAGTCGAAAAGCCTCCAATCAGACTTTAAGGCGACACTTTGTAAAGGCCAGCATCCTGGAACAACACAATTGATCACTTATTAACTCTTAGACGATTGCAATAAGATACATACAAATAGTATCGGCAGCATAAACTGTATTAAGCACGCGGTTATTTAAGGGAAATGAGGTAGAATGGGAAACCCTCTCGCAAGCCCTCTTCTTATGTTAGAAACCCAATGATAACTGATAGAGTTGCATTTGCTATACAGCATTCCTCAACAAGGCAATTCACAAAAAAAAATTTGCAGGACTTTGCTGCTGCACCATTTACAGAATCTCATAATATCATCATCCTAAATTAATCTTAACAATAGATCAACAAAGACCTGTACAATTACTTCCTGAACGCATTTTTCGATGTCAAAGAGAATAAATCATGGGGAGTGAGGTAATATTGCTGGCCTCTATTCATATTTGTGTTATCCTCTAATACTATGTTCAGACAGACACTTTTATTGAGTCAATATTCGTTTATTTGAGCACAATATTTACAGTGTTCAGACACATAATATACGCAATATTTATTTGACAGTGGTAAACAAAACAGCTGGTTGTTTCAACAACATTGTTTTTATTTTGTTTTTTTTTTTTTTTTGTTATGTTGTTTCTTTTGTTTTATTTTATTTTTGTTTGTAGTTGTTTGACATTTGAGTTGCCAAATATCAATTGAAAGTGTTCGGAAAATTGTAATATGCTCACTGAACGTACTTATGACAATGCTGTATTTTAAGTTTTACTCAATATTATAACAATTTGCGTATTTATTGCGAAATAATTAATTGAAACTTTATATGAAATTTTGAGCACAATAATGACGCTTATTGCGATTTACGCAATAAAAGTGCCTGTCTGAACATAGTATAAGGCTGTAGTGTATCCTAGAAAACTTTCATTAAAATGTTTGCCTTAAAAACAAAGTATAAAGTTTTACAATGCAGGCTAAACTGAAAATTGTAATCCTGTCGGATAAAATTACTCAGAATTAAAAACTTAATTTAATTTAAAAACGAAAAGAAATAAGGATCTCAAGTATAATATTAAATAGTATTTAAGTTCCATTTTTCTTTATTCATATCATTACAATTCTGAAATCCCTGTTATGAAAACAGTGTTTGTTTGAAAACAGAATTTTCAAATTTTGAAATGTGTTTTTCTTTGATATATAAAAAAAATTTTAAAAATCTAAAACAAAAACTTAAAAATTCTTCAGATAAACAACAAGAATTTGATTTGCCATCGATGCGTTTTGATGAGAATACCGAACAGAACGTGCCGATACCGCAGTTACAACAACAACAACAGCAGCGCAGTCGTTCACCACGAGGCCCACCCATGTCCCAGATATCTGGTGTTAAACGTCCGCTATCGCATACAAATTCATTTCAAGGCGAACGCTTACCCACATATGGTGTGGAGACGCCACACGAACCAGCATTGGGTCAACTGTTGGCTGATTTAGATACATGGGGCATTGATATATTTAAAATAGGTGATCTAAGTAATCATCGTCCACTCACCTGTGTAGCATACACATTATTTCAGGTAAGTTGCGATACATATTTCGATAATCTTGCCTCTTCCATTTTTGAATTGTGATTTCATTTTTTTTTTTTTTTTTTTGGAATTTACAGAGTAGAGATTTATTTACCAGTCTTATGATACCACCGAAAAACTTTCTTAATTTTATGACTACTCTGGAGGACCATTATGTTAAAGACAATCCCTTTCACAATTCACTGCATGCAGCCGATGTTACACAAAGTACGAATGTTCTATTAAATACTCCGGCCCTAGAGGGTGTATTTACGCCATTGGAAGTGGGCGGTGCTTTGTTTGCTGCATGTATACACGATGTTGATCATCCTGGTCTAACTAATCAATTTTTAGTTAATTCAAGTAAGACAATAAAACAATTCTTGTTTTTTGTTTTATTACATTTTTATTCCTTTTTTTTTTATATCACCCTTTAGGTTCCGAATTAGCCTTAATGTATAATGACGAATCTGTTTTGGAAAATCATCATTTAGCTGTTGCCTTTAAATTATTGCAAAATCAAGGATGTGATATATTCTGTAATATGCAAAAGTAAGTACAAAAAGATCACATTATGTGTGTGAAGATAAATTCGAATTTGAAAATTCAAGACGCAATCCATAAATTTAGCGTTAACAGAATAAAATTTCCTCTTAACAGAACAAAATTTGACCTCAACAGAGCACTGTTAGCTGTTTAACAGAACAGCACTGTTTAATAGAACAGTGGAACAAGCCCACTTATTTAGGAGCTAATTTTGGGAAATTCTCTAGGTCTATGAGTACCATACTACATGTAAAGGAAGGTTCCAAGGCCTCTTAATACAATCAGCAACATAGTCACATATAATGTGAAATGGTTTTGAGAAAATAAATTGACTTTGAAAATATCAATTTTTTGCTTAAAAATTCTCTAGAAGATCAGTGGCCAGTTTGGAACAAATATAAGAAATAGTACACCATACAGACTATAGGCAAATTGTAGTCCAGAGGGTCCTCTTTCGAACCGTGGCAGTGGGATAGCTGGAATAATTTTGAGAGTAGAGATTTTGAATTTTGAAAAATTGATTTTGGCCAAGAATATATGAAAATTCTCTAGCAGATCAGTGGGCATTTTGGAACATACATATAAGAAATAGTACACCATTCAGACTATATGCAAATAATAGTGCAGAGGGTCCTCTTTCAAACCGTAGTAGTGGCATAGCTGGCATAATTTTGAGATTCGAGAAACTTGGCCCCCTCCATCCCCCACCAACCATTGTTTACATTTCAACACTATTATTCACAAATAATAATAACCATAATGAGAATCAAATTGTATGTTAATAGTCTATAATAATTACAAAGTAGAAGACTAATCTACTTATTGCCACAGTTAACAGTGCTCTGTTAATAGCAAAGTTTACCCTGTTAGGGGCAAGAAGTGCATCTGCTAAAAGTGTGGGTTTGCGTCTTTGGTTTTTAAATTCGAATTTTCCTACACACACAAAAGATCATTACAAAAGAGAATTCATTAACACAGTGTAGACAGAAAAGTAAATTTCAATTTGAGTAGGCCTTTGAAGCAAGGTTTTCAAAGGTACTATAAGATTAGACTGATTTTTCCGCTATTGTGGAAAAAAAGAGGCGCCTAATTTATTTACAATAACATGAGATCAATAGCGATCAAAACAATGTTTTTTAATCTATACAACAACCTTGTAAATACTCTTCTGATTATTTTTAGGAAACAACGCCAAACATTAAGAAAAATGGTTATTGATATTGTACTATCAACTGATATGTCCAAACATATGACCCTATTGGCCGATTTGAAAACTATGGTTGAAACGAAAAAGGTAGCAGGATCTGGTGTACTACTGCTGGACAATTACACAGATCGTATACAGGTAATGCACTCATAAATATTATCAAAAGGAAACAATTTAATGCATCTGAATATATTCTAAAACAAAACTCTATAGGTTCTTGAAAATCTTGTCCATTGTGCCGATTTAAGTAATCCAACCAAGCCATTACCGTTATATAAACATTGGGTGTCACTGTTAATGGAAGAGTTCTTTTTGCAAGGCGATAAAGAACGTGAATCGGGCATGGACATTAGTCCAATGTGTGATCGTTATAATCCGACGATTGAAAAGTCGCAGGTCGGCTTTATTGATTATATTGTACATCCACTCTGGGAAACTTGGGCCGATTTGGTACATCCAGACGCTCAAGATATATTAGATACGCTTGAAGAGAATAGAGACTATTATCAGAGTATGATACCGCCATCACCACCACCATCACAGACCGATGAACAGCCAACAAATGAGGATAAAATAAGGTTTCAGGTAATTTAAAACGCACTTGTAGGCAAATTCAAAGTAATACATATGAATACATGGCATTTTATAGGTAACCCTTGAAGAGTCCGATCAAGAAAATTTAGCTGAATTAGAGGAAGCCGACGAGACGGCGGCCGAACGTGGTGATGAGGGTATTATTGATTTTACAGCAACTGCTACGAATTCTGATGTCGCCAATAACTCCCTAAACAAAACGGGTGAAAATAAACCGTCGGGGAGTCAAAATCAATCTCATCACGCTGGAATGTGACGGAGAGTCGCGGGACTATGCCGAAAAATAACTGAAAAGGCGCAAAATTTTTTGCTAATACGTTAGTGACTTTATTATTGCAAAAACAAAAACAAAAACCACAAAAAAAAACTTTAAAAATCTTAAAAAATAACAAATTTACTAGAAAATTACAAAAAAAAAAAAGGAAATCCTCAAAAAAAAAAAAGTTAAAATAGAATTAAAAAAGAAGAAAAAAACATTAAACTATAGAAAAACACACAACAAAACAATACAATACAATACAAACTCTTTACAAACAACATTTTCAATAACATTTTTAAGACAATGTGCTAAAATAGCAACAACAAACCAACAAAAATAGCTAAAAAAAAAATATTAATTATTTTTTAAAATTTTTATTTTTAATTTCTTCTTCTCATTATAAAACAAAATTTTATATTTTTTTCTAATTTTTAAGTTAAAAAACAAAAACAAATACTTCAAAAAAAAAAGCAAAAATGAAATACATTTTTATGACACCGACAAGTTGACAAAACAAATAGAAATACTAACTAATTGTAATGAAAATTTAAATTTAAATATTCAAAAACAAAAAACCAAAAACAAAAAAGAGTAAAAATATAAAAAAATAATACTTGTTTAGGGAAATATGAAAACAACAACAACAAACAAGAAAAAACAAAACTAATATTTAATTACAAAATAATAAAAAGAAAACAGAAAACAAAACAAAGAGAAAAAAAAAACATTTCTTACAAACTAAAAGAAAGAAACCAAAAAAAAAAAAATATTCAAAATGCCACCCAAAATTTTAAATTAAATTGAAAATTAATTTTCTTTACTTTCACTTCTATTACGTTTAACATACATATGTAGTTAAGGTTGTCTTGCGTAAATTGAAGATGAAAACAATGGATTACGTTAAGGAAATAAGGAAAATAACGACAATGACTATGGCAAACGTAATAAGACAGAGTATATGAGACATTATAAATGGAAGAATTTAAAATGAATATTTAGCAAAAAAAAGGAATTTATTTTTCAAAGAATTTAATTTGAATTTTTATGCTCTTGGTTCCTAAAGTATCAGGTTTATACAACCTCAACTTCATGGTAACATAAATACAAAATAAACCAACATTTGTTTAAAAAAATTAAAACAAATTATTTCTGAAAATTTCTAAATTTTGTAAAAAAAAAAAGAACATACGTCTTCTTATATTGCTAAATATTCATTTAAAACCCTCTTTTTAATATTAAAAAGAAATAAAAAAAAAAAAATTTTTTTTAGATTTTCATTCAAAACAAATCTTAACTACCAACAACTACTCTTTTTTAGACATTTTACTTTAAACCTTGACTTGAATTTTTGTTTTAATACTGATGACCGGACATAATAATTAATTACATTTAAAAAACAAAAAAAAAAAAAAATTATAGAAACAAATAATTTTTATTTAAAAAAAAAAGAAAATAAATATGAAAAATATATAAAAATACTTGGAAAAAATTTTATCAAAAAAAATCTACAAATCTTTTTTAATGATTTTATTGTATTTTTTTAATTAAAAATTTTAAATTAATTAAATTGTAAGTTTTTATGCTGTTTTCTTTATTATTATAAAATATTTTTAAAAAAAACGTTCTTTTCTTTGTTAATAGTTTTTTTTTTATTAATTAAAGTTATTTTGCATGCCATTTAAGAAAAAAAAATTTATAAAAAAAAAGAATTTTAAAACATAAAAAACAAGCAACACTAATGAAAAATAATACCAGTTATTTGGAAATGAAAATTTTGTTTTTTCTTTTTTTGTATTTGTTTAATAAACAATTAATATTTTATTAACTTTTTTAACAAAATTATTTTAAATTGATAATTTCTTTATCATTTTTTTTTTTATTATTAAAACAAAACAAAAATTATATTTAAAAAAAAAAAAAACCAAAATACTTTGGAAAAAAACGTAAGGAATACATATGAAAAATGAAAACAAAGAAAAATTTGTTATAAATCTGTTAAAAAAATGTTAAAAAATTTTATTTAATATAAACAAAATAACAGTTTTTAAAAATATTTCCTGTTTAATTTTTCTTGATTTAAACAGAAAAAATTAAAATTATAACTGTAAACGCTTTTTTTATTCAAACGTTTTACAAATTCTTATTAATTTTGTAAAACAAAAAAAAATTAAAAATACACTCATAGTGTTTTTAATTCGTAGAGATATCGCTGTAAAGCGTTTTTTGAAAAAAATATTCAAAAATCTTCCTACTACATAAGTGGTAATAATTTAACTTTATTATACTGCTTGACTTGTTTTTATTTGAATAGTAATTTAAAAATTAACAATTTTTTCCAAACATTTTAGTAAAACAGTTTTGAAAGAAAAAATATTTTAAAGAAAATCATATTTGACAATAATCCGAATTTGAAAATGTTCTTAAAAAGTATAGACATTTAAAGTATCAAAAAAAGATATATTTTTAACAGTTTTATAACAAAATTTCATATGTACACGCCTATAACAATAGAATTTATGTTAAACTTTTGTTTTTCTTTAGTGAATTAATTAATTAATTAATTAAACTGTTGGACTCGAATTTAAAAAAAAAAACAAAAAAGAAAAATAAACAAAAACATTTAATTTTATTTATAAAAAAAAACAACAACATTATATTGAATACATTTTTATTTTAAATTAAATTTATCGAAAAAAAAAAATGAAAATATATTAAATTAAATGCTTCCTTAAACTCTCTACCATAACTAAAAACTAAAAAACAAAAACAAATTATTATTGAAAAAACATCACTAAGTCTTCTTTTTTTTAAAACTAAAATAAAAAAAAACCTATGAATACAATATTTTATTAAAACAAACAAGCACAATTTATTAAAAGATAAACAAAATACATGCATACATACATATATTTGAAATGAAAAAATACTAATTTTCCTTCGAATGTATTTAGTTTAAAAAAAAATAAATGAATTTTACTTATACGACATCTTTTTTTTTAAAAAAAATCTATTAAAAAATTATTTTTTTTTTTAACAAAAATGACAAATTATGGCCAAATAATAATATTGTTTGAAAAGTGTATACCTAATATACTTATAAACATTTTTTTTTTAATTTTTAAAACCATTTTTTAGCTTAATTTATTATTTTAAACTTTATTTTTATTATTATTATGTATAATTATTTTATTTATTAAATTCATTTTAAAATTTGTTGACAGGGCAGGATCCCGCTCTTTTTATTTAATAATTTTTTTCTGTTATATTTTTATTATATGTATACATATATTAAGTAAAATAAATACAATTATTTTGCTTTTAGCAAAATGGATTATTTATTAATAATTAGTAATTAAACAAAAATATTAACAAAAAGCAAATTTTATGCAACAAACAAACAAACAACCTTGATGGTTAAAAAATATCATTTAAAATAATTATTACAAGAAAAACAACAAAATTATATTAAATAAATAAAACAAAAAAAAAACAAAAACTTTAGCATTATATTTAAAACAAAAACAAACAAAAACAAAGAATAATAATAAAAGAAAATAATTAATATTAAAAGAAAAACATGTTAAACTACTAGTAGGTTATTAAAAAAAAAACAATACAAAACAAGCAAACAACAACAACTATATACATAATATTAAAACATTTTATTGTAATATTAATAATATTTAATGAAATATAATTAATAACCAAAAAAGGCAACAAAACAAAATAAACCCAACATTTAAGGCAACATTGAAAATGTTAGCAAAACACAGAAATACTTTAGATTCTTAAAATACCAAGAGAATAAAACAAAACAAATTTAAAAATTATAAATATGAATGAAAATGAAATTGCATAAAACATAAAAGCAAAGAAAACCCAAACAGAATACCCTTAAAAACAAAAAAAAACTAAAACAATTGAGTGAAAAATTATTAAAAACAAAAAAATAGAAATACAAATACTATATAAAATTAAAAATTAATAACAAAATAAATATAAAAAAACAAACAACCGTATAGTATGTCTTTTTTTTTTTCTTCTACTTGTAATTAAAATTAAAAAACAAAAACAAAATAATTTTAATAATATTAAAAATAAAATTAAAAAAAAAAACAAAACAAATGAATTTATAAATTTATTATTAACTATTAACTAGAAATAAATATATTAATTATAATTGCAAATGCAAAAAACAAAAACAAATTAGTAAATAAATAAAGTAAGAAGAAAATAAAAACCAAAAAAAAAAAAACAAAAACAGCAACTTTAATGCAGCTACTATTTAAACTTAATGTGTGTATTCCAATTAAAAACATTACATAACACAATAATTTTTTATTTTTTGAAAATTTGCTAAAAAAAAATTCAAATCGCCAAAAAAAAGAGATTCAAAAAATAATACGTACATACATACATACTGTGAGCGTCAAAAGAAAGTGTACAATTCAAAAAAATATACATTAATAAATTACCGTTAATTTTTTTTTCAAATCATTTTATTGCCAGTTTTTAAAATTGAAACAAAAAGAAAAGAATTAGAAAATTTTGGAAATATTGTAAAATTTTTTCGGGCACTCTCCTTAAGTGGAAAACTTGACTTGAGATTGTTAGAATTTTATCCATAGTGTACACTTTCTTTTGACGCTCACTGTATTTATACATAGGTATGTATACATTGAGAGAGACATAAATAGAAAATTGAAATATTTCACAGAAAAAAAAAATTCGGAAAAAATTTCCTACTGGAAGCTCACTGCAATGCAAAAGAAATCCTTTTCGAAAAACAGAAGTTTACTTAACATAAAGTCGATAAAGTTCTGTTTACAAGACATGAAATTCTAACGATATTTTTCTCGAATCGAAAGACATACAGTGGCTTGACAAAACAATGGAAACTTTTTCAAAATTGCACTAAAAATTCAAAATATTCTTAAGAAATTCGCAAAATGTTTGTGCTGTTTATTAATAAAAAACGATTTCAATGCTAAATTTCAGTAAAAAAAAAACAATATGTGATAAATATGGACTTAACAAATCAGAACTTTCAAAAATGATTAAAAAAAAAAATGTTTGAGTCAAGAACTGTAAACACTCATTCAACTCTTCAATAATATAGCTTTTTTATATTTTTATGCATACTAATGAACTGCAATTTCCAATTTTTTTCTTTCCAATTTCCAATTTTGTCTGATTAGAACACATAAATAAATTTTTTAAAAAGTTTCCATTGTTTTGTCACGCCCTGTACATAGACAGCCTTCAGAATTGTTTTGAAACCAAAACCCAGGACATAGTTCCTACTCATACTGTGGTGCATTGTGTTGATATAGGAAGACAATATAGACAAGAATTATTGCTCACAGTTTCTACTACACTTTCGTTGCACCCGAAATATTTTGCCACTGTAAGCGCCTTGATTTCGTCAAAGCTTCTACTGGAAACTCACTGCAGTGCAAAAATGAAAACCTTTTCGAAACATCGACTTTTGTTTACAAAATGCAAATTCGAATGTTTTTTCTCTCTCGAATCGAAAGACATACACAGACAGGCTTTAGAATTGTTTAGAAACCAATGCCCAGGATATAGTTCCTACACATACTGTGGATTGTGTTGACATAGGAAAACTATAAACGCAAGAATTAGTATTCACAGTTTCTACTATACTTTTTTTTTTTTTTTTTTATGAAACCAGCACTCAGGGGATGACCCCTACTCATGCAGTGCATTGTGCAGGTTTTTTAGGAAAGGTGGAAAGGGGGAAGATGTGAACGGCAAGGAAACGAGTTGCTGCTAGGTGACTATAAAATGGCCAGTGCTATACCTTCACCATTAGACAGTCTACAGGCAATCGTCCCCAAGAAGCCCGCAGTTTCTCACACCACTTATGTTGTGTGTGTTAATTTTATACATAAGTGGTACTATACTTTTGGATAAGAGCAATAAAGCTCATCGATATTAAGGAGTGCGCACAAAAAAATCTGGACTTACACTTTTCGTTATAGAAATAAAACTAAGTGGCGGATTTTTTTCGTTTTATATTTCAATTAAAATAAATAATATTTGAATTCTTTTGTGTATAAAATTTTTTTCTGACAAAGGTCTCAGAGCATCCAACTTTTTGAGCCATTTTTTTTCCAGACATGTTAGGGTGTTTTTTGAAAAATACGTATTATTTTACTTGCTTTGTTTTGGTCGGCAAATCCTTTTTTTCTTCCACTTCCACGCTTTCTCTCAATACTCAAAGACTCCTTATATTGTTTTAAGTATAACCTTAGAAACTGTTTTTTGGTTAACACCTGCGAGCCTAGCAATCGTTTTTTGTAAGCGGCGCGGTTTTTCATTGAAAATTTCAATTATTTTTTTACGACATTCTTGTTGGGTGCCCATATTTTCAAAAAACTAATTTTGCTATTGCAATGATATTTAGCACGTGGATTTTGTGACAAATGACTAACAACAACAATGTAACGGTATTCATTTTTTTCAATTATGATAAAAGTTATAAGCTTAAAAGTAGGCCCATTTTTTTTTTTTTTTTGTGGGCACTGCTTAGCTACTTAGACCTCGATATATACAAATCACATGTGATCTTCTTCTTCAAGTTGTTCTACGGATTGTAAGTTACAGCAGAAGACCTTTTGCATCTGTGGTGCATGTGATTTGCAGAAATATCGGGCTCTAAAAGGCTTTAAGATGTCAAATAAACTTCGGGTCTTTAATAAACTAATGCCAATATCTTTGTAGTTGGCTTTTATTACAGCAAAAGAGAGCTGTTGGCCTATTTGTTTCCAAAGTATGAAAATTGTTAGAGTATTTGGTCAGAAAATACGTTCATAATCATTTCCATCCACAGAGATGGAGTTAACGAGCTCCAAATAAAAGTTATAACGCAAACGTTTCTCATTGTCCTCAGTATTTCTCAATTATTTCAGTGGCTAAGAACTAGTGACTTATTCTACAGCAGTGGATGTAAATGGCCAGAGTTCGTGATCAGCATATACTTTTTATATTCTTATGCATCCATAGAGTTAAAAAGTCGAAGCTTCAAATAGGCCTTAGACGATCGAATGTTTCTCGAGCATTTTATATTCCCCTTATTATCCAAATGTCTCAAAAAAATGTTACAATTTTAAGGCAAATAAAAACATTTTCAAATTTTTAAAAGTGTCCTCTCAATATGTATATATGTATTTATTTATCTAATAATGTAATGGATCTCTCATAATAAAGAAATCATATGATATTTTCTAACCAAAATGTTAGTGATTCATTAAAATAAATCAATGTTTGATGAAAGTATACAAAATAAACGGATAAATTATAGAATTTATATTCTGTTTACGTATAATATGATTTGAAAAGTTTAAAAATAATTCAAAATTATATTAGTTTTTTGAATATGCATTACATTTCTTAAACTAGAGAAAGAGAAAAAACTCGAACGAACAATTCAATTATTTGGAGGAAAGGGAAGATACGTAAATTAAGCTGAAAGATAAAATCGTATAGGGTCCGCCAAATAACTTTTTTTTTTTTTTTGAAAATGCTTTAAAAAAAAACTACTGAATATTTTCTCAAATTTCTTTTTTTATTTGAAAGTACAATCCTTCCGGTTAATAATGGAAAAAAATTTCATTCAAATGGCTGCCTTGGCTGGCCATGCAGTAGCCTACACAATCGGTCCAATTTTTAAGCACATTATCGATTGTGTGCAGCTGTATTTCACCAATGGCTTCCCGAATATTGTCCTTTAAAGCGTCAATTGTCTCTGGCTTGTCGGCGTAACACTTATCTTTGACGGCACCCCACAAATAATAGTCCAACGGTGTCAAATCGCAGCTCCGAGGTGGCCAAACGACATCAGCTCTGCGGCTGATAATGCGATATTCAAAAACAGGGCGCAAAACATCGAGTGTAGCTTCGGCTGTGTGGCACGTAGCGCCGTCCTGTTGAAACCAAATGTTGCCAATATCCTCCTCTTCAATTTTTGTGAACAAAAATTCGTTCAACATGGCCCGATAACGATCGCCATTGACTGTAACGGTCACTCCTTGCTCATTTTCGAAGAAAAATGGCCCAATTATGCCTCTGGACCAAAATCTGCACCAAACAGTGACTCGTTTTGGGTGCGTCGGCTTTTCAATGTATGCGTAGGGGTTTTCTGTGCCCCAAATGCGACAATTTTGCTTGTTTACATACCCGCCAAGATCAAAATGATCTTCATCTGAAAAGATGATTTTTTTTTGCCAAAATCGGCATCTTCTGTAAGTCGATCGCAGGCCCACTTAGCGAAGCGAAAACGCATTGGATGGTCAATTGGCTTCAACTCCTGAACCAATTGGACTTTGTATGGCGTCATACCAAGGTCTTTATGCAAAATTCGTCTCAATTATGTCTCCGAAATGTTCAATTGTTGAGAACGATGGTGAATTGATGTTGATGGCGCTTTACGCACACTTTCTGCCACCACAGCAGCAATATTCTCGGGTGTACGCACTGATTTTGGCTTTTCACGCTTTGGTTTATCGATGAGGATGCCAGTTTCTTTCACTTTTTTCACAAGATAACGAACATACGGAGCTGACGGTGCTTTTCTTCTTCCAAAATCCGTACGCAATTTTCGCACACATTCTGCAACATTACCATGATTTTCAAAGTACATAATGTCGCAATATTTCCCAGCGTTGTTCAAGCGTATACACAATCATATTCGTTCAGCGGAAGGATAAAACTAATTATCTGTCAAATCAGACATGAGCTAAGTGTTACCATTCAAGAAATAAGCTCTAGTTGAAAAAAAAAAACTTTAGATGGCGGACCCGATATTACTTAGTGTTGCTATAAAACTAGTCCGTATTTGTATTATAGTGTTTTAAGAACACAATAAAATACTTTAAAATTTATAAATTTTGACTAGCGGATAAGCAAAAGCCAAATAGTATCGCAATTAGAATATTTCTATAGGGAATGAATAATTCACTGAAATAAAAAAGTTCAGGAAATTGCTATGTTGCCATGCAATTAGATTGTGATAAAAAAAGCAAAGAGAAATACAAGCATTCGTACATTATTGGCCATTACAACCCTTTTGTTACAATTACGGTCTACCTTCTCATACCATACATGTTTAATTTTATCCATGAGTGGTGAACGTCAAATCCTTCAATTCCGCTTATGATAGAAGACTACTCACAGTGAGTCACCAATGCTTGAGCTGAGGTTTGAACTCTCAAGCCCCCCATCTAGTGAGCCAAAACACTAATTATTGGATTACGGCAACCAAAAGATCAAAAAAGGCAAGAGAGAGTCAGATTTAAATGTAGATCGTCATTGGTTACTGATCTTAAAGACTAATTTTATGTCTCCTAGCTGAATTGATTCAGATCGGCCTAATCGTGGATTAAAATCTATTGGCGAAATTGTCACCATGACCTAGCTGATTTGGTTAGATAGAACAGGCAGGTAGGGTTTAATGTTAGCAGTGAAGGCTATATCGTCCATATGCTCTTGTTAAGGCAGGACTAAAACTTTCATTAAACTATGACCTGTTATCATGTGGTTGGACTTAATGCGGTTATTTTTTTCTGGGGGATATGATCAGCCATTCGGTAGCACTGATGCCTCAAAACACGCGTGTACCAACCCCAAGACCATAGTAATTTTGCCAAATCGTTAAAAATGTCCGTCATTTCTTGACGACAAATAACGTCACATACTTACTTTTAAAGGTATAGGCCCACTATTCTTATAAATTAAGCTTTGAGTTCAATAAAGTATTTAAGAATGAAAATTGTTCGTGCAAAATTTGAGATTACCGTCTTTGCTAGATCCTCTTTGTGTTCAGCCCGTGAACGAAGTGCTACACACTACTTTTTACAATCATTCAAGCTTTAACCTGAAGTGTAGCGCCAACTTTCTATGAGCGGTTGGGTTAGGTTAAGTTGAAAGGGTGCCACAACACTGTATGAGCATATTTTCACCCAGAGACCCACTGGAACATTGTGATGCTTCACAAAAATTAGAAAAATAAGAGAGAGAGAGAGAAAAAGAAAAATTTAAACAAACTCAAGAAAAGGAAATAAAGGAAGAAAAGTAAACTAAACACGAACCATTATATCACAGAGTGACATACTGTCCTTATGGATAAATATCCTTCTAAAGATATCGCTCCAGCTAGTCAATTCCGTTTATATATCCTATTAGATCCTCAAGCGTGCAGTCTTTCAGCTCCATCTATCAGTTTATCAACAAATCGACTAACAAGCCATATATGTACCTGTACGTACATAGCCTACACAAACCATCTCTAAGTTAGCTGTGATCTCTAAGACATTTGTTAAGTCGAATGCAAAATTTTGATAACCAAATTGTGGTTCTCTTTGCGATTGAAGACACACCTACTGTAACCAATGGGTCTAATTTTAATGCCAACAGCAAGTGTGTCTACACAAGATACTTTACATGGGAGCAGACATGTCTGTCCACTTTAAAAAAATCACAACAATTTACAGTGTAACATACCTTCTATCGATTTATTGCTGTAATTAGCTGTCGTTTCAGAAAAATATCAAACAAAGCCTTCCAACTGCGTGCTCCTCATATCCACAGCTACCAATCATCAGCACTTCCACATAACTTTTGAAACCGACGTTCACTACACTCGTTGGAGATTTTAATCCGCACTCCGCGCTACAGACGAGTATTCTCAAAATCTAAGGTGTGGATATTTATATTACAGTAGACTGCGTTTATTTTAACGTATTTTTTTTTCCACAAGGTTTTCTTTTACCGTTTCCATTTTATTTTTCTTCACACGCGACCTTTTTATTTTATGAATCCAATATTTAGGATATTTTTTATGTTAACAATTAAATAAATTTCCAAATTCCGTTATATTTTCACTAACAAACATTTTAAATGAAAATACCAATAGAAATAAACTCTTTTATTAAAATTAAACTTAAAATAATTCAATTCTGTTCATAGGCTTAATTAATGTTGTCAACTAAAATTTTTTGTATTCTCTTTCACGATCTTTGAAACAACCGTGTGAGCAAAGGTGTTGCCATAGTGGAAAAAAATTAACTTTAAAGATAATTTCCGTTTTTTTGAAATTTTGTAACAAATTTTTGAATTTTTCAAATCATATTAAATTAATTAAATTAATTTATTTGTTTATAATTTTTATTTTAAATTAAGAGGCAACTAATAAGCAATCTTTTGAAGATACCTAAATAGATGTCAAAGAAACCTAAAGAAAAACGTATAAATGTGTTGGTTAGTATAAACAAAAAAAAAAAAATAATTTTCACTAAAAATCACAAAAAAAACTCACTTATTTTAGTGTAAATATTATATTAAACAAATTAAAAATGCTAAAATGCCAAAAAAAAAAAAAAATAAGGAGAAATTTAGGTAAAAATAAAAGAGAACTATTTGTTTTTCAAATTTAAATTTAAAAAAAAAAAAGGAAAAAAAGAAACAAACACTTTCATTCTTTAAAATTAAAATTCAAATAAAACTGAATAAAAAGGTTGATAATTAAGATATAAACTTACTATATATACATATATATACATACATACATACAATACTATACTATATATACTAACTAATACTGTATTAATTAAAAATAGTTAAACATAAAATATTATAACTTTAATACAATATACTATTTATTATACGATATATTAATAGGTGAATAACTTAGAGAAGAAGGGAAAACCTTACAATTGGCATAAAAAAAGGATAAAAACTAATGTCAAGAGAAAAAAAAGTATTAAAAAATAAATAAGTACACTGTACAAAACAAAATACTTTAGCAATTAAATTAATTAATTGGGTACTTATTTAACAAGAAAATGTAAATAAATTAGAAATTCATTACAAAACCACACAAGAATAAAATAAAATAAAATAATAAATAAATGTAAATGTTATACAAAAAAAAAAAAAAAAAATTAATGTCTGTCTAGAAAACGATGAAAAAAAGGCTTTTTGAAAATAAAAACAACAACAAAACCTTACTGGAAAAGAAATTATTTATTGTAGCCATAAATTAATTCAACAGAAACTAAAATTCAAAAAAAAAATACAATACTTGATGAAATAAATTACAGTAAAAAAAAAAAAAATAAAATAAAATAAAAAAAAAATTAAGAATTAAACTGTGACGCTGGCGTTACATAACAACAAACAACATACAAACAAACAACAGTTATTTGAAAATGTCAATGTTTTTTATTTTTAATAATTTTTTATTTAAGAACTAACAAAAAAAAAACAAGTTATTTATTATTTATTATAAAAGAAAAAACAAATTCTTTTTTTATTTACCAAATCATAGACTCTATATTTCCTATAAACAAACTACATACACTTTATTCTCAACAAGAAAAAAAAAAAAAAAAAAAAAAAAAAAAAAAAACATTTATATATACTTACATACATACATACATATACGACATACATTTATAAAAATACTAAAAGCAAAAAAAATAATTATAAATAATTATAAATAATTATAAATAATTATAATTATTATATACAATACAACAACAACAGTACTTATAAATATTTGTATCTAGTTAAAATAAATTTAAGTTTATTTAATATTATTATTATTGGTGGTTAATAAATATTAAAAGAAAAGAAAACATTATTATAAACAAATTTAGCAACCAAAAAAATATTAAAAAAAAAATGTAACGTATATAAATAGTATTGTATATAGTATATATATATAAATAAATATATGTAAACTATATATAATATATAGAAACCAACCAATAATAAAAAAAATTAATTCAAAAACAACAAATAAATTTAATTATACATATTAAAACTATAAATAAATGGTAATATAATAAAATATTTGGCATAAAAAGTCTAAAAATAATAATAAAAATAAAAAATAAATTTAAAAAAAAAAGAAAATTTTAAAAAATCGTACTGAAAATGAAAATGTTTCTTCTTTCTTTCTTTCCTTAAATTGTTTTATTTTATTTTATTTTTTTTTTTTTTTTTGCATCTGCTTTTGTTGACAGTTAAACACAGTATGCAGCTCTTCTACGACCTAATATAATAATAAAAAATTGTCAAAAAAGTTTTACGTTTTTCACTAGCAAAAATTATTTGCATAAAAAAACTCCAAATCAATTTTCATAATTTCATAAGCAAAGGGTTGTTGGTAACGAGTTGATTTTATAAATAAACTAGCTGTACACTGCGCGCGTTGCTACGCCTCCAACTAAAACAAATTTGAATCATTTTATTGATTTTGTTCATTTAAAAAAAAATTGACATAAACTTTAAAAATGTAGAGGTTTTCGATTATGAACATTTATTGAAGTGCTGTCTGAAATTGGTAATACCAACTTAGAAACCTTCCCCGGTTCATGCGCAATAACTTTGCTAAAGATCATAACATAATCAAATGCACATTTTACGATTTAATTCATTTTTAGTAATTCTTAGTGGCGCCACCTGTCAGAAATAGGTCATACCAACTTATAAGCCTTCGTCGGCTCATGCGCAATAACTTTGCTAAAGATCATAACATAATCAAATGCACAGTTTACGATTTAATTCATTTTTAGTAATTTTCAGTGGCTCCACCTGTCGGAAATTGGTCATACCAACTTAGAAACCTTCCCCGGCTCATGCGCAACAACTTTGCTAAAGATCATAACATAATCAAATGCACAGTTTACGATTTAATTCATTTATAGTAATTCTCAGTGGTGCCACCTGTCGGGAATTGGTCATACCAACTTAGAAACCTTCTCCGGCTCATGCGCAACAACTTTGCTAAAGATCATAACATAATCAAATGCACAGTTTACGATTCTATAAGGTACATACAAACATACATTCATTTTTATATGTATAGACTAACTGACCCGGCGAACTTCCCGTCCCGCCCAAAATTGATTTTTTTTATTGCCCAAAACAGGTCACATTATATATTTATTGTAATACATATGCTGCATAAAACAGTTCTATAAAAATAACTAACTTACTATAAGTATGTGGATCTATCTATCTAGTTCAAAATTTAATCGAAGTCGATACGTTACTTAGGTGAGGCATACAAAGAATAATAACAATAAGAAGTCTGAATCATGGGTAGCGCTGAAGAAGTTGTAATTGTTGTACTCGCTCCAAAACAAAAAGTAAAGGACATATGTATTAAAAACCATCGAATTAGCCGACTTATAGGTATCTTTTAAAGGGGTAGGGTTGTCACGCCCATTTTTGGTGAGTTTGTCGATATCGACTCTACGAACTTATCCACTAAATTGCATTCGTCTACGATCACTATGTCCCTAATTATTCAATTTTAAAGGTTTGCCACGCCTACTTTTTGCTACATCAAATTTTTTTAAACCATATAAACCTGATAAGATTTCGAACAAAAAAAGAATGGTTAAAATCGGTTCAGTAGTTTAAGAGTTATAGGTATCACTTGAAGGGCGAGGGTTGCCACGACCATTTTTGGTGGGATTGTCGATATCGACTCTATGAACTTACCCACCAAATTTTATTCGTCTACGATCAATATGTATCTAAATGTTCAATTTTAACGATTTGCCACGCCCTCTTAACATTTAGGGATATGAAAAATAGATGTTGTCTGATTCTCAGACCTACCCGATATGCACAAAAAATTTCATGAAAATCGGTCGATCCATTTCAGAGGAGTTTAACCACTAACACCGTGACACGAGAATTTTATATATTAGATTATTTATTATTATGTCCATGTCCTGTTTCTAATTTTATTTTTTTTTAATAATTTTTAGCGAAAATAAACAAGATTTTTGGGGATTTTAGGGAAATTTCGGAATCGTTATTAATTACACAAATCTTAGAAATAATCTGGCAACACTATGTATGGTAACTTGAAAAAAGTCGTTCGTTCAAAAAACAACCACACCACACTACCTTATTGTATAATATCAATTAGTATATATTCTTTTTCCGTATCCGGTTTGTAAATACAAAAACTAAGGGACTTCCTGTTTTATGAAACAAATGACGTGCGAGGTTTATGTCTGAAGTATATGTGTGCCATGGCTTTGGTTGCGTTTGGTGTGGTGATTGTATGTGTGGGGGTACCGTTCGTTTGTGGTGTTGTCGTTTATTTGTGGTGGATTCAAGCGAGATGTGGAGAAGGGAGAATTGAAAAAAATGTGGGCGCAGAGAGAAAAAGCAGAAGAAAAGCAGCCAGCAAGCATTCCGCTTCCCTCATACTCAGCCTCAGGACGGACCCCCTGTTTTTAGGAAAAAAACTAATATTGTTCACACATTGACTGCTACTGCACCCATATTTAGATGACAGTAAAGTTTCTGAGCCGGTCGCGTCGCCCCTATTGGGGTGACGCTTATTAGACTACTTGCGTATAGCGGTACGCGTGGCCTAAAGGAGATTTTACTGTAAAAACGCGTGGCAGTCAACGTGTTGATTTGTTGAGTTTTAAAGAGTAGTGAGTTTATGTGTGGTGACTTTTGAATATGTGGTGTATTACTCAGGTGTGGAGAATAAAGTTGAATTCATCAATAAATACCGCAACTCAAAATGCACGACATTACCAGCATATATGTACTAATTGTCCCCTATTATCACTGATGAACTGTATGATTTGTGTCTGGAATAAGTAAATTTCACCGCGATTAGCACAGCCATTGGGTTTAAAAAATCCATCACAAATTGTATCAACAAGTTTTTAAATTTGGCACTACTTTGGTATCTATTCAGAAACAATGTAGATGATGTACATATACTCTATACAAGAGAATTTTAAGAGCTGTTTTGTAAATTACCAGGCGGTTTATTGGCGTAGTTTTCTATGGAAGAAATTAATATTTACAATAGATGGCGCTTTTGCTCACGTTCTTGTTTATACCACCGAATACAGTTTATACTATGATTGAGTTGTTAACCCTTTCGGCCGCATTTAAATTTAACTGTTGCTACCAAGAGAATCACTTATTTTTTCCATACAAAAATGAAGAGCGGGTATTTCCGCCTTTTTATCTTTAAATCATGGTTTTTAACTGTGGGTCAAATGACGGGAATTCCCGTGATGACTGGAGTTCTCGCAACGTTACTATCTCTTGCATCGTCGGTGTCCTTAGAGCTTGAATATCCTGAAAAATCATCATCCAATGAAATTTCAATATCAGCGGGAATTCCCGACATTAGTTTAATTAGAGAATAGTGAATGACGGGAATTCCCGCATAACTGCCGAAAGGGTTAACTTTAAAAATGTTATTAATTCTGATACATTATGACAAAAATTTGTATTCTTTGTTATGGTATACTTCCAATCTCTCAAGGAAGTCTAACCAGATTATCTCGTACAATCTCTGAAGCTAGTTCACATTACCTCCAAGTGCCATCAAACCGCTCGTACAGTATATCCAATTAACATAAGCTGTGTGGTAAGTAGTATTGTTCTGTTGAAACCACATGTCGTTGGTTCCCAAATCCTCCAAGTCAGGCCAAAAGAAGTTCGTATCGCTGACGTATAGTGCTTGCCGTTGACAGTGATAGTCTGGCCAGTCATTTTCAAAAAAAAAAAAAAATGGACCGATGACGCAGGCAGCTCAAAATCCACACTAGGTTAGGTTGTAGTGGTAGCAACCAAAAGCTCACTTGAGCACGCATAGCGGCCCGTTGTGACGCCACAGCTGAACGCAGTCTCTGTACTGATAAAATTCCTGTAAACCAGGGAAGAAAAAGTTGGTCAGCGCAAGCGCTGCACATTTTAAGCACGACTACGCCACACTGGAAAACCAGCCCGAAAGTTTGATAAACGGAGCCGTATCCTTGACATTAATGGTTGATAGATCCTTCAAGCTGATAAGGGTTGGAGAGCCAAATAATGTATATCTGCACCTCGCAAGAGATGGGCATAAGGAATAATCTCCTCCTCCTCAGCGGATCTGCATCCATGGCAGAAGTAGTTGGATGGGAGCTGCATTCTTTCCGCGTGTCTTCCCATTACACAATGACCTGTAAGCATGGCCACTGTGATCGAGATGACGTTAGGTTAGAGGACGTGTACTTGTCAGTTAAGACAAGTACAGTACCCGGAGGTCGGAATTGACCCATTGTACAGAGGAGATCACGTTACGACCAAGTCCAAGTAACTGGACGTGCGTCTTCTATCCATCGAGGGCCAAGTGAGCCTAGCGGTGGAGCATGACTCCTCATTGACTCAGGATAGTTTGGCGTCTCGAAAGAATTTCCGCACGATGGCCAGCTTGACCGAGGCAAGTGGCAGCCCCAAATCGATTGAGGAGGATTCCGGAAGTAGTGCATGGATGGGAGCTGCATTCTTTCCGCGTGTCTTCCCATAACACAATGACCTGTAAGCATGGTCGCTGTGATTGAGATAACGTTAGGACCAAGTCCAAGGCCTTTCGTCCATCGAGGGCCAAGTGAGCCTAACGGTGGGACAGGACTCCTCATTGACTCAGAATAAGTTGACATTTCGAAAGATTTTCCGAGCGATGGCCAGCTTGACCGAGGCAAGTGACATCCCCAATTCAATTGAGGGGGATTCCGGAAGTAGTGCACCAGCCCTGGCGACCTCGTCGGCTCTATAGTTTCCCGGAATATTACTGTGTCCGGGAACCCAGATAAGTACGACGCCCAGAAAGAAGGTCGAGACAGTGGCGACATTTCCTAACGATCCTAGAGTTATTCACAACATTCGACAGAGATCTTATGGCAGCCAGACTATCAGAAAAGATCGAGATGCGGCTGAAAGGAACACCGTTGACGAGGATCCATTGAGCAGCCCGGTAGATGGCCATTACTTATTAAAATCCACATTAAACAGTGATTTTTTTTCAGAATGCATTGGACACTCTTGGATTCCATACATAAATAATGTGATAGAAAATAAATTAAAACTCTCCAATTCACAGATTGATGAGCAATTTACTTTGTAGCGATTAACTTTGGTGGTTTAGATGCACTACTGAGCGATTTTATTTATTTTTTCAGAATAGAATTATTGCCTCTAAACTATATACAGTGAAAGCTCCACTGGCGGACAGCTCTAATAGGCGGACATCTCCGCTAGACGGACGAAGTCTCGTCAATTAAGTCGTATTTTTTGAGCAAATTCATCTCCCCTAGGCGGACAAAAATGCCTTGACAGTCGGTGTCCGCCTATGAGAGCTTTCACTGTACTTTGAACATTACATGAGGAATTGATTGGATTTAAAGCTTTCGTTTGTATAGCTTGTACAACTTACCCCTTTAAGCAAAATACATATGTAGATAAAGGGTCCGCCAAATAACTTTTTTTTTTGAAAATGCTTTAAAAAAAAAACTACTGAATATTTTCTCAAATTTCTTTTTTTATTTGAAAGTACAATCCTTCCGGTTAATAATGGAAAATAATTTCATTCAAATGGCTGCCTCGGCTGGCCATGCAGTAGCCTACACGATCGGTCCAATTTTTAAGCACATTATCGATTGTGTGCAGCTGTATTTCACCAATGGCTTCACGAATATTATTGTCCTTTAAAGCGTCAATTGTCTCTGGCTTGTCGGCGTAACACTTATCTTTGACGGCACCCCACAAATAATAGTCCAACGGTGTCAAATCGCAGCTCCGAGGTGGCCAAACGACATCAGCTCTGCGGCTGATAATGCGATCTTCAAAAACAGGGCGCAAAACATCGAGTGTAGCATCGGCTGTGTGGCACGTAGCGCCGTTCTGTAGAAACCAAATGTTTCCAATATCCTCCTCTTCAATTTTTGTGAACAAAAATTCGTTCAACATGGCCCGATAACGATCGCCATTGACTGTAACGGCCACTCCTTGTTCATTTTCGAAGAAAAATGGCCCAATTATGCCTCTGGACCAAAATTCACACCAGAGATCAGCAACGAGTATTCAAAACGATGAGTAGATTCGAGTCATACTTATAATTTCAGCTACTTATACGCATTCATACTTATTTTAATATCATACTCATACTACTCATATTCAAAGTTAGAAATACTCATCGTACTCATACTTAAAAATACGCACGATGTTGTTGATTTCGACTCTCCATGATTCAACATATAGACGAAGCACAAAATAAGCAGGATTCGAGTACGAACACCACAATACTCGCTAGAAGGTTGTGTGTGTGCTTTGCTTGCTGTCTTTGTCTTTTCTTTTTTTTTTTTTTGTAAATGCAACAATAACTACTACTGTAAATTTTGATGAATGATTCGAGTGACTCGAATCATTCGTAAGTATTATAAGTATTTTTCTAAATTTATGAATCTGAATGAGTAGGCGTATGAATCAAACAATGAATCGAATGTTGTGAGTTTGATGTCAACGTTGTACTCATACTCATTGCAACCTGTACTTATAAATCAATGTTGTAGCGAGTACTAATGAATCAGAGTAGTTGAATTTTAATACTCTTGACTCACTCATACTCAAAATTTCATAAGTACATATGAGTAGCGAAAATAAGATTCATTACTGATCTCTGATCCACACCAAACAGTGACTCGTTTTGTCTGCGTCGGCTTTTCAACGCATGCGTGCGGGTTTTCTGCGAAAACGCATTGGATGGTCAATTGGCTTCAACTCCTGAACCAATTGGACTTTGTATGGCGTCATACCAAGGTCTTTATGCAAAATTCGTCTCAATGATGTCTCCGAAATGTTCAATTGTTGAGAACGACGGTGAATTGATGTGAACAAAAATTCGTTCAACATGGCCCGATAACGATCGCCATTGACTGTTACGGCCACTCCTTGCTCATTTTCGAAGAAAAATGGCCCAATTATGCCTCTGGACCAAAATCCGCACCAAACGGTGACTACTTTTTTGTGCGTCGGCTATTCAATGTATGCGTGCGGGTTTTCTGTGTCCCAAATGCGACAATTTTGCTTGTTTACATACCCGCCAAGATCAAAATGAGCTTCATCTGAAAAGATGATTTTTTTTTGCCAAAATTGGCATCTTCTGAAAGTCGATCGCAGGCCCACTTAGCGAAGCGAAAACACATTGGATGGTCAATTGGCTTCAACTCCTGAACCAATTGGACTTTGTATGGCGTCATACCAAGGTCTTTATGCAAAATTCGTCTCAATGATGTCTCCGAAATGTTCAATTGTTGAGAACGACAGTGAATTGATGTTGATGGCGCTTTACGCACACTTTCTGCCACCACAGCAGCAATATTCTCGGGTATACGCATTGTTTTTGGCTTTTCACGCTTTGGTTTATCGATGAGGATGCCAGTTTCTTTCACTTTTTTCACAAGATAACGAACATGCGGAGCTGACGGTGCTTCTCTTCTTCCAAAATCCGTACGCAATTATCGCACACATTCAGCAACATTACCATGATTTTCAAAGTAATGTCGCAATATTTCCCAGCGTTGTTCAAGCGTATACACAAACATATTCGTTCAGCGGAAGGATAAAACTAATTATCTGTCAAATTAGACATGAGCCAAGTGTTACCATTCACGAAATAAGCACTAGTTGAAAAAAAAAACAAACGTTAGATGGCGGACCCGATATATCGTGGCATTCCTTAAGCAATACAAAAATAAATACCATTCACGAAATAAGCACTAGTTGAAAAAAAAAATGGCGGACCCGATATATCGTGGCATTCCTTAAGCAATAAAAAAAAAAAAAAAGCGCCGCTTATATTGGAGATCAGTGTTGAAAAATTCAGTACTTTAGTACTTTTTTCAGTACCTTATCATTTCAAAAATACCGCAGTACCCCCGCGATGCTTTCAGTACTTTTTTATTATTACATATTTTATGTCTTTGCTTTCCTATTACAAATGCATTACCAACATGTTCAATGCAATAGTAAAGGTAGAATTAAACTTAAGCGCCGGTTAGCCAAACGTCCACGGAACGTACGTTCGTTTTTAGAATACAAAAAGCAATGAGAACGCCTACCGAACCGACAAATGATTTCGGTAAGCATTAACATTGCTCTTCATATGCTACAAACAAAAGTATGTTCCATAACGTTCCGTCGACGTTTGACTACACGGAACTTTTACGTTTTGTTACATTCAGAATCAGCACTTTTTGTTTTATATGTGAGGAACACGTATAAGTCGTTAGTTTTTCTGTTCCGTACCGTACGTACATTAAATATGAAGAAGTAAATAGTCTAGTAGGCAGTGTGCTGGCTTACTAGATGTGAGCCCGCGGTTCATACCCAACGTCAGACATCTCCAAAATAATGAAAAATTAAAAAATATTCCTTCGGCGACCTCATTCTGTCAAAAACTCTGAGAGTAAATAAAATTGTCATTAAAAGTTTCTCAAAAATCTGCTGTTCGGAGTCGACTTAAAACTTTAGGTCCCGCCATTTATGTATAAAATTAACGCACATGTAATGTATGTATGTATTTTTTTACAAAAGTACCATTTGATGCGAAAAAGTACTCTTTCAGTTATAGTTCAGTACCATTTTAAAATTTCAATTTTTCAACACTGTTGGAGATTAACAGTGAGTGAGTAGGCATAGTAGGAAGAGAGAGAGAGGAGACATACAAAACGAGAGAGTAGATAGATATTTTCAAATTTTCTCTATATATTTTGTTTTTGTCAATATTTGTTTTTTTTTTTTTCTTTTCTTCGGTTTATTATTAAATTTATAATTTTTTAGCTTGGTTTTTCTGTTTCATCTTTTTTTTTTATGTTTTGTTGTTGTTTTGTTTTCCTTATTACGAGGAGAGGAGTTGGTTGATGTCTCTGTTAGTGTTGTCTCTAACTGTAAATGTATTTATTTGCATTGTATGTGTTGGTATGTATTGGTGTGTATGTGTGGGTGTGTGTTTATCCATTAAATATTACAATTAAATTACAGAAATATTTTTTTTTTTTTTTTTAATAATGCCTAAAAATGGATTTTTCTTCTTCTCTGGCTTCTTTCTCCTTTTTTTATATGCATAAACGAGTTTGTTGTTATTTTTTCTTTTTTTGTTCAAATAATTGTATATTTTTGAATTATTTCTTTTTGTTTTTTGTTGTTGTTTTTTTTTTTGTTTTTTTTTTTTTTTGTTTATAAATAATCGTAAAGCTACTTAAATGTATATAATTTGTTTTGTTTTGTTGTTTTTTTTTTATTATTTATTACTTATAATTTTTGTTATAATATATGATTCTTTTTTGTTTTATTTACTTTCATTATTTTATTTTATTTTTTTTTCTTTTCTTTTTTCTTTTTTTAAGAGCTTAATTATGTTAAATTTTGTTTTAGAAATATTTTTTTGTTGTTGTTTTGTGTTTTTTTTTTATTATTTATTTATTTATTTATTTATATATATATATATGCATATAATGTATAATTTATAATTGATAATCAGTTATAATTTATTATTATTATTATTATGTATGTATGTATGTATGTACATATAATAATAATAATAATAATTTTTTGTTTTTATTTTTTTTTTTTAGATTTTTGAATTTATGCATATTTTTATTTGAGTTGTTTGTTGGGGGGGGGAGGAGGGGTGGATGTTAAGTTAAGGGTAAGAAAGGAAAGTGGTAGAGGGAAGTTTTGTTTTATTTTTTCTATATTTATATCAAAGTTATTTTTTTTTTCAGTTTTATTTTTGTTTTTTTTTTGTTGTTTTGTTAATATTAATAAAAAAAAAACTACTTAAAATTGTTTTTTTTTTTGTTGTTGTTGTTGTTGTTCTTGTTTGTTTGTGGTTGTTGTGTTTGTTTTACTTTTCTACTATATATATATATATGTATACATATATACATATTTATTTATATATATTGTTATATTTTTATTTTATTTCTTTTTTTTTCTATATTTATTATTTATTATTTAACAGTATAAATTGTTTTGTTTGTTTTTGTTTTTGTTTTTAATATTTAGCAAAATTTGTTAACATCATTTGATTTAATTTTAAATGGTTTTTTCTTTTATTTTATTTTATATTTATATTTATAAGGGAAAATCATTTATATATATATATATACGTATTATATATTGATTTTTGTTTTTTACTTTCTTTTTTTTTCCTCATAATTATTATTTTGAACAACATTTAGTACAATAACTATAAATAATAATAATAATACAATTATTATTATGTTAATAATATATGTATATATAAAAAAAATTCTATACAAATAATACAAATGCTCTAAGTATGAAGCGTCCTATTTTCTAATAAAAAAAAAATAATAATAATAATATAAAATAATTATAATATTAATAATTAAAAAAAATATATATATTTTATATTTATTAATATATATATGTATTTATATTTTTCTTTTACATAGTTTTTCTTTTTATTTTTATATTATACCAAACCAATAATTGGTAGTTATCTGCTAGCGTTTTATAATTGTTTTTTTCTTTTTTTTTTCTTATTAAATTATGATTTAAATTTTTATTTAATTTATAACTTAGTTTTATTAGTACATAATAATATTGCATATATACTATATATATATATATATATGTATGTATATATGTTTTATATACTCTGTTATATATTTTTTTTCCTTTCGTATTAGTTTTATAGTTTTTGGAATTTTAAAAACATTTTTTTTTTTTTTTTCTATACAAAGTATTGGATTTCAATGGAAGGGAAAGGAGAATGGATAAGACAAGGGGTTTTAGTAGGTTTTTTGGAAAGTTTAAGAAGTTTTTTTTTTATTTTTTATTTTTAATTTTTTGTTATATTTTTACACTTTTTTAGTTGTTTTTCTGTTTTAAATCTAAAAAAAATACTTTTTTTTTCTAATTATTAACATAAGACAGGAAATTATTTTAAAATTATACACAGTTTTTCCTTTATTTTCATTAGCTTTCTTTTCTTTTCCTTTTTTTTTTTTTTTTTTTTGCTTAATGTGGTATAAAGGGAATTGTTTTTTTTTTCCTATATATATAGTAAATATATATATATATATATATTATGTATGTATATATAATACAATATAATTCTTTTTTAAAGATTACTTGGTCTCTTTACCGTTTTTTTTTTTTTTATTTATATAATATACTTGGGCTTTTTGTTTTTGTTGCTTTTGATATTTCTAATTTATTCCTTTAGATTTTCATGTTTTTTTTCTTTTCTTTTTTGTTATTGAATTTGGAAATTAAACCTTGAAAGCTCTTTTAGTTTATCATCGGCCGGTTTGGGCATTGGGGGGTGCGGGTTGTGGTGGTGCCATAGTCATAACACCTGTAGGCGGTCCTCCGGGTTCTTCTTTTTTCGGTTGCAGTATTGGTTCCCCGACCATGGGATGAGGCATGCCGCCCATGGTGGTAGGCTTACCACTTATTGTTTGCGGTGGTCCCTGTGGCGGTTGTCCCATTGGTCCCTGCTGCAGACGATGGTGCGGTGGTGGTGGTGGTCCCAAAGGTCCCACTACCCCCGATGGTGGCGGTATAGGTGATGGTTCTTTGCCTCTCAAATGGGCTGCTGATTGCACTGCATACATGCTCATGGCTGCCTTGTGGCGTTCTTCCTCGTGCCGCAGAGCCACTTCCATTAAGGGATTATAGCGCAGGGCTGTCATACCGTAAGGATCCCTATAGGGATCCATAGGCCAGCCTGGCGGTCCCGCAGGACCAAAGTGTGATAGCGGCGGCCCTCCCAAAGAAGGAGGCATCATTTGCCTGGCCAAATGGGGCGGTGGTGGAACACCATGCGGTCCATGACGACCAGCCATAAACGAGGCATGATGTGCTGCTGCCGCTGCATTAGCTTGAGCCTGTGCCAGTTGATGTTGATAGCGGGGATCTGCTGCTGCGGCTGCTGCCGAAGCTCTCATCATCATGGCGTCTTGTTCCTCTTTGCTTCTAGGCATTTCCTCTTTAATACGCATTTCTGGGCCAGGTCCTGCAGGGCCACCAGGCATATCTGTTACACTGCGATGAGGCGATCTTTCTCGTGCCGAATTCATAGCTGCCGCCGCTGCTGCTGCCTGTGACAGTTTATTGCTCTCATTAATACGTTGTTGTTGCAGCATTCTTTCCCTTTCCATTTCGCGTCTTTCCATTTCTCTACGCTCCCGCTCTTTACGTTCTCTTTCTCGTTCCCTTTCGCGCATTTCGCGTTCCTGTTGCTCACGCTTAAGTTTCTCTTCTTTTTCTTTGCGCTCTCTTTCCTCGCGTTCACGCTGCCTCTGTCTATCACGTTCCCGTTGTTCTCTTTCGCGCATCTCCCGCTCGCGTTCACGTTCCTCAGCCTCACGGCGAGCATTATCCAAAGCTGTGGTATCTGGTTTCATAGGCCAGCCGGGCGGTGCTCCCGCCGGATGATAAGGCACGGTACGTTGTAGAGCAGCTCTATTAAAAGACGATATTTCAAAAATATAACCTCAAAAAAAAAATTTCGTTTATTTTGAAACTTACGTTCTCCAAGGATCATGTAAAGCACCGCCAAGTGGTATCTCTCGGCCGAAAGGCGATATACCAAAACCAAAGGGACCCACATAGCGGCCAAAAGGAGATACAGCAGTACCTGGTATAACGAAATAAATAAAAAAAAAAATTCGCTTAAATCCGAATATTTTGTTCATCATTTCGAAGTGCAGAAAAAGAAAAATCCACAAAAGTGACTAGAAATGAAGTCAAGCTTAATGAATTCTAATTCCAAATTTAGCGATGCACAATAGCAGGATGAACCTTTCCGGGGGGAGGGGTGGTCTTTTTCAAAACTAAAACGTTTCGATTTTCAAGATAACATGAAGTGATGAAGTTAACTTACCTATATGACTAGGTGGTGCCCCAATGAAACTGGTCGACAGGGGAGAAGTGTCAAACGGTGAACGCCCTGGCAATGCGGTAGCATAGGCTCCTGGTGGCAATTCTCCAGGCCGGTGTAAAAGATGTGGTGAAGCTGCAGCAGATAATGATAAGGCTGGCGAAGCTTTCATGCTCATTGCCGATGGCGAAGGACCTGCTCCTAAACTCGAATTTGCCGTACTTGTTTGCGATACAGTAGCTGTAGGCGTAACACTAGCACCACCACCACTACTGCTTGGCGCTGAGCCCGGTGTTGATCTACCCGTACTGCCAGCGCCACTAGCAGCAGCCGCTGCCAATTTATCGGGATTCTGTTTGTTTTGGTGGTAGTAAATTTCCCACGCAATACGCACATGCATTGCATTCCAACGTCCTGTTTTCTGTAAATTAGAAAACAAACACAAAAGAAAATTAGGAAAAGATTTTAGAATTTTAGAAATACAAGGAGTACGAATAGTAAACAATCGAAAGGCTCTTATAAAGAGGATTGTATCCTGCTCGGTGGTGTTGTTTGTTGTTATGTTTAACTTGTGTACCAAATTGATAAACACATACCGTAAATTTAATGGATTTAGAAGAGGAATCTACAATATTAGTTGGCAAAGGTGGTGGTTGAGGTGGTTGAGGTTGTTGAGGATTTGTGGAAGTCGTTGTTGGTTGTATCGTCTGTGATCGATCAGATTGTTGGCGAAATTTTGAATGAAAGTTTTTTGATTTTGTAGGTGATGGTTGGTTTGGATGGTTGGTTGGTTGGTTGGTGGTGGTTTGGATTAATTTTTGGGTGGTGATGATGTTATGATAAATGATGGTGATATTTTGGTGATTTGGTTGGTTGGTGATGGTTGGTGACAATTACAAATACAATATTAAAGAGATTTTAAATGTACATGAAAATGAAATGGAGGAGAAGGAAAAAATTTTGCATTCAATGAAGATGTTTAAAGGATTTCGAATGTTTATTAAATTAATCTGAAATTATTACATATTCAAATAAAGAGAACTAATAAACAAACAAAATGTACATCCGATAGCCGATAACTTTGATTCACAAATGATTGAAATACGGAATTGTTGAAAGTTTATTGAATGAACAGAAATAGCTATGAGTTCATTACGATAATTCAGTTGCAATGTCTATTTCGAGCGCATAGTTCGCTAAAATATTGAACTAAACAAACGCATGATAATGTGTCATATTGACAATATTCAAGTTGAAAAAAACGTAACAGAACTGTAGTCTGTTTTATTACGTTACGTACACGTATAGAGTATTGTGAGACCTGTTGAACTGCAGGTGAACGTTTTTGAGTCAATTACTCAATGAAATAATCTTCCTTCCGTTAAAAACTGTTTGTCTGTTTTATTACGTTACGTACTCGTATAGAGCCCTGAAGTACCTGCTAATTTTAGTTCAATTCATTCAAGATGCGGTGTGCGTACTATTGACAAATAAATTGGAGACCTGTTGAAGTGTAGGTGAACGTTTTTGAGTCAATTTACTCAATGAAATAATCTTCCTTCCGTTAAAAACTGTTTGTCTGTCTTATTACGTTACGTACTCGTATAAAGTCCTGAAGTACCTGCTAATTTTAGTTCAATTCATTCAAGACGCGGTGTACGTACTATTGACAAATAAATTGGAAACCTGTTGAAGTGCAGGTGAACGTTTTTGAGTCAATTACTCAATGAAATAATCTTACTTCCGTTAAAAACTGTTTGTCTATTTTATTACGTTACGTACTCGTATAGAGTCCTGAAGTACTTGCTAATTTTAGTTCAATTCATTCAAGACGAGGTGTTCGTACTATTGACAAATGAGTTGGAGACCTGTTGAAGTGCAGGTGAACGTTTTTGAACGAATGAAAGTTAAGAACTATTAAACTACAAGAGAATTATTCCGATATCGTTCGTTCATAAACGAGCTAAGAAGAACTTTAAAATGAAATGAAACAAGATAATCAACTGTCTGAATCAAAAACGTTCCTGAATAGAACATAGGCATATTGATACCCAAGTGGTAAAGATGTAAAGGATATTCGAAGAAGATTTCGAATATTTTTCGTAATTACATAGCGACCGACGGCTATTAGATGTACATTTTCTTTTGGATTTTTCTTTTATAATTTAAGTATTTAAGATGATAGGAAATGCTTTAAAGTTTTCTAATGATAGTTTCTAGATGATAGTTTGTATTTTGTTTAGGAATTTGTGAGACGACCTACATACCTTTGGCGCAAATGAAGTTAAATGGCTGGGAGGCATAAATGGTGTAGCACCCCCTAGGCCAGGATGCAGGAGACCGGCTGGCGTATAACCCGTATAACCGGGCAAACTTATGCCCGTACGATAGAACGGTGATTCAACGGCTGCCAATTTAGGAATGTCTTTGAAAAGTGGTGGAGGAAAGAGGGGTGCCGGGGCTGGTGGAGGTGCGGCAGCCAAAGCTGTCGGCAACAGTTGCTGATGTTGATGCAGATGGGTGTGTTGGTGTTGATGATGATGTAATTCTTGCCTTAGATAAGGTGAAGGAACTGCTGAATTCGGCGCATGAGGCGATGGTCCAGCAGACGGGGGTCCAGCCGCAAGACTAACTCCTTGTGTACCAGAAGAAGTTGATGTTGGTGTAGATGTAGGTGTTGCATTAGCTGACGACGGTGAAGCGGTCGGAGCTCCTGGTGGTGGAGCAGAGGTTGAGGTTGGTGGCTGTTGTTGTTGATTATGGCCAGTCGACGATGGCTGTGTCGGAGGTGGCACGGCCAAACCACTACGATCCAGAAACCGATTATCCAATTCACGTCTTAACAGGTCGGCTTGATCATCTGAAAGTGATACAGAATATTAGTTGCAAGTCAAAGAGAGAAAAAAACCAATCTTTTCGTTTTTCATTTACTTTTACTGGGTTGAAAGAGAGACTCCGCAGAAAAGGGATGCGGAGCAGAACTTTGGGTTGTTGTGGTAACGGGACCACTATTTGCCGAAGCAGTTACTATGGAGGAAGAAGAGACCGTAGCAGGTGAACTACTGCTATTGCACATGGAACTAACAACAGGAGGTGGCGCAATTGAAGAAGCTGCTACCGCTGCATGAGGCGGCATTGGAGGCACAAAGTACTGTGGATGAAATCCAGTTGTCGCGCCAGGTGGCAATCCGGGCGGTGGTGGTAGACCGGACGTGTTGGAATGCATAGTTGGTGTATGTGGTGAAACCGAAATGGGGGGCGGTAGTGCTGACGCAGTACTTGTAACAGCTGGCGGTGGTGTAGGCCGTGTTGCCAAACTTGATGAAGCATGAGATGTGGCTATCGATGCGGAAGGTGGCATGGACATAGACGTAGAGCTGCACATAAAATATTAAATTGAAGAATTTTCAATTAAAATTTCTCTGATTTTTTTCTCTTGTATATTAAATAACAACAACTTACCTTGGCGGCCACATTGCTGTTTTAGGACCCGGTCCATATTGTAATGTTCCTGGCGGTGGCTGATGCAGCTGGGATGCTGTCATCATGGGCATAACACCTGAGGCATGTGTGGTTGTAGGCAACGAAACCGTGGAACTGTACGAGTTATTTGACGATATAGCCAGTGAAGCAACTGAATGTGGTATTGGCATAGGCGGTGGTGCTGCGGAACCGCCGCTCGTTGTTGCATACGGCGCGGACGACAAAGTCGCTGCTGAACCACCCAAATGAGTATTGGCAGTTGAAGAGCGTGCTAAATAGCTGACATTATTATCGTTACTACGTTCTTTTGAGGGACTTTCGGTTTGTGGTGAAATTCCTTTGTGAATCACAGATGCTGACGACGATGATGATGTAGTCGATGTGGGCGTGCTTCCTGACTGACTACTATTTATGGATGTTGTAGGCGAAGCTCCTCTTAAAAGTGCCGGATGTGGTGGCAGCATATGAGGTGGTAAGGGGGCCATATGCGGTGGTGCCAAATGGGGATGACCCATTAAATGAGGATGTGGTGGTGCCAACAGCTGGGCACCTTCACGTGTAAGAGGCGATGAGGGTGTCAAACCACTTGTCATTCCTCCGCCGCTAAGCGTCGCACTGAGAGGTGTAGAGGCCGAAGTTGTGGTCGTAACATTTGCTATACTATGCGCAGAGTGAGATACTGATGGATGAGGTGGCAAACCAATAGCAGTAGGTTGATGGTGAGGCGGCAAATGTCCACTCAAAATTTGTGGTTGCAATTGCAGCGATTGTGGGTAGGGCAGATGAGGATGATGAAGTATATGAGGAGCCATTGAAGAAGAGACGGGTGGCGGTGGCAGGCCATGCTGACTTTGATTTCCCGCAGAAGACGATGATGATTGCGAAGTCGGTGTGGGTACAGTGGTGGGCGTAGAACTAGTGGGCGTATTAGAACCACTACCACTGTTGCCCATGGTGCCCGCTGTCGTGTGGCCTGCAGCTGGTGACTGACTTACCGGTGTTGGAGGCCTTAAGCCGGCTGGTTTGTTCGTCATTTGCTGCATCATGGGAGATTCTCGACTTGTACGTGGCGAGGCACTTGGCGATGGCACTGCAGGCGGCAAATATGGACTATGGGGTAAACCACTGTAGGGGGCATATAAAGGGTAATTTGCATAGGGCGGGCGATATGGCGATGAATGTAATAGCATAGGCGAAATGCCATTAGGAGGCATGCCCGCTGGTATCATACCGGGAGGCGCCACACCAGGTGGTAAGCCAGGCGGTAAGCCCGCTGGAAAAATTCCTGCAGTTGTCTGTATGGTAGGCAAACCGCTCATGCTACTACTACACGAGAATTTGGCCATTGAAGTAATCGTTGAAGAGGCGCTTGACATGGGCGGTTGTGGTGGGTGAGAAGACGCAGGTGGCATTGATGAAGCCAATGAGGAGGCATGAAACGAGGCAGTTGATGTTATAGCTAGCGAAGTGGGTTTATTGTTTGGCGCTGCCGATGAAGGTGCCTGTTGCGACTGAGATTGTAACTGCTGTTGCTGATGCTGCTGGTGATGGGAGCCGGGCGGTGTAGCTGTTGAAGGCATAGCATTAGCATGAGGTGAGATCCTAGAGGAACCGCTATTTTGTGGAATATGTCCAACACTACTGCTACCAAATGGAGGCAGATAACCATTCATCATGGGTGGTGGTGGAGCTGGACCATGAATGCCTTTATCTCGATTTTCAGCTTCATTCTGCTGTTGTTTCATCATGACAGATTGCTGATGCTGAACATTTGCTGACGAATGCAGATTCGAGGAAGGAAATGGATGGGTAGGTGGCGGTGGCCCCAGTCTACTATTCATAGATCCCGATGCATTAAAACCTCCCGGTGGACCAGACATTAAACCCGCACCCGTAGAAGATGGTGGCAATTGAGCACCAGGCGGCAACTGCATACTTGTCGAAGAATTACCGCCAACTTGCGACGGCGGATGAAGTACTGACGCTGATTTCGCTGAATGCATTGCTTGTAAAGGCGATGCATTGGTTTGTTGAGATGGTGGCGGAGGAGCAGCAGGGGACATGAGATTACCGGCAGCAGGTGACGGAGAACCTGCTAAATGCTTATTACCAAATGGACTATCACTAGAGGCATGAGGATGTTGTTGTTGTTGTTGTTGCTGCTGTTGTTGCTGTTGCAAATGCGGCGAAGGCCCTGATGATGAAGGAGACGTCAGAGCATTGCGAGGATCATTAGGAAGCTAAAAAAAAGAAGAAGAAGATGACAATCAATGTTTTAATGAAATCTCTTTTGAAATAAACTACGATAGAAAACTAACCTGATTAGCTGAAGAAAATGCAGGCGGTATATGAGAAGCGTGAGGGGGACCTAAAACGGATTTTTCCATGCCAACATTCGGTCCCAAAGGAGGTGGCGGTGTAGGCCCAAATATATTATGTGGAGGCAATGAACCGGAAGATAACATCATATTGCCGCTATTAACACCAGTCGATGATGGTCTACCATCATGCGGATGTGCATATGTTGTATGTACATGAGAATGACCACCCCCCGCTGATGTTGTATTCCCACTTTGGGGTATATTCGATGATGCAGGCGATGATACCACACTAGATGCACTGGACATCGGTGGTCCGGCTGTAAATGGTGAGGGCGGTTGCGATGATGGCTCATTGTTGCCGGATTTGTGCAACAAATTTGCTGCTGTAGCTATGGAAGCTGAAGAGGCGGGTGTTGTGGTACTTGTTGTTAAACTACTGGTTGTCGTCACTGACGATAACGATGATGTGGGTGCAGCTGTGCTAGTCGCTTGCTGAGGATAATCGGATGACTTTCGAGGTGTTGTAGGACTTGGGGTAGCATTTGAAATTTGTTGAGTGGGCGTCGAAGGAAAAACTATGGCTCCTAACTTGTCAGAACCCTATGGAATATTTAGAAAAAAATAGAATTTTAAAAAATTAATTAAATATTTCAACATTTCATATTAAAAATACATATGTTTTGTTTTTTTTTTCTTTTGTGAAACATAAGATCAAAAGTTTTGTTTTTCTACTTTGGCAAGTAGAGTTTCTTTAATGGTGTGGCCTACTTTAACAAAGAAGAAGAAGAAAAAAAAAGATGAAAATTAAGAGAATTATGACTAAAAAAAATTTCCCATAAAATGAAAAGAAAAAAAAAAAACAATTTTTTTTTGTTGTAAATACAAGAATCAACGATGATGGTTGAGGCGTGATGCCAAAGGTTATCTTTCATTTTGTTTTGTTGTTGTTTAATATTTCTTTATAAGCGAGAGTTGGCTGGCAAGTCAGCTGTGATGATGAGCTCTAGCTAGGGTGTAGGAAGACAGACAGCAAGCTCACCTTTTGTAATGTTGTAACCGTTGATGTTGTTGCTGTTGTTTTGTTTGACAATAATGAGGCTGATGATGACGACGCTGATGTTGGATACGTTGAAGATAACAAAGCTGATGATGATATTGCTGTTGTTGTTGCTGCTGCAGCTGCTGTGGTAATTGACGATAATGAGGACAAGGGTTCATTGAGGCATTTTGAACCACTTGCTGCTGTTGTTTTAATGATGTTAGACAGTGATATTGCTGTTGTGATTGCTGCTGCTGCTGCCGCTGCTTTTGTATTTGCAGCAATTTTAATTGTTTGTTGCTGTTGCGATTGCTTTTGATTCTGGCCACATGTTGCAGAAGTTGCTGTTGTTGTCGATGATATCGTTGAAGAAGATATTGTCGACGACGCTGATGAGGACGATGGTGGTGTTGTTGTTGGGGTTGTAGTAATCGCTGCAGGTGATGCTGTTGTAGAAGTTGCAGATTTTTTCGTACCCTTCGATAGCCCAACTGCTGCTGTTGCGCCAGTAACGGCAGCAACGGCTGTTTCGGCGGCAGCAGCTGCACAAACACCATCCTGTTGCTGTGCATTGCTACTGGAAGACTCAACACGTACAATAATCGCTATTTTGTTAACTTTTCTCGAACGTTATGCCGTGAAGTTTTGATTTTTTTGTTTTTTTTGTTTGCTTTGCAACACAAAAATAGAAAAAAAAAAATCAAAAACTACCCGGTTTTAACACAACAACACCAACAATAACGACCACTTATTGGATTTCTGAATTTTTTTTTTTTTGTTAATTTTTATTTTCAATTCAATTGAATTTTGCCTGTTTTTTTTTTTTTGTTCTTTTTTAGTTTTAACTTTTTAGTCTTTTGTTAACAATTTACAAATAAATTATTATCGTGCATATATTGCATTAATTGTAATCAAGTACTCCTCTTCTTTATTTCCAATTTGTTTTAATTTTTATTTATTCAATAAACATTTTAATTGATTTTTAATACACAGTTTTATTTTTTTTATTTTTTTTTTTTTTATTAATTTATCAATTATTATATTTGATATTATAACTTGGCTTTTTTTTTCAAGTTTTTAAGGGTCTTTCAATAGTTTTAAATCATAAAAATTATGGTGACATAAGATTTGTTTTTTTTTTGGTAATTGTTTGTTTATTTTTAATTTTTATTATTTTCGATTTTATTTTCTATAATAAAGAAAGATTTTGTTGATTTCGGTATATTGGATTAACGATACAATCAAGGCATATGCATAGTAGGTAGCCTTATCTCAACAGCTGACGAGTATTTGAATGTCAAAATTTTGTTGTTTTTTTGTTTGTTTTGTTTCGATAATCATTTTCGCATTTATAAACCCTTATATGTACCGGATGTATCCTTAACGATACGCACTCTAGAAATTCTTCAGGTTTACAATTTCAAAGCCAATTTTATTAAAATTTTTGCAAGATAATTAATAATATTTAAGCCTTTAACACTAAATACACATATCTTTTAAACTACAACCTAGATTTACTATATTTATATTTATTTAGATGAGAGTGATGAATTACCCAAAAAAGATTTCGGTATCTCCAACTATGTGCATAAACTATGACCAATAACAAATAACGTTTGCAGCTGCCATTTTGCTCGATGGCCATATAAAAACATGTTCTTTACATAAAGTGGAAATGTTATCGACTGCATGGAATAATTTTTTTTTAATTTATAGGTGCCCCACTATTGCGTAATTAAGCATGACATAAAAATCAAAAGAAATTTCAAAATATAAAATTTATTTAGCTTTTTTAATTGCTTTTATTAATTTCCTATGGAGGTTTGAGGGTTCATTTTTTTGACATTCCGCGTACTCTTAACAAAAACAAAATGCCTGTTATTTTTTCATTGTTGTATTTGTTGTAGAGATGCTCCTACCTGTTATAAATTTGCCTTGGATACAATTGATATCATATGTAGAAAAAAGTACTTCCAAATGTCATTCCTATCACTTGAAATTAAACAATAAATCAACATCAATTTGTTACATTCCCCTTATCTTGAATGAAATTTCCCTAAAAGGAAAATTTCAGAACCTTAATCCCGTCCCAAGGATATACATTCCATGTGGATTTCTCCCTAGAGAACCAGCCAGTACTTCTAACAAGACGAACGTTCACAAAAAAGATTTTGAATCGATTCTCTTTCCTCATTATTCAACCAACGCTTGAAATAGTCTGGTGTTGTTGGCCATACAGGGTGACTGATACTATGTATTGCAACCAACTTCAGGTTGTTATCATTTATAAACCGCTCGTCTGACAGCTGACAGATTTAGTCCAGTGACAGTTCATTTTATTATTTACAAGCTTACAAAAGCATTTTGATCTATTGCATTCAGAAAAAAAGTTATTCGTGATGGAATTCAAGCGTGATAGTGTGATTGCTTTATATTTGGCTGAAAAACCACAGGTGGCTATCGTTAGAGCCCTCCAGCATTTAAATGTGAATAAATCTTTTGTTTCTCGTACCATTGCTCGTTACCGTGATACTGGCAGTGTTGCATCGCGTCCAAAAAGTGGACAAAAAAAAAACGGTAACAACACCAGAAATGATCCGAAAAGTGAAGGCCAGATTTGATCGAAATCCACGCCGCAGTGGTAGAAAAATTGCTCGTGAGCTGAACATATCGCGAGAACGGATGCAACACATATTGAAAAATGAGCTTGAACTAAAGCCATTGAAGTTCCAAAAAGTGCAAGAGCTCACCGATGGACAAAAAAAAGTTACGACTGGAAAGAGCCAAGGAGTTACTTCGCTTGCACGAAAGTGGCCAGTTACCGAATTTGGTTTTCTCCGATGAGAAGCCATTCCAAATTGAGCAGTTTGTGAACAAACAAAATGATCGGGTTTACTTGCCAAAGAGGTCAGCTGAAAATTTACACCTGCGATTGGCCACCGGAACTCAAGCGCCACCGATGGTAATGGTGTGGGCCGCCGTAACGGCCGATGGTCGCTCCCCGCTCGTATTCATCGACCGTGGGGTCAAAATAAATGCTGAATATTATCGGGAAAATGTCTTAGAGACAGTATTGAAACCCTGCGCAGACAAACATTTCGGCCGCAGACCATGGACATTCCAACAGGACTCAGCACCACCGCACTCAGCACGAGTCAACCATGAATGGCTTAAAAAGGAGGTTCCTCGCTTCATTTCTACAGCAAAATGGCCACCAAAATCTCCGGATCTCAGTCCGTTGGTCTTTAGCGCCTGGGGCATTTTGGAGAGTAAGGTTCTGACTAAAAAATACCAAAGTGCCGATCATCTCACGACGGCGCTTCGCCAGGAATGGGCCAAAATACCGCAGAGCCACTTTCGTGCAGCCTGTGATGGCTTTGTCGGCCGTTTGAAGGTCATAATTCGTACCAAAGGTGGCCAATTCCAACAAATCTAAACTGATTCTAAAATTTGATGTTATTTCCAACATTTTTTGCTTTTGAACAATAAAATTAAAAAAAAAAATTAAAAAAATATAGCGCTTTACTTTGTTGCATTATATATATATCAGCCACCCTGTACACTCTGACTTACATACATCTGTACATATTCCAATTATACAAAATAGGTGAGAGCATCTTCGATGCACTGCAAGTGGTTTTATCAGATCATCTAAATTGTGTTTTTCCTACGCGGAAACTTAATATAGGGCGGAGAGTATTTATCTTCTATTTTACCACTGCTTGCTTTGTGTGACAAGATTTTTCAGAACAGACATCTGCAGATACCTGAACTGAAATCCTTACCAATTCCCTATACCTAGACATAAAGATGTCTGTCTATTAGCAGAACTTAAGGATCTCTTGGTTAAGCTGTGGCACATTTTTGAGGTTTTAATAGAGAACTTAATTCAAATGTTTCATCAGAAGTGCCGAACTCATGTTTAAACTCATCTTTAAACACTCTTTCACAATAACATTATCGAATTCTTCCCAAACTTCACATTCTGAAATAAAGACAATGAATGTCACGTTCTACCGCCGGCTACGAAACGTTCCATCTTTCTGGAGGTTTAATTGGAAATTTTGTTTCCTCGTTGATGTCGGACCAAAGAATGGAAAACTTCATTCCAAATAGAATGTTTTGAGTTTTGAATACGTCAGGACTAATATAATAATCAAACAAAAATTACAGGAATTAACGTAAACAAACTAAATACAAATCAACTTTACAGCAGCTGTCATCTAGTAACTGACAAATAAACAGTGTTGCCATACACTCTTTCTATTATTAAAAGTACGAAAATCGTATAACAGTGTTATAAAAAAAAAAAACGAAAACAAATTATTTTATTTGATACAAAATAACACAAATATTTGCAATAACATCTTTTTTAATACGCTTTGCCAACAGTAATAAAAATAAAAAACACACCAACAACCGCAACGTGTTTCATATCGCAATTACCGATGACAAAATAACCAACATTTTGTTGAAAATGTACAGTGGCGAGCATAAGTGGTGGTAAGGGAAAACGTAATAGCAAACAATTTATCGCAGTAGCTTGATATGAAACCGCTAAAAGGTATTCAATTTTGTTTGCCACTGTAAACATAACGAGTGCCTTGGTTGGGTGCGGTTTCATTTATTACAAGTATTATTAAAAGTCTCTGAGGTGGTAGAATCTCTAGGGTTTTCCGAATGTATTGTGCATTGTTTCTTGATGCCATAAATACCCATAAAAGTAACCATACTATATACATATGTACATACGTACATGTACGTGTACGTTGCGAGTGTCAACGCAAGAGTCAAGTATTTAACAAAAAAAATTTTTTTTTTATTTTTTAATAGAAAAGTTATTTGCTTGGTTTGGTTTGTTGGTCAAAACCATATTTTTCGCATTTAACTGCTAAACTTAAGAAGGTATGCAAACATAGCAACACACACATATAAACTCTTTATTAATACATATACGCACGTACTCGCGCAGAAACACTCATTTGTTTAACTATTTTCTGTAAAAATTAAAAAAGTAGTAAAAAAAAGTATTAAAGTAACCACTGCTATGAAACACTACAACAACACTCTTTCTGTGTAGAAAGGCAGCAATTGTGCTAAAATACATTTTGCACACACACAGCACACACATGCACAAGTACATTTTTAGTCATTTCAACGGTTTGTATTAAAAATTCAGAAACAAAAAATGAATAAGAAAAAAAGAAGAAAATAAAAAAAAACTCAGATCTCTTGTTGTCTTATTTCAAAGCTTTGCGCATTTTTTTTTACAAATTTGTTTTTATTGTTGTTGTTGCTGTTTTTAATTTTATAGCTTTGTTGTTTCCTTTTAGTTGTTGGGTGTTCTTATTCAGGGTGTTTTTCTATTAAAACAGAAAAAAAGCAGAAAAAACAACAAAGTAAAGAGAAAACACACTTAAGCCATATGATGATGGTGGTGGTGTATGTACACAGAGGGTAAAGCACTTAATTAGAGAAGCGATTACTTTACTACTTGGATGCTTAAGCTGTTGTATGTTCTCTCCGCCTTCTTCTTTATACTCTGCTGCTATTTTAAGCTTTCTCTCAGTTTTTATATAGATTTTAAGTAATTTTACGTGGGATTTGTGTATGTGTATATGTGTCTGTGCTTGTGTGAGTGTTTCTCTGTTTGTTTAGTAATGATGGCTCTTTTTAAGAGATTTTATTTTTTGCTTCTTCAACTTCTTTGTGTACACTTTTCTATTTATAAAGTGTAGAAGATGTACTACATTCTAATGGTGAGTATGAGGAGTGTGTAAATGTATGTGTATGTGTGTATGTGTAAATTTTTGAGGACTTTTTAATGTAGTACATGATAATTAGTGTTGCCAGATTAATTGTGCCTGGTTGAGTAGTAAGAGAAAAAAACTGAAGTTATTTTTAAAAAGATTTTGAAAAAAGTCGGTAAGTGCTAGTGTAAGTGAAAATGAGGTACTTAATTCAAGATGATCGAAAGTAAGAAGAACCTAATTTTGGCAGATTAATGCAAATATAGGTAGTCCCGACCGTTCGACTTACGACTATTCGCACTTACGACTATTTTTTTTTTTTTCAATTTTTTTCATAGAAAATACTTAAAGAAGAAAAATATGTAGTTGCGGAGAATTCCTAAAATATAAATTTTATGTATATAAGTAAATATAAATATAAATTTTTGGTAGTTTCATTTCTCCTGACCCTCAAAGTTAGTAGGACAGTATGTAATTTATTTCTTAAATTTTTTTTATATGAAATTCGACTTACGACCGATGGCCAGGAACCTACCTCGGTCGTAAGTCGGTGAAAACCTGTATAATACAATGACAATCTTATAAACATATCTGGCTGATTGGTATCACACATGGAATTAAAACAGTCGTTATCGTAAGCAAAGGATCCAAAATATTAAAAATTTGAGAAAAATTAACGATTTAAGAGATTAAGGTACTTGACTGTTTAATACAATTTCCTATGTAAATGGCAACTCTGGTTTAACAGTAATTTGAATTTGAATCTGTAAAAAAAAATTCAAAGTAGCTGCATAGGATGATCGATAGGCCTTCACCGGCAGTGGAGCAAATATCATCAAATCACTTTCGTTACAACATTTTCAATTACTTTCAATTCAAGTAACTGTTAGCAAACTGTAAATTACCCACACGCTTTTTTCTTTTCTAATGCACACAAATTAAAACCGCTATACATATTACCATTTCTATAACAGAACAATTTTTTTATACAAAGAAACAAATTGGAATTAATTTTTAAACCAAAAAGGAAGGTTAAACAAAATAACCCCAAGAAATCTTTAAATAAAACAAATTTATTTTATTTTATTTACAATATCATTATGACGTGAATGTCGTAATATGTAGTCATGACAATTTGTAGCTTTCTTCACCTTCAACAAGTAGCCTGTGTCTTGCCTGTACGAAATTATGCGCGATTAATTTGTTAAATGCTTCGTGTGCCTAGGAATTAATTACACCTCAAATTAGTAGTATTAGTCCGGCAACTTTATTATTTATAAGACTAACAAAAAAAGGGGAGTACGACAGGGTGGTGGAATGAAGCCAAAAGGCATTAAAAACTGCTTATAAAATATTTAAACATACACTCGCTTATACGCGTCTACACACAAGAAAAAGAGAAAAAACAACAAAAACAGTGAAAAGCATGGAATATAAAATGAAAGAAAAAAAAACCGACTTGTCGGCATGTTTCTCGTAATGTTGCACTGCAACGTAATTAACACTGTAATCCGTACCGATTATAAATTAAGACAAATTGATGGAGTGTGTCGACGAGGAGGTATTATAAAAGTTTTTGGCAAAAGTCCACAAACCACACACATAAAGCGACAGCAGAAAAAAAACAGGGTATTAAAAGAAACACACACATATACAAACACAAGCAATATAAAATGATCGTTCAAGAGGGGGGAAACGACAAAGCGGACAAGACAGAAAATGGGCGCATTTAATACACAAACTTACTGACAAAAGAGCACGTACATTGCATACAAACACACGCACACAACATACAAAGTACTGTCGTATAAGCTCACTACTCAAGTCATAAAAATGTTAATATCGTCGTACATCGTATGAATGGTTGGTTGTTGAACACAGGAAGGGTCGGTTGTTCGTTCGTTCGGTCGTTTGTTCATACGACTTTTCTGCTTTTTTTTTTTTTTTGTGTTTTATGTCGTTGGGTCTAAACGTTTTGAGCACTACTAAATAGAGGCGTACACTGTATTAGGAAACAATAAGGGGTGTTTGTATATGTGCGTGCGTGTATTCGTTCGCATACAATATGTGTGCAGGAAAATATCGTACATAAATTGTGTATTAAACACACACAAGAACTTTAACAAGTAAAATCCACACATAAAAACTGCAAAAAAAGAAGCAAAAAAAGAAAAAAGCGTGGAAAACGCAGAGCACAGAATAGTATTAAAAAAAGAAAGTGGTGTTTGCAAATAAATTCTCAACGGGCAGCAATATTAAGCACAAAAGCAACAGCAACAAAATAATAACAATAAAAAAAGAGGCACAGAAAAAACAAAAACTGAAATTGTATACAAAACCTCAGTAGTAAGTCATACAATAATAATGCACACAGTCCTCCCCACCACTATGCTTTGTAGACTACTGCTGTTTCACACAGCAAGAACACTGTACGAATGTATGGACGTATATTGGATTTTTTTTTTTTTAAGATAAATTCATTTAAATATCAAGTTTAACACCATCATTCTCTCTCTCTCTGTCGCTCTCTGTGCCGCTATCAAACACACACACTTACACAATCACGCCAAATTAAGCAAATCTTTTAATAATGACGTAAAACAGTGACAAACGCATACCGTTTAAGCAATATGTACAGAATAATTGAAAAGGTATTCATTCTTCTCTTTATTACACCCAGGAGGGATGTAAAGCAATAAAAAAAAAAACACAAAGTAAAGTACCGTCAAGAATTACTAGTTAAAGGGCATACAGGATAAAATATAAAGCAAGAGAGAATAATATTTAATCATTATTAAATGTGTAGCATTGCATATAAAATTAGTGTGTAAAATGGCGAAAATAATAATAAAAATAAAACTGATGGAGTGAAGTGGAGGATCAGAATTAACGGAAGCGAATAACTTTAACGCGACAACTTATTAGGCGTGAAATCCTATCGTTGTTGATGCCTGTTTTTTTGAGCTAAAAAAAAAACAAGAAAATATTTCTTCTATAAAGTAGATCTTGTGTGTAATTTAGTGAAGCTTGATTTGTCATGTCGAATAATGTCAAATAGTGTGATCGCCATAAAATGTTATCAATCACGGCCTGTACTCAAGCAGACACACGCAACAGTGCATATAAAGCGATCAGAATTAAACCCAATGATCATATTTTACGAAACAATTGCAATACAAATGCGGTAATGTAAAGTGCCGGCAAACATACATACAGTCACAGAAATAAGTGTACATACTTGTGTACTTGTATGTAGACTTTTTCCCTGCTATTTTTTTTTGTTTTCCATTAATTTCTAGGTCATATTTTTTTAATTTTTTTTTTTATATTCGTTTTTGTCTTCAAACATTCTTAATTGTAATTGCCTTAAACACAGCCATAACACCTTTTAAAGTTTGATAAAAAACAAAAAAAAACGGGAAAAAAGTCTACATACAACGGTATATATAGACTTTTTTCTTTGATTGTACATTAGGGTTTGTTTATCTCATATGGTAAAAAAAAAATGTCAGAATTTTTTCGGGGGCACCCCCCGAAAATGTTTATTTCTGTCAGATTTTAGGATTGCCAAACTTTGAGCACAATTGCAATATGTTAACCCGTGCCACTGGGGCCTCAAAGTTTAGAAAATCTCGATTTTTCGGCAGGTTTGCGATTTCGGCGATCCATATCTCTGGAACGGCTAAAGCTATTTGCCCGTGTCATACATCAAATTAAAGGTCATACTGTTTATAATATTTTATATTCTACACAATAATACGCATCTAGTACTGAAACCAAAAAAAAATAGAACCAATGTCCCTAAAAACGTGACTAGGTACCCCTGAGAGCAAAGATGCGTTATTTGTATTATTATTGGTTATTATGGACAAATACTTGTAGTTTGGATTCTCATTTCATTTAAATATGTTTGCTATGGTATACCGTTAATTTTAGACCCACATACTGTATCACTGGCGACCCCAAGCAGAAGAAAATGAAAAGTGATCCAGAAATATGCGAACCAAACTAAAAAAACAACTGCCGAAATTCTTGGAAAAAGGTCTCCCAGCCCTAATTACAAGTGAGACTTATCTGTTGTTTAAGAGATTAAACATTAACACCGAATTTCTGGAAAAAGATCCTGCAACTTGGCTGCAGAACATCAACTACCAGGAGGGGCAAAGGATGGTAAACAACTTGAAGAAAGTTGTGAACGACATGGCAGAGTGAGGAGTCAAGCTCATCACAGATTACAACTAATTACTTACAAAGGACGAGCAACAAAAACAATACGTTCTACAAGTAGTCAGTAGATGCCGTCAGCTGTTATTCAGTATCGACTTCAACTTGGTGTATAACACGGGCAAATATATTAAACCGTTATGATATGAGTCGGTAAAGTCGCCAAACTGTCAAAAAATCGAGATTTTCAAAACTTTGAGGCCCCAGTGGCACGGGTTAACATCTTCCAATTGTGCTTAAACTTTGGCAATCGTAAAATCTAACAAAATGAAACATTTTAGGGGGGTGCCCCCAAAAAAAAATCCGACATCGATTTTTTAAAACCACCCTACTGTACATAAAGCTTTTTCCAGTTTCTCCAGCTAAAGTAGGTCTGGTAATCAATGGGACCAAATTAATGGTATCAACAAAAAAAAAACAAAACACTGCTAGGTTGGGTGGTCATCAGATCTTCTTGAGGTTTTTAAGATAAAAATACATCGTCTTCTCAAAAGAAGACTTAGTAGAGAACTGTCAAAACTCGGTATTAGAAACTAAAGAAGAGGAAGAGCTTAAGACGGGCACTCAATAAAATCTATGCTAGATTTACAGGCAATACTAAATTGTTGAATGTTGTCCATAAATTCTGCACACTTAGCTGAATGGTTTCGTATATTTTTTTGCCAAAAACAAAAAAAAAAAGATTCACTGGGTATATTAAAAAGAAGGGAAAAAAAGAGAAAAACAATAACACCAACAACAACAAAATTCATTAATTCTTTTTTGCCTTCTTCTTATTTCATTTTTTCATTTAGCATTCAGAGACATAAATACGGTCTATTATACGATTTCAACAAACACAGAGGCGGCGTTAAAAGGAAGGAAATTTGTTTTGAATGCACAACCAACAACAACAACAACAACGAGAAAGAAGTGAGAAGAAACAAAAAAAAAAAGAACGATGGCAAAATCAAGCGAGTACGACAATGTTGATATTGTGTGCCTTTGTCAACGAATGTTTATTTTTGAGTTTTTTTTTTTATTTTCTTCCCTCTGTATCTTGCTCTTTCGTTTTATGCTTGCATCTACTTTTTTTTATAACTTGAAGTGAGTACGAGCATTGAAACAAGGCGTAAGTAGGGGGGACGAAACTGACTGACTACTGCTATAACAGGCGAAACAAAAAAAAAAATTTAAAAAAAAATTCTCGGCTATTATTGTTTCCATTTATACGACTTTGTTGTAGTTGTTGTTATTGTTGTTTTTAATACGTTTTCATTTTTTTTTATTTCATGTTTCCTCGTTGTTATGCGCAACGCGTTCTTATGCAAATTTACACATCAAACACACAGAAACACACATACACACACGCGTCCAAAACAAAATCAAGTACAAATGAAAAAAGAACAAAAACAAAAACAAGCAAAAGAAAAAACAATAAACAAAACAAAAACGAAAATTAAAAAAAATAAACTTTATAAATGAACGTTGTATACTTCTGGTGCTGCTGTTGCTTGTCGTATCGTATCATAAAGAGTTGTGTGCGTGTGTGTTGCCAACTACATTTCAGCCACTATAGGGCAAGCCAGCCAGGCCAGTTTTTGGCAAGTTTCGAATGAATGAAAGGCAAATCAAGAAATGAAATAAAAGTTGAGAAGATTGTAGTAGCCAGCAGTGGATAGTATTTCGATTAGTTCAAGGCATGATTAAATTTCTGGTGTTTAGCTTTACAACAACAGAAAGAATACAACTTATGGCTGACAAAGTCTTTAGAGTAGCTAATGTGTCTTAAAAAGTAAAGATTTCGACTCTTTTACGTTTTTATGGTATTAAAACGTCTGTCAAAATTAAGGAGATGACATCTGTATTCTCTTGAAGAAAATCTCCAAGTGTAGGCCAGTATAGTGGGTTGTAAGGAGCGTTTTCAGGAGAAGAGGACGGACGCCTTTACAACACCTTTTACTAGATTACGGCCTTAATGACAGATTTCAGAAGTTTTTTCGCGGTTATTTACTTGCAGAGGCTTTGCTAGAAGACTGCTAAACTAAAGTTTGGTCAGTTAACACGTTGACGTAAATTACGTCTATAGACGTCATGTATGAGTGCACGTAAATGCAAACGACGTCTATAACCGTCGAAAAAATTTAGATTTATAAAACAAAAATTTTGTTGTATTTCAGTTTGATTTAGATTTCTACCAATTCACTCAATAATATTCTAAAAGGAAAATATTATACTTATATTTCTTCATTTATTTTTAGATTCATGATTTTGTTGCTATAAGAATGCATGTAGATTTTAACGACGTGTATAGCCGTCAATACATTTTTCATTATGTTTAGCCTCTCTTTCAGTCTGACTTAATTTGAATCAATGTAAGTGTTTGTTTTTGGTTTTACAATTCCCATATGTCAGGAATAGATAGATGCGATCAGATGATCTCATATTATTCTTCACCAAGAAAGAGCATTCGTTGGTACAAAAAAGTAATTTTCCATGTATTAGATCTATGTGTTTGGAATTCATATTACCTGTATAAAAAATTCCACAAAAATGTAAAGTTCCTTGAGTTTCGGGAGTTTTTTATTAGATCGCTAATAAGGTTACCCAAAGATATTTCTAATGGCAACCAACTAATATCTAAGGTGATATATGGCAGACCACAAAAAACATCTAACACATCTTTTGTGAAGTTTACGTGAACAACATTATATTGAGAAGATTCCTACACCGGAAAACTGTAAAAGAGATTCTTCATATCGCCGCTGCAGAAAACGCCGTTGCACAAAACATCAATTTCGAAAAGAAACAAAATATAGATGTAAAACGTGTCCTACAAAGCCAGCTCTATGTCCCGAATGCTTTGAGCCGTACCACTTATTTTGTTGTTAGTACATACATATGTGAATAGTATTCGATTTTTTACTTTATTTAAGCTTTATAAAATGAATTTTTTTATTTTTGTTATGAATTTTGTGTAAAAATGAATTTAAGTTAATAAAAGTTAATATAAATCATGCTTTTCTAAATTATTTTCAAAAAATATCTTTCGGTATCCGGACGTCTAATGCCGTCATGTGCACATCAATGGAACTAATATTATGAAAAGCAAATGACGGCTATAGACGTCCACCTTTACTTTAAAAAATTTTATAGAAAAAACTATAATTTTAATCTATAAGTATTAAATCTCAACCAAACTCGCCAAGATTTAAATAACTAAACAAAAAAAAACGAAGTGTGTTTCTGAGTGCCTTCGTCAATTTCGTGGTGAGCGTCAACGTGTTAAGCTATTATCTAGTAAGCCAGAGCACTATCCATTAGATTACGGATGCCATCAATGTATAATATGGAGCATTTCCTTACACTGGATAGCCGAAAACAGCGATACTCGGGCATATGCTATCCTTATGAGTGCCGTCAAGCAGGAAATGTACAGATTTTTTCATGGAATTACATCTCCTCTTGTGTTTTTGCAATGCCTCTTTGGCCTTGAAATGATAGTCGCAGACCGCTTATATTTCTGAACAATAACCGCTATTTTGTTTCTAAACTCTTGGCGGTGTGCACGGTCGTTCAATAATTAGCAAGTACGCACCTAAAATGCGTTTATCCGTTAACTTTCACTGCAAAAACATGACGCATTGCCAAAGTCAAGATAGTATCGATCTTATCTATTTTATAAACCTCAGTGGGTGACTAAAATCTTTCTTCCTTCCTTATGTTTTTGACAGTTCATATCCTTAAAAATTTAATTCACTACCTACGGTAAAATTGCTACTTGGTCAGTTCATATAACGTATGCCACACTACTTTATAAAAAAAGAAACGAAGGGAAGCAGCTCCACTCTATCATCTACTGACTGACTACATACATACATACATTAAAAGCATTGATGTAATCAGTTACTGTGGTCCTCCGATGTTGAAGAGTTGAAATCATTTTTGTTGTAGTTGTTCTTTTAATTTTATTTTTTACTACGGCATAAAGAAGCAAAGCACAAAATATTATTCATACGAGTACGGCAGAGGCAAGTAATTTAGCCTGTCTGACACGTATCATCATCTACATACTACACTTGCATATATAAAAAGCAACAACAACAACAACAACAACAACAAAAACTATAAAAAAAACAACAAAAATTAAGAAGAATTGAAAATAAAACGAAAAAAAAAATCAGAAATTAAAGAAAAAATACGAGAAAAAAAAAATACTGAAACAACGAATAATCAAATGAATGCATGGGGCATAAACGATGTATAAACTAAAGAGGGTACGGCCTTCTTTTTTGTTTCTTCTTCTTTCTTTTGATTTTTTAAGATTTTATAAAAACAAAAAAACAAAAAGTGGCGTAACCAGTGCTTTCCCCTCTTCGTTCTAAAAACATTTTCAGCGGCAGGCAGTAGTGGCACTCATTAACATATTTAAGGACATTTTTTTGCACATGAAAATAAGAATTCTAGAAGAAGTTTTTTATTAATTCTTGAAATGAGGTATTTCCGTTTCAATTTAAAACAGAAATACAAGAAACTTTAAGCAAGTTTTTAAGACTTTTCTTTGGAAGGAAATTAAAACCGATAAGTGTTGACGGAGCTTGAAATTTGTAACTGAATTCTTAGCAAAGCATTCTTCAAAAAGCAGACAAGGCAGGTTGTATTGCAGGCATGAAACTAATTATACGCTTTTTAACAAAACTAAGGCTGAAAAAGGACCAACTAAGGAGGTCAACTGGCCCGGCCGTTTTCCATTCTAACAAAAAGTTCTAGACAAAGAAAATTTTATTTCAAAACTTCTATTTATGGAAACTGCAACTGTAAATTTTCTAATCTATTGAAGTTCATAATTTCTTTCGAGATACATATGCCAACATTTGCTACATATGCATAGCGAATAGGTCAAAATTAAATCTCTCAAGATTTTACTCAAATAATCACTTGAAGTCAATGAATATTTAACATTCAAATTCAAAAAAAAATTTAAAAAAAAATCAATAATAATCAAAAAATGTTTAAAGTTGCTTATTTTACGCAAAAATTCATGAGAAATTAATCACTAGAACGAAATCTGTTTATTTTACAGCCTCAAGTCTCAATCAAAAGTCTGTTATACTATGTTCACGTATGCACCTTTATTGCGTAAATCGCAATTAACGCCAATATTGATCTCAATATTTCATATAAAATCTGAATTAATTATTGCTCAATTAAATGCTAATTGTTATAATATTCAGTAAAACTTTAAATACAGCACTGTCATAAGTACGTTCAGTGAGCATATTACAATTTTCCGAACACTTTCTATTGACATTTGACAACTCAAATATCAACAACGACAAACAAAAAAAAGAAAACAAAAAAAAAAAAACAACGAACAAAAAAAAACAACGAACAAAACAAAAACAATGTTGTTGAAACAACCAGCTGTTTTGTTTCCAGCTGTCAAATGAATATTGAGTAAGCTGAATATTGCGTATATTTATTATAACTGAACGCTTAAAATATTTTTCTCAATTAACCAAATATTGACTCAATTAATTTGCATACGTGAACATAGTATTAACTTCAAATTAATTACGCTGGGGTATGTTCAGTGTTTTATTTACATTAACATAGAAAACCCCACTGACAAAAAACGATTAAATTTGTCGTTTAATAGTTTTAAGAACCAGGAGGTCAAAGATATAATATTAAAATAATAATGTGTTCTGTACATATGTATATTTATTTGTGTTATTATTTATGTATTTTGTTACTTTATCAAGTAATTAATTTTTATTTATTTAATGATTTTATATTTATTTATTTTTTATTATTAATTTTTCATTTATATTTTTTTATTTTATATTTTTGTATTACATATTATAATATGTACATACATACATATGTATATGTATGTGTACATATTTTATACCTCTCATTTATTTATGCACATGCATTTATTTATACATCCATACTTGTTACTAATTAACAATTTTATTTATTATTTACACAATTATCTGCTTATCTTGTTAATGCAATTTTTATTTTATTTTTAATCACTTATTAATTAATTATTAATTTTTTATTTAATAATTATTTGCTTTAATTATTATTTTTATTATTTAGTTTGCAATTATTAATTATTATTTATTTTGTTTACTTTATTTATATTAATGCTTTCATATATTTTTTATTGTAACTATTTACATATTTATTTCTATTAATTTATGTCATTAATTCATTTTTAAAATATATTATATTGATATTGCAAATATTGTATATTTACTTTGTTTATTTATACGTTTTTAGTTTATTTATTCTTATTGGTTTAAATTTTTTTTTGTTTTATTTATGTGTTAAATATTTGTGTTTTGTTTTTTTTATTCACTTTTATTTGTTAACTTAACCTTTTTATTTATATTTTAATTATAACTTATTTTCTATATATGTTTTTATTTTATTAATTTACACTTTTTTATTATTTATTCCTATTTTTTATTTTCGTTCCTAATCATTTCGTTTTTACTTTCACTTATTTATTCTTATTTATTTTCTAAATATTTTATTTATATATTTAAAGATAAATTTTTTATTTTTGACTTTTTTTTTCTTTTATTCACCTATTTTTATTTGTTTATATTTTATTGATTTAATTTATTTGTATTTTATTAAATTTTAATCTTTTTTATTTATTTACTACTTTGTTTATTTAATTTTTATTTATTTATTTTCTTTTATTAACTTTTTTATATTCCATTAATATTTATTTATTTATTTTTATTTTATTAATTTTTATTTATTTATTTTTATTTTATTAATTTTTATTTATTTATTTTTATTTTATAATTTTTTATTTCTTTTTATTTATTATTAATATACTCATTTATTATTTTTTTATTTATTTTTTATTAATTATTTATTTAACTTTTTTTTTAGTTATTATATTAGATCTATTATTTTATTTATTTATTTATTTATAGTAAATTCAATACAACAAGAACAAGTCTTATTTTAAAGTATTGGTTAGGTAATTGTCATATATGTTTTTTTTAAATAATATTTAATTATTTTTTTTGTTTTACTAATTTTTCTTTTATTTATATATATTTGTATGTCATTAATCAATTTAATATGTTTGTCATTTACTAACTTAATTTGGTTTTATTTCTTATTTTATTTATTTATTTTATATTTATATACTTATTTATTTAATTCTTGTTTTAATTATGTATTTAGTTATTTTATTATTTATCAGTTTTTACTTCATCTATTTTAATTATATTTGATTCAGTCATTTACTTTGTTAATTAATTAATTTATTTAGTTTAATCCTTAATCGATTTTTTTTTTATGAATATCTTTCATATAAACGGCAGCCGCAACATGAATTCATTTCAGGAGAGGATGTTCAGTGTCATTTGTTTATATTTATTTCCCAATAATTAGATTAGATTCAATACTTGACATAACTAATACTATGTTCAGACATGCACTTATATTGAGTAAATCGCAATAAACAGCATTATTGGTCACAATATTTCATATAAAATGTCAGTTAATTATTGCTCAATAAATTCATAAATTGTTATAATATTGATTAAAACTTGAAATACAGCACTGTCATAAGTACGTTCAGTGAGCATATTACAATTTTCAGAACACTTTCTAGTGATATTTGACAGCTCAAATATCAACAACGACAAACAAAAAAAAAAACAACAAACAAAACAAAAACAATGTTGTTGAAACCACCAGCTGTTTTGTTTACCAGCTGTCAAATGAATATTGAATAAGCAGCTAAACTGCGTATATTGTTATGTCCAAACACTTAAAATATTGTAATCAATAAACCGAATATTGACTCAATAAAAGTGCATGTCTGAACATAGTATAAGTTTAAATATTTATAGTCAATATTGTTTTACTATCATCGTAGGAAAAGATGCGTAAATACAATCGTAGTTTTATTACATTTTCCTAAAGATGGAGTATGTTCAGTGACTTGTTTACATTTCAAATTAATTAAAAAAAAAGCATTCACAATTGTTGGTTTGTTTTCACAATATATTTCCACGAATTTTAATTTATGAACTGTCAATAAAATTTATTAAAGCTCACGAACTTATATGTATTTATATTTTCTTTTATTTTTAAAAAAACACTTAATAACTTTTGATAATTTCTTTTTTAATTGTTTTCCGGTCAACAGACACGTGTGGTTAATTTCAATTCATAACCTTAAAGCCAAGAAAATAAATAATAATGGCAATTAAATTGGCAACACTTTTCAGTTTTCTGTTTTTTCATCATATTTTTTTTTTTTTTTTATATAAAAATAAATATATTTTATATTTAATTGTTAAATCCTTTTGTATTTTACTGTATTATTTATTGGCGTATTTTTATTATATTTTGGGGGGAAAAATAAATAAATAAATTCGTAACGTCAATGACTGGCCATAAATATTGCAAAATTTTTATTTAAAAAAACAATTTGTTTATTTTAATAATTCACACAAAGCTGTTTAAATTTAAATTGAATATTTTGAATTGTTATTACTTTTAGTTGCTAATAAAAAATAGTAATAATAATAATAATAGTATAAAATATTAGCACATCCAACTATGAACAAAAAAAAAAAAAAAACAAATAAGTTGGCAATTAACTGAGGAATGATTTATCATTTATATATGATAATTTTAATAAACACCATAATTTACATAACAATCATTTAGAACAGATGAAAATCACTGTAAAAAAACTGCAATTATTTAAATATATATTTTTTCAAATTTAATTTTAAATATTTATACGTGTATGTTTTTTTACTAGAAAGCATAGAAAAATGTTTTGTTGGCGGTTTAGTAACATAAAAAATAAGTTTTTTATTTGTTTTAAATTCGTATTTAATTTTAATTTATTCCTTTATTCTGTTTTCAGGTTTCTTTTTTTGTTAATTCTGCATATTTTATATCCACCACATACATATGTATGTATGTACATATGTCTATATTCTTGAAATGCCAACGAGTACTAATTTTATTACTTTTTTGTGTATATTGTTATTAAATTAAATTCTTCTTCTTTTTATGCAAATATTTTCTTTTTAGATTTTGTTTAAACATGCGTTTTTTATCTTTACGCGTTTATTTTATTATTGTTTTTGTTTTTCTTCCTTTTTTTGTTTTTAATGGAGTGTCATAAAGTTATTTTTATTTTATTATTATTGTTGTTTTATTTGCTATTTGCTGTTTAAAAACATGAAATTGTTTACTTAGATTTTTATGGGGTTTATTTCTTTGTTTATTATTTATTTTTAAAACAATGTTGACATTTAAATTAAAAAGAAAAAAAAAAACGTTTTACAGTTGGCAACGTATGTATACATTATTTTAAGTTCATTTTAAATTTAAAAAAATTATTTCTAAAGATAGAATGTATTAATAGCATGAGAGTTGAGGAATTTTTATAACTAATTTATTTATTAATTATTCATTTTTTAAGTTTATATATATTTTTAGTTGATTTATTTATTTGGTTTATTTTATATTTCTATTTATTGATTGATTTTTAATATATTTTTTTTAATATTTTTTTTATAATATTTATTTGGCTTTGATTTATACAGTTATATATTTAATTTATATTTATAAATAACAGAAAATGTTTTTGAAAGCATTTAAAACACAGATATTATTACTTAAAAATATGTTTTTAATTTTTAGATACTTTAAAATTGATTTTAATCCATTTATTTTATTTTATTCATGATTTTTTTTTTATTTTATTGTATTTATTTTATTGTATTTTATTGTATTTATTTTATTGTATTTTATTTATTTATTTTATTGTATTTTATTTATTTATTTTTATTTATAAAACGTTTTTGAAAGTATTTCAAAAAGATATTATTACTTAAAAACATGTATTTAAATTTTTTTAAACTAATTTTAAGCCATTTATGTTATTTTATTTCATTCATTTTATTATTGTATTTATTTTATTTTATAATTAATTTTTATTAACACAATATTTAACAATAAATTTAGAATTGCTTCTTTTTTATTTGTTTATTTATTACTTTCTGTTAGTTAATTTATTGTTTTTACAACGTCTAATTATTATTTTCTTTTTAACGTTTCTTTAAGTTAATTTTTTATATTATTTTTTATTTGCGTAATTTATTAAAGTCACTAATTTAACACTTTTTATTTACTTTTTTTATTATTTCTTTTTTTTTACTATATAAAATTACAGTTCGTTAACTTACTTTTTCATTTTGTTAAGGTTTTATTATTTATTTTGCTACAATTTTTGTTATTTAAACTTGTTTCAATTTATTTATTGTTTTTTTTTATTAATTTATCTTTAGTTTTTATATTTTTAAAATTCTTTTTTTTTTTATAGTTTATACATGTTTTTATTAAGTTATTTTCATTTAAAAAAAAAAAAACCTCATTCTCAAGAATTTAAATAACTAAAAATTATTATCTGGCTAGCAACGTACCCAGACTGTTTGAAATTGTATCTTTTTTTTAATTAAAAATAATCTTTTGTATTTTATTTATTTTTTAAATAAGTTTTATCTAAAATTGTTATTATTTGATTATTTTAGTTTTTTTAAATTTTATTAACTTTACTTTTGTTATATATAGTGAATATTTAATATATCATTTTGTTTTCTAATTTTGTTTTACTTGCATTATATATATATATTTTGTTTTTATTTTAATGTACTTTTTAATCTTTTAACTTCCTTATTTTCGTATAATTAGATTTAGTTTTTATCTAAATTTATTATTTTATTTTATTAAATTATTAGTTTTTTATTTTTAATTTTTTCACTATATATTTAATATTTATTTTTATTTTCTAATTTTGTTTTACTTGTGTTATATAATATTTTTTTTTTTTAATTGAAATGTACTTTTATTTTTATAACTTTATTATTTTCATATAATTAGATTTAGTTTTTATTTTATTTCTTTTAGTTCTTATATAAATATATTTGTTTTAGTTAATTCTTTTAAATTTTATTATTTTTTGTGTTTTTATCCATTTTTATATTGATTTATGGATTACAGTTTCTTTTATTATTTTATTAGTATTTATTTATTTATTTTGATTTGTTTTTTTTTTTTTTTTTTTTTTTTTTTTTGTTATTTAATAGAATATATTTTAATTAAATTTTTTTTCTTATTTTCACACATTTATTTATTATTTCTTATTTATATATCTTATATATTGTTTTACCTTATTTATTATTACTTTTAATATTTATTTTCTTTATTCTTTTTATTTTTATTTTAAAAATTAATTTTTCTTGTATTTATATCTAATTTTTCCCAATTTTTTATTTATTATTTTTTTATTTTTCTATTTATATTATTATATTACATTTTTATTATTTTTAGATTTTTTTACTATTAAATAATTTTCAGCATTTTTATTTTTTATATTATTTATGGAATTTTATTTATTTTTTTGTATTTATTTTTATTTTATTATTATTTTTTATTTTTATTTTTTTTTGTATTTATAATATTTTTAATCACTTAGTATTATTTATTATTTCTATGTACCTATATTATTTGGTTGCATTTTTATTACTTTATTTTTACGATTATTTAAATTTATTTGTTATATATTATTATTTTTAATATTTTTGTGCCAGGTTTTTGTCATTTTTATTGCATTTTTTATTTAAATACTCGTACAACAGAAAAAAATTAAAATAATAATTTTTTTATTGTTTTTCTGTATTCATACATATTAATATTTGTTTTTTTTTTCTTTATTATGGTTTTTTTTTACATTAATTTTTCTTGCTAATTTTATGACTGATTTTTCTGCCAATTAAGTGTTTTTTTTTTTGTGTGTTTGTTTCAAGTAATTGCTTAATAGCACTACTTAATACTTTTGAATATTTATTTTTCTGCTCTGTTGGCAACACCATTTTCAAAATTAATTATTGTTTGCACGAAATTTAATTTGATATTATTATTATTATTATTGAATTAATTTGTTTTAATAACCAATATTAATTCTTTGAAATGTGGTTTTCGGATTTATTTTTTGTTTTAATTCGTTTAATTGGCAGTTCATAATTACCATGGAATGTACAAAATGGATTGATTCATGGCGTACATACAAAAAAAAAGCGAAAAATTACAAAAAGTAGCGTAAATCTAAGCCTTTTAAAGCGTAAGATTAAATAAAACGCTTTAAATTCAGCGCTACTAAATACGTTAATTTGGCATCCCTCTGAGTTACATATTTCCCATAAAAACATAAAAAAAAAAAAAAAACAGTCCTCCCAGTTGGTAACGCCGGCTATTTGTTTTCTGTTTTTTACACTGCATTACACAAAACTAAACCCTGTTCGCTGTTAGAACCCTAAACAAATTTATAGAAATTATTTTTTCTTTGCTTTGTTGCTGTTACTGTTGTAATATTTTTTGTTTTTTTTTTTTTTGTTTCCATATTACGATTTTTGCATGAGTGCAAACAAGTCTACGATATTTAACTGACGAATATTTTTTTTTTTTATTTATATTTACGTCACTGAACATTTAATGTTTGGTGTAGTTGTTGTTGTTTCAATATTTGTACTAAGCTGTTGGTATTATAAAGCAACAAACAATGACCATGTTGTAGATGACGACGGCAACAACGACGACAACGATAGGCAATCAACATGCAACCACAATCAACCACAACAGGCATGCATGCAGCAGTCACCGGCACAATGCATAGGCAAGCAAAGCAGGCGGCTAAAGAATACGCTCGCTATTCATTGTACACACACCACTATTACAATATAACGTATGTATGTACATACATACATGTGTACATATACTTATGTACACCAGAGAGGACTAGGACAACAGGATAGGCTAGGGCAAGGCAGGCACATCAAAGCCTTTTATATGTTCATCATATAAAGGTAGAAGAAGAAGAAGAATTGTAAAACAAATATAAATAGGCCCATAAATGGTGTAGCAAACGTATGAATAACAACGAGCCTTCTCTTTTATAAAATACAGAAACATACACAGAAATGTAGGCAATTCGTTGGCAAACAAACGGGCACAAGCACTGGCACAGCCACTATCCCTGTGCCGTGTGCTGATAGTAGGTAAGACTAAAACGAATGGTGCCAATGCATGCATGCATGCATGCATACGTATGTTAATGAACACAAAAATTGCAAAAACAACAACGACCATAACAACAAAAGACAAAAAACAAAAAATTAAACATGAGAGGCCCTCACGCAGTGGCAATAGAGGAGAGTGTAATATTTGGAAAGCTTTGGTTTCGCTTAACAACAACACAAATACTCTCTCTACTAAAATTAACAAGAGTAAATAACAGCAACAACAACGGTTATTGGCAAAAACATTTCCTTTTTTTTTTTGTTTTTTGAACCTGAATGAATAATAAAAGAAAGACAAAACAAAACAAAAAACCCAAAAAAAAAAGAAAGAAAAAAATCACCAAAATAACAAACGAAATTTTAACGCATTCCGTCTGTCTGACTAGCCCCTAAAGGGGGCCACAAAACAGTATTTGTATACAAACAAGCATAAACAGAAACACACCAGACTCATACACACGCACGCTCCCATTCCAACCCAACTGCCATGTAAATTACAGTAAACAAAAAAGTACACACACACACACACACTCTAAAAGAGCGTAGAATATGTAAGGAGAGAGCAAGAGAGAGTGCATTTTACGTTCTGTAAATTAAATCCGTAAACAAAAGAGTAAAGTGAAAAAAAATCAGTTTTTTTTTCTCTTTTGCTTTTGTTGATTCAACAATAAAATATTGTTTGTAGTCCGTCCGCGTGATATGTGTATGTTTAATCCAATCATACCGTATCAATTTTATTTATTATTTATTTATTTTTATTTGTATTTTATTTATTTTTATTTCATTTTATTTTTTTTTGTTCACTTTTTGATGTGAGAGATATTTTTTTCTCTTTGATATTTCACTGAACTCTAAACACAACAAACAAACAAACAAACAGCGAAATGAGAACAAAAAAAATGAAACTTTTTACACACACGGAACTTGTAAAGCGACGTTTAAAACAAACATTTCGACAAATGTGAAAAAGAAGTTTAAAAAAAAAACCCGAAAACAACAACAATAATAACCGACTATAACGTTAGTACGAGTTTATCGCTGTCAAACAACATGGAACGTGAATATTTTTTTATTTTTGTTTTTTATATTTCGCCAAGTAAACTTTCCGACACAACAACGTTCAGAGAGCATGTGAGCTCACGACAACCGTTATACGCTAAATATACCAAAAAAAAACGAGCTCCACTTGCTTTCATATCACGAAACACTCTGAATATTGTGGATTTTGTAAAATGCTCAACAACCTATTTTACTTTGATTTTTCGTATTAAACACACAGATACACACGCACACACACACTCAAAACTACACTGTACATTCGACCCATAGTAACATAACAAGCATAACAAGTAAGAGAGCACAAAGTACGTACTTTATATTAACAGTAAAGAGAGAGAGAGAGAGAGAGCGACACACACATAGATAAAACAATTGTACTCTAACAGCAGAGTTGTCAACTAAGCGTTTTGTAAGAGCTGTGAAAAAACGTATAATATTTATGTTTATGAAATTAAAATTAAAAAAACGCGAAACATGCCTGTTTTTACTCTTTTTACAGTTTTTATTGAATTGATAAATTGAATTTTTACTTGTGTTAAATAATGTTCAATCGAAAGTTTCCAATTTTGAATAAAATATACCTGAACAGAGTGGCAAACAAAAACGATTTCAAAAAAATACTCGTACCTGCATAAGATTAAGGCATTCAATTTAAAATTGCTTTGAAAGATATGACATCTTTGAGTGAGTTACTCGCAAAAAAAAAATTTACTTGGTTTAATATGAGAATATGATTAAAAAAAAACCCCAGTCATCATAAATAATCTTGAGAAATATTTCGAAAGTACTTCATAGTATTTCGAAGTACCAGCATGCACTGAAAATATATCGCAAGCAATACTTAAAAAAGCGTTTAAAGGCTGCTAAAAAGCACTGAGTGTACAACAGTGCTCTCTAGACATTTGCCGAGATGCCACATGGTTAACGGTTTACTATGTAAGAACAGTGCACAATTGTGAAAAAAATTACAAAAAATAAACAAACGTTATTCGTAAGCTTACTTACTTACTTAATTGGTCATTATAACCACCACCAAAGTTGTGTGTGTCAATTTTATCCATGAGTAGAGGGACTTACAGTATAATATGCAGATCCCGAGCAACTTTTCATGGAAATTTTATTTACTCTTAGAGTTTTTGTTAGAAGACTGCTGAGAGAAAGTCGCCGAAGAAATATTTTTTTCATATTTCGTTTTGTTCGAGATGTCTGACCTGGAATTGAACCACAGGCTCGCGTCTAGTAAGACAACATATAACCTCCTAGAATACAGCGACTTGTTATAACCATATACCGAAAATCATTTATCAGACGGTCATAGCTCTCTGAATTGGCAATAATGTTGCTTCAAGGGTAATGTTTGGAAAAATACGACGTTTTAGATCATAATTCGCATCAAATGGTTACTTTTTCGTGTTAGTTTACATAAAAACTATACCTAAACTATACCTATAAAGGAAGTAGTTTTACTAAACAAAAGTACGAATCGTGGATATTGTTGCCAGGAGCAATTGAACCCGATAAAACAATGACGAACTATTTTTGTTCTTTTTCCCATAGCTGTAGGTATGATTTGAATTACTTGGGTATGTGGTAAAACTCTTGAACCAATATACTACACTATTTTATAATTAATCAACCGACCTTTGTTTGTATTTGTAAAAAAAAAAAAAAAAAAAAAAAAAAATATGAAAAAAATTTCGTACTCCTGACAATCATATTTTTTCGTCAATTTTCAAAACATCTGGCAGCCTCTTTTAATTTTTCGACACTCAGTGAGAATGCGAGAGCCCTCACAAACAGTTTACCAAAATAGAAGAAAAAAAATCTCATATTAAATAAACACAAAACAGCAGCAGCACCAACAGCAATACCAACAACAACCACAACAAAATCACAAACAAATCACATACCAATTGGTGGATTGTGGGTTGGGTTGTTTACGAGAGCGATAAGGGGGGGGATAGGAAATGAGAACATGGTTAAACAATACAATAAAATATGCAAAAATATGTGATGAGTGTTGCTGTTGCTGCTAATGCAGCTCTTTTTTTCCGAATTATTTTTTTGCATAAGAGTAGAGAGAAGAAAATTGTTGCATTTTTTTCGCGACTAATTTATGTATGTACGACTGTGTATGTGTGTGCATGCTCAATTTGTACCCCTTTGAGGGTTGCCATTAATGTTGAAAGTAAGAATTTGAATCCCTTACATACTCTAAAATAAAATCGGAACAATAATACACATTAAAGTGAATAATAAAATAAAATTTTTTAACTTTTTAATAAAAGGACGGACAATTTATAGCAAGAATTGAAAGAAAAATTCTTTGTAATTTTTTTTAAACGACAATTAAACCTGTAAGCCTCTACATACCCGGCACTATGTTATAAGAGTTCTTAGATGATCTGGAGAAATTGTCAAGCACTAAAATTGGCAGTTTGAGTTACTTCATCGGAAGCTCAAAGTGGTTTCGAGACTAACAGATAACTGGATTCCGCAATGGGCCCTATGCGGCCTAATACTATGTTCAGACATGCACTTATATTGAGTAAATCGCAATAAACGACATTATTGTTCTCAATATTTCATATAAAATGTCAATTAATTATTGCTCAATAAATTCATAAATTGTTATAATATTGGTTAAAACTTGAAATACAGCACTGTCATAAGAGATAAGGGGCTTGGTTCCTGATAATCACATATTTTTACGTGGTACTCTTATCTCTCGCAGGGCACATCCTTTTGTAGTTGATTGTCCAGTGAACCGCACAATGCATTACAGGGAAAATTCATTTATTGCCCGCACTGCTCACCTGCGGAAGTTTTTCCCGTCAGTTACGATATTACAAACACTACTCTCTCTTTCCACCTTCCTATAACGTATTTTCCTAAACCTGCACAATGCACTGCATGAGTAGGGGTCATCCCCTGAGTGCTGGTTTTACAAAAAAAAAAAAAAAAAAAAAAGCACTGTCATAAGTACGTTCAGTGAGCATATTACAATTTTCCGAACGCTTTCTATTGATATTTGACAACTCAAATATCAACAACGACAAACAAAAAACAAAAACAAAACAAAAAAACAACGAACAAAACAAAAACAATGTTGTTGAAACAACCAGCTGTTTGGTTTACCAGCTGTCAAATGAATATTGAATAAGCAGCTGAACTGCGTATATTGTTATGTCTAAACACTTAAAATATTGTAATCAATAAACCGAAAATTGACTCAATAAAAGTGCATAGTATTAGGGTGTCCAACTGTAATACGTGCTCATAAATTATATGCCCACTCAAAAAATACAGAGGCAAACTATCACAAAAGTAACAATTAAATAATTCTTCTCGAAAATTTTCATTAAGAGTACAAAAATGAAAACGCACTTAGATTTCAATAAAAAAAAAACAAAAACCTTGGCAACTCTACATGGTATTTCTCCCATTACATTTTGGCCGATGAAAACAAGATGGAAAAAAAAAACAATGCATAACAACAACAACCAGCAACAACACAAAAAATGGCAAACAATTTTACTCTCCTCACAAATACTTGCGACAACTACTCTCATCACAATGTTGGCCATGTTTTTTTTTTAAGTTTTTCGTAAGTGCGAGTAAATGATTAAAAAACAATTTTTTTTTTTTTCAATTCATGCTTAAGCATAGAAACCAACAACAACTATACGCTGAGCAGACACAAAACCCCAATAGCATACAATACAATAATCCCCCAAAAAAATACAAAGAAAGCAAAAAGAAAAGAATCTGAAAAAAATCACAACGTAGACAACACTGTAGGAAAAAAAAAGTTGATAAAAGTTTTCTTTTTTTTCTTTTTATAAGAAACAGCACTTACTTTAGTACTTAAAAAATACTTTTCTCGGTTGTTTTCTCTCTCTCTCTCTTTCTCACTTGACTTTATTTGTTTTTCTAATGAGAAAAAGGAGAAAAACAAAAAGAAATAGAAAGAGAAACCAAGACCAGTAGTAGTAAGTAGCAGTTGTGGCAGTCGTTGTAGTTTAATTTAAAATAGAATTGCATTGAATTTAAATTGAAAGAAATGAACAGCAAAGCAAAAAAAAATGAAAATAAAAGAAAAATAATAAAAAAAACTATATTCAGTACTGACTGAATCCAATATAGTTTGACATTCCAATGAAATTTATTCTACTTTAGGCAATAAAACAGCACAGAAAAAACAATGAGAGATCGAGAGAGCGGGAAGAGAGCTGAAGTAGAGAATGTACGTTTATTTAGATACGAATGGACTCTTTATGGGGACATTGTACAACAAAACAATTTGAAATATTACAACAACAACAACAACAACAACGGTATCAACTATAAACACATGCTATACGTGCATAGAGAGTGTAGCAAAAAAAAAAAATAAAAACGAAAAACAAAAAACCACAGGAGCACGTAGAATACGAATTCAGAAAAAAAAACCGAAAACTGTAAGAGAAAAAAAATATGGAAAAAAAGTTTCCAAATTCATTTGATATTCAGCATCAGTACAGCTATCAAATACGAGCATTGCAAACGTAACGAGAGCTGATATTGCCAATAAACGATGTATGAATATGCACAAGCAAGCAAGCAAGCAGGCAGGAGGCAGTCAGGCAAGAAGGCAAATAAACAGACGGACATACAGCCATCGATACAAAGCCAGTCATTTAAACACAATCCAGCACATACAGCTCAACTATGCAATAATAACTGCTGTTGCTGTTTCTGATGTGCTGTTGGTACTCCACACCACTCAGCTCAATTCCATAGTCATCGACAACTCCAAAACACGAACAAACGAACGAACAAACGACCGCCAGCCAGCCATCCATCCATCCATCCTTCGATTCATTCCAACTCACACTCACATTGCGAGTGTGCATTTATGTATGCACTTTGGAATTATAATTTACTTACGTTGTACGCTTTATGCAAGAGTATGAATATGTATGTACATATGTACGTACGTACGTACGAGAGAATGCCTGGCAAAATGTTTATGTGGCTGGATACATGGATGGTTGGTTGGTTGGTTGGATGTCTAAATGCCCGTATGGTTAAATGTGCAATAAGAGAAGAATATTCCCTGCATACCACTTGCATACCAATGAAAAGCAACTAACCATATCATACCATACCGTACCAAACCGAAACCATGCCGTCAACTAACCAACCAGCCAACCAACGAACCGACCGACCAAACGACCGATGAGCCAAACCAACAAAATGACAAAAAAAAAAAACAAACCCCAACCGAAACATCCCAATAAAACAATTTTAGCTCTTATCCCTCTGCCTCTCACGCTCTCTCTCTCTCTCTCTATCCACCATATATCTGTATAACCAAACTACTCTACACTGTTTGTTTGTTTGGCTGGCTGTCATCATTGCAGGTATTGTCAACATTGAAATTAGAAAAAATCACTGAAATAAAAAACACCAAAATAAAACGCTTTTTCCTTATTCTACTATACACATTAAATAATTACACGGGATTTTCTCTTTTCAATATTTAATCCATAACACTCGGAATCCATAATGAAAAGAATTTTTATTTTGTTTGTGTTATTTACAGGACATATTTTGGTTCATATAAAGGGTGATTTTTTAGCTATTATCTTTTTGGCAATACTGGTTTAAACAGCTCACGCACGTTTCGTGTTTTGTTTCACTGTCAAACATCTTCAGTTTGGTCTATAATTTAACCATGAATCGTCTTACAAACGAACAACGCTTGCAAATCATTGAATTTTGCATCATTGGACCGTACTTCTTCAAAGATGCTGCGAATCGTAACGTAACTGTGAATGGTGAGCGCTACCGTGAGATGATATCCAAGAGCTTGACTTGCATGACATGTAGTTTCAACAAGACGGTGCCACATGCCACACAGCACGCGTAACAATGGACTTATTGAGAGGCGAGTTCGGTGAACATTTTATTTCACGTTCGGGACCGGTCAATTGGCCGCCTAGATCGTGCGATTTAACGCCTTTAGACTATTTTTTGTGGGGCTATGTTAAAGCTTATGTCTATAGAGACAAGCGCGCTTCAATTGACGCATTGGAAGATAACATTGAAGCATTTATTCGTGATATACCGGCCGAAATGTTGGAAAGAGTATCGATTCAAATAAAGATTTCATGCATTTTTATGAATTTTATGCGCTTTTTTTTTTTTTGAAAAAATTTCCTATAGTTCTTAAAAAATCACCCCTTATTTCAGCCAAGATGATTACATTTTTCCTGCATCAAAACTACTGTGAATGAGTGAGTGAGTGTGTGAATTTGAAGTAATTTGAAATGTTAGCAACACTGCTTGCAGTACTCTGGTATTCTTTACGGTTTATTTGTTTGTCTGTCATTTTCGGTTGGTTTGTCTTATTGCCACTACACTTAACAAAATATACATACACTGCATAAATTAAAACAACAACACCAAAAACTAACAAACAAACAAGAAAAAATTGAGAAAATTTACTACATTTTAATACATGATACCCTCCTCTACATGCCACATTACCTTATACAACAAATTTAACAGCTACAAACAACACAACACAACTCACGTCAAACATTCACACAGTCAGACAGGCTGGCAAGTAGTTAAGCAAGCACAAACCAAACAACCACTTACTTATTTAGTACCTGGTGAATTAAAGCAGCAAATACAACAAATACAATAAATAAATAAATACGAAAAATGCCATATAATCACTGCTAAATCATCTAAATTAGCGGCAATCACACAAAAACATTCACACATTATTATACAAAAATAATACAGAAAACGGAATAAACAAAAAAAAAAAACCAAGAGACTACCAAACGAAAGAGTCGCACACTTTACTCTTTAGCTCTCTCCTCCACAAACCATCTCCTTTAGTTTTAATCAAATAATAATAATAATACAACTCTCTGTACTCAACTCTATAAAAGGCATAAACAAACGCACGCACACACACATGGGCCTCTATGAAAACCCCAACTTGATTTAATGTGACTATGACTCTATGACTACAAAAACAACAGCAACAATAAAACAAAATGACTATGACAACACAACCAACGAAAGTCAGCAGCAGCAGGAGAGGAGAGAGAGACAACACAAAAAGAGACAAACCAACAAATTAACAACAATAAACCAGCAAGTAGTACTAGGTAGTGGTAGTAGTAGTAGTACACATAGTAGAAGTACTCGTACTCACATCGTATAAGCAAGCAACAACAACAACAACGAAAACGACGACAATAAGTAAAAAGGAAAAAAATTTTTACAGCAGTTAACGATGATGCCAGCCAAGAGAACAAAGCAATCAAAACCCACCGTATAGAGTCTGTTAAGTTGACAGTCAAGCCAGTTTGTTTCTCAGTCAGTCAGTCAAGTCAATGAGTGCATGTGTCAAACATTTAACGAAACCAAAAAACCGACCAACTAAAGCACTCTCATGTTTAAGAGTGTACACTTTACAACTTGTAGTCACTTGAGTGTGTAAGCCAAAGGGAAGGGGGGCGAAGTAAAAAAGGAAGCTTCTAAAGGCGAATGAATTAAAAGTAGCAAGAAGCAGCATTCGTTCGTACGTACGTACGTACGTCCGTCTGTCCGTACGTCCTTCTATTTAACGTATATACTCATATTGCAATAATAAAATACTTGAGCAAGCAGCATTTATACAAGAAAAGCCAAGTTAAATACACAATACCCGGTCACATATAACATAATACACACACTTACAAAGTGTATAAACTATATGTTTGTACGGACATGCATACTCCCGGTATAAACAACATATTTAATTGAGGTGGGCCAGCTAAACATTATATTGACAATAAATGCACGCATAGATTCGAATAAAAAAAATCATTAAAAATTATGATATAATTTGCACACAGAATGTGGGAGAGGGAAAGAGAGCAAGAGTAGAAATTTTTCATTTTTCTCTTTCTCTGTGTTTTAATGCGATTATTGTTAATCGTGTAAATTTGCAATTTTATACTGAGGACCTGTGTTACAAAATTGAAAACAATGTTGCCAGAGCAGCAAAATTTAGAAATCCTTAAACAATGTTACTTATGGTGCCAAAATTTTACCATACCACGTAAAAATTACTTGCCAACCAAAAAATAACATTAAAATCGAACTGAAAAAAAAGAAAGCTGAAAACGTCACTTGTATAACTCAAGCAAGTATTATAAAACGAATATACAAAGAGAACTCTTGCCAACTTCTGATTCTTCTTCATTTTTTTCAACAACTTATTTCTTTCTATCTATTTTTTTGCCGCTGTAGTTGTTGCTGTTGTTTTTCTTAAAACATCTTTCACGGTTTCACAGTCAGCAGATTGAAGGGTTGTCGTGTGATGATATTCTCTTGTAGTCGTCTGTCTTGTAGTGTGTTCAAATGAACGAACGAACGAACGTACGACAATCGAAAGCTAAAAGGACCATAACATTGTCGTACACTTACTTACTTACTATTTTACCGTCGTCAACATCTCGTACTACTACTGTGTGTTAAAAACGTCTCTCAAACTGCAGGCAACAATCCATTGGTTTGTCCGTCCGCGTTGACTGTCTGTCCTTAAAACACAATCATTTAACTCGTACATATGTTAGTGCCTGCCTTTTTGGTTGTCTGTTAGCGTAAAATAATCGTTTTGCTGTTATCGCACACAAAGATTTCTTGTTGCCGTTTTTTTTTCTTCTTTCCTTTTCCTCTTTTTTTTTGTTTTTTTGGTTTTTTGTCTTACTCGTGTTTTTTGATTTTTTTTTTTTTTTTTGTTGGTTTCTTTAGTCAGATTTTATTGTCGGAGTTCTGGCTACAGCAGTAGCGACCGTGGAGTAGAAGAGTAAAGTTGAATTCACTGAGATGCCAGATAGAAATACAACAGATGCCGTTAAATATCTAAATTTAATACCCCGTCTTCAAATATGGAAAAATATTCATTTTTGTTTGTGGCAAATAATATGGAACACGTGAAAAATTATTCATTTACAAATCCCGGTTCCAAAGAGCAACAAGTTATCTAATTAAGCTTTCAATTTCGTTTTACTCTTTTTATTTTTGAGAAAAAACATCCTCCCATCTATGAAAAAACAAACATTTTTCAAGTCTGAATCGGAATAAAAATATATGGAAAATAAAATTATCTGGCAACCTCTGGCATTCTAGAGTAGCAAGATTATATACAATTTGCCGTATAGTCAAGTGGAGCAAATATACACCACCAACAACAACTACACTACAACAAAAAGAAATAAAAAGCCATCATCATGCACACGCACACATACTCTGACAATATAAAACACTTAAAGCAGAAAAGGCAGTCGAGTGCCTCTAATCGTTGTTGCCGCCACTGTTGTAATCGTAATAATGCGCGTAATTTAATAAATCGTAAAAAAGCTACTTGAATGAAACATGATTACTATTTATGATATGCGCACGCCGAAGCGAAAATTACCGACAACAACAACAAGAAGAAAAAAAACAAAGAAAAACAATAAAAATATAAAACGGCAACAAAAAAAAAAAAAACACACACACACACACAAGAACATTAAATACTAACAGCCACCATATAAAAATATTAACTCATAAAACTCTATGGTAGACAGGGGGAGATGAGATGAGAGCAGGGGGGATTTCATAATAGAGTAAGACTTGCACGTTAAAACTACAAGAAGAAGAAAAGGGTTCTGTAGGAGGGGAAATACTTTAGCTAGAGTGTAGATAAGTAAGAAAATTTGTGCTGGGGATAAAGAAAAATCAAGATGAGGTATGAATTTTAATGCTTACAGCTACAAAAAAAAAAAACGAAAACAAGAAAAGGAATGAACGAAAAAAAAATTATAATAAACACAGCATCCATGTTAAGATGGAAGAAAATGTTGTTGTTGCTATTGCTCTTAATGACGATGAGGTGAAAAGTGCGAAATGGATAACGATGCACACGCCAACAGTTTGAACGTATAAAGCAAAGTGTAGCAGCCTTCACTTTACAACCAACAACACAACAGTAAAACAACCACAGTCACAGCTACAGCTACAGCAACAAAGCTGAACATTTCATTTGGCAAAAAGCAAATCAACTCAACTTTATACACTTCGTCGTACACACAGAAGAGCTGCTTAACTGACAAACTGAGCGTATAATTTTTTACACAATCTTCTCACTTTTAAGAAGAAGACGAACAAAAAAAAAAATTACAACATGTGCACATAAAAAAAATATAATAAAACGGCAACAAGATGGAAACCCAATAAAAAAAAAAATAAAATCAACAACACAAACAACAAGCAACAGCAATGGCAATAAAAAGAAAAGGAACGAAAAAATAAAAAATAACCTCAACACTATGAAACCGTGCGAATAAGTGAACATGTTTTTTATGATTGTTGTGTGGTTGTTTTCGACAATTTTCAACTTTGTTCAGTTAGTTTTGTCTTTTCTACCACACAGAGTATGGAAAGCAAAAAACAACAACAATATTGTCCACATTCATACAGCGCACACACTCTCCCTGCCTCCCTGCTATCATACTCTTGTTGCCATTATTCATAACAAAACGAAAGGTTAAGGATAACAAAGAGTAAAAAGGGGTGATGGTGGTGGTGGTGGTGATGATGTTCGGAGTGGAGTGAGGTTAAGATAAAGTGTGTGAGTAATATACGGAACCAACAATATGGTTGCTGCTTCTGCTGGTTGGTATATTATACAGCTAGCCTCCGTGTAAAATTGAAATTTAATAACATTTTGTGGGGTCGTTGGAGGATTTAAACCTTAAATGTTATTACCCAAACACAAACACACACATACATATATGCTCATGCACTGCTGCCACTGCCAGTCGAGTCGAGTACCGATAAATTTTATAAAAAGGGTCGCTTTTTATTGCTCTACTCGTTGTTGTACAACATTTCAATAGAAATGTTATTAAAAGCAAACAAAGGGATTGTAAAAGCATGCCAAATCGGTGAAGAGTGATGAGAGATAAAGAGAGTGAGTCTGGTTAAAGAGTGACATGGGGTGTAAATAAAAGTTAAATGATGTTAAGAACACATCATCATCATCATACACTATGGCTTTTGTATTGAATTCAGTTCCGTGTTAACAGTACTATATAGACAGGGTGATGCGACATAAATAAAACGGATTAAGTAGAGTTCTTTGGGTCATCATAAACGTCAAATCACAGATAAAACTGTAAATCTTTAGTGTTGTTTTAAAACAAATGGCTATCGAGGTAATCTTTTCCTAATGAATTGAAAATGGAATGATTTGAGAAAGAGAGAGAGAGAGAGAGAGTAAGAGAGCGAGTAAATAAAGATTGGCCACACATTTTCACAAATTTATTGTTTACATGCATAGCTGCCAGATTTGACGATTTATCGTCATTTTGACGATTTTGTACTCGAAAAATATCATATTGACGATGTGACGACGATTTATGGCCTTATTTTGACGATTTTTAGAAATTAATAATTTATATCGTATTCTTTACTTTTGTACATTAAAAGCCATTTTAAGTTTTATATTTATTTTGCAGTTATTACTATTGCAAATTTAAGTGATGATTTTTCTGTATCTTATATCTTTTTCATCCCTTAAAAGCCAAAAAATTACAACCTCTGCACGAAGGGAGTTCCACCTACGGATAGTTCGACTAAAGAACGAATTTTGTCTGTAATGCAGTGTGCGATCTACTGGCCAATCGACCACATACGAGAAGGCAAGTGTTACGTAGGAACAAGTCCCTTATTTCGTACATACATACATAATTGGTCATTACAACCCTTCAGTCAGGATTATTGACCTAGTTTCTCACACCACTTATGTTGTGTGTGTTAATTTTATACATAAGTGGCGGGACCTACAGTTTAAAGTCGACTCCGAACGACAGATTTTTTGAGAAACTCCTCATGGCAATTTTATTTACTCTCAGAGTTTTTGCCAGAAATCTGCTGAAAGGAAATCGCCGAAGAAATACTTTTTGTATTTTGTTTTGATGTCTGGCCTTATTTCGCTCGAGCAAAATCCGTTATAATAGTGATAGAACAGTGAAACACAAACCACATTACATCGATGCTCCAATGAATCAATGGAGTTCGATACCCTACCGACATTAACGGGCAACTTCGCCCTCGCTTGTATGCGGTCGAGAAGTCTCAAAATAGACGTTGAGGCACCGGCCTATACATGAGTTGTATTCTATACTCTTTCGGATATGAGTGGTGTAAATAGTATATAAGAAGATCAGATGAAGTGAAGTATTTATTACACTCTTTTAAGAAGCTAAGGCACTGAAAAATGTGTCGGTTCTAGCGAATATCACACTGAATTTTCATGCCGATTTTGTGACGATTATTTTTACGATTTCCATTAACGTCTTTGACGATTTTGACGATTTTTTTTTTCTAATATTTGACGATTTGATGCTTTATTTATCGGGCAGCTATGTTTACATGACCAGCAATAAGCAAACACAGAGAGTGTGTTGAAAATATTTGTGCCATCAGGACTCTTTTATAACATGTTCCACTGTGTTCGTTGCAAACGTTCGTTCCAGCATGCATGGTATAGTTCACTCCCATGTATTATTGTTGTTTATCGTTGTTGTTGTCGTTATTATTGTTGTAGCTATTATTATTATTTTTTCCTTCTTTCCAGTCTTGCCGACTGCTTTAGTAGCATAAAATATTGGGGATATGTATGACAAATTGTTGATATTAGACACACACACACAAGATATACTTTACAGAGTCCTCTTTTGCCTCAGTCAGCAGCTATTGAGCCAACCAACCAACCAGCCAGTCAGTTAGTCAGTCAACCAAAGTACCAACCGAAAAAACCAATTCAACCATTCATTCCATCATCAACATTTATCGTTTGTTAGTTTCGGTTATTGTGCTCATGTTGCTTGCTGTTGACGACGACAACAAGAACAATGACGACGATGATGATGATAATGATGTTGATGATAATAACGATAATGGCAGTGTTGCTGATGGCGATAATGCAATGGCTAAGGCTATGAAAAGTATGGTGATGATGCTGTCTGTGCCTGCCGTTATTAACATACAGCTGCGGTCAAAATAATAGCACCACGTTCAAATTTTTATTAAGTCCGTTCACATCTACTAAAATGTTAGTCCAATTTAATTTAAAACTCAATAAAATATTCTTTTATGTACGTGGTTTATTATTATAAAAAAAAATAAATTGTTTTCTTTCAATAGATTAAACTTTTGTAACTACATAATTAATAAAAAAAAAACTTAAAAATTGCTCAGTCAAAATAATAGCACTTCAGGTAATTTTTTACAACAATTAGTTGTGTTACTAAAAATAAAATAAAAATAAATAAAATATTTCACAGGGATATCTTGTAGATTAATTAAAACATTTTTTCAGTATTTTGTTCGTGTCCCTTATGCGCTATTACAGCTGCGCAACGCCTTCCCACCGAATCGACCAAATGTTGACATCTTTCAACTGTAATGGAACCCCAAATTTTCTGAACAGCTTCCCAAAGGTCTTCAACACTATTTGGTTTTATCGCAGATACTCCTTTCTTTATGTCCGTCCACAGATTTTCGATGGGGTTCAAATCCGGGGATTGTGCAGGCCACTCCATCATACTGATTGAGTTCTTGCTAAACCACTTTTTTGCCATTTTGCTGGTGTATTTTGGGTCATTATCTTGCTGGAAAATCCACACCAGCGGCATTTCGTAGGAAGCATACTACGGTAACATTATTTCATCAAGGATTTTAACATATCCCGATGCATCCATGGTGGTTTTTATCCAATGTATGGGGGCTACACCTTGACATGAAAAACAGTTCCATACCATAATACTACAGTTTTTGCTGTGCTTGTATTCACTATTAAGTGGCTTGCGAACAAAGGATCTGGAACCCTTTCCACCAAGAAGAACAATTTTGGACTCATCTGTCCATAGCACGCTCCTCCACTTTTTCTTGGGTAAATTTACATGTGCTTTTGCGAACGACAGCCGTCTTGCAACATGCTTACAGGAAAGGAGCGCCACTTTTTGGGGACTACAAGCGTTAAGAGTGTTGTCTCGTAGCCTATGACGAATAGTTTACACGCTTGCCGGCACATTTGACTCTTTTTTGAGTTCCGTAGCTGGCATAAACGGATTGCTTTTAGTCCTTCGAACTAAACGTTTTAACATTAAATGTGACAAAATTCGTTTCCTACCACGGGATTCAGCTTTTGGATCATATCGCAAGGCATTTATTATCAGAACAGTCTGTCAGAACAGTCCAGCAATATTTTGATTTCGGAGTACTATTTCCCTTCGGATGACAATTTCTTTTTTATTAATACACGTTTTGCTGGCGTACAATGCTTTTCGCGACCCATTGCCATGCAATTTTGACAAAAATATTGAATAATTCAACACAAAATGCACCAACAATTGTAATTCTGTTCTTTTCAATTGTAATTTCTTTTCGTTGATACTTTTTTCACCTAATTTAAATTGACTGGTGCTATTAAATTGACTGCATGAAAAGCAAAGTGTTAATAAATGATCATTCATTACTAACTGACGATTACAAAATTTAAGAAAAAATACACGCTCTCTAATGGTGTTTTCTTTTCTACCAAAAAATGTGCATTCTGCATGTGCAAAATGCAATTTTGTGTTTGTTTCTTAAAAATGTTTCGCCCTCAAAAAGGGTGGTATGTTTTATTCTAAATAAATCGCACTTGTCAATGGTGGAGGGCATTGCATTTTATGCCCTGTATAAATCGAGAGTGCTGGTAATGCCCTGTAAAGCAGATGACTTTTGTTTATTTATAGAGCTGCCAGATGAAATTTAAAAAAAGTCGCCTGGTATCTTTATCCAATTTTGAAGTTAATTTTTTCAGTGTTTTGTGGAGTAATCTTAAGGAAACATTACATTATTAAAGATACATGGTCAGTAATTTAGAGAAATTGCAATCAGTGTTAGAACAGTGCTGAAAAAAATTTTTTTTTGGTTATAAAAAACAGCGCTCAAAAAATGAAATCGAAAATTTAGCTATCTGGCAACACCTTTCTCATATTTACATATTTTATTGAAAACAAATCGATAAATACAACATATTTTTAAATCTAAAACCTTAACGTTAATAAATATAAAACATTTAATACGTACAAAACACTTTTTTTAAATGAATTTTAAATATTATTATTTACATTGAACGACTTTTGAACAAATTGCCATTTCCTCATTCATTTTCTTAATAAGTGGTAAACACAGGGCATACCCTTTTTTAATATTTGTGTTATGTTCTTCTCAAATAAAAAATTACATTACAACAGGGTTGGTCAGAAATTTTTTTAATGCACCTTGTAAGAGGGTGACATTTTCTTTGTAGAAAAGAAAACACCATAAGAGAACACAAAATATGGAACTGTTTTTTTTACACTGAGAAAAAAATAATATTAAACTGGTAAAATTTTTACGGCTTTCGAAACAGATTATTGTAACTGGTGCTATTATATTTACCGGCACTGTATATCTCTCTCTTTCTCTCTCTACGTATCTGATTTTTGTGTTGCTTTTATTTTTGGCTTTAAGGTTTGGATATTATTTCTTTTTTTTTTTCATTTATTATTTCATTTGATGTTTTTTTTTTTCAATTTTTTTGTTCTGAAAAAATTTTCAATTTTGATGTACCTTTTTTGTTAAAAACGATGCCATACACACAAAACACTATGGGCTATGTTGGGCTGGCAGGATTAAAAAGTACTGAGTTTATCTCAGTAAGAGCTTACAATAACGGTTTATAAAAATTAATTGAAAATCGCATAACGAAATAAATTCCAAAAGATTTTCGTTTTTTTTTTTTCATGGATGTGTGAACCATTGTGCAACCAATAACCGAACCATCATATGAACAACAACGGTAAGCATTAGTAGATTTCTGTTCATCGGCTTTTGGGAAACTGTATGGAAAAAAAAAGAACCCAATCGGAAATTTTTACAATGTTTTGTTGGACAAAAGAGATTTCCAAAAATAACTTTCGACTTCAGCTTACTGATGAGGTGGTATATTGCGAAGAATGTCAATTTGATGCCACCGAATACAATTGTTTTTGGATATTGTCTTTATGAAGAAAGGAAAATGCTTAAAGTGTTAAACAATACAAAACTATCATCAGTTGTATACGTAAGACCCGATCAGATGTGAGTCCATTGAACTCAGAAAAGTGCGCATTTTCAGAGAAGATATGAATTAACACCGATTTTTAACGACCATCCCACTCAGTTTCACATCCATACATAAGGTAACATACATAATTGGTCATTACAACCCTTCAGTCGGTCTTATGGACCTAGTTTCTCACACCACTAATGTTGTGTAAGCTAATTTTATACATAACTGGTTCCAGTTTAAAGCTATTTCCGAATGACATATTTTTCAGAAGCTTTTCATGGCAAATTTTATTTACTTTTAAGAGTTTTTGCCAGAAATCTGCTGAGAGGAAGTCGCCCTAGAAATATTTTTTCATATTTCGTTTAGTTGGAGATGTCTGACCTGGGGTTTGAAACGTGGTCTTACGTCTAATAAGCCAACACACTACCTACTACACCATGCCACCATTCATATCCACTAATATTATTCTCTGTTTATCATCAATTAGCTTTCGAGGTTAGTAACAGGGGTCTACCGATTCTCAAGTCACCAAAAGTCATACTTAATACTTGTACAACGTTAATGTGAGTGTGTCATAAGAAAGGAAACAGCGAAAGACATTTTTAGGGATTCTCTATACAGATTGAGGTACCCTACAGAGATCAACAATGAATCGTTTTTTCGCTACTCATAAGCACTTATGAAATTTTTAATATAAGTGAGTCAACAATATTGAAATTTTACTATGTACTCTGATTCGATTCATACTCACACTACAAAATTGATTTATAAGTACAGGTTGCAATGAATATGCGTACAACGTTGACATCAAACTTATGCCATTCGAAATAAAGAGTGATTTTTTAGCTATTATCTTTTTGGCAACACTGGTTTAAACAGCTCACGCACGTTTCGTGTTTTGTTTCACTGTCAAACATCTTCAGTTTGGTCTATAATTTCACCATGAATCGTCTTACAAACGAAAAACCCTTGCAAATCATTGAATTTTATTATCAAAATACGTGCTCTGTTAAGAAAGTTCATCGCGCGCTTCTTCCATTTTATGGTCAGTTTAATCGACCCACTGAAGCGGCTATTCGGGCTCATGTGACTAACTTTTTTTTTTGCCCAAAATACAAGAGCTTGGCTTGCATGACATGTGGTTTCAACAAGACGGTGCCACATGCCACACAGCACGCGTAACAATGGGCTTATTGAGAGGCGAGTTCGGTGAACATTTTATTTCACGTTCGGGACGGGTCAATTGGCCGCCTAGATCGTGCGATTTAACGCCTTTAGACTATTTTTTGTGGGGCTATGTTAAAGCTCATGTCTATACAGACAAGCCCGCTTCAATTGACGCATTGGAAGACAACATTGAAGCATTTATTCGTGAGATGCCGGCCGAAATGGATGCGATGGATGGACCATTTGAGGCGCAGTCGCGGTCAACATTTGCATGAAATAATCTTCAAACATTAAATTATATGGACCGTACTATCGATTCAAATAAAGATTTCATGCATTGTTCTGAATTTTATGCGCTTTTTTTTGAAAAATTTTCCTATAGCTCTTAAAAAATCACCCATTATGTTTAATTAATAAGCCAAGCCTACCCCTGTAGATTCATAACTTTAGAGCAGCAAGCAGATCAAACACACAACTTTCTAGTGAGTATTTTAGTGTTCGTATGCGATTCGTACTTATTTTGTGATTCGTGTATCTGTTGAGTTATGGAGAGTCGATATCAACAACATCATACGTGTTGTTAAGTATGAATATGATGAGTGGTTCAAACTTTGAGTATGAATAGAGGTTCCATGATATTAAAATAAGTATGAATGTGTATAGGTATCAGAAATTATCCAACAAATTCCACTACATTAAGTTTGCTTGCGGTCACTAATTTCAATGCCTATTCGCTGGTATCAGAAATTATGAGTATGATTCGATTTTACTCATCTTTTTGAATACTCATTGCTGATCTCTGGTCCGAATAGTATCCTCAAGTTTGCTAGGGCTGGTCTGGACGGCGAAAAACATTGTTGGAGATTCCCTATACAGATTGGAAGGCAGTAGAAAAGATCGATTATAGTAGTCAAAGACCATAGTACTCTAGAGCAGCGGTCGGGGAACTTTTTTAATCATTACCCCAAAATATTTTTGTGTAACTTGATATTACCCCATGGCGAAGAGCAAAAAAAAAACGAAATCGCCTTTTTTAGGCATCTATCATATTGTTACGCAGATCGAAACGACCTAATATCGTTTCACATAAAGACAATAAACAAAAGCTACAAGCTACACTAACACATATGTACATCGAACCATACATAAACTAACAATAACATCAGTATGAGTATGAGAGGAGATGGATAATGCAAACGCAACATAAGCGAACGCAACAAGAGGCAATGTGTAAACAATACACAAATACATCGAACATCTTCCAAATTAACCAACAACAACAGGCATGAGAGCAAAAGGGATAGACAAATAAGCAAGCGACACAACAAGCAATGCAGTCGCCATAAAAATTACGAGAATGCGAAACCGCGAACATTCTTCTTCAAGGACGTTCGATGTACTGTTCGTGTTGGACTATAAAAGGGCAAGACAAAGCAGACGAGCAAGTGAGTTGTAATTGAGTCCGTCTTGAGTGAAGTTGCGTGTGAACTAAATAGTCTTGTTTGAAGATATCGGTTGCGAGCATTAGTTGTGTGTGAATAATAGCAAGTAATTATTGTTGCATCGGTTAAGTGTGAACAGTGGCATATAAGAAAGTGTGGACAATAAAGAGAGTTTAATTAAAATAAGACACATATTTGTTTTTACTTGGTTTGCAATCAACGAACTCATATTTAAACGTTTTTAAAAAGGTAAAAACGTAACAATATTATAGCCCCCCATTGATAACTGACAGTACGTGTATCAAGATCTGGAAAGTAATCTGAAAACCGCTTTCTGAGTTTAATAAGATGTCTTACAATTGTATCCTTGATAATTTCGATTTCAGTTTTGAGACTCCATACTCGATTTAGTACATTTCCGCAAGAGAGCCACCTTACTTCTGTATAATAAAGTAGGTCCGTATATTGAACTTCATCGTCCTGGCATAATTCACGAAATAGCCGCGTGTTTAGTGCATTTCCCTTGATAAAATTTACAATCTTGATGACATCGTTCATTCTAAACGTATAAAAAAGGTAAAAAACGTAACAATATTTTTACTTACAAAAGTTTCATTTTTACCCCATTTGGGGTAATTTACCCCGGTTCCCCGATCGCTGCTCTAGAGAATCGATCAACAATAATGATTCAAATGAATTCTCGAAATTCCTTCTATGTTTCTCAAGAAGTTATACACAGAATAATTGGAATAGATAAGACATTCCAGTCCCCCCCTGTTTGCTGAAATAAATTTCTTTATTTTTTGCAACATTTTCTTAAGTGTTTTCCCCTTTACGTTTTATTATTGAAATTTTCCAATTGGGTTCGTGGAGAATGCTTTACCAAATGTAAATGGGAATGTGAATGTAAATGAACGTAACGAAAATGAAAATATTTTTGAATGTAAAAATCTGAAGAGAGTTTTTTCTTTAATTTTTTTTTTTTTTTTTTTTTTTTGTAATTTTTTCCTTTCATTTTCTGAAAAATCAGGATACAATAGGGAAAGATTGTAATATGGATTCACAATATATGGATGGGATGGGATGGTATGGTATGCTGCCTGCTTCTAGCATTCTGGCAATGCGGTAGAATATATACATAAATGTGGAATGTTGTGTGCTGGACAGGCAGACAGACAGACACACACATACGAGACAGACACACAGACGGATAGAAATTCAAGCATATTGTTATTGTTGGCTGTTGAGAAATGCTGTTGTACACAGAAAAATGTACCCAACGTTGTATCAGCAAATGTAAATCAGAAATTGTGGAGTGGTTGGTAGGTTGGTTGGTTGGTTGAGTGGTTGCTTGTAACGGACTTGATTGTAACCAGAGAGAATAGAGAGTTTTGGTATGCTGTTGCACACTTGATGGTTACGAGCTGCTGGCTGGTTGCTGACTGACTGCTTGGTTGCTTGTGCCTGTCAGTAGAGAGTGAGATGGGAAGGAAATTACAATAAACGTACCGACAGACAGACAGACGGACAGACAAAAACGAATTCGAAACGTACCGAAATACCCATATTAATATCTCAAGAGGAATTGGAAAATTTTATTATTATTTTAGCAACAAACATAATCGTCAAGTACATTCATACATACATATGTATGTACATATTGAATATCAATTGCTTGCTTTCCTTTCCTTTGCTTTATTTTTGGGGAGATGTGAATGGAGCAAGCAGGCATTCTCTATTCATACTCTGACTATTCGGATTGATTTTGACTCGCAAGCCAAGTGTTGAGGGACTGGGGTGGTGGTGGTGGGAATGAATATAAATATGTTGTTAGTTTGGCTTTATGATTAGGATGAGTATGTAAATGATGATGATGATGCGAATGTGAATGTCGATTGTAATGGTTGAATGGTTGTTTAAATAGTACATCTCTATTACATTACATTACAATACATTACAGGGTGTAGAGAATAAAATAGAGTCGTGCAAACATTCATATGCCACACCATCGACATCATCAGCACAATACAGCACATCACATCACATCACCCGTTCTACACCCCCTGGCCAAAAAGCAAAACATAGCATTATAGAGGATTACTATCATGCACCCGTTCGTCGTACTGGCTGTGGCACTGGGTACAATGAATGACTAACTGTGTGTTATAAAATCATATTAATATTTGATTAGCTTGTTGTACTACGTATCCCATTTTCATTTGAACTACATGCCAGCCATGTAGCCATGTATGCTACAAAATAAGTGACTGGAATATGTTGTACATTAACGTGAGAGTACGTGCCTGCCTGTTTGTCTGCTTGCATGGCATCTGAACCCTGAATGTATGTTCACGAGATGCCGTTTTTGTTCACAAGGGGAGTTTAATTTTTTCTTTTTTTTTTTCTGTGTGTGTAAATTGAAGGAGGAGGAGTGTTGCTTGTATTTTTTTTTTTTTTTTCTGTTTTTTGGTTTAAGGCAAGGTAATGTTAATCCATGTCGGGTTCAAAATGTTTCAACAAAAAATAAACTTGTCAAAAACGGAGGAGAAAAAAAAAACCAATTCGAAACATGAGATATAAACGAGGGGCAAATAAAAAAAAAAAACAAAAAAAAGAAAGAAAAAAAGCACTGACAAGACCCCATGCTGGGGCCATTTAGAAGCATTAACAGTATGACTATAACTGCTGTTGCTGCTCCATTACCATCAACAATACACAACAAATATATACGTTCGTACACTGGGGGAAATTCAATTAAAGTCTGCCGCTCAAAACACACACAATTTCACAAAATTAAATCTTCTTATTAAAAGAAAAGCAAAAAAGGAGTAGAAAGAGGAGAATGAATGAAACTGAAAAAGGGTGTAATTAGTAAAAAGTTCCAGATTTCCTACAATTTACAAAGGAATTAATAAATCACAAAGCATGTGGTGGCAGCCTTATGTGTTTAGAATAAGCATAAGCATGACTCCAACAAATTCCACTACATTAGGTTTGCTTGAGGTCAGTAATTTCAATGCCTATTCGCTGTTGTTTTTCGCCATTACAACACTTTAGCCAGCAGGATTACAACCTAGCTTCTTACACCACCCATGTTGTGTGTGTTAATTACAGCTCAGACACCTCGAACAATACAAAATATGGAAAAAAAATATATTTCTTTCAGCGTCTTCTTCTCAACAGACTCCTTGCAAAAACATAACATAACATAATTGGTCATTACAACCCTTTAGTCAGGATTTCGACCTAGCTTCTCACACCACTTATGTTGTGTGCGTTAATTTTTATACATGAGTGGCGGAACCACCAGTTTAAAGTCGACTCCGAACGACAGATTTTTTGAGAAGCTCTTCATGTCAATTTTATTTGACAGTTTTTGCCAGAAATCTGCTGAGAGGCAGTTGCCGAAGAAATATTTTTTATATTTCGTTTTGATGCCTGACCTGGGATACGAACCCGCGCTTTACGTCTAATAAGCCAACACACTACCTACTAGACTACGGCGACTACAAAACTCTTAATAAAATTGCCATGAAAAAGCTTCTCAAAAAACTGTCGCTCAAAGTTTACTTTAAACTGCAGGCCCTGCCACTCATTTATAAAATTAACACACGTAACATGGGTGATGTGAGAATCTTGTAATCTTGTTGTACTGGATTTAACCAATAAATAAATAAATAAATAATCCTGACTAAAGGTTGTAACTTTGACTAAAGTAATGACCAGATCTCTGGGCAATGAGTATTCAAAAAGATGAGTAGAATCGAATCAATACTCATTAATTTCTAATACTTATACGCATTCATACTTATTTTAATATCATGGAACGAACCTCTACTGATATTCAAAGTTTGAACCACTCATCATATTCATACTTAACAACACGTATGATGTTGCTGATTTCGACTCTTCATAACTCAACATATACACGAATCACAAAATAAGTATGATTCGCGTACGAACACTAAAATAAAGGGTGATTTTTTAGTTATTATCTTTTTGGCAACACTGGTTTAAACAGCTCACGCACGTTTCGTGTTTTGTTTCACTGTCAAACATCTTCAGTTTGGTCTATAATTTTACCATGAGTCGTCTTACAAACGAACAACGCTTGCAAATCATTGAATTTGGCATCATTGGACCGTACTCCTTCAAAGATGCTGCGAATCGTAACGTAATTGTGAATAGTGAGCGCTACCGTGAGATGATATCTAACTTTTTTTTTTGCCCAAAATGCAAGAGCTTGACTTGCATGACATGTGGTTTCAACAAGACGGTGCCACATGCAACACAGCACGCGTAACAATGGACTTATTGAGAGGCGAGTTCGGTGAACATTTTATTTTACGTTCGGGACCGGTCTAGGCGGCCAATTGCCTAGATCGTGCGATTTAACGCCTTTAGACTATTTTTTGTGGGGCTATGTTAAAGCTCATGTCTATACAGACAAGCCCGCTTCAATTGACGCATTGGAAGACAACATTGAAGCATTTATTCGTGAGATACCGGCCGAAATGTTGGAAAGAGTATGCCAAAATTGGACTAAGCGGATGGACCATTTGAGGCGCAGTCGCGGTCAACATTTGCATGAAATAATCTTCAAACATTAAATTATATGGACCGTACTATCGATTCAAATAAAGATTTCATGCATTTTTCTGAATTTTATATGTTTTTTTTTTTTTTGTAAAATTTTCCTATAGCTCTTAAAAAATCACCCCTTAAATCAACGTTGTGGTGAGTATGAATGAATCAGAGCAGAGAAGTTAAATTTCAAAATTTCATGAGTGCTTATGAGTAGCGAAAAGACGATTCATTGCTGATCTCTGTTATTGACCAATTAAATTAACTAAGTAAGACCGAATTACCATAACTGACCGAATGACTGACGGTTGGTAAACGATTTTCTTCTTGAGTTACTGAGTCTTGAGCATTGTTGTTTGCAGTCGAAAAAAGCAAATGTTGATATGGCTCGGAGGCCCTAATTTCCAAACAATACCCGGAATTCTTTTTACGAGCTTTATAAAGTATCATGTTTGCCACAATAAACTCCTCAAAACATTCTAAAAGTATGAAAGGAGCAGAGTGAAACATTAAGGAAAAAACATGACAATTTGAAGAGCGTTTTATTCGAATTACCCACAGTATTGTATGCCCATACAACACACCATGACACAAAGCCCACATTCGTTTAGTAACCACCAAAGGACTACAGCAGAGTTGTTGGAAAATTTACGGGAGAAAAAAAAAAAAAAAAAAAAAAAAAAACTGATACAGACTTAATGTTCCTGCAGCTTAGCTGCTACAAGGATAGATGATGGTTGGTTTGGTGAGTTGGTGATGCTATAGGACGGACGAAAGGACGGACGGCTTGAATGGATGGTTGGATGGTTCGTTGGTTGGTTGGGCTGACTAGATAAATATGATTTCTAGAGTTTGTGGGTATACAACTAATAAAAACGTTATACAAACTGTAGACAAGCAGCAGCTAACAGATCCAGGCTGTGGTTGACTGCTTGAATAGCATAACAGGCAGGCAGGCTGGCAGTCAGGCAGACAGACAGGCAGTCAGGCACACATAGGCTGGCTGGTTGGTTTACAAGCTATGGATGCCTGACTGGATAAAGAGAAGTTATAGGTTGGCATGAAGGCATGGGTACACAACAAAGCTGGTGTAATATTTTCTATTAGCACTGGGTACAGAACAACACCAACATCAACAACAACAACAATAAACGAAGAAGAAGCAACAAAAGAAAAAAAAACTTAAAAGGCCAACACAAACATTACGGTATGGCACGTCAACAGGCATCACCATCACCACACACAATACAAACACTTAAAATAGTCATACACACACACACACACACACACAGGGATATATTTACTGCATTTACTTACAAAATTAATCTGTATACATACACACTCATACACACACACACGCGGGGAGAGTAATGGCAAGAGAAATTATCCAAGTTTTCATTACATGCCTTAGAAGAGAGAGCAAAAAAAAAAACGAAAATGAAAACAAAAGACTCTCTTATGCTGGCATTTTAATATGCACAACCACAGCAACACCAAACGAAAAAAGGAGAAGAAAAATTCTGATGGCATGCGACAATAAAACCAGGAAGACAGAATATTAAGCATAGAAAAGGAACCAACAAAGCAACAACAACAAAGCATATATATTTTCTCTGTTAAGGATCTACTCAAAAACAAAACAAAAACAAACAAAAAAAAAAAAAGAAAGTAAAGGAAAAAGTTTACACTGCGCGAGAATGGCAAAGAAATCAGATTCACGAGATAACGTTAGCAATTGAAAAGAATAGGAAAGAGGAACAGGAAGAGAAAGAGAAAAAAAAAGAACAAAAAAGTAGAAGATAACTTTTAGCAGAGAAAGTGAAGATAATAACCCGTTCTATTGACCTCAACTTTAACACTAAAGCTCTATTAATATTTAATTGGATGACGGCTATGCCTGGCTTCAGTTTATCTGAGGGCGCTGTGACAACTGGGTACAAGTGGTACAAGTATCGGGCATTATGGGGTGATTATGGTTATCATATTCGACCTAATGCGCAACCAATTGGCAAGATTATAAAGAAATTTGAAGAGAAAACGTTACTGATGTGGCTAATTAGGTCAACAATGGAGTTGAAGTCGCCGTAGTCTAGTAGGTAGTATGTTGGCTTATTTGACGTAAAGCCAGGGTTCGAGCCCCAGGCCAGACATCAAAACAAAATACAAAAAATATTTCTTCGGCGATTTCTTCTCAGCAGATTTCTGGCAAAAACTCTGAGAGTAAAATAAAATTGCCATGAAAAGTTTCTCAAAAAATCTGTCGTTCGGAGTCAGTCGACTTTAAACTGTAGGTCTCGCCACTTATGTATAAAATTAACACACACAATATAAGTGGTGTGAGAACTAGGTCAATAATCCTGACTGAAGGGTCGTAATGACCAATTATGTATGTATGGCGTTCGTAGAACCCAGAAGTGATTGCAACAGGAAAAAGTAACCGTTTGATGTGAATTATGGTCTAAAGCGCCATATTTATCCAAACATTGCCCTTAAAGAAGCGTTATTGCCAATTCAGAGCGCTATGAGCGTCTGATAAGCGACTTTCGGTATTTGGTTACAACAAGACAAGGAGCCCCCGTAGTATAGTAGGTATAATCTGACCCCAGGTCAAACATTTCGAACAAAAACGAAATTTGAAAAAAAATATTTCTTTGGCGCAACTTCCTCTAAAAAGTCTTCTGGCAAAAATTCTGAGAGCAAATAAAATTGCCAAGAAGAGTTTTTTAAAAAATCTGGCGTTCGGAAAAGACATTAAACTGTAGGTTCCGGCACTCCCGGATAAAATTAACACACGCAACATGGGTGATGTCAGAAGCTAGGTTGTAATCCTGACTAACGCAGTGTAATGACCAATTAAGTGAAGTAACTAAGGTTACAACAGGACGGTATCGTGAGCCACAAAACTTAATCGATTACCAGAAGAAGTAATTTCACGGTTTTGGCGACTTCAATGAAACATCATGGTTACGCGATTAAACGCCTTTAGTCTTTTTTTTCAGCACTACTTCAAGGATCATGTCTATACGGAAATGAAATACCGCCGGAAAAATGGTCGAAAATTAACTCACGAGGATCGACATGACAGCACGGCAAGGTCCAAGATGTATTGTAATGGAATAAAACTTACTTGCTTATTTAATTGGCCATAACAACCCGATTAATGGATTTCGGCCTGCCGAAATCATAACTTTATATGTGAAAAAGGAGTACCCAATAATGGGTTAAACCAACAAATGACAAATGTTTTGTATTTTTAAATTATTTTCCTTCCAAAGACAACAGCAATTATTTAAAAAACGATTTAAAAAAAATAAATTCAATTAAATTGAAATTCCTTTAAAATGGCCACAATTTTTTGTTATCCACTGTAAACAAACAACATACAAAAAAAAAAATTCACCAGAAATATCTCTAATGTAAGCACTGACTGACTGACTGTATAAGCAACAGCAAATATTGCAACAAAATTTGTTGTTTTTTTTTTCTTCTGCAACTCTTCTAAAGGAATAACAAGAAATGAGAAAAAAAAAAAAGAAACTCTTAAAAGAGCAGTAAAATACTGACTGTATAAAAAGCAAACAGCAACAACTACAGCGTAAAAGAAACTGACTGGCAGACAGACTAGCAGCAGTTTGACTAACTGCTCGTACGACATTTGTAAGACTTTGTACAAGCAATAAAAGCAAACAGTCGTGAAAGGGGGGGGGGGGGGGGGGGTTTGTATATCAAACCACTATCGTGGCAAAGGAAACAGAAATTGAAAGAAGAAAAAAAAAAAAAAGCGAAAATAAAGTGCCAAGCCAGCAAACAAATTGTCTGTAAAATGTTCACAACACAACACAGAGTTGCAAAAAAACGTACAACACATAAACGTACAAACATACAGCCAGTGTATACCACCTTATGAAGGAAAAAATAAAAATAAATACAAAAAAAAAGGAAAGAATAAAACTGAAATATGAAATTAAAAAAAAAAAGGGCGCCACTCCCTTCAAAACACCTTCTCTATAAAAGTAAACCGCTGTTTAAGGAAAAACGGCACTAAAATAATGGTTATAAAGAAGTGTATGACAAGTTGTTTTTTTATGTTTTTTTGTTTTTATTGTTTCTGCCCCTACAACACTTCCGCTCTCCACGCTATACACATTGAAATTTAATGTTTTCTTTGTAAAACAAACAGAGGCGTATGTTCAAAAGTATTGCCAAGGAAAAAAAAAATTACGATCAATTGGAAAATTGTAAACAAGTATTCCTTAGTGACACTAACTTCTTTTCAACAATCATCTTATAAGTGGAGGAGTCATAAATTGTAATTTCTAAAACATGACTCCTATAAACAATCTTTTTTTTTTTTTTGACCGACACCACTGTCTAGTGTGAACATTTCTTTGACTTTTCATACTCTTTGAAATTTTTATATAGAAATGCATGCCAAAGACGACGAAATCCCTCTTAAAACTCATAAATTGTCAACAAAAGTTTTTATACTCACACACACACACAGCCAGACACACGAACAAATAGATTTTCTCTTTTTTTTTTTTGGGAAAAGACGAGGAGTAAGCGAAGAGAGAGGAGAAAGCAATGTTGAGCACAGACACTTTAAAGAAACATGTTTTTTTTTATTTGTTTCGTTTATTTTTACAACATTTTTTACAACCAAAATATAAAAAAAAGACACGACATGAAAAAATGTTATAAAAACGAAATAACAGCAAGAGTAAACACATACACACGCACGCATCATACCTACATACATGCATGCTTATTTAGGAAAACGTTACAAAAAGTGTAGAAAAAAAAAACATAAAATAAAATTTTTATTTGTGTTACCCTCTTCTCATCCTATCCCTGTGTACGCCACACAAAAAACTGAATTGACACTTTTTTTTTTTTTTGACTCAACAACCGTGTAAATGACAACACAAATCCATCGTGTATTCCGACCGACCAATCAACCCAACCAACCAGCCAAACAATCAACCAAGCAAATAACAACAACAATTATAATATTAACAGCGTTAATAACAACAAATCTTTTTTAAGTAAAGTGTAAAGAAGAAAAAAAACACACAAGAATAAAAAATAAATTAAATACGAGCAAAAGAGAAGAAAAAAAAAAAATAAAGAAAAAAAGGAAAAACAAATTACAAATAATCCATGTAAAAGCTTAACTCTTTTGTCTGCTAATTTATCGTTTAATTTGCATGTGAACGATGAAACACGGACAGACGGACGGACGGACGGACGGATTGACGTACATACATACATACAGCACGACTATAATGACGACGAACGTGTAATTTACTAATTTGCACTTAATGTGCGCGAATTAACCTTTTTTTTTTCATTATTATTTTCGTGTTGCTGTTGTTGTTGTTGTTGTCGGTTTTTCTATAACGAAAACAACAGCAGCGACAGCATGGCATATAACAAATTGAATTTTAGCACAAATGAATAAAAAAGAAATAAATTAAATGAGAGAAGCAAAAAAACACGATAAAAAAAATACAAATAATATAAGGTGACAACACAATAAAAACAACAACAAATACAATAAAAAATTTATAAAAAAAAACCGTTTCAAGTGAGTGAGTAAGTAAAGTAGCGTGTTTTTTATAATTGAGACGAAAAAAGAAACAAACAAAAAAAAAAAAAAACGAACGACATTTGTAATGCAATATTTTATTAATTAACCCTTGAAACACCAGCAATGCCATCCATCCACACATCCACACACACAAACACCACTGAAACTTAATTGCTCTTTTTCAAGTAAGCTGGTTAAGAGCGAGAGAGAGAGAGAGGGAAGATTTTTATTAATTCTCATACTTAATTGCTTTATAATTAAATTGAGATATTTAAGGAGGCGACGAAAAGAAAGGCAAAAAAAACATTTTTTTTGTTTTGTTTTTAAAATTAAACTGAGAAAAATTTCAATTAAAATTTAATAAGAAATACAAATTTCAAGAAATTAACAGAGAAATGTCTTTTAAAATAATGCAAGTTAAGACTGTTCCTTGAAAGTAGGCCGATACAGACATTAAGCCAGAATTAGCCGTACGTTCAGGCAACGTAACGAATCATACATTCGTTTAAAACATACGAAAATAATGCAAATACATAATGATATTATATTACGGTTGTATAATCGTTCTCATTGCCTTGAATATGTTGGAACGTACGTTCCGTTGCATTCTGTAAACGTTCGTCTAATTCTAGCTTTACCAACAACCAGATCTGTTATCGAAATATCTATGAACATTGTTTATGGCTTCTCTGAAACTATTTCAGATCAGCGAAGTACATAATATTTTAGTTTCGGTGTTTGTTCTCCTGTAATTTTGATATCACTTGCACACGGACTTTGTTCTGGCACTAATGTTCAGCTTTCGAGAACAGAATTATAATTGGGTCCTTTCACTCACATTCTCGAATTCCGGTAGCTTGTTTGGTAAAGTTTTCAAGCATTATAGTCCGCACTATTTGTTCTTTTTTTTATAAAAAAGAAAAAGATTTTTTTAGATTTTAATCCGAACATCACACATCATTGTTGTCTACATAGGCGATCTTTTAACTTCCGCCAGAAATCTATAACAGGCTTTACGCATTCCCAACCATGGTCTCTTTTGCCTTCTTTAATATAGAAAAGACCGGTTGCTTTCCAAAGACTTTTAGCTACGATTTAAGTATCTTGAGATATCGGAGAATCAATACATGTAAGATTTAGTATTAAGAACTAGTAGGACAATGTGATTTGAATGTATTTCGTACAATTTTTTTTCAAGTCTTGAACTAGAAATGCTGCTAAAACAACATCTAAGAGAACAATGAATTTGTAAAGTGAAGACCTGTATGGCCTGGACTGTACACTTTTAGACTTTCAGACTTTTAGCAATTTAATAATAGTTTGATGTGACACCATCGAACAGTCAGTTGTCGATTAAAAGATACATTTCTCTAGGGATCTTTAAAAGCTTTTGTAACAGCAAAGTTCTCTACGAGTTTTGACAATTTCTCGTATACCTAACACAAGCCTTCAGTTAGGATTACTACCTAGCTTCTAACACCACTTATGCTGTCATGTATAAAGAGTGGCAGGACCTACAGTTTAAAGTCGATCCCGAATGACAGATTTTGTTGAGAAACTTTTTCATGGCAATTTTTTTTACACCCAAAGTTTTTTGCCAGAAATCTGCTTAGAGAAGGTTGCCGAAAAAATATTTTTTTCCTTTTGTTGGAGATGTCTGACCTGTGGTTTGAACTGAAGCCTTACGCCTAATAAGGGGTGATTTTTAAGAGCTATAGGAAAATTTTTCAAAACTAAACACATAAAATTCAGAAAAATGCATGAAATCTTTATTTGAATCGATAGTACGGTCCATATAATTTAATGTTTGAAGATTATTTCATGCAAATGTTGACCGCGACTGCGCCACAAATGGTCCATCCGCTTAGTAAAATTTTGGCATAATCTTTCCAACATTTCGGCCGGTATCTCACGAATAAATGCTTCAATGTTGTCTTCCAATGCGTCAATTGAAGCGGGCTTGTCTGTATAGACATGAGCTTTAACATAGCCCCACAAAAAATAGTCTAAAGGCGTTAAATCGCACGATCTAGGCGGCCAATTGACCGGTCCCGAACGTGAAATAAAATGTTCACCGAACTCGCCTCTCAATAAGTCCATTGTTACGCGTGCTGTGTGGCATGTGGCACCGTTTTGTTGAAACCACATGTCATGCAAGTCAAGCTCTTGCATTTTGGGCAAAAAAAAAGTTGGATATCATCTCTCGGTAGCGCTCACCATTCACAGTTACGTTACGATTCGCAGCATCTTTGAAGAAGTACGGTCCAATGATGCCAAATTCAATGATTTGTAAGCGTTGTTCGTTTGTAAGACGATTCATGGTTAAATTATAGACCAAACTGAAGATGTTTGACAGTGAAACGAAACGTGCGTGAGCTGTTTAAACCAGTGTTGCCAAAAAGATAATAGCTAAAAAATCACCCTTTATTAAGAGTGGCAGGACCTACAATTTAAAGTCGATCCCGAATGACAGATTTTGTTGAGAAACTTTTTCATGGCAATTTTTTTTTTACTCTCTAACTTTTTTGCCAGAAATCTGCTTAGAGAAGGTTGCCGAAGAAATATTTTTTTCATTTTGTTGGAGATGTCTGACCTGGGGTTTGAACTGAAGCCTCACGCCTAATAGGTCAATACACTATCTAGTAGACTACGGTGACGTATGTGTAATATAGAATTCAAATCTAAACATTATTCGCATTTCACTTAACCTATGTATGTACGAGTATATTGAACTGAGGCCTCACGTCTAATAGGCCAACATACTACCTAATAGACTACGGCGACGTATGTGGAATATAAAATTCAAATCTAAACATCATTGGGACTTCATTTAACCTATATTGTTTTTAATGTTGACTATGTATTAAGGATTCAATAAGAAGGTAAAAATAATAGGACAGCAAGAGGCCCGTTTAAAAAAATAAATTACAAAAAAAAAAAAAATCAATCACAATTTTAAAAACAAAATCAATCACTTTCCTCCTCCTTTGGTAACACAGCTCTGCATGGGTTTTGCAAACAAGATGGTTCCAGGTGTTCCTGAAGGCATTTTGCGCGCTGAACACGAATCTGTATTCAAAAACTTTCCTTAAAGTAGGGGGTGGGTTTATGTCAAGGGGTGCAAGAGAAAAAGAAACACATTACGGAGGTCCTTAAAAACTAATCAGATTTACTTGAAAATTGTTACTCAGGGGTTTTTGGGATCGCTGATTACAGATCTTCATTCACATTTAAAAAATTCAAAATGGCGGATCCAATAGTTTTTAAGGACCTCCGTAATGTGTTTCTTTTTCTATTGCATCCCTTGACATAAACCCATCCACCCTACTTTAAGGGTGCATGCAAACAATTTGGCTTGGGGCTCATTTTAAAGAGCAAAGATCAATTGTCAATTTCTGATAATAGCGAAGGTTCTAGCACGTCAGTGTTCAGCTCTATAATTCTTCAAAAATGGCCAAAAACACTATTTTTAGGGGTTTCAGCCCCCTTTTTCTCGAAAACCTGACGTGATGGAAAGTTTTTGAATACAGATTCGTGTTCAGCGCGCAAAATGCCTTCGGGAACATTTGGAACCATCTTGGTTGCACAAAAAAAATTCCCATTTGCAGGGCTGTGTAATCATTTTGAATATGTTGCTTGAAACGAATATCACAAAGGGTTAAACGCCACAACTTAAAGTCTTTACAAAAGGTAGTAGTGAAAGGGGGAGCTGCTTGTGGGAAGGGGCCAAACGTCAAATAAATACTTAATTTTCTGGTCGTTTTATATTCATTCCAATTCAATTCGTTTGTATGTATTTTTTTTTTTTTGTTTGTGTTTCTTTAACTATTTTGTTATTTATTAAGCTTAACATGTAATAAAAAAAAAATACAAAAAAAAGTAAAAAAACAAATGAAAATAATACTTAAGCAACAACAAAAAAATCAACCAACAAATCAAATTATTTCCAACAGCAATCATTAATTCCCATTTAGACATTTAAAGCTGATAAAGGAATTAATTGTTTATAAATGTATTAATTGTTTATAATTATGTATTATTATTGTTATTGTTATTATTTATTCACCCAATTTTTTTTTTTTTTTTATTTATTTATTCTTGTGGGTATATTTTGATTTGTTGCTGCTGCTGCTGCTGCTGTTAGTGTTGTTACGTGTGTACACACAAGTGTAATTAAATTGTTTAATGAAATACAATAAATATAATTGATTATTGTTATTAATTTTTATCTATTGCGGGTAATATTTTTTTTTCTGTAAATTCGAGCGGCAATTTCTTTAAAGGTGAATAGATAACAAATTAATTCCGTTTATGGACTTTGAAGAAGAATTAAGTGGAATGTTAAAACAAAATTTATGTTTTCAAATGAAAAGTCCAAAATAAATATTTATTTATGCCCTATTCTGTATATCGAATAAGCAGAATATTATTCACAATTGGATATTAAACGGTTAAGCAGGATGTCCACACCACGCGTTCTACGCATTCTCGCATTCTACGCGGCTGTCAAGTAGAATTAATGTATTTACATGGTGCAAGTTACACGCACAAAAGCGTAGGATGCATTGACGCATACGCATACGCGAAAAGTAGATCTACTTTCTACTTTTGTAAACATCACAAGCGGCGCGCGTACAAAACAGCTGATTTTGACAAGTTGTTTTGTTTAAATTTGTTTCAACATTGGCGTGTAAAAAGCGTTGCATATAACTTGAAGCGTAGAATGCAAAGAAGGTATGAAATGCACGCAACGCTTTGACGCAAAAACGCGTGGTGTGGACCTCCAGCTTTAGTAGGCTCATGCGGAAGAGATAATAGATCAACTGTGATATCAGCCAGTACTTCTAAGGCAGGGATGCCCAAAGCTAAAACTGTAGTAGTATTGGTGAGCGAGAGAGAACTGCACTGAAAGAAAAGTTGTGTAAACTGAAATAAAATATACGGAAAAAATCCAAAAGGCGGAATTTACAATAAAATGTGGAATAGAAATTTTTCTACAATGGCGGCTTCTAAGGATGCCCCCAATTGATCAGTGCGCCGAATAACACTACTGCGTGACAATGGAAGGTTTTCGATAAGCTTAAAATTAAGTTTTTGAAAACATTTATTTAAAATTTTTTTAATGAACTCCCCATCAGAAAATGGTCTACCATGACTAACAATATCCAAGCTTATTAAGCTTGATAACTCCATTTTTAACATTTTATTTTCTGAGGTTTTTTCATTGTTTTCTTCTTCAAGTAACCACTAATTCAATTTTTCCAAATAAATTTTTTTATTTTTACAAAATAAATCATTAAAATCATCCATATCACTATGATAAGAACAATAGTGCCTTCTAAAAGCATATTCTCTACATTCCTTCAATATTTTATAACATAAAATGCATTGAGCATCACCAAACGCATTTTTTATCATAAAATGTTTCGTAAGTCATAGTAAATTTTTTTCAGTGCTTTAAGCAAAAAATATTACAAAAAAATCGTACACCCGCCACGCATGTGCATTCGTCGCTGGCTGAGTGACGACTAACCAAAGAGAATAAGAATATGTGTGTTTTTAGTTTGCGCAAAAGCACTATGAAATGGGCATCTATGTTCTAAGGTAACTAATAAAACCATTTAACCGTACATACAAAAGAATTCTTGACCGAAGACACTGACGTCAATAGTTTAAAGGCCAGGTTTACAGCACTTACGGAAAGAATATTGCCCAAAATGAATGCACAGAGTAGGCTGTACAGTTGCCACATTTCTTTTTCACTAGTCTTTCTATGCATTCAGAAAAAATTTACGAATTTGGAATGTTGTCAAATAACTCCGGTAGTTAGTAAAATAGCTCGCTGATTGTCAACTCCACCTATTTTCATACGTTGCAACTTATCGGTCACATTTGAGAGTTGCAAATAGAACCATCACATTATTGGGGGGCTTTATAAAGGGTGATTTTTTAGCTATTATCTTTTTGGCAACACTGGTTTAAACAGCTCACGCACGTTTCGTGTTTTGTTTCACTGTCAAAAACATCTTCAGTTTGGTCTATAATTTAACCATGAATCGTCTTACAAACGAACAACGCTTGTAAATCATTGAATTTTATTATCAAAATGCGTGCTCTTGGAAAGTTGGCCGAAGAACCACTTCTTTATCGAAAAATTGTGTTCAGCGACGAAGCTAATTTTTGGCTCAATGGATACGTAAATAAGCAGAATTGTCGATTTTGAAGTAAAGATCAGCCAGAAGCATTGCAAAAGCTACCAATGCATCCAGAAAAAGTCACAGTTTGGTGCGGTTTATGGGCTGGTGGCATCATTGGACTGTACTTCTTCAAAGATGCTGCGAATCGTAACGCCTTTAGACTATTTTTTGTGGGGCTATGTTAAAGCTCATGTCTATACAGACAAGCCCGCTTCGATTGACGCATTGGAAGACAACATTGAAGCATTTATTCGTGAGATACCGACCGAAATGTTGGAAAGAGTATGCCAAAATTGGACTAAGCGGTCAACATTTGCATGAAATAATCTTCAAACATTAAATTATATGGACCGTACTATCGATTCAAATAAAGATTTCATGCATTTTTCTGAATTTTATGTTTTTTTTTTTTTTGAAAAATTTTCCTATAGCTCCTTTAAAATCACCCTATATTACCATGAAAACTAAACTATTTCTAATCTATTTCCAGTTCCATACGGATGCACAATATCCAATAACCCATTGTAAATACGTTAGAAGGTATAGAGGATCGTGTAGTCGCCGTAGTCTAGTAGGTAGTGTGTTGGCTTATTAGACGTAAAGCCCGGGTTCGTATCCCAGGCCAGACATCAAAACGAAATAAAAAAAATATTTCTTCGGCGACGGCCTCTCAGCAGATTTATGGCAAAAACTCTGAGTGTCAAATAAAATTGCCATGAAGAGCTTCTCAAAAAATCTGTCGTTCGGAGTCGACTTTAAACTGTAGGTCCCGCCACTCATGTATAAAACTAACGCACACAACATAAGTGGTGTGAGAAGCTAGGTCGAAATCCTGACTGAAGAGTTGTAATGACCAATTATGTATGTAGGAGATATGTAGAATAATGGGAAAAAAGCGAAGAGTTAGAAAAGGGAAGAGTTAGGAAACGGAGGAGAAAGATACACAAGAGACCGTGACTATAGTCTTGATGTCCTGGCAACTTTCAACCAGTTTAAGGTACTCATGAAATTCTAGAAAGCCCTAATGTCGGCTCTCAACAGAGAATCTAAACCCTCAAAGAAGCCCCTAAACAACTAAGGGCTGGATAGTTGTAGAGGAGGTGTTTAATAGTCTTCAACTTCTTCTCATCGCAACATATCCTGCAATAGTTTGGTGTGGATGTGTTTCAAATCCCTATTAGCGATCTAATCTCGAAGTGCCCAACAACTAACCTCAAGTATTACACAACCCTAGCAGCAAAGCAGTTCTAGCACTATATATAGCGTCTCCCCAAACGTTTTTACCCATTCTCCCTGATCTATCTAATGACGAGACCGTAATAGTAGCAGATTGGGGGGATCAGAATCAACTATCAAATCTCCCTTAGAAACTGATCCTAACTCTGCGACAGCATACGCTGTCACATTATGAGGAATATATCGGGTCCGCCATCTAACGTTTTTTATTTTTTTCAACTAGTACTTATTTCGTGAATGGTAACACTTAGCTCATGTCTGATTTGACAGATAATTAGTTTTATCCTTCCGCTGAACGAATATGGTTATGTATACGCTTGAACAACGCTGAGAAATATTGCGATATTACCTTGAAAATCATGGTACAGAAAACCCGCACGCATACATTTAAAAGCCGACGCACCCAAAACGAGTCACTGTTTGGTGCGGATTTTGGTCCAGAGGCATAATTGGGCCACTTTTCTTGAGAAAATGAGCAAGGAGTGGCCGTTACAGTCAATGGCGATAGTTATCGGGCCATGTTGAACGAATTTTTGTTCACAAAAATTGAAGAGGAGGATACTGGCAACATTTGGTTTCAAACGGACGGCGCTACGTGCTACACAGCCGAAGCTACACTCGATGTTTTGCTCCCTGTTGTTGAATATCGCATTATCAGCCGCAGAGCTGATGTCGTTTGGCCACCTCGGAGCTGCGATTTGACACCGTTGGACTATTATTTGTGGGGTGCCGTCAAAGATAAGTGTTACGCCGACAAGCCAAAGACAATTGACGCTTTAAAGGACAATATTCGTGAAGCCATTGGTGAAATACAGCTGCACACAATAGATAATGTGCTTAAAAATTGGACCGATCGTGTAGGCTACTGCATGGCCAGCCGAGGCAGCCATTTGAATGAAATTATTTTCCATTATTAACCGGAAGGATTGTATTTTCAAATAAAAAAAAAGAAATTTGAGAAAATATTCAGTAGTTTTTTTTTAAAGTATTTTCAAAAAAAAAGTTATTTGGCGGACCCTTTACATATGATTAAAAAAAAAAAATGTAAAAAGAAAAATTGAAATAATTCCTTTAAATAACTGTGCTTGTTTGCCACCACTGTGCTTCGCTTTAGTTATTGCCTTAGTTGTTCAATAATTTATTCAGTGTGTAGTAATAATATTGAATACGATTATTTATTTCGAGTATGAAAACAACAAAAAAAAAAAACGCTCATAAAAATTATTATTTTATCGCTAGAGGGCATCTTATGTTAATTTAAATACCACCTACTGTTCGAACGCAAACGATGTAGTGATAATGATTAGAATCAATTTTCTAATAAGTTATTAAACTTGGCAACAATAACAACAACTGCTGTTGATACTAATAACAGTAATAGAAATATAAACGACGACGACGACGACTACAACCAAACCTACTACACACTCACTCACACATATGTATTATTGTAGATTGTATTACTACGGCTACCACTAAATAATAATATAAAATATTTATAAATACGGTAATAAAGTAATGCCAATAAAAAAAAAAAAAAAATGAATAAAGTAATGCCAATAAAAAAAATGAATAAAAAAAATTAATACAGTAAAGAAAACCGCATTTTAATGAATATTATCAGTTAATTTGGTCAATAAATTTTAAATTAATAGTTTAAATCTTTATAAGACTAAAACTATTTTTAGTGTGTGTTTTAGTTTTTTTTTTTACTATTTTTTTGTATTTATTTTTATTAGTTAGCCGATTGGTTAGTCGGTTGGTTGATTGCTTAGTTTACATTACATATAGAAACAGGTTGTGCTTTGTTTTTTTTTTGTTTTTTTTTTTCTATTTTATTTGCCTGTTTTTGGGTTTAATAATCTCGATGGTAATCATTCATCATAATTATGGTTGGTGGTGGTTTTTGTTTATGGCAAATAATTTTCAGTTTTTTTTTTTGTTGTTCCTACTTTTTCACATCAAGTCTTACAAGATATTTGCAAAAAAAAAAAAATAAAGAGAGAAAAAAAAATAAGAAACCAAACAAAAAAAGGAGGACAACTAAGATTGATAGTTTTTCAATAGATTTTTTGTTTTTTTTTGTGTTTTTTTTTTTGCTTGTAAATTATTATTTGTGTAAAGCTTTCTTATTGACTGGCTTTTGGGTTGGCCACCAGCATACATACATATGAGTGCGGCTTAAGGAAGGAGAAAGTGTAAAGTTGTGTTTTATTTACAAAGATTTATGTTAAGATTTTGACAAATCCATCAGTTAAGAAACACGATTTTGTTGTTTATGACTTGAAGTTTTTTTTTCCTTCTTTTTTTTTAATTTAATATTGCAACGAATATTTATTTGTTAAAACATTAGGAAATTCCTGCATTAAAAAAAAGGTTACAACGTACATAAAATATATAAAAAAATATTGTGGCCTTAATTAGAAACTCTAATAAAAACCAAATTGTAAGAGAAAATTCATGAAATTATTATGATCTGTTAGGCACAAACACAAATTTAATTACAATTGATTGATTTTAACCCATTCGCTGCCAAGGACGAGTATACTCGTCTTTGACAGAGTATCCCGCACTGCCAAGACGAGTATACTCGTCCTACTTTAAATATATTATAACATGCAGGCTTTTGAATTAGCAAATTTTTTTTGCCACAAACATAATATAAATATGTAAAAATACTTGAAAAATACTACAAATAAAATTTTTTTACAAAAATAATACTTTATTTCTTACTTCTACTTAAACGTACACAAATACGAAAAAGGATATCGAGTCCTTCTGCCTTCCTATTGACAACGACGAGTATACTCGTCTTTGGTTTTCTGCTTGTAAATGATTATGTATGATAATGTAACTGCTCTTACCCAGAAATAACAGGGTTTTGGTAAACAATAACACTCAAAATATAAATGGCAATGGGAATGACTTCATATAATTTAGGCTTGGCAGCGAATGGATTAAAAAGATTTCATCTGAAAAAGAATGCTCTATACTTCGTTGTCATGTATTCTTTTGATATCTCTATGAATAAGCTTTCTAGCCGTAAGTCAAACTGCATGGAGCCATTAGACCAGCCAGTTGGCCGGTTTGGATATTGGTACACTCAGGTATTTAAAGTTACTTAAAACAACATTTTTGTCCCCCTAGTGGTAATTGCAAATATGATTGATAATTACGACCAAAACTAAACAGACTTTCATCACAGAGAAATCTTTAAGCTAATACAGCCCCCGCTAGATAGCATCTTAAGACGATAATGAAACTTCTGACTTATTGTAGGTCAATATTGGCGAGGTTGTTTAAATAGTTGCCAGTGTTTTTAAGACATTGCCAGTAGGTCAATAGGTATCTCACCGACGATTACGAGGATCGCGGCGTACTGGCATTTGAGCGAAAAAGATCTTGGAAAACAAAGAGAGAAAATCTCGCCATTAGTAGCGCAGATCTCAGATCTCAAACACTACGGCAATGGCAAAGTAGATGGAGCGAGGAAACAAGCGGAAGATGGACTTGTAGACTTATTCCGTCTATAGACGTCATGGATACGGAGAAATTTTAGGGAAATTAGCCATTTTCTGACCCAGTTTCTTTCGGGTCATGGTTATTTCCGAAAATATCTATACCGCATGGGCAAGGTGATTGATCCTGGCTGCATTTATTGCGAGGAAATGAGTGATGACGCTGAACACACATTCTTCCATTGCATCAAATGGCAAGACGAGAAGAACATGTTGATAGAGCAAATTGGTGAATTTACACCCGACAACATTGTGGACGCAATGCTCGAAAGCGAGACGAAATAGAGCGCTGTAAGAAGATACGTTGAATGTGTACTCTGCAGGAAGAAGGTCGACCTTGACACAATACAACGAAATGATACATGAGAAGACGAGCCAATAGCATGAAGCTGGCTTCAAATATGGCGTACCCAGACGTGGGAGAGTAGACAACGGTCCCTAACGGGACGTCGTTCTGGGCCCTTCCCGAAGTAATGCAGATAGCCATCCCGGGAAGGGAGTATCCCCAGAAGAGGAGGAGGGATTGTTTTAGTGGAAGCACCACTCGACGCAGTTGACGACGGTCACTGTAAGTGCGAAGGCATTTTGAGCATTTTGAGTGTTTTTAAGACATTGGAAGTTAAATTTTGTAAGAAATGTAAAAAGCCACTGATCATATCATTTTTCAAGTATGTAGTTGCAGATTGAACGAGTCTGACATCTTAATATCATTCGTAAACCACTTTGTAAGAGTGCCATTCAACTCACTTTCCAGAAATAGATTGTAACATGTGTTACGACTCCGCAGATTTGGTCTCTCTAGTATCGTTGATCTTCTGCATTGAATAGCTACCCACAATTGATGATTCGGTTAATTATTGATCAATTAATTAAAAGAGATTCCTTTGAGAAATATAACTCTTCTGTATAAAAAGTTTTTAAAGAACTTCTGTCGATGTAGAGAAAGAACAGAAAGTCTCTTCTATTGTCGTGCCTGTTCAGGCATTTATCGGATTCATGAATTTAACTTTATAGATCGAAGTTTGCAGAAGACTATCAGAACTAAAATAAAGTACCTTTGAATAACTAGACTATATCTACTTATTTTGAGTTCGTAAATAGAACAATGAGTTCGTAAGAACTATAATGAATGATTCAGTTTTAATTCAATTTGCTTGTATCTTCAACAGCGGAATACTTCTGCATACAGCAGTAGAGCTGTTACAACAAAACAACAACAAAATGATTTAAAGATGATTGTTTTCTTCTACTCGGTAGGTCAATAAGCTGAGGTTTTTTTTATTGGCTACCCTCATATAATTTCATAGTTTCACATCATCTTCAGCCTAGTCTATCTTAGGTAGGTAGAAGTGGCTGTCCACCCGATGGAGTCATGAGCGGACACACTTAGGCCACATACAGGGCCCATTGTGACACCACATTGTGACACCACAGTTTCATCTTCTCCCCTATTCCAGGAACCACTTGGAGCTTCCGATGAAGCGACTCAGACTGCCAATATCCATGCATGACAGTTCATCTAGGTCTTCCATGTAGTAGGCACCCAGGTGTCTCTTTCTCCTCTGACCAAGTGCCGGGCATGTGCACAGTAGGTGAAGAATAGTTTCATCCTCTTCCTCATCTCCACAGCTTTTGCAGAAATCATTCGCGAGGTGTCCAAGACCAATACGCCTCGCATGTGTTCCTATAATACAATGCCCCGTAATAACCGCGATAACAGCACTGAGCCTGCTTCTTTGGAGCTTAAGCAGAGTCGCCGTGCGCCTCCTATCCAGCCTTGGCCAGATTTTCTGCGCCGCTCTGCCTTTATCCGAAGCTGTCCACCTATTGTTGACAAGGTCCACGATTGCATTGTCAATTATAAGCCCACAGGTACTTAAAGGGATCCCCAATGTAGAGAATTCGTCAGAGAGCTCGATGGTCGTGCCCCTTCTGTCCAGATCATCCGCTCTACAGTTGCCGGGAATGTCCTTATGTCCCGGTACCCATGTAATACAAACATCACATCGGTTCGCCATCTCATTGAGACATCTGCGACAGTCGTATACTGTCTTGGAGTTTATCACACTAGAATCAAGTGCCCTGATGGCCGCTTGGCTATCGGAAAGTATAGTGATCCTTCGCTTGCGAACATTTTTGTCCACAATAATTTTCACCGCAGCTTGAATTGCCGACACTTCCGCCTGAAAGACGCTGCAGTGATCTGGTAGCCTCATAGACTTGGATATTCCGATTGATTTCGAATAGATACCAATACCAACGGCTCCTTCCAATTTGAAGCCATCGGTGTAGATTTGTACGGCATTCCCCGCGAGGTGCGCCACACCATTTCTCCAGTCCTCCCTTTTCGGAATGGATGTCCTAAAATTCATTGAGAAGTCATATCGCAGTGTCATATAGTCTATGCCTCCGACGATATCAGTTTCCTCAAGTATCCTTGTATGACCAATGCCCGATGCATGCCATTGTCCAGTCGCCCAAAGACGCCTACTAACCCTAGCCGCCACACCCCTGCAGTATAGGTCAAACGGTAGAAGGTATAAGATCGTCTCCAGAGCGATCGTAGGAGTAGTGCGCAGGGCACCACTAATAATTATGCAAGCAGATCGTTGTAACTTGCGTATCAAGTTTAAGTTCGTCAGTCGTAGTCTATCTTACCCATTAAGATTCTACTGCTTTGATTATATTCTTTCAAGTATTTCATAATTAAACCTTAAGGAATTTTTTTTTTTCGAAAGATTTGTACCTACATATACTAACAGATAATTTAATCTCATGTGGGGGTCAAAGAAAGATCGTTTTGGAATGCTAGAGGAGTTAATTTTATAAAAATTGCAACAATTTTTAAGTGATAAAATTAATTAATGATAAAATAAACAGAACGGCCATAGTTTTCAAATATAATTGATTGTTTTAGAAACATATTTTCAACATATCAATGAAACATACTATTTGAGACTTATGTATGGCTAGGCTACTGCTGCATAGATTAAAAAAAATAACAATAACAATAAAAATAAAATAATATGTATCAAAGTAAACCATAGGTTAACTTTTTCACGGCTATAAAAAGAATTTCCCAATCATAAATTAAATATCAATAAATACAACAGCTTTTATTACCACACAAGCAAGCACTTTATCAAAATACGACGACGATTAGTTGTGGTAATAAAACTAAAAAAAAATTTTAATTGAAAAAAAAAAACAACCAAAGAGTATTAATCACCGAAGAAGACATACATTTTGCAGAGAAGACGTTAAAAAAAATTTCCTTTTAAGCCCCGTAGGTAAATAAATTAAAAAAATAATTCATTTTAGCTTTTGTAATTTGGTAACAAATAAGCGAAAAAAAAAGAGAACTTTTGATCTTTACGTTTCACATGGTAGTATATAAATTTGTTATAAAGAGAAAAACTAAAAATTGTTGAACCAAAAAGACTCACCTTATTTTCATCATTGCCGCTATCACACTGTAATAAAAGGGGGGGGGGGAAAAAAAGAGAAAAAACCAATGTTAATATAAATAAAGTCAAGTTAATAAATACAATTTTATTATAAAACACTTACGATATTAAATCCTTTTCCAATATTATTAATCCTATTGTTAGGCTGTAATAAAGAAGAGAAGAGAGGTAAATAAAATCATAAATTGAGATTAGCTTATCAGCACAATAAAGATTAAAGCTCTTCACTTCAAAAACAAACAATAATTATGATTATAAAATTAAATAAAAAAAAATAAGAAAAGAATTAAAAAAATAGAACTTTAATGGTCTTTAAGTGATTTAAGTAAACATAAGAAAAGTTTGCGATGATTGTACCGATAGTACCGATAACAAAAATGAAATCAAATTGTAATCTAAGTGCTGTCAAGTACAATAGCCAGAAATTATTTTAATTTAATTACTTAATTACAATCTCATTTCAGTAAAAAGGCTTTATTCATTTGCAAATTCTCGATTTTTATATGGAAAGTTTGTTATCTAATCTACAATAGTTGCTAGACTTTTATATTCTACTAAAGCCAAGCAAAGCCCTCTCTACTTTTGTATAAATTCCTATTTTTCGGTAGCCTATGTATATTCATTAAATTTAGAAAATACATTTCATCTGCAATGACGTGCTAACCATGGAAAGTCAGTGTAATGCTACAACACCATGCCTCAGACCTAAAGCCTACACCATTAGAGATACACTGTGTAGTCTTCATCATTGTCTTATTAGGGCTAATGCATGAAGAAAGGCTATCGCCTACCATGACCTCTGCAGAAGCTGTAGTGTTATAAAGAAGATTAGCGCTCTCATAGTCATAAATTACTGGCTTTATTGGACATTACGGCCTAGCTTAACTTTTTATCTTTGAAAGGCGAAATCTACAGTTTAACTTTGACTCCAAACAAAATATTTGAGAAGCTATTTCAGAACACCAATGAAAGGTGAGATGTTTGAACTCTCGTCTAGTATACCAACATTTTAAACACTATACTACACAGTGACTGCGGTCAGTTGTTTATATCAATCCAGAATCCCAGTGATTTTTGAAAAATTACTAACTGTCCTGGTATGCATAACAGCTTTACGGTATTTCGATGTAATCGTTAATACAATGAAAGAGTTAGGTTAGGTTAGAGGACGTGTACTTGTCAGTTAAGACAAGTACAGTAGCCGGAGGTCGAAATTGACCCATTGTACAACGTCCTTAGAGAGGGAAGGAAATAGAGGGAATAGGATGAAAGGAGGGCATGTAGGTAAGGGGGGGATGGGAATCACACAGAAAGAAACAGACACAAACAAAAAAGGGTTGAGAGCGCGACTACACTTTTGAAGCCCTAGCACCTCTCAACCAGCCCAAGCTGCTAATGAATCTGTCGGCTCTCGACACAGAACTCAAGCTCTCAAAGAAGGCCCTGCCAAGGGTCCTCAACCTCATGAAAGAGTTAGGTAGGTAGGTAGGTAGAAGTGGCTGTCCACCCGATGAGCGGACACACTTAGGCCTCATACAGGGCCCATTGTGATACCACAGTTTCATCTTTCCCCTATTCTAGGAACCACTCGGAGCTTCCGATGAAGCGACTTAGACTGCCAATATCCACGCATGACAGTTCATCTACGTCCTCCATGTAGTAGGCACCCAGGTGTTTCTTTCTCCTCCGACCAAGTGCCGGACATGTGCAAAGTAGGTGAAGAATAGTTTCATCCTCCTCTTCATCTCCACAGCTTCTGCAGAAATCATTTGCAAGGTGTCCAAGACCAATACGCCTCGCATGTGTTCCTATAATACAATGCACCGTAATAACCCCGATAACAGCTTTGAGCTTAAGCAGAGTCGTCGTGCGCCTTCTATCCAGCTTTGGCCTCTGCCCTTATCCGAAGCTGCCCATCTACTGTTGGCAAGGTCCACGATTGCATTGTTAATCATAAGCCCACTGGTACTTAAAGGGATCCCCAATGTAGAGAATTCATCAGAGAGCTCGACGGTCATGAAAGAGTTACAGGGCATTGTTTTAATGGTGAAAAGTAATAAAAGTCGTAATTGTTGTACGCTTGTCTGCCTACAGAGACATCATATTCATCTTCTGTCAAATGGCGGCTTTTTGTATGGCATAGATTTCCGTCTGTAAAACAGTTTTCTGATTAGAAAGCTTATTTTCATATCCACTTTCGAACTATCCCATCACTTTTCCTGGTTTATATAAGCTTTCGCAATACATAAATAGTTATGGACGAAATGGATGTACAAGATTTCTTACAGGTTTCTTAACAGAACTAGTTTTGATGTACAGATCAATACATACGACTCAAATAATTCATGAGAACTACACAACGATTCATGCGTACTTGAGCTAAGTTCTATTACCGAGCAACATGGTAACTACTAATAAAGGCAAATTATTTGCGGACTAGTGGCCACAAATCACTGAATCAGTGTAAGCTCCAATTAAAATAAATTCTGGACACTCTAATTACCAAAATTTAATTATCAGGAGATTGATAATAAAATCAAAAGTATTGTATTTAAACATATCCTAACAAATCCTATTGAAAACTGGAAAACAATTTGGCATAAAGAATATGGGAAAAAGATGTCTTAAAACATTCATAGTAGCGTGGTGGTGCTTGAAATCAAATCAAATCTCTTGTATAAGTTAGCAGTCCTTAAGTGTATATTTATATTGCATTAAGATATGAGATATTAATTAATGAGTTATCTGACCAACTTCTTCCTTTTCCCTCATTGTGGTGGAACTTGGTCAGTACAGGGACTGCATTCACCCGTGGCATCACAACGGCCGCTATGCGTGCTCAAGTGTGCTTTGTGACACCAGAGCTACCACTCCGACCTAACCTAACCTATCTTGTTTCCTTGAAAACATGTTCCATTGCTCTAAAGAATCAATAGCATTGGATGTCAGGAGTGGATTATTAGCTTTAATGTTACTCAATTACAAACTTCTGAAGCAACAAAATCAGGTAATAAATATAAGCAATCTTCGAAAAGCACTGCACTGTGACTGTGAAGCCTTATCTAAGTACTATTTAACTTTCGCTCTGTCATTCACAAAATAAGGCAGCCAATACAAGTGTTGAAAAGTAATAAAAAACGAATTATTAAGGCCTTTCAAATTGGATTGATAAAGTCCATTTCTAATAATATTGTTTAATACGATATATTACGTTTGTATTAAAATGTTACTTGTGAAAAGAAGAAGTGTAAGGCCTTGAGTAAGAAATTGTCTTCTGATTTAAATTTAAATAAGTAATGTGAGCGGAATATTTTCTTAATATTTTCACTTGTCAGTCAAACATACATAATTGGTCATTACAAACAACCCTTCAGTCAGGATTATTGACCTAGCTTCTCACACCACTTATGTTGTGTGTGTTTATTTTATACAAAAGTGGCGGGACCTACAGTTTAAAGTCAACTCCGAACGACAGATTTTTTGAGAAACTTTTCATGGCAATTTTATTTTACTCTCAGAGTTTTTGCCAGAAATCTGCTGAGAGGAAATCGCCGAAGAAATACTTTTTGTATTTTGTTTTGATGTCTCGCCTGGGGCTCGAACCCTGGCTTTACGTCTAATAAGCCAACACACTACCTACTAGACTACGGCGATTGTCAGTCAAACGCCTCCTTTCTTTTTCCATTTGGAAAAACATATTTGCCTTAAAGCCATCTCTGAAATAATATCTCTGCAGACCACAATATTGTAATCGAATGCAATTTAACCTCAAAAAAAAGAAAAACTAATCATGTCTGGCTGGACTAATAATCAAATTTAAACAACTGTGTGATCGTTGTTGCCACATACAACCACACAAACAGTATGTGTGTGTGTGTGTGTGTGTGTGGTAAGAATGTCAAATTAAAATAATTATAAAAGGAAAGTAAAACATATTGGGGAGGGAAGGCTTACATCGCTTAAACGATCCTTGTTGTGATCATTATTACTACTACTGCTATTATTATTATTCATGTTGTTGCTGCTGTTGCCACTGCTACTGCTGCTGCTGCTGTTATTATTGTTGCTATTGCTGTTGCTATTGGCTGCAGCAGACATCATCTCCTGTTTATGATGCGCGTGATGATGATGGTGCAGGAGATGCTGCTGCTGTTGTTGAAGCTGATGCTGATGCTGCTGCTGCTGTTGATGTTGCAACTGTAGCTGCTGCTGATGATGTTGTTGCTGCTGCTGATGGTGTATATGTTGCTGATGTAAATGTTGCTGTTGTTGAAAATGCAACTGTTGTTGCTGTTGTGGATGCATTTTTGCATGCATACCAGCCATATTAATCATACCACCCAGGCCAGCCATACTATTAGCGCCTCCTACCATACCCATGCTCATATTCATGGCATTCAAATGATGAAGATGTGGATGCGTATGATGTGGTGGCGGATGAGCATGTAAATCTTTTTGATTTTGTGAAATATTTAAAGCCATCACTGTTGGCTGAGCTCCCCCCGTTGTAGCTGGCAGTTGTGGTGGTAGTATCGACGATGACGTTGACATATTTGTTATGAAATCGTTACCGCTATTGCTGTTGCTGCTGTTACTGTTATTGTTATTGTTGTTGCCAATACCACTACTACCACTATTGTTATTGTTACTGTTACTGTTATTATTACTATTGCTATTGCTATTATTGTGCATTTTTTGATCCATTAAATGTGCGTTTGATTTCTGCTAAAATAAAGAAGACAAAAAAGAAACAAAAACAATATTTAGATCGTATTTAATTGGAAAGAAAAAAGCACAAGAGAAACTTACATTATAAGCTCCTGGTAAACAATTGGCTGTCATTGAAGACATGGTTTTAAAGGAAGGTGGCCCTAAACCAGGATGAGGATGTATGCTATTGTGTTTGCTGTAAACATCGTTATTATTTGAGCCATGCGTTAACATAGTTGAACTATTATTATGAATTGTTGTTGATGTTGATGACAATGCTGTTGATGATGACGTCGTTGACGCTAGGGATGTTGTTGTTGTTGCTGATGCTGTTGTTGTTGTTGTTGAATATGTAGCTGTGGGTAGATGTTGTGTATGTGTGGATGGTATTGTTGCTATTGCTGTTTGTGGTAATATTGAGGAGGAGGAGGAGTTGGAGGTGGAGTTGGAGGAAGAAGAGTTAGAGTTTGCGGTGGTATTAGAACCAACGGGTATGATGGTATTAGGCGCTAAGCCCATAGTGTTGTTTGTGATCGTATGACCTGGCGAGGAGGTTGTTGTGTTTGATGCCACCGCCACCGCTGTCATACTCGTGGTGTTTGGTGGTATATTTGGTGTTAATGTTGTGCTCGTTACTGCCGTTGCTGCTGCCGCTGATGCTGCTGTTAAAGCTGTTGAGGATATCGTTGTTGTGGCTATGGATGGCGCTTTTGTTTCGTTAGCAGCTGTAGTCATTGTTGTAGCCGATGCCGACGACATATTGTAGGCGGAAGATGATTTTGTGCATTTCTCATTTATATTGCCACTAATTAGAGGTTTGTTGGAAGTATCCATTGCTAAAGTATTCCTATTCGAATTTTGTAAATTCGTTGGAGTTTTCGCCAACGCTGACAACGACATTGTTGTGGCCACGGGCATTGTCGCTGACGCTGTTGTTATGGCTGAGGATATTGTCACAGACGTTGCCACCGTTGTTGTAACCCCTAGTGCTGTTGTGGCATTTACAGTTGCCACTGTGCCATCACATGTATCCATCATCATTGTAATACTGCTACTGTCGTTGCCATTTTCACCTGCTGGTGTCAGTGTAGCTTTACCCTCCACCACCATACCATGACCTATGCCAGAATTGCCACCACCATTGTGGTTACTAAATGCAGATGCATTTGTTGCTGTCTCCTTCCACGTTAACGACATGGAGGAGGTGTCCATTGGTGTTACAGCACTAGTATTTGTTTGTAATGTTAGTGTGTTTGTTGCTGTCAACACATTGGACTTTTGACCAACATTTGCCGAATCTGTTAAAGATGTCATATTAATATCAGAGTTTAAACTTAAATTGTTACCACTACTACTGTTGTTGTTGTTATTACTGCTGTTGCTAATAACATTATTGATACTATTGCTGTTGGCATTACTGCCGTTGCTGTTGCTGGTGTTATTGTTGAGCATTGTGGCATTTACTGCTGGATTAACAACACGCATACAGTTGTTGCTGATATTGTTGTTCTCATTAAGACTATTATTATCCTTATGATGATGATTATTGTTGTGGTTTAGATTTAGCGAACCAAGTCCACTAACTACACCCATATTGGCCATGCCACCACCACCACCAACACCACCGCCACCGCCAACGACATTACCGCCTCCAACACCAGTACCAGTGCCAGTGCCCCGCACAGGATGCGGCTGTCCGATTTCTATGATCTTTGGCATTTTGATTTCTTCAATGCTGTATGTACATGTCAACTCTTCCAGCGCAGATAAACGTTTTTCTTTACGTTTTTGGCCCAATTTAATTGCAAACTGTTGAATGAATGCATGAAGAGCAGCAATAAAAGAAGACAAAAAGAAAGAGAGAAAGAGAGAGAGGGTATTAGAAAAAAAAAATAACAAATCGTTTAGACCGACCGATTAGATAATAATAACAACATACTGGTGGTTAAACGTTAAACAAATATTCAATTAGGCAACATTAGTGGAATAGTAAGTAGTATGTAGTACTACTCTAGTAATTTAGTTTTGAAGAGCAGCACTTAATATTTTTTTTTTTATTTCTTTTTATTGGATTCCTCCTCTTTTTCTTTTGTTTTTATTTAATAATAACGTATTATATTGTATTTAAAGTACTTGTTATTAAAGGAATTTTGTCAAGGGTCTCTATATAAACTTTCTCTAGTTAATGTGTTAATGAAGGGCTATTAGAAAATTAATTAAATTATACAGAATATATGTAAATCCGAGTCTATAATAGAAAATAAACTATGTACATATACCCTATTAAAGATTATTATTTCGAGAATAGAGCGTACTGTAGCTTAAGTTATATTGTGAAGTAACTTTTCAAATGCTATTCATAGATTTTGACTTTAAAAAAGGAATACAAAATATACATTTGGACCTTAATTATCCTTCCAATTAGGAATTGTACCCTGAACTAACTGCAACTCTATTACATACAGTATTGGCCAAAACTAAAGCACACCCTCAGTACATTTAGGATTGAACCGTTGTCCGTTTGGCCTGCCTCTGGATGCCTTATGCCATCTGAATCCTTTAATTTAAACTTAGATTCGTCAGAAAACAGCACATTCATCCATTTTTGGGCCTTGGCGAATTCAAGTTTGGCGATATCAAAGGTTTCTTGCTGGTCGTCGACTGAATAATCTGGCCTCTACCGCCCTTCTGGGAATCGTTCTTGCGGTTATTTTTAAATCTAAGCGGTTTCGTACGTGACTAGAAAATGCTGTAGGATCATTTTGGATTGTCCTTTTAATTAAAGAGTCTTCATGTCGCATGGTTTCACGTGACCTTCCTCCAGAATGAGTATGAGATGTGCGACCAGTCTGTAAAAACTTTTAAATTAAGCCTAGAAATAATTGATCTGTTGATTGAATATTTTGCACTCAATTGATGCCTTGATAAGCCAGCTCTCCAATCCAATCATTAACTTAAAAATCAACCCACAAAATTGCAAAACCAAAGAAGATTTATTTGAAGCCGCAAAAATAGCCTGGGAAGCAATATCTCCTGAAATAATTAATAATTTAATGTCCCCTAAAAGATGCCAAAAAGATGTGCGTGTGTCATTCAGAATAAAGGATTCGCAACGAAATATTGATTTCAATAGTTTTTTGTGCACCTTAATTGGGGGGGTGCTTTAGTTTTGTCCGCTTATATTTGCGGCTTAAAATGTTTTTTGAATTTTAACTTTTTTTTTTTTTTAAATTCTGAATTCCTTAAGTTTGTGTTTTTCAATAATAAGGATATAAATAAATAAAAAAAAATAAAAATAAAATTTTAATAGCTTTGTTTTCTTAAAAAAATTATCATTTAAAAAAAAATGTACTGAGGGGGTGCTTTAGTTTTGGCCAATACTGTACATATACATAGTTCTATGAACCCGCGCCTAGGTTTGCAGATTGGAATTGTTCGCCTGAAAATGTAATTGGATTTAATAAATTTATTTGTGTTATTACAATGATTTTAATCCACACATTAATGTTTATTCCCCTGTAACATACCCCAGAAACTAAGAAAAACAAGAGAAGATTCGAACCGTCCATTAAGTATTACATGCTCTGAAAGATCAATTGTCGAAAATATCATCAAAATGCTAAGAAAAGAGTGCTGTAAGCAAGTTTCGATAGCTTCGATTGAATCTAAATATTGTATATAAAACCCTTTGTACCCATCACAGGCAAAATAAACATCTGGGAATCATTAATGAATGACTACAGAAACGGCTCATTTCTGAAGCGGATGATGACTGTTGATCGAATGTGAGTCATACATACAGCTATGGACATTAAATTAGCACAAAATCCATTTATAGTTCGATTATAATTTTTTTCCTACAAGGATAAAGGCCTCTCATACTGGAAAAAAAATACTTTGGAGTGATTAAACAAAGATAAATCGTTTGGGACCGAATGGTAGAGTCTTTGTTCATCGGTCAAAATGTCATGCAATTAATCCACGTTACACTCAAAAAACCATAAAGCACGGTGGAGGAAGCATCATGGTGTGGGGATCATTTTCATGGCACGGTGTGGGTCCAATCGTCAAATTTTAAAGGAAAAATGGACCGTTACAAGTATTTGGACATTATGAAGAACAAATTGGAACCATTTGCTTTTGAAAATATGCCAGTTTCATTCATATTTATGCAAGATAATGATCGCAAGCACACGTCTAAGCTGGTAAAGGATTGGTTTTACAAAGAGCACATTCGCGTTTTAGACTGGCCGGCGCAAAGTCCTGACTTAAACCCGATTGAAAACCTCTGGCACGATGTGAAATGTGTAATTGCTCAACAAAAGTACAAAAATTTGGACGATTTGTAGCTTGGAATACGGAACGCTTGGTACTCGATTCCCAAAGAATGTTGCCAGAATTTGATTGAAAGCATGTCCCGTAGATGCCACGCGATGCTTAAAAATAAAGGCTATTCTACCAAATATTGACCAAGTAAACGAAAAACAATAATCACCCTTATTCTGGTTGTCGTCGTCGACGTCGTCTTGCGTCGACAGTTTAAAATTGGTATTCTGTTTGTCGTTATTGACAGTTATAGATGACTGTCGACATACATTTGGTATTCTGTGAGTCAATACGCCGTCGATATTGTGTTGTGTCGACTCTGATTTTGTCGACTCTGATTTTATCGACATCATTTTTGGTAACGACGACGACGACAACCAGAATAAGGGTGAATATTTTTACTATTTATTAAAATATATTATTTTTATTTCAAAAATTTTAATTTTGTGCTATTTTACTGTCCAACTAGAATCTAGCATTTGATATGTTGCAGGCCTTAATGAGCATACGATTGACAATTTAGTCAAAATTTTTGTTTTTGCTTTAAAGAAGAATATGCCTTTTATGTTTTTATGTTTAAATTTTTTTGTAAATAGGCTTAAAATACTATAAAAAAATTAGATTGTTTTTATGACAAATTTTTGTGCTAACTTAATGTTCATGGCATCGTCAAGGAAATGGCATCGAAAATGGTGATCTTCTGCGTTTAAATTCTTAAAAAAATTGGACTGTTTACAGTAAACATATGTGTGCCGACAAGATATATGTTTTGTCTAAAAGGGAAATTCCATTAGAATAAGAGCTAGTGGGCAGCTTGCTTGAGTGTTCTGTACCACGTGAACTTGTCTAAGGCAAATAAATTAGGTCTTAATAGGAAATGGATTGACCCAGATTTTGTTTTTATCCAAATTCAATATATTCAACAGCTATGGGAAGCCTGTACCATTATTGTTTGCATGTGCAAAGTGAAATTTGTTAAAAAAAAACAAGAGATTTAAATATTTGGTAATGAAGACTCGAGCTTAGCAAAGAGACAAGTGATGGAATGTCTTGAAGTACAGGGTATCTGATTTGAGTACAAAACACTGTATTGGATTTTTGAATCTTTATACATAAACATCCACACCACAACATAACTTATCTGAATACTAAGGGCGAGTTTTTGAATACAAGTTTAAACTCGAGATTAAGTTAATCTCCAGTTAAAGTTAATCTCTCGTTAACTCAATTTTCAGTTTTTGAATGGTAGTTTAATCTTCGTAGGGCTACCATACTTATAAGCAAAAATTCTTAGTGTTTCACAACAATTTGCTTTTGTATATAATAAAAACAAACAAACAAAAGCTGAATACTATGATATTTATGCAAAAAAATTATTTTATTAAAATAATAAATAAATTAAGGCTGTCTATTGTCAATTTGTGTTTTATATAATTCGTAGCCACTTAAATATTTGTCTTATTCGGCTTTCTCCCACTTAAAAGCTTTTTTTTAAATAAAATTTCTCAAATACTTTTGTTTAACCATAGGGTTAAACTTAAGATTAAGTAAATTCAAAAACTGAAAACGAAGGTTAACTGGAGATTAACTTAATCTCGAGTTTAAACTTGTATTCAAAAACTCGCCCTAAGAGTTTCATCAAAATAACCTCTTGTTTTCGTTATGAATTTCGATTTGATTGAAATATTTCATATACTATACACATACCTCTTACACTAGCCTATCTAAAGTGATTTTGTTTATATGCTTTCCAATCTTTCTTAATCTATATTAAACCACAGCATGTTTACGCCTCAACAACAACAACAAAAAAAGGATTCTTTCATGATAATTTAATTCAAACCACAAGCTTTTTATAACTCCTCTATTCAAACTATCCACAGGAGACCAACTCCTGTATTTTACTACAGTAGTGCTCCATCAACAATCGTTGACTTGTATACGTCTAAATTTGTCAAGCTTTTAAAGTCAATTAATGTATCTTACTTCTGTCAACTAAGGATATTTTCTCACGCCAATTTGACGCATGTTTAAACAGGACTCAGCTAAATCATTCGTAAGAAACTTTCAACAATCGAAAGTCAGTTGCAACCACAATTAATATGGATATGGTTTTGGCAATGGCCAATAGAATATAAAACGTTCTACAAATTCTTAAACTTTCGTTCCTAAATACATTACGCCAAAGCCAGGATATTGGCCATAGTACCTAGTTCCAAGTAAAAAAACTGTTACGGTAATTGAATCAAGATATAAAGATCCTATTCATATGAAGAATTCGGGTCACTTACATACTACAAGGTTCTGTTCTGTCTCCGACTTCCATTTGTCTGCCTATTTTTTAAGATGAGAGCAACATTACCATTTGTATTCATTGCATGGTAACACGAGCCTCTCATAGATAAAGTGGAATAATACAAATACATGTTCATGTCCGACCTAAAAGTAATTACACGCGAAAGTCCTTGGTTTGCTAGTGCCTATATACAACAAACTCGAAGCAATGAGTTCGAGAATCCAACATAATGTTCCCCAGGACCAAAAGCAAACGTTTAAAGAAGCATTCAAGTATCTGCAAACGTACTAGAAATATTTCAATTCAGTTGACCTCCTTGCTATGCCAATATACCGACTGAAATTGTAATATAAATTCGATAAACTATACTCCCCCTCTTTCAACTTCCCATAAACTATTCATCTAACTCCCTTGAACGTTGGCCAACAATAAAAAAATACCCATAAGAATTGAATTATACTGTGCAGCAACATGCTCTTCATTTTCTACCATAAAAAAATAAAAAATAAAGAAAAAAAAAAGAAAAACTTTTGAAAATGGTTCCTTCTTTTACTCACCTCTAAGTCTTCATAGGTTTTAAATTCCAATATAGCAAAACCATCGATAATTTCCTCCTCCAATACCGGTGATCTGGGCAGCTTTCGTCGCACAGGCGGTGGAGGTCGAGGCGGTGGTTTATCACGCGGCAGTAAAAGTGTCGACGACGATGATGTCGAGAGGAGATCTTCATCTAGGGATTCGCCTTCACTATCACTGGGACTAGCCATGATACCGGAATGACAATCTGGCGAAAGTGGAGGATTTAATAGTAGGGATGCAATACTGTCGGTAGGTGGTAGTAGAGCATTATTGTTATTCGTGCTACTACTACTGGAACTTGTAGTAAAAATGCCGCTTGAATTGTTGCTATCCTCACCCATGCTATTGGCACTGCTAGCTTGATAAAGATGATTATTATTGCCGGTAATGATGGCATTGGTGTTGGCCAAGGCCTGTGTTGTTGCTGATGCAGCCACTGAGGCTATATTGGTATTATTAGTTGGGTTGCCATTAGTGGGCGGTGTGGGGGTATTTGGCGCGGTGTTAGCATTTATGGTTGTTGCACTATTTAGACTGTTGGGTGTATTGGTCGCACTGCGATTATCACGTTCAGCCTGGAGACGCTGCGCCCTTTCACGTCTTCTCTTCTGTTGACGCTGCTGCTTAGCATTTAGGGAAGCCGAATTGGAGTTATTGTTGGAGGCGAGATTATTAATGGAATTGTTGCTCATATTGGAAGTATAGCCGTTAGTGGCTGCAGCCGCTGCCGCAGCAGCAGCTTGAGCAGCGGCCACTATAGATAGTTCGGTATCGGAATCAAAATCACTATTACTGGGACCTATGGAGGGTGGTTGCAGTGAGGACATTTGATTTGTTTGCATAGCCGAGCCGGTATTGCTATAAAAGTTTCCCGTCACTCCTGCTGCAGACTGCTGGTTATTTAGGGAATTAACAAGACCACCCATATGCATTGCAGAACCAAGATTTCCGCCATTACCAGCTCCTAACTGATTGGGTGTACCACCCATTAAACCACCACCCATATTTCCGGCATTACTGCTATTTTGCATGGAATTGAGCGTTAACTGTGGAGAGGGAGGCGGTAAATTTAGATGATCTTGTGCAGCTCCACCATTGTTACCGATGCCTCCTCCTCCTCCGCCGCCAGCCAAACCCAGTCCTGCACTATTACTGGTTGACAATTGCTGCGGTAGGCAGGCATTATTTATTTGTTGTTGTTGTGCTTGCAAATGATTAGACCCCGGTGGCTTTTGATCTTGTGTATTGCTACTGCTGTCCATCGCTGGAGCTATAACACCGTCGATTTAAAGTAATTTGTTGCTCTTAAAGCAGGCCAACATGTTAGGCCGTTGATTTTGGAACCACACACTTAAAGAAAATCTTAAGGCAACAACACAGCGGAGAGAAACTGTGTGTGTAGAGAGCAGAATGGCTTAAAACAGAACCGACAATTACTCTGCGTGAGTATAGGGAGGCGAGCACTCGATGGATGATTGAAAGGATAAAGAATGGGGAACAAATGATAAGGTTGACACAGGAGGGAAATGTGTGCGGCGGTGGTCTGCTCTTCTAAGATGAGCAGAGCAAAATGTGCAGACACGGTTATGACAGCCAGGAAATGGTCTATTTCAAGTAGACAATATTATTGTTATTGTTGTTGTAGCTGTAGTTGTTCTTATTGTTGTTTCTGATATTTTTCCGTCTCAAACACACATACAAAACTCCACTTGAAATTTACGGTAAAAAATCGATGGATGTTTCGTCTTCGTACTCGTTGTTGTTGTTGGTGCTCTTGTGTCACTCTGCCACTCAGCTATTGCTGATGTCGCTGTCGCTGTTGTTTTTTAAATCATATAGTATTTGTTGTCGTGTTGTTTGTTGTTGCTCTTAATGCAGTTGTTGCTAATATTTGATGTTACTGTTGTTGTAATTGTAATTTTTAATTGTTGTTGTTGCTGCTGCTGCTGCCGCTGTTGTCTTTCACACTTTTTTTCACTCTCTTTTTTCTTGCTCATAAATTTCTTTTATTTTTAAGTTTTTCCTTTTTTTTTATAAAATTCTATTGATTTTTTCCATTGCTTTTTAAATATTTTAAACTTTTTTCTCTTATTCTATTAACAATATAAACAATAAATTAATAATAAATTAATTAATTCTTCACTTGAATTTATTTTCAAAGGCTTTTAGAAAACCTTATGACTACAATTCCATTAAATTTTTTTTCATTTTCTTCAATCATATTTTTACACTCTTTAATTTTTTTCTGTCGCTCTTATTAAAAAAAGAAAAGAATAAGAATTACACTCTGAGACTTATTGTGGCACTTTTATTCCATTCGTTTGATTTTTGTTATTGAGTTCTTTATTAAGCACATTTTTTTTCCATTTTTTTCACAATTTATAATTAATTTTTAAAATAAATTTTTTTTTACTGAAAATCTGTATAATTTTCCATTACAACATTTTTTACTCCACACCACACAACATCGTCGTTTTTCAAGAGTATTTTTTCCTTCTTTACTTTTTTTTTTTTTTTTTTATTCAGCACATATTCATTTGCACTCACACAGTTATACACTCAAACACTCTCGCCTCACACACATGTATGAAAACATTTTTTGATATTTTTCATGTCTTCTTTTATTCAGTCTCTTCCATTTATTTTTTCGTAGTGGTTTTTTGCATTTCTCTTTTATTATTGACATAGCTGTGCTGTGTGTTGTGGTTTGTATAGCGGTCCCTTTCTGACATATGCTATCAATGAGAATAATCAATATTTTGTTTTGTTAGTTTTTAGTTGTCATCTCTGTCACAAATATGCTGTGTGCTGTATACTATTCTAATCATAATAGGAATCATAGGAAATATACAAAAACATTAAAAAGCCCGGTGTTAGAGTTGCCAATTTCTAATGTATTTATCTTATATAAATCATGGGATGTTCGCCTCAAATATAAAACTCACGCAAAAATTCTCAGTATTCGACAGTAGTGTGGTAATAATAATGACACATATCATGTGGTTTGAAAGATACAGCATGAGGGGAAGTTTGCTAATTGGAATGCTTTGATTTTATATAGGAATGAAAAATATATGTATGGTACCCAGATGCAATTGGAAGTTTAATGCAATCGATCTTAAAAGAATAACAGTTAATTTTTGTAAATTTATTAATTTGTAATAAATTCTTTTTTGATCACGAGCTACTTCACATAAAAAAATAGTGATCCAAGGTTTCGTCGCATTAAGATTCCAATCCAATGCTTTCATTTCTAATTAAAGGATCCTACAGAGATTAAAGATAATAAAAGCTCTGAATATATGTATGATGTGGCGGTTTTTTAAATTATATAGAGCCAGAAAGCTGATATTTACATAGTTACGCAATCTTTAAAGTGATCGACATTTGCAAATGGATATTGTATGTAACAAGAATTGACACAGAAATCGATTCTTATTTATAACTTCGTTTAATAGGAAGAAGTTGACACCACAGTCCAGACACTCTGTTACTACCAAAGAATAATAATTCCTCAAGATCTTTAATAATTTTTTATCGTAGACTGAAAACGGTAAGAATTAGGATTAAGGACTTCTCGACAAGTTGCAAGAAATAAAAAAAAAATGAAATAAAATAAAATATATTGGAATGGGAAGCAAATATTCATTCGAAAGCATCTATTCCACAAAGGAATAATATTAAGGAAGGAAAGGTTTATATTTAAATATAAAAGCTTTAGACCGCTTCTTAAACAAAATATCTTAACATTCAATTATTTTTAATAATAAAATATAAGGAAAATAATAAGAATAAATTCCTAGAATTTATTTAGAGAATGCCCAATAGGAACAGCCTACAACCTAAAGCTATACTTCCCCATGCAAACAAAACTAAAAAGCAACGTAAAAACGTAACAGTTACGTTAACTTAACCAGAGAGACAAAAAAAATTTACACACAAAAGAGAATTACGAAAATAACCAGCAAAATTATAAAAAAAAACAAACAAAACACTAAGAACAACAATAACACAATACGAGGAATAATAAAATAAACAATACAGAACGTGTGTAGAAGAGGCAAAAGAGAATATGAAAAAAACATTGGCAGAAGTTTATTAACCGCACAATTACTTGGCTAAAACAACAGCAACGAAACAAAAAAAAAGAGATGACAAGAAAAAAAAATAAGAAAAGTGTTATAAGCAATAAAAAAGAGCACTTAAAATGTTTTTTTTTTTTTATTTTTTCTATTCAACAATTATTTTTCTTTGGCATTGTCTTGTCTTTTATTGGATGCAATATTTTATTTTTATTAATGAAATATTCATGTTTTTTTTTTCTGTTTCTTTTTCTTTCTTCTTTTTCTTGTGGTCCGTTTCTATCTGTGTGGAGAATAAGCAAAACGTGGAACTAGAAAAGTTAATGAAGATTTTCACAACACACTGTCTTACATACACCGTGCAATGTAAGAGAAGCAAGCACAAGGGAAAAAAGGACGTGTTCCCTTTTTGAATATCCTTTCTTTTCGCACAAAACGTCAAACACATACATACACACGCGCTCGTATACAACAAAAACAATTAAAAAAACGATGTTTTTTATGTTTCTCTCTTATTCTCTTTGAATCTTTTGCAAAATTATGCCAAAGCCGCCGTATGTACAACTCACGTACGCACATAGGCACACATACACAAACTTAAGCTCACTATTCTTATACGTTTTTTTTTTTTTTTAGATGAAACACACAAAATAAAAGAAAACTTAGAATAGAAACCACAAAGAATGAATTGAAAGAATAATAAATAAAATTGTTGATGTAAATTTTCTTCCTTTTTTTTTTTCTTTTTTCAACTTGGTTTTTATACACTCTCTTAAAATCCATACACGCACTTACACACATGCTCTACGTACTCTTTCTTCATATATGTACATTTATGTTTTCTTTTCACACACACTTCTAAACAAATTGCCATATTCTTTTAATGCCTCCTCTATATCCTCTTATTTCTATAACAACAATAAGAAATATGATTTTCTTCTTTTTTTATTGTAATTTTCATTTCATTTAATTAATTTGCTCATTCTCTTTTTCTTTAATTGCTAGATAATGAAAATGAAAAGGAAAACTTTTTTAAACTTTTTGTGTGTATTTCTTACATCGTTACATTTTTTTTTTCTTTTTTCTTTAATCACATTCACTATTTCAGTCGTTTGCCTATACAGCCATCTCTTTCGCACTTATGTACTTTTAAATAAGCTTGTATTTTCTCCTCTTTAGTAGCATCCCGCTGCGAAAACATGCATTAAGAGAAAAAAAAAAGAAGAGTAAAAAATTTTTCCAAGTTTTTTCTTCTGTAAATTCTATAGAATTTCATCAGGTTTTTCTATATATTTCATAGTGTAGCGATTGTGCGTTAATTGAATTACGTCTTGTTGCACTTTCTGTTAATTTTTATTAATTATTTTGCACTTTTTCAATGATTTTTAGAACCGAAACAAATTTTCTAGGCGAGCCCGACCGAACAAACGCTTTACGAAGATTTACTGTGCTATTGTGATTGGGAACTCTTTGTTACGAAGTGTGTGACAGTTTGTATACATACTATTGTGAATGCTTAAACGGACAGAATTAGTACTATGAGGGAAGGTGTAACGAAAATGTGCCCATAAGAATTATTACAATTACAAATAAATAAATAAACAAGAAAACAATAACGAAAGAAATCGGTAAGATTAAGCCGTTTATATTCATACAGATAAAGTCAGCATTTATAATTTAATGAGTGTATGCGGATCTAAAAGTTCAGGAGTATAAGACTATGGTGTGTGATACGATATTCCCGATTTCATCATCCTAGAAGTCATTTCCAAATACCGTTATAATTGGATTTTGAGTTAGAAATGATCACGCATTAAACCAGTGACTTCATATTCACGATAACTGAATAATCATGGCTAATGACCACATTAGGGGATTCATTGCTAATGTTATTTCACGTATAGCTAGTTTGAAAACACTTGTCTATTAATTGCTTTAAAGAACAATTTTTAGTGGCCTTAATTAGATTCCATTCGACTTTCAATGAATTTCATAGGACAGCACATAATTTCTCTGACCTAGTGATACAAAATAATCTATTTTTGATTTGTTAACTCTTGTTTAAAAACCATTAAATACAGGGGATGAACAAGGAATCTATGATGAGGACTCCGTATTTAGGAACATTTACTGGAAAGAAATTCCTAAGATGAATATTTTAATGGACGATGGCTACACTTCCTGGCTTGATTTGTATTAAGTCTGACATTTTGATATCCGCGCTCCCATAGAATTACTAACTACTTGATGGGTAATAAAATGAATTGAAAAAAATTATGTAATATTAAAACACGCATTCTATAGAATCACTGAGAAGCTTAACATAATTCTTGAATTTTGAACATATCAAGAAATATGCAAAACCCTGAGGAAGTTGGTTTAGGCATCCGCTTAAACCCGGAATGTTGCATGATAATCGCTTAAAATATGCAGAAGTGCACCAAGTATAATTGGTCAATTCACACAACCCGTTGTATCGTTGTATTGAGTGTATTGTTGGACGATTATACAACAGTGTTGTTGTTGATAATTTTCATGTAAAAATTCGATACACTTATACACATTTTTTTCATATGTTTTTAAAAGTTGTATTGGTTTCGTGCTATCAAATTGTGCGAATGAAAAAAATGTGTATATGTTTTCATATGTTTTTCAAAAGTTGTGCTGGTTTCGTGCTATCAAATTGTTTGAATGCCAAAAATGCATTTGGAATACGAAATACACAATACAGCATAGCATTGAGCGTTTACAAACAACCAAGAGTATTCAATACAACATACACGATACAAAGTCGTGTGAATTGCCCAAATATTGCCATGTTAGTAGGCCTTCTTACATAAAATCAAAATGAAATCTGACTTCTACGTGGGGCAATACAATAATAATGATGAGATATGCTGAACAGTAATGTATGGTTTAACCTTCTAAATAATTAATTAGTAAATTAGGTCTAAAAGCCAAATTGTTCAACCAGAGAAGGTGGATTTGGATACACTCGACTAGGTTTTTAGATTCCATACAAGTTTGGGGTACTCCAATACGTAGCTCCAGTTCTATTAGCCTGTTAATAAGTACATAACTCCTTGGTGGATAGCTGACAAATTAAAACCAAAACTCAGCGTTAACTATAGTTGAGAGAAATAGAAAAATGTATTCAGCTCAATTACACGAGTTGAATCAGTTTGCGTGTTTTTCGGATTTAATACCTGTAGTTTATAAGGTAGGGTGTTGGCTTATGACACGAGAGATAGTGGTTCAACTTCCGGCGCAAAAGCAAAAAAATAATTTTTCTTTCTTGCCATGAAAAGTTTCATAAAAAATCTGTCGCTTGAAGTCGACTACAGATCCCGCCATTCATGGATAACATTAACACACACGACATGAGTGGTGTGATAAGCTAGGTTGTGATCCTGGCTAAAGGGTTGTATGGGCCAATTAAGTAAATAATACCCTGCGTGTAATGGCTGCCCTCAAACTGAAGATAGCCTTGAAGGATTGGAAATTTATAACGCATAAGAATAAACATAAAGTGCACCCATATGTTTATAGATTTGTAAAAGGAATTATAATTGTTATCCTAAGGTACATAGATTATCTAGTTTATACTAGTGGCGACAACAGTTTGGTGTTTAAATATCATTTAATATTTTATAATTTTTTGATTGTTTTTGTTTTTTTTAACAACAAAAATTTGCGTAATTGTTGGATAATATAAAAGTATAAAGAAAATTTTATATCTGAAACCAATATATATGTAAATTTCCTAAAAAGGTAACTTTTAGCAGGGAAGTTCTTCGAAATTTAGCCTTGGCAACCCTGCCAACAATACTGATTACTCTGGCAGATTTAATCTATTCGTTACTAATACTTTGGTTAGCGTGGTTTTACCAGGAGTATTTTCTTCATTTCTGAAGTGAAATTATAATAGAAAAATTCATTAAATTGTTGCAAAATAGTGCAAACGACCATTTCAAAAAGATGGCGTCTAAGATAAACTATCAGAATATAAAAATTACTTGAGTATTTGCGAAATTAAACATACAACAAGAACACAAAATTCCTAAGAATAGTGTGCAAAAGTGTGATAAAAGAAAAAAAAAAAAAGAAATACATTAAGAAGCAGAGCGAACAGTTTAGGAAAAAACGCAACGAAAGCTGTAGAATGTGCAAGAAATATATTCACCACGGTTACTGATTACTCGAGAAAATCGTAAAGTGACATTTGCGTTATAACATTGACATTTGCATTTATGTAGATGTCAAATTAAAGCCAAAAAAAAAAAAAAAGAAAACAGGAAAGACAAAAACTACACGAGCGGCGGTAGTGTAAGAGCGAAAAAAAGTGAATTTGTTTCCCGTGATGAAAAAATTATAATAAAATTCAATCGAAAACAGGGAATTATTCCCATAAGTGAACAGTAAATTTGTTTTATTATAAAACAAAAAAACTTTTTTTTATTTTGTAAATTTCTATAATAAACTTTTGTGCAATTTATTCTTAAAAGCCGAACGATTTCTTCTCTGCCTTAAAAAAAATACATCATTTTACACACACACACTCTTCTCAACACATTTCCTTTTTTATATTTTTTTTTTCGCCTAAAATTGTGTATGTGTGTGTGCATGTTTGCAAGTGTTTTGTATTGCTTTTAATTCTTGATACATGGCGTAGTAGTAAATTTTTATTTCTTCAATAGTATTTGAGAAAAATAAATCAAAAAAAGAAAGAAAGAGAAAAGTAAAGAAAAAGAAGAAAGAAAGATTATTAAAAAAGCAAATGAACAATATAGCAAAACTACTGAGTTGAATTTAATTTTACAAAGTATTTTAACTCCCCTTGTAATAAAAAAAAGTTTTAAAATTTTTAACCAAAAATAAGAAAAAAAAAAATAATTAAAAATTACGTGAAATAGAAAAATAATAATCATATGGTATTAGATTACCACTGAAAAAGACAGCCAACCAGTCAGACAGACACGGGCAGAAAGACATTCATATTCAATTGGATGCAAAAAAAAAGAAAAGAAAGAACGAAAAACGCAAGAAAAAAATCTAAAACGGCAGAATTTCAGCAAACAAGTTGCAATTTTGACTATCAAATGGCCTTAGAAATGTCTGGCAATTATTGTAAATGTTACTGAAATATAAAAAAATAGAGAGAAAAAATTAAAAAAAAAGAATAAAAACTCGAAAATAAAAAGTATTGGCTTGGATTTCTCTGTTTGATGATTAATTTCATTCGAAACAATTTTTTCTCCCAAGGATATTAAAAAAAGGAAAGAAGAAAAAACTTTGTGCCTGTGTTTTACCGTTTTTTTCTCGGTTTTTTTTTCTTCATCAATCTCTGCCTTAAAAAGAAGAAAAATTGTTCATAATTTTCGTTATTTTTTGTTTTTATATTTCGGATTATAAGATTAAAAACAGCAACAACAAACAACAATAAATATATATACATAGTATATATATATATATAAAAAAGTGTTCAAATAAAAATTATTTGTCCATTTATGGTCGGGATAAATAGAGGCATTAATCACACTACACACACACACGGAGCATAAAACGAAGTAAGTTTTTATTCGTTTTGTTTTACAAATAATTTTCGTTTTATTAATTATTATTCTATACTTTTCCATTACATATATTCACGATAAAAAAAAAGAAAGGAAATAACAATTATAAAATATTAAAACTTAGTTTATATGTTTACGACACAACATATTTGGAAATGAACATGTTGAATTACCAACAGAATGTTATTTATCTGCAGGAGATTCTCCTCTTTTCTTTTGTAAACAATGTGTTGCCAGCACTGCTTGAAGATAGTATTTGTTGTTTACAGAGTAGAATGGAGACTAACGGTAAAAGAAAGAGTTTGAAATATATTATTGGGTGTAGAAGAAAGAAATGCGCCCATTTTAAAATATTTTATCATTTTATACTAAAATAGTGAGTTTTGAGATTGTTTAATTCAATCAATGCTCCCTAAAAATACTCAACATTTTTTTTTTTGATATTTTGCTTTAATGGAGAAGACGTAAGATGAAGGACTGAAAATTTGAATACTATGATGCTCAAACTATAAGACTTATGTGATGTTTTTGTAACACAGGCTATTTCACTTGCTTGTCTGTTTATATGGAAAACATTGAGTGTTTTTGTTTGTGTTTTCCATGCAAATAGGCAGGCAAGTGAAATAGCCTGTGTTACAAAAACATCACATTAATTAAATTTGGCCTCAACTAGGTATTTGTCGCGGCTTCAATGAAAATAGCAGAATTTGGCCCTTTGGAAGTCTTGGCGACAACAAATGAAATTATCAGCTGTCGATCGCAATGAGCTGGCGCACTAATAATCTCCAGTTAATTACTGAATTGTGGCTTAACTTATTTGGTCAATACTTACTTATTTGGTCAATACAACCCTTTAGTCAGGATTACGACCACCCGTGATGTGTGTATTAATTTTATCCATGAGTGGTCCCTCCACACACGTCGACTCCGAACGACAGATTTTTGAGCAGCTTTTCATGGCAATTTTATTTACCTTCAGGATTTTTGCCAGAAGACTAATAAGTGGTTTTTTTATTTCTTTTTTTTTTTTGACATGTCTGAACAGGGGTTTGAATCGCGGCCTCACATCTAATAACTATTAGTAATGTTCGTCTTGTGTTTTTTTTGTTTCTTTTCCTGGTGTTGTAGTATCTCTTGATGAAACATGAGTTAGGACTTTGTCGTCTTTTTATTCAATTCATTGCTTGTTATTAAATGAAACCAGGAATTTGATTTCCAAATCTGTAATAGCTAACTTTTTTTTTTTAAATCACCCCATAAAGCATAGTATGTACATACATACATATGTATGTATGCAATGCAAATACGACATATTTAAGGCACATGTTTTTAAATTCTTTTTATTTCAATTAGAAAGTGTTTTCAAATATTCAAAATCTTTTAAGACAATTTACATTTAATGAAAAACTTTAGCGGAATTACAATACAATAAAAAAAAACGCATTTTATTGGCAGATGATGAGAACAGCAGTCACAGTCTATTGTTAAAAAATTTTCCGGAAGTAATACAAACTAAATCATCATCAAAAGCGTAAATAACTACAGAAAAAAAGAAAGAATGAAAACAATGATTAGGTGTTAATTTAATAATGAAATAAAGTTTAATTTTATTCTGAATACAAATCATTTCTTATGTACATACATACATACATATGTACATATTAAATAATGAAATAAAAATTTATATGCAAAGATTTTATTTAAATGCAAGTAGTAGTAGTAGTGGTAGATCATTTAGAAGTTAGGTATTAAATTTTTGTTTTTATAGAAATCAAATCATTTTTCAAATATGTATGTACATACATACATACAGTGCCGGTCAATATAATAGCACCAGTTACAATAATCTGTTTCGAAAGCCGTAAAAATTTTACCAGTTTACTATTATTTTTTTCTCAGTGTAAAAAACAGTTCCATATTTTGTGTTCTCTTAGAGAGCGTGTATTTTTTTCTTAAATTTTGTAATCGTTGGTTAGTAATGAATGATCATTTATTAACACTTTGCTTTTCATGCAGTCAATTTAATAGCACCTGTCAATTTAAATTAGAAAAAGAAATTATAATTGAAAAGAACAGAATTAAAATTGTTGATGCATTTTGTGTTGAATTATTCAATATTTTTGTTAAAATTGCATAGCAATGGGTCGCGAAAAGCATTCTACGCCAGCAAAACGTGTACTAATAAAAAAAAAAAATTGTCATCCGAAGGGAAATAATACTCCGAAATCAAAATATTGCTGGACTGTTCTGACAAAATGATAATAAATGCCTTGAGATATGATCCAAAAGCTGAATCCCGTGGTAGGAAACGAATTTTGTCACCCTTAATGTTAAAACGTTTAGTTCGAAGGACTAAAAGCAATCCGTTTATGCCAGCTACGGAACTCAAGGTTAGGTTAGGTTAGGTTAGAGGACGTGTACTTGTCCGTTAAGACAAGTACAATACCCGGAGGTCGAAATTGACCCATTGTACAACGTCCTTGGAGAGGGAAGGAAATAGAGGGAATAGGATGAAAGGAGGGTATAAGGGTAAGGGGAGGATGGGAAACACACAGAAAGAAACAGACACAAAAACAAGGGTTGAGCGCGCGACTACACTTATGAAGCCCTAGCACCTCTCAACCAGCTCAAACTGCTAATGAATCTGTGGAGAGCCTTGATGTCGGCTCTCGACACAGAACTCAAGCTCTCAAAGAAGGCTCTGCCAAGGGTCCTCAACCTCAATCTACCAAGGGCTGGGCAGTTACAGAGGAGGTGTTCGATAGTCTCTAACTCCTCCTCATCGCAACATACCCTGCAATAGTCCGGCTGGGATCTGTTCCAGATCCCCGTCAGCGACCTAATCTCGCAGTGCCCTGTGATAAAACCGACAACCAACCTTACGCTGGCCTTAACCAAGCCCAGCAGCCAATCTGTTCTCTTACTGTCCACAGCAGGCCATAGACGTCTAGAGACAGAACAACCTGATCCGTTCCTCCAACGCCTCTGCTCTTCCTCCCTGACCCATCCATCGATGAGGCCATAGAGGTGGCAGACTGGGGGTTCAGGACCAACTATTAAATCGCCCCCCGAAAGGGAACCTAACCTAGCGAGGGCATCCGCCGTCTCATTGCCCAGTATTCCGCTATGACCCGGAACCCAGCATAGACGGATACGGTCCGGTCCAAAAGACCTCAACGACTCTTTGCACTCGCGAACCAGTCGTGATTTGCACCAGACCGACGCAATGGCCTTAAGGGCAGCCTGACTGTCAACGAAGATCATGTAAGATTCCGAATCCGAAGATGGGCCACCAGCTATGGCCTCAATAGCCTTCAGTATTGCGAAAATCTCCGCCTGAAAAACGCTGCAGTCATCATTCAACCTGAAGTGGAGTTCAAGACCGAGTTCTCTACAGAAAACCCCAGCACCTGTATATCCACCTAACTTAGACCCATCTGTGAAAATGGGTATACCACTCTGCCCCCGGAGTACCCCACCATTCCATTGTGCCCTATCCGGTATAAGTGTCCTTAAACCAGGTAGGAATATAGCCTCGGGCACAATGTAATCAGTGGTACGGAACTCAAAAAAGAGTCAAATGTGCCGGCAAGCGTGGTAACTATTCGTCGTAGGCTACGAGACAACAATCTTAACGCTTGTAGTCCCCAAAAAGTGCCGCTTCTTTCCTCTAAGCATGTTGCAAGACGGCTGTCGTTCGCAAAAGCACATGTAAATTTACCCAAGAAAAAGTGGAGGAGCCACTTAATAGTGAATACAAGCCCCAGTTCACAGCAAAAACTATCAAACATGGTGGCTGTAGTATTATGGTATGGGACTGTTTTTCATGTCAAGGTGTAGCCCCCATACATTGGATAAAAACCACCATGGATGCATCGGGATATGTTAAAATCCTTGATGAAATAATGTTACCGTAGTATGCTTCCTACGAAATGCTGCTGGTGTGGATCTTCGAGCAAGATAATGACCCAAAATACACCAGCAAAATGGCAAAAAAGTGGTTTAGCGAGAACTCAATCAGTATGATGGAGTGGCCTGCACAATCCCCGGATTTGAACCCCATCGAAAATCTGTGGACGGACATAAAGAAAGGAGTTTCTGCGATAGTGTTGAAGACCTTTGGGAAGCCGTTCAGAAAATTTGGGGTTCCATTACAGTTGAAAGATGTCAACATTTGGTCGATTCGGTGGGAAGGCGTTGCGCAGCTGTTGTAATAGCGCATAAGGGATACGAACAAAATACTGAACAAATGTTTTAATTAATCTACAAGATATCCCTGTGAAATATTTTATTTATTTTTATTTTATTTTTAGTAACACAACTAATTGTTGTAAAAAATTACCTGAAGTGCTATTATTTTGACTGAGCAATTTTTAAGTTTTTTTTTATTAATTAGTTACAAAAGTTTAATCTATTGATAATCCACGTACATAAAAGAATATTTTATTGAGTTTTGAATTAAATTGGACTAACATTTTAGTAGATGTGAACGGACTTAATAAAAATTTTAAGGTGGTGCTATTATTTTGACCGCAGCTGTACATATGTATTTAAATACATATTGCTAAAAATGGAAAAGATTAAAAATTTTATTCAAATCTTATATTAAAATATTTGATTTTTATAATAAAAAAAAAATTATAATATTAAGTATAAAACAAAACAAAAAAAACCATTTTAGTCATACGGTTATCGAAACGAAGTTTCAAAATACAATACAAAAAATTTAAATGAAAATTAAGAAGAAAAAGAGAAAAACAAAACTACCAGCGAATGCTATCAGAAGAATTCTGCTAAACATGTGCTTTATAGCAACAACAATTTATACAACAACATGAGTTATTAGAAAGTGTTAAAAACTTAAAGCGCAATAAAGTGTTTTATAAATACAACGCAAACTGTAGAAGAAATATACATACATACATACATGGTGTTGATATACATATAATAATAAAATCTTAATACTATTGCATCGAAAAGAGGGGATTCACTAATTTAAATTTGTGCTTTATAGGTAGTAAGAATTAGCAGACGAATAGATATGATTAAAGCAAAGTTGGAATGTGATACGAACTACAAACCACAATATGTACATTCAATCATTATTTTCTCATGAATTAATGGCACATTCTTAAAATTTAATTTATTATGCGTTAATCTTTACTTACATAATTGGTCATTAGAATATTTTAGTCAGGATTAAGGCCTTAGCTTCTCACCCCATCAATGATGTAGGTATGTGATAATTTGTATCCATGAGTGGCGGAGCTTACAATTTAAAGTCGACTTCGAATGACAGATGTTTCACAGCAAATTTTATTAAATTGCAAAGTGTTTGCCAGATGACTGCGGAGAGGAAGTCGCCGCAGAAATATTGTTTTTTCATATTTCGTTTTGTTCAAGATGTCTCAGCCAGGGGTTGAACCACGTCCTAACGTTTAATATGATAACACATCACCCGCTAGACTACGGTGTTCATTTTTAATTTTTAATTTTTTTTTAAATAGTCGTGTCCATGGAGCCATCAGCAAGTTTCTATGATTTACTATTATAGGAAAGGGTTGATTTGATGCAATAGTTGCAATTGGTATTTGTAAAGATAAAAGGTTCCTCACTTTAACCCAAATAAAGATTCTAAACGTTGCAAAACTAACCAGAACGCATGAAAACTAATCATCTAAAGCGAGGTGCATGGCTACACATCAAACTTACCTTTTGGGTTGATTTGATGCAATAGTTGAAATTGGATTTGCCTTTTGTAAAGATTAAAGGTTCCAGCATCCTCACATTGACTCAAACAAGGATCTCAAATGTAGCAAAACTAACTAGAACGCATGAAAACTAATCAATTTTAGGGGAGGTGGGTTTTAATTAAAGCTACAGTTCTTCAAACCGGATTACTGCAGCGTTTTCCAGGCAGAGGTGTTGGCAATACAGGCTGCGGTAAAGATTATTTGGGATTCGAATATCCCCAATGGAAACATCATCATACTCTCTGATAGCCAGGCGGCTATCAGGGCTCTGGGCTCCAATGTGATGAACTCCAAGACGGTCTACGGCTGTCGGAAATATCTGAACAAGGTGGCGAAGAGATATAATGTACACATCGTTCCGGGACACAACAATATCCCGGGTAACTGCAGAGCGGATGAACTGGCCAGACGCGGCACGATCATCGAACTCTCCGACGAATTCGTGAGTATTGGGGTCCCTTTGGGGACCTGCAGGCTCATGATTAATGACGAGATCACGGACACTGTCAACCGCACGTGGGCGGCTTCGGATAAGGGCAGAGTGGCGCGCATGATCTGGCCGCGGCTGGATAGAAGGCGCACTGCAAGGCTGCTGAAACTCCAGAGAGGCGTGCTCAATGCGGTTGTCGGAGTCGTGACGGGTCATTGCATTATGGGTGTCCACGCGAAACGCATTGGTCTGGGACACCTCGCGAACGATTTCTGTAGGAGCTGCAGGAACGAAGAAGAGGAAGAGACGATTCTTCATCTACTGGCAACATGCCCGGCACTGTGTCAAAGGAGGAAGAGACATCTTGGTGCCTACTACATCGATAATCTGAGTGATTTGTCGAACATTGACGTCGGCAGTCTGAGTCGCTTCATTGTAAGCTCTAGGTGGTTCCAGGATTAGGGGATAGTTAGCGCGAACTGTGGTTTCACAATGGGCCCCATGAGGCCTAAGTGCGTCCATCCAAATTCATTTGGGGGGACGGCCACTTATACCTACCTACCTACCTACAGTTCTTCAACAAATTTCTGTTAGTGTCAATTTTTGATGGCAGATGTAAAGATATGGCCCCACATCACACTCATCTTTTTTATAATTGTATTTGTAAAAAATACGTACACATATGTATATGTAGGCCGAGTAAGGATTTCAAAATACTTTTGATTTTCACTACCAGCTTATGTTTCTTCTTCTAACCAGATGTTTCTTCTTCTTATTATATGATTCTTTTTCTTGACACCACCTATAAAAAAGTGAAGTTTGAACGTATAATTTTGATTGTTAATGTTTGATCAGTGAAATTTGAGGTGTCGCCATGCAACTTTGTGTGATTGTGCATCAGTGGCCTTAATCACGATTCATGATCGCAAATAATAGATAGAAGAGAATGAGAATTTTTCCCAATGACTTGAAAAATTATTGATTTGTATTGTTGTGACCTAGTTTTGTCGCACAAATATCCTTTAGACAATGAGTAGGATCGCCATTAATATATGATCTCTGTTCAAAAATGTCTTCAAATAAAAATGATATTCAAATAAAATTCAATGGATGACTTTAAAGCTGAAACTATGACTAACTTTGTCACCCACTAACTTTACCATATTTTTAGCAGTTTTATCTACTGTTTGGCTGAAAGTGGCAAATATTTGTTGCATTACGTTAACTACACCCTACAACACGTAATACGTTATTAAATTACGAAATTTTCTTTTATAATAAAATTACTAAATTATAATGTTTAATTATATGTATTTTGTTTGCTTGATCTTGATCTTTTTTTTTTTTTTAATTATTATGACGTGTTTTAAAAACGATTTTTAAAACAAAAAAAAAAAAAAAAAGAGAGAGAAAAGAGAATAAAAATTCAACAACTCCGAATAAGCATTGATTTTCAATTTAATTTTTGTTATGTTATCAACTAAAAGCCTTGTTATTATGTATTTCATTATTATTTAAATTAATTTATAATTTCTAAACATTTATCAGGGCATTTAGCACCATTTGCATTTTTTTTTTCGCAGGTTATAGAAAAAGTCATTTCTTGTTAGGCGGCTACATAAGTAAACAAAAATTTAAAAAGAAAAAAATTATTTTTTCTTTCTTTCGTGCAATTAAAATCAAATCAACTAAAAAAAAAAAAATTAAAAAACGCAATTTTTCTTTTAACTACGTACTTATTGTTATTATTTTTAAAATGTTTGTCTAGATAGATTATGATTAAGAAAATTTAGTTTCTGTTTTCAACTTTTTTTTTTCATTTCATTTCATTTCGTTTAGTTTTGTTTTGTTTGCTTAACTAATATGTGTGCTCAAAATTCATTCACACTCCTCTTTCCCGGCATTAATAGAGTGTATTTGTTGTTGTTGGATTCTATTTTTTTTTTGTATTATTTTTTCTAATACATAATTAGTATATAGCAAGCCGTCGTACATACCGTTGGTTGTTGGGTGTAGAGCGCTAAATAATAGTTGCTTGTATTTAAAATTGGTTCAGGTTTTTTTCCATTGACGTCTTCTATTTTTTTTTTTTTTTGTCGTACTCATTTTGTACTCCTCGTTACGGCTATTACTTACTATACGGAGTAGCATTTCAGAAATAATTTATTTAATAAAAATTTTCTTTTCATTTTAATATTTCTAAATTTACTCCTTCCAATCTGTTCTACTAATGAAGATGCCAGTAATCTGTCTATAGTTTGTTAATTTTCTTTCCTTTTTTTTCTAATCTTTATGACTTGAGTGTTAATTTTGTTGTTGTTGGAATGTTTTAAGTGCAGTTATGTGTTTCACTTTTTTTTTTTTATTATTTGTAACACATGTTCGTTATCAGCAGTCTCGTGATAAGTTTTTTTTCCCTTTTTCTATAATTAAACACTCTGATTTGAAAAAAAAAAAAAAAAAAAAAATGGAGAGCTAAGATAATTCAAAACCAATTTGTTTTTTAAATAAATTTTTTAATAATTTAATATTAAAAAAAGAAATTTTTATTATTGTGAAATTACTTTTTAATCTATCTTCTATATATGGGCAATTTCGTGTCAAGTGACCCAATTTTTAAAATCAATGTCTTCCGATTTGGATATTGGATATTGGAAAAATAATTTTTTTGATAGATATCGCACTCGCATCCCATTAAGCGATTATAAAGGAAATTGTATAAGCTTTCTTTTGAGCAAAAAAAAAAAAAAAAAAAAAAAAAATTAAAAAAAAATTTTTTAAAAAATTAAAAAAATTATTTTTGGAAAGATTGAAGAAATAGCTATCTAATATCCTTTGGAAAATTTTTGCTAAGACCAATAGGTGAAAAGTTACACCCATTTTAAAAAAAAACCCTGTATGACCAAAATGTCCAACTTTGACCCTCTCTAACTCCGGCAGTTCTTGACTGATAGAGCTGAAAATTTGAGTCTGGCCTACTATTCAATAGTACTAACCTTGGTGCAAATTTCATCCAAATCGGAAGACATTGATTTTAAAAATTGGGTCACTTGACGCGAAATTGCCCATATATGTATAAAAATGAATGTATGTTTGTATGTACCTTATAGAATCGTAAACTATGCATTTGATCATGTTATGACCTTTAGCAAAGTTGTTACGCATAAGCCGGGGAAGATTTCTAAGTTGGTATGACCAATTTCCGACAGGTGGCGCTACTGAAAATGACTAAAAATGAATTAAATCGTAAACTATGCATTTGATTATGTTATGAACTTTAGCAAAGTTCGTGGGCATGAGCCGACGAAAGTTTCTAAGTTGGTGTGACCAATTTCCGACAGGTGGAGCCACTGAAAATTAATAAAAATTAATTAAATCGTAAACTGTGTATTTGATCATGATATGATCTTTAGCAAAGTTGTTGCGAATGAGCCGACGAAGGTTTCTAAGTTGGTATGACCAATTTTCGACAGGTGGAGCCACTGAAAATTACTAAAAATGAATTAAATCGTAAACTGTGTATTTGATTATGTTATGATCTTTAGCAAAGTTGTTGCGCATGAGCCGACGAAGGTTTCTAAGTTGGTATGACCAATTTCCGACAGGTGGAGCCACTAAAAATGACTAAAAATGAATTAAATCGTAAACTGTGCATTTGATTATGTTATGATCCTTAGCAAAGTTGTTGCGCATGAGCCGGAGAAGGTTTCTAGGTTGGTATGACCAATTTCCGACAGGTGGCGCCACTGAAAATTAATAAAAATTAATTAAATCGTATATAACTATAACTATATATTTAATTATGATATGATCTTTAGCAAAGTTGTTGCGCATGAGCCGACGAAGGTTTCTAAGTTGGTATGACCAATTTTCGACAGGTGGCGCCACTAAAAATTAATAAAAATTAATAAAAATTAATTAAATCGTAAACTGTGCATTTGATTATGTTATGATCTTTAGCAAAGTTGTTGCGCATGAGCCGACGAAAGTTTCTAAGTTGGTATGTCCAATTTCCGACAGGTGGCGCCACTGAAAATTAATAAAAATGAATTAAATCGTAAACTGTGCATTTGATTATGTTATGATCTTTAGCAAAGTTATTGCGCATGAGCCGATGAAGGCTTATAAGTTGGTATGACCAATTTCCGACAGGTGGAGCCACTGAAAATGACTAAAAATGAATTAAATCGTAAACTGTGTATTTGATCATTTCATGATCTTTAGCAAAGTTGTTGCGCATGAGCCGACGAAGGCTTATAGGTTGGTATGACCAATTTCCGACAGGTGGAGCCACTGAAAATGACTAAAAATGAATTAAATCGTAAACTGTGTATTTAATTATGATATGATCTTTATCAAAGTTGTTGCGCATGAGTCGACGGAGGTTTCTAAGTTGGTATGACCAATTTTCGACAGGTGGCGCCACTGAAAATTAATAAAAATTAATTAAATCGTAAACTGTGCATTTGATTATGTTATGATCTTTAGCAAAGTTGTTACGCATGAGCCGGGAAAGATTTCTAAGTTGGTATGACCAATTTTCGACAGGTGGAGCCACTGAAAATTAATAAAAATGAATTAAATCGTAAACTGTGTATTTGATCATTTCATGATCTTTAGCAAAGTTGTTGCGCATGAGCCGACGAAGGTTTCTAAGTTGGTATGACCAATTTCCGACAGGTGGAGCCACTGAAAATGACTAAAAATGAATTAAATCGTAAACTGTGCATTTGATTATGTTATGATCTTTAGCAAAGTTGGTGCGCATGAGCCGACGAAGGGCTTATAAGTTGGTATTACCAATTTCCGACAGGTGGCGCCACTGAGAATTACTAAAAATGAATTAAATCGTAAACTATGCATTTGATCATGATATGATCTTTAGCAAAGTTGTTGCGCATGAGCCGACGAAGGCTTATAAGTTAGTATTACCAATTTCCGACAGGTGGCGCCACTGAAAATGACTAAAAATGAATTAAATCGTAAACTGTGCATTTGATTATGTTATGATCTTTAGCAAAGTTGTTGCGCATGAGCCGACGAAGGCTTATAAGTTGGTATTACCAATTTCCGACAGCACTTCAATAAATGTTCATAATCGAAAACCTCTACATTTTTAAAGTTTATGTCAATTTTTTTTTTAAATGAACAAAATCAATAAAATGATTCAAATTTGTTTTAGTTGGAGGCGTAGCAACACGCGCAGGGTACAGCTAGTAGTAAATTAATATGCAAGATATTGTAGATTCTAATAATTTTTTATTTTAACAATATTTATACAGCTTTGATTCAGTTTTTTATGTAAAATATCTACTTGGCCACCTTAATTCCTAAAGGTGTGGGTGTATTGTGAATAAAACGAATGAAAGAAATGCCAGTCAGCAGGAGGTTAACCATGCATCTGTGCAGTGTGTGATGAGAAAAATATCTCATCTCATTCCCTATTTTTCATGTTGGTTTAAACAGAACGTGTTCAATGGAAAACGTTTCAGTTTAGAACAGCCCAAGCGACATTGTTCTCTTGGCCTCATTAGGTACATATGTAGGTAGGTTGAAGGAGAGGAGACCAAATAAGGATCTCATGTCTACTAGCATATAACAGGTTTCCAATTAGGAATACCACCTTACTTTCTGTACGAAGTCTGTATCTTGTATAAACTTTCTTAACTTCTGGCAGTCCACTCCTCTTAGACGAGTTATGTCTGTTATAGTCCCATCCTCAAAATATTGAGATCTAGGGTTTAGGATATCATTTTTTACCACACCAATATGCTTCAGGTGTACATGTAAGGCGGAGTATGCTTATTAGCGTGCTTAGATTGCCCTTATTTAATTTTAAAATACTCATGGTACTCTTCTCCTCATTAGGGTCGCCCCAAAATTCCACCTATGTTGTGGATTTAACGTTTCCACCCAATTTTTCACCTTGAACTAGAATGCACTGAAAGGCATTGGGTTGTCCAAGCTTATGGCATGTAATACTCTGGCTCTATTAGCCAGAATATTCGCTTCCTTTTTTTCAGTTGCTCTATAATGACTAGGAACTCATTTTATGAGTACCATTCAATACCTGGTGTATTTGTTAATCTCGTTTTTGCACTCCAGACTGGTTTTTGATTCCCTATTCTTGGATGTTTTTGTCCTAATTGTCGTTTGAGTATTCGTAAAGATATTTTATTTCCTATAATCCCATCCTATGGTTATTATTGGTACTTTGGGCATCCTATCGGATAACTGTCCGTCATGCTGAAGACTTGTCCAGTGTCCCAACTAAAGGGTGATTTTTTAGCTATTATCTTTTTTACAACACTGGTTTAAACAGCTCACGCACATTTCCTGTTTTGTTTCACTGTCAAACATCTTCAGTTTGGTATATAATTTAACCATGAATCGTTTTACAAACGAACAACGCTTGCAAATCATTGAATTTTATTATCAAAGCGCGTGCTCTGTTAAGAAAGTTCATCGCGCGCTTCTTCCATTTTATGGTCAGTTTAATCGACCCACTTTTTTTTGCCCAAAATGCAAGAGCTTGACTTGCATGACATGTGGTTTCAACAAGACGGTGCCACATGCCACACAGCACGCGTAACAATGGACTTATTGAGAGGCGAGTTTGGTGAACATTTTATTTCACGTTCGGGACCGGTCAATTGGCCGCCTAGATCGTGCGATTTAACGACTTTAGACTATTTTTTGTGGGGCTATGTTAAAGCTCATGTCTATACAGACAAGCCCGCTTCAATTGACGCATTGGAAGACAACATTGAAGCATTTATTCGTGAGATACCGGCCGAAATGTTGGAAAGAGTATGACAAAATTGGACTAAGCGCATGGGCCATTTGAGGCGCAATCGCGGTCAACGTTTGCATGAAATAATCTTCAAATATTAAATTATTTGGACCGTACTATCGATTCAAATAAAGATTTCATGCATTTTTCTGAATTTTATGTGTTTTTTTTTTTTGAAAAATTTTCCTATAGCTCATAAAAAATCACCCCTTATAATCCCAATCTGAATTTTTTCTGAAAGCAGGAAATCTTTTATAAGATAAAGTGTACTTTATATGGTTTGTGCTTGAGCAACTCCTTCGAAGTCATCGTATACGTCAGTTCATGATCCATTGCCCAGTGGAGCGCATAAAACATTAATTGTAAGGCATTGGATTGAGTTATGGCCTTTGCGAAACGTACTGTGTGGTATTTTGCGGGGATGAGCATTACTATTTGAATGTACGTGATGGAAAACCATTATTTTGATTCGAAATTATTTCAACAATGGGAAAGCCGCTGGTGATTCTATTCGCTATAAAGATTCATGTTCAATTTCGGAGAAAGGCAATAAAATCCAAGAGATTTTGAAACCGATTAGGCAGGCACTTTAATTAATTTAGAAACGGCTTGAGAGATAATCTAACAATAAAACTTTAGATAAACTCTTGAATTCGTGGCTATCATGTATATCAAAATAATAATTCAAATTTTTTTATATTTGAAAGACTTTTTTATAAAGATTATTATTTAAAAAACTCAAAATATTTTTTATCTTTCTTTTTTAGGATTTTAACTCTAGATTAAGAGGAGACAACTCTTAGATCACATCTTTTAAGAGAAAGACATCCCATCCCCACTATTTTATTCTGTTTAATTTTTAAACACAATTGGCATTCCATTGATTGTGGTCGAAATTTTAAATCGTATTTTAACGCAAACAATTCAAATCGCAGTTGAACTCTTTAAGCCTACGCTGGCCACACAGCTACGTGTAGCCTAGGCAGACAGTGACAACGGGAGAAGAGTGAGAGCGAGAAAGAAAGAAGAGAAGAGAGTAACAGTTTGGAGTGGGTTTAAACTAGTATAGCAGAATTCACAAAAAAAAAAAAGAAGCAGCAGCAGAAGAAGAACAACAACAAAAGACATTAGCAAAAAAGGAGGAAACAAAAAAAAAAAAAAAAAAGAAGGTAAAACTCTAGTGTGTGCGTTTTACCAGTTTGTTTCAAACTTTCAATAATTGTTTTGCCATAAAGCAAGTTGAATGGATCCTTTTGTTGGTTGGTTTCAAGAGGAACAGGAGGGTCCAGCTTTACTCACATGGTGTAAAATTTGGGAAACCAATGCGCATGAAATGAGCCAACTGCTGGAGCAACAGAATCAACAACTTCAGCTACAACAATTACAGGGCGGCGGTAATAAATTTAATAACGGTGCTAATTTAACTGCTAGAGATCGTGATTCAATACAATTGTTATTGCAACAGTTTAGTGGTTTACGTAATAATAATAACAACAACAATAATAATAATAATAACAACAACAATAACAACAACATTAATAATAACGGCAACAATTCAAGCGGCAATACATCCAGCAATAATTCACTCGATTCAACAACAACCACTACGACCAATACAACAAACGATACACAACAACATACACCTGCCAATACAACAGGAGACGTTAGCAACACGACTAGTACGCCTTTGACCGGTAAAATGCCGTCTCACGAACGTCCCAGCTATTATAATCCGTCGCGTAGGAAAATTGGTCGCATTGTTGACAATAAGGCCAGTACATATAATTTCAATAAGCACATGGACAAATTGATATCGAAATACAAAGGCTGCCCCTGGCGTGTACCAGATTTCAATTATTGTCGCGGCGTTTTGGGCCTCCATCAGGAGATTGAACAATTCTATAATTATGTACTGCCCACACCCACCGAACATGCCATACGCAACGAGGTGGTACATCGTATTGAGGCTGTAGTCCATTCCATATGGCCGTCGGCTTTAGTTGAAATTTTTGGTTCCTTCCGTACTGGTTTATTCCTGCCTACCTCTGATATTGATCTTGTGGTTTTAGGTGAGCAAAAAACTAAACAAAGACAATTTTATTCTTAATTTTATTTGTTTTTGTGTGTTTATATTTCAGGTCTTTGGGATAAAATGCCCTTAAGAACTTTAGAAACTGAATTGATTGCTCGTGGCATAGCTGAACCACATTCGGTGCGTGTTTTAGATAAGGCCTCTGTCCCCATTATTAAACTAACCGATCGTGAGACTCAAGTGAAAGTCGATATCTCATTTAACATGCAATCGGGTGTCCAATCGGCCGAATTAATTAAGAAATACAAGCAAGAATTTCCGTTGCTTGCTAAACTGGTGCTTGTGCTAAAACAGTTTCTACTTCAGCGTGATCTCAATGAAGTCTTCACTGGTGGCATTTCTTCCTATTCACTGATACTCATGTGCATTAGTTTCCTTCAGCTGCATCCTCGTCAAATTCATGCCGAGACTGATAATTTGGGTGTTTTACTATTAGAGTTCTTTGAATTGTACGGCCGCAAGTTCAACTACATGAAAATTGGCATTTCCATAAAGAATGGCGGTCGCTATATACCCAAAGAAGACCTGCAACGTGATATGATTGATGGCCATCGGCCGTCTTTGCTGTGTATAGAGGATCCTCTAACGCCCGGCAATGATATCGGTCGCAGTTCGTACGGAGCTTTACAAGTAAAGCAGGCTTTCGAATATGCCTACCTTATGCTATCACAGGCTGTGAGTCCTCTTAATAATTGGGCCAACGATTGTAATGAACGTTCAATATTGGGTATGTTGTTTCATTCAACTTTGATTATAAATTTTGAAAATTTGTTTCGATTGATAATATTTTCTTGTCGCTTTTTTTCGAATTTAATTTCAGGACGTATTATACGTATCACCGATGATGTTATAGATTATCGTGAATGGATACGTGAACATTTTGAACATCTTGTGGTTACACGTCACTCCCCCGTCTCAGCATTAGGTGGCCCAGGTACACCGAACGTTGTGGGGAATACCACGAAATATATGCAGATACAATTATTGCCTTCCACAATGTTACCAGCTGGCGCTTTAACCGGGCAACAGCAACTTCATATAATACCACACCTCTACCATCACCAGCAGCAGCAACAACAACAACAACAACAGCAACAACATCATGTGGCTGCATTAAATTCGATGCGGCATAGACGTGGTAGCAATTCATCGGGTGATGATTCGGAGGATAGCAAAGAATGTGATGCCGACTCAACGTCACCGACGACAGGGTCAAATACACATCTGGTGATGGGTGGTGGTGGTGGTGGTGGTGGTGTTGTTCCTTCAATGACACAAGCAACATCCGCGAATATTCACACAGCTGCTAGGATGGATACATGATGAATAGTTGCCGGTTTGGTGCAGCAACAACAACAACAACAGCAACAGCAATTGGTACAAATGCAAGTAGCAGCAGCAGCAGCAGCAACAGCAGGAACACAGTTCGCTCTGCATACTGGCAATATCAATGCGCTGAAAGCGTTGCCGTTGCAGCAACAAACCCCGCAGCCTCTAACACAGCAGCAATCACAATCACAAACACCTACACAAACACAAAATAATTTTATATCATCGCCACCACTACAACCATTGTCAACAATAACAACTACAACAACAACAATAACATCACCAACAACAATAACATCAACACAGTCGCTTAATGAAATTGTTATACAAAATATAACAACAACCACAACAACAGTTGTAACATCTTCCTCCTTTACGGTAACTACAGCGGAAACATCGACCGTAGCAGTAGCCACAACAACGGTAACAACGCCGACATCAACGCCATCATCGCCAACGTGTGATTTTCAAACGGCATTATCCTCAACCACTAAGAAAACTGTACTTTCGCCTTCACCACCTAGGCAGCAAAATATACAACAGCAACAACAACAACAACAACAGCAGCAACAACCATCTTCAACTACTAAGGCCCACTATTATCGTCAACAATTTTATGTACCACCTCCAATGCAGCAACAATATCAACAATATGCCGCCTCTAATCCAAATTATGTTGCTCCCAAGCCACGTTATACGACACAGCAACGTCTACAACAACAGCAACAAGTAAGGCAACAACGTATGCAACAACAAGGCCCACAACAGCATTCAGCTGCTTTGCCCCGTCAACATAATGTCTCTACAAGTACATCAAGTTTATGTGGTGGCGGTACCGGTGCGGGCGCCGGTGGTGGTGGTGGTTCGACACAAACGACGACATCATCGTCTTCGACCACTCACGGCATTCTAACATCAGCCTCATCGACAATATCGATTATTTCCATTTCATCAGATTCATCAGTGGCCTCAAATGGATCCGATTCATCGTCGAAATCGGGTTCAGAATCTGAATCGCGTCCATCAAATTCAGCTTCTTCCTCTTCAGTATCAGCTTCAAATATGAAAGCAGGTATGTAGTTCAGCGTATTCTAAACGTATGTATATTATTTAAAGTCTTAATATATGTATATCACAACGTCTCGATGACAATCATAAACATTGCCGTATTCGAATTGTACAGAACTGTGTATACAATAATTTATTTAAGATTATAAATAGAAGCGCTTTTGCTACCAAAAATTTTTGCATTTTAGTCCGCTAAAGCTTCATAAGATAATACCGGGTTATCCATTTCGTGGTTTCAAAAGTAAACGTAAATAAAATACATATAAAATATTTTTTTCCTTATATTTCTTTTTTATTGTAAGTGTTTGAACGTTGACATTATGTGTGAAACACTACATCATTTAAATGACCTCCACGTGAAGTGTTGCAAGCATTGATTCTTTTGAGGTAATTTTCGATCACTTTTTTTGACACATATTGGGCGGTATCTCAGCCATAACTTGACGAATGTTGGTTTTTAAGTGTTCAAGAGTTGAAGGTTTATCTGCATAAACACGGTCTTTCGCGTAGTCCCACAAAAAAAAGTCTAATGGTGTCAAATCGCATGATCTTGGTGGCCAGTTGATATCGCCACGACGAGAAATTACGCGGCCAGGAAATGTCTCTTGCAATAAAGCCATATTCACTCGAGTTGTGTGGCATGTGGCACCGTCTTGTTGAAACCACATATTCTCCAAGTCGTATTCTTCAATAGCAGGCAAAAAAAAAATTCGGTTATCATATGACCATAACGCTTCGAATTGACGGTGGCAGTCGTTCCATCGCGTCGTTTTCGAAGAAGTAAGGTCCAATCACACCTTCGGACCAAAGAGCGCACCAAACAGTGACTTTTTCTGTAATGTAATGGCCTCTCTTCAATTACTTGAGGATTCTCAGAACCTCAAATACGACAATTTTGTTTATTAACATACCCACCGAGTGTGAAATGTGCTTCATCGCTGAAGAAAATTTTGTTCGAAAAATTGCCGTCCACCGCCTGTTGTTCAAGCACCCATTCCACGTATCTACGACGTTGTGAATGGTCAGCTGGCTTCAGTTGTTGCGTGAGCTGGACTTTATATGGATGTAGGTGTAGATCTAAATGCAAAATACGCCATAATGTGCCGTAAGACAGTCCTAATTCCTGCGAACGACAAGGAATCGACACATTCGGATCTTCGGCAACACTTTCACTTACAATAGCGATATTTTCAGCGGAACGAGCGAAACGATGATGCACAGGCCTTTGCAATATTTGTAAACACTCCAGTCTCTTCAAATTTCTTCACAATTTTGCCAATTGCTTGCGTAGTTGGACGATTATGTAAACCATAATCTCCTCTTAAAGCGCGATACGTGACTGTGGCAGAATCATAATTTTTGTAGTAGGTTTTGATAATTTTTATGCGTTGTGTGATAGTTAAGCGATCCATTTTCGTCAATGTCAGAGTTTCAACTGAAAAGAAAAAAATTGGTTTCACAACTTAGTTTGACAGATGTCCCATACTTTTGAAACCACGAAATGGATAGCCCTTTATTACGAGCAACTGTATTGGAAGTTTGACAAAACCGAATTCCTACAGGTTATCTACAATTTGTGCAAGCATTTTAAGAGGAAATTGCTAAGAAAACCTGACTATTCCAGTCCGAAGAAACAAATTCTAATTTACAAACGTAGCTGCCCCCATCAAATGTACAAAATATAGTCAATTACATGGTCGATACATAATTTTTTGGCTTTATTCACCTTTTTTGTTGCGTTATGATCTAGAAAGCCATGACACTCCTTTCTAAAGAGAAGATGCCACATCTGTAATCTGTGACAATAAATATTTGTCGCCAAAAGTGTATGTTTGGAGAGGACAAACAATTCATCAAAGTATTCACTCAACACTATTCAAAATTTTGTTTAAAAGTAAAGGGAGCGATGTGTTAGTGTGTTAAAAAAAATTAAAAGTAAGTTTGATTGTTTGAGTTCAACATGCTACGATTGAAAGTATTCAGTTCTTTCGCTCTTCAAGAAATCCTCTTTTTTCTATTGAGGCGAAATTTTCACCAACAAAATTACTCGCCATAGCTAGGCATAGGTGATTGCATAGGAACTGTACAATCAAGTTATTGTTGACTCGGGTCGTTGGCCAAAGTTGGTTGACAGTATAAATCCGAACTAAGAGCTAGGGGAGCACATTGATAAAACCTAGCTGGTTGTTGTTGTTGCAACAGTTCTGCTGTTGTCTCCGAAAGAATTTCCCTGTAGATATAAGATAATTAGTTTATGTGTTTGATCGTATGCCTGTGATTTGATTGTATTCTGGTGGAGATGTAATGGGTTAGAGATGAAATTATGTATTGTATTAGTTGTGTAAGTATGTAGTCATCGTTATGTGATTGGCAGTCCTAAGAAGTCCGCTATTGTCGTTAGGTTCAGCCACAGGTCTATGGGTCGCAGGGTAGTTGGTTTAGCTGGGACAACTAAAGAGATGCACCGAGTCGTGTGGTGTTTGATTGCATGAGATCCTTGGGATGATCCTTGCCTTATAGCTTTAAGAGATCCTGTTAGCCCATCCTGATCTTAGCTGGGCCTGGATGGTTCTGGTAACCCTTGGTAGCTGACTTTCATTATCGGTGATTGGTGGTGGATGCCGATTTATGACCCCGTTGTGGCTGAGTTCGTCCATGGCCGTCGTGACTGTCGTTTGATGTAAGGAACGCTGTGCTTCCCTTACTGACTGTAGATCCACTATTGTGTTGGTATGAGGTGGGTGATGTCCGTGTTATATGTTGTGAAATCATGTCTAATACGGCGAGGAGTAGGATTATTCATGACTATGTGGTGGTTGGGATGGGATGGCAAGCTCATTGTGTTTCCTAACTGACAACATTTGGGACTCCTCATGTACATAGGTGGTCTATATTCGTCATCTTTACACATCATTTACACCTTGCTGGTAGTTAGTTATGCTTCTTCTCTTCTCTTTAGTAAGCCAGTTTTCATAATCAGTCACCATATACACTGAGCGCCATAAGTGATGAGTCAACACCTTAAATTTTCTATTTATTATAAAAAATATACTTGTAGCACAACAATAATTGAATTGTTGTTTTTGTTTTAACATTTTATAAGTACACCCAACTCTTTTTTTACACGGTAGATACCTTCCTCAGAAATCCGTGTAAAAAAACCGTGTAAAAAAAGAAGCGTTTCCTATAGTAAAATGGATAATGGAATATTTACTTCGAAAAACCGTGTAAAAAATGTTGAAAACTATAAAAGAAATGCATACAAATTGTATGTTCATATGGCATTTTATTGAGCATTAGAACTTAAAATACATAATTCATAGAGGTGAAAAATTGGTAGAGCAAGCAAAAAACAAAAGAAATCTGTTAATCCAGAATTAAGAAAAGAAAAATTAGAATAGAAATAAAGAGAAAATATTTACATAGCTACATAATTATTCGTCGCTACTTGATAACAAGCGCAATTGTTTGCGACGAACTGGACTAAAGTCGGTATCATCACTGGAGATATCCATCAAATTATCCAATGGTGACTTTCGTCCGGTAATAGAGTTTTGAAAAATCTTTTATAGAAAGTTGAAATTTTGGTTTTTTAAGTTCTTTATACAACTCTTTATACCGAACAATACAAATATTAATATCTCGTTCGAATTTCAGGACACGTTCCATATTAGGATCATTTTTTAAGAAATGATTCACCATACTTTTACCAAATGTTAGACCGTCATCAATTAAACTAGCAGTTAGTTGACATATTTCGGTCTCCTCGTTGTTATCGGTGATTTTGAAAACGTACTAGATTAAAAATTTTTTAAAAATATTTTTTTTTTTTTAAAACCGTGTAACTTCAAATCCCTGTAAAAAGAAACCGTGTAAAAAAAGAGTTGGGTGTAATAAATAAACGTTTTTATTTTTGGAAATTTATTCGACTATTCTCATTTACTTTTCACGCTATCCTAAGAAAATGAATTATTTCTGTGGTGTTTACTCACTTTTGGCGCTCAGTGTATTTCAGAAATTATTCGATTTTGATGCGATTTAGCAGCTATTCGTAGATGATAAATTCGATTTTTCGGGAGTGACCTACATAAATGTCGCACTCTTTTTTTTTGTGCGATTTAACAATAAAGTCACAATGTTAAAAACAAATTATTTTAAGAAATTTTATTGAAACTTGTTTTACGCTTACACTGTTTCTTTTTCTGTATATTTTCATGCTTTTGAAACAAAAATAAGATCAACCAACAACAAATCGTACGTATAAAGACAACAACACTGAGAAGAAGAAGCACAAAAAAGCCACCAAATCAAACAAATGGAAATAAAAAAAAAAACAACAAGAGTACAGTAAAGTATAATTATAAATAATATTTTTTAAGAAAAAAAAAAAAACAAAAATTAATTATAATTGTATGAATAACAACAACAAACAAACAAACAAACAAAACTTAAAGCATTTAGAAATTGAAATTGTCTGAGAAAAAAAAAAAAAACAAGACATCAACAGCAACACAGTATAGCAGATAACATCAATCAATATAAATACATATATATATACATATATATATATACATACGATATATAAATATAGATAAACTCTTAACTCTCTCTCTTAAACTACTCTTAGCATGATAAGCAATATGTTATATTAGCTTCACTTATAACTTTAAAAAACAAACTAAACAAAAGAAGAAAAGAAGAAAAAAAAATCTAAAAACAAAAACAAGAAAAAAGAAAAGAAAAGATTAAGGTACAATACTACTCCTATACAACTAGTTCCCTATTTCCCTATTTTTTTTTTCTTCTCCTTTTACATTACAACTCCATCATGCATCATGCAAACCATGCGAATTGTGTAAAAGTTCTGATTATTATTCATCATGTGGTATCATCATCATCATCATCATCATCATGATCATCTATCTACAATATTATTGTTAAACTTTATTAGAAATCAGTTTAAAATGTTAAAAACAATGAGACAAATTTATACATACATACATACACCTTAAACAACAACAAAACAAACAAACAGCAACAACGAATTGTAGGCAAAAATGAAATTGTTAATGAATAATGAAATTAATAATGACAGAAATATCATTATTATACAGCTAAAGAAAGCAACAAATACAAATTACAAACACTTTAATTCTAAATACATTCAACAAAAAAAAAAAAAAGAGAAGAAACGCGCATACATACTTACATACTATACATATATATACATACATCATATAGGCATTATAGTTAAACTAAATAGCAGAAAGAAAGAAAGAAAAAACAAAACAAAAAAATATTAAAAAGAAAACGCTAAAAATGTAATTCTTAAGTAATAAATAACATAACGTTGTAGAAAAATATACCCAATCCCCTCTACCACCCCCCTACCCCACAGACAAATAAACAAACAAACAAACATCATCTCCCAAATTCAAACACATCTCTCCAATTCCCAAAAGTAGTTTGTAAATTGTATTGATAATAAAAGGCAAGAAAAAGCAGAAGAGCAAGCGAGAAATGTCCCAATAATATTTAAATAATATTCTGTTTTTGTTTTTTTTCTCTCACTCTCTATTTTTTCTTTTCCTTTGTTTGTTTTTTTTATTATAATTATGTTTTAATATGTAATTGTTGTTGTTTGATTGATGATGAAAGTGCAGCAAAAACACACAATATAATCTCATAAGCAGCACCTTTTACACATACACACACACACACACACACACACACTTAGTACATTACACACATAAAATTGTTACAATTTTCTTATTCATCTTCTATTTTCTGTGTTGGCATTAAGCTGTAGTATTACAAGACAATTTCCCATATTTTTTTTTCTGTTGTTGTTTGATAAATCCATGAAATGTTCTGTTCATTCAATTTTATTTAAAGTTATAATAAATGTGATTGAAAAACACTCTTAATTAAAAAAGTAAGGCTCTATGTGGAGGAGACATTTTGTTGCTTTTCGTAATGCATTTCCTGTGTGAAATACGAAATTAATGTGATGTTTTTGTAACACAGGCTATTTCACTTGCCTGCCTGTTTGCATGGAAAACACAAACAAAATTGAGGGATTTTAAGTTTGCCATTTTTACTTTTTTTATGTTTGCAAAAATTTCTTGTGAAACACGAATTTGAAATCAATTTTTTTTTTTGAGCATATTGTGAAAATTATTGTACATTTATTATGACCATATAAACAATTGAATTGTTTATAAATTTATTAAACAAAAAAATTAAATACATATACATTGACTAATTGAAGAAAGAAGAGAGACTTTTTTCACGATTCATTCAATAACAATTCTGACTGTATCAACAAGGTGGTTATTAAATGAGTAATTTTATTTTGAAATAAATAGCTTTCAATAGATTTTTTTTCTTTTTCAGAAACTATTCGGCTAATATTTTCATTGCCTTATAAGATTTTCATTTATTAATGCTACAAATACACTCAAACCTCGTTTTATGCGATTAATTCGTTTCGCAAAAAATCGCATAATTCAAATTCGCATAAAACGATACACTAGCTTCATACAAAATCCACTAATAGGGATTTAAATGAAAAAAGCGCATAAATTCAAATTTAACCCTTAAAATTTAAACAAAATCGCATATAAAAAATCAACAAAAAAATGAATCCCTTGCTGAGACCATACAAAAAAAAAAAAGGAAAAAGATAGGAAATAAACAACAACAATAATACACAATTCCAAATAATGAAGAAAATACATAATTTTTCAATAAAATAAAAATATAATATTACTCCACGTCCATAGCATTTGAATAATATGTACTTTATACATCAGAACCGGAAATGCCGAAAAAATTTAAAGTTAGTAGTAACTTTGTTACGAACAACACAAATTTTTTGATTTTAACATTCAATATTTCCTTAAAATCGTTTTTGCAAAGAAAAAAATTTGAGAATTTTGAAATCGCATAAATTTGAATTCGCATAAAACGAGGTTTGAGTGTATGTTACTATTCCTTAAAATAATGTTTAATAAATCAATGAACAAGTTGTTGCTTTGGTAATAATTTTTGTAAGACTATCTCATGGTATAAGAAATATAGAAGGTAGTTTCATTCTCTCTTTATTTTTTAAAATAAGGTTTTTTGAAGTTTTATTTTCTCACAAAATATATATATAGCGTTGCTACATTTATAATTTTGTTGTATATTCCCAATAAATTATTTCTAACAAATGTGTAATTTGGGCTAGTATTTAAAGAATTTCAATTAATTTTTAAAAAAATTGAGTTTAAATGTTCCAAAACTTTCAAAGAATCGGTATTAGGCTTATGTAATCAAAATATTTTTCAATTGAATTGAATTTATTATTTTCATGTGACTTCAAAGAAAATGTGGGAAATTTAAAATTAATATGGTAGCATTATTTTAACGAAAACGTCATAATCCTTAATCATGTCAGATAGTGAATTTTAACAAATAAAGAGAGAATGAAACTACCTTCTATATTTCTTATACCATGGACTATCTTAAACATTAAGAAGACGACAGGTCGTATACTTATCGTTGAGAGAGTTCTTTTTTTTTTATAAAAAAACTGTTTGCGTTTTTTTGTACGCTGCTGAATACCATTCTATTTAATTATTAATGAAAATTTGTATAGATTTTTTTTTTTTTGCTATTCTAAGTAAAGTAATTTATAAAATAAATTTTTCAATTTCTTTTATGATTTACATAAAAAAGCAATCACCATAGTTCTGTTGCTACTCGTAATCGTTACAGACGTTTCATTTGAAATAATACCTTTACAGGGAATAGATTTTCTTTCGAAAGTCATTAATTTTTCTCTACATTTTTGTATTCCATAAAAATTAACAACTTTAAGGAAATAAAATCTTCCGTTGTAATTTGTTTTCCTAATATGTATAATTTATTAGAATAAATATAATGTTTAAAAATCTTTTAAGGAATTGGTGAATTTATATCAAATAATCGTGCATAAATTTCGTAACAATTCTGTTACATTTCTAGTTACATAATTTATCAACTGATTGTGTTTTCAATTTAAATCTGTTATCAGCAATAATTTTAAAACATTTATTTATTTTATTTGAAAATTTTTATTTAACAATCCAAATCAAACGTTTTGAATTTCTTAATTCCTGCCGTAAATTGGTCCATTGGGTGCTGGAAATTGCCCACTGAATGCTTTTGATTGAAATCTATGTATTATGACAGTAAAGAAGTTTTAAAATAATTTACTTTAAATATTACAATGCAGGATCATGGCGATTAATATCGAAAAATATTTCGTATAAATTTAAAACAATTTAATTTTTATACACATAAATTACATTGGATTTCGATAGACCAGACCGGATATATCTAAACGGGTTATCTTTTAGTTTAAAACATTTTCGTTTAGAATTTGTATTTAATTTTTTCTAAGTAGATTATTTTTTCATTGTAAATGTACTATAATTTTCTTCACAATTGCTTTTGATGAACTTTATCCGCAATGATGTAAAAAAGTTTTAATTTTTAACAAATAATGATTAATTATTCAATTTCGTAATTAATTAATAATTATGGCTTTAATTACAAACAACTGTTGTTGAGATTGGTTATATTAAAATGAAGAAAAAAATAATAATAATAATTCCTGCCTTCAAATATTATTTCCATTATTAAATCTTTGTTTCTTTATTATTATATTATTTGTTAAAAAAAAAGAAAACAAAGAAAATTCCTTTTTTTTTTTGTTTTTGTTTAAAAAGCGACTTTAAATAATTTTTGTTTATTAAAAACAAAAAAAAAAAACAAATAATTTTCTAAAATCGGTTGAATAAATTGGTGAATTATAAATATTTAATAATAAATGCCTTTATGGTCTTCAAAGTAAGGTATTTCTAATTTTTTTTTGCAATGAATTGCCTTACGTTTTTATTTTTATTTTTGTTTATTATTTTTATTTTTTTAACCAATAACGTTTATTTATTAAGTATACAAAGAAAAAAAAAAATAAAATAAATATTTATCTTATTTTTTTTTTTTTGTATTTTCGAACACAACAAAAATTAAGTCAATATAGTATAAAAAAAAACAAATTGTAATTCTATAAGTTGAAATGTGTTTTTTCCTTAGATTTTTTAATACAATTGCTATTAAGTTTAAGTAAATTAATTAATTACAATATATTATTACATTTCCTATGAGATTTTCTTCTAGTAATAATAGTACATACATATGTACATAAATTATAATGAAAATATGAATTATTTTTCAAGTTACATAGTACATATGTTTTATATAAAAGCCATTTTTCTCTTTTTAATTTATTTAAATTATGTTAATTTTTCTTACATTTATAGGAAATTTACTTAATTTCCTAAGCTTCAGTGGAATATAAAGCAAAAAAAATAAATGAATTGTAAACAAATATTTAAAATTTAAAAAAAAAAAAACAATATGAACTCTTTAAAGAAAGGTTTTTACAATATTTTTTTTTTTTTTTTTTTTTAATTTAGTTTTAATAAAGTCATTTAATTTAATAGAATTGCTATACTATTATATAAATATAGTTATTTAATAATTTAATTCAAATTAAAATAAATTAATTTTAAATTTATAAGATATTTAAAAAAAAAAAGAAGAATAATTAATGTTACTACCACCATTACAACTATTACAACTACTACTAACCCTTTTATAATAGTTTAATATAATTATTTTAAATTTTAAGAATTAATTTAAAAGAAAAAGACTTTTAAAAAGTAAAACTTTATGCTTTTAAGCCCTTCTCTTCCCATTTTCAACTCCAAAAAAAAAAAAAAAACAACAACAAATGTATTTTAGTTTTCTGTAAGATTAATTTGACTTTACAATTATGGCTAGCAAATGAATTTCGTTTAAAGATTGTGCAACCAAGATTTCTCTCAGCTGCACTGTTCTTTAAAGTTTTTTTTTTTTTTTTTTTATAAAATTTATATAAAATCCTGTAAACGGCATTACAACTAAATTAAAAATAGTTTCCTCATGAATTTGGTTTCTTATCGAATACCAGAAATATTTTTATTAAACACTTTAATAGAAAATTTCGTTCGATATTAATTCTCGGATTACTTTTAATTCACATGGAGTTTGTGTATGCTATAGAAACAAACATATGAACATGTTAAGAAGTATTTTTTTTTTAATTTTCAATTTCAAAATTTATAAAAATTTTAAATTTAAAACAATTATTTATAATCACCCTTATTCTGGTTGTCGTCGTCGTCGTCGCTGTCGTCGTCGTTACCATAAATGATGTCGATAAAATCAGAGTCGACACAACACAATATCGACGGTGTATTGACTCACAGAATACCAAATGTGTGTCGACAGTCATCTATAACTGTTAATAACGACAAACAGAATACCAATTTTAAACTGTCGACGCAAGACGACGTCGACGACGACAACCAGAATAAGGTTGAATCTACCAGATTGCTGGCCATAATGCATTGTTTTGTTTTCTATATTTTCTTTATTATTTATTTACATTTTTCTCTTTTAACAATTATTCGAATTTTAAACAACATAAAAATTTAATTATTTTTATATTTTCTTTAAAGAACCATTTTACTTTTTGAAATTAAAAGTTTATTTGACCTGTTTCTTTTCGTTTTAAATTATGCCTATGATTTGTTAAAAAGTCATCTCATTCTTTCTAAGGCATTCAGAAATTTGTAAGAGAATATTTGAAAATTTTAGAAATAAAATAATAAACATACTGCCATAACTTGCTCTTTACCAAATAACCAAAAAAAAAACACAAACAAAAAATATTTAAAAACAATTATATTTCTTTAATTTTCCTTAAAAACGGTTACTTTTTAATGTAAAAGAAAACTTCTTTATCCAAAAAAAAAAAAAAAATTATTAATTTCTTTAAAACATTTTTGTAAACTGAATTTGAACAAAAAGAGGAAAAAACATTTAAAAAGAAATTTAATGAAAAATGTATTTAAAACTCGAGCAAATGTTTTAATAAAAAAAAACCTTTCAATTTTCTTTAAAAACCAGTAGTATTTTTTAAATGATTTATACTTGCATACATATGTATATTTTTTGCCATGAAAATAATTCGAAATTGTTTTTTAAACTAAACAAATGAATTCTTTTAAAAATAATTTTACCTTAAAAAAGAAACAACATATTCACTCTAGAATGATAAATGAGTAATAAAAATAAAAAATTAAATGTAGACATGAATTTACAGAAGAAAACACAAACCTTTTCGGAAATATTTAAAAGAAAACAACAAGTTTTTGGTTTTTACTTAGACTTTTCATTAAAATATATTTCTTAAAAAAATGAAAAAAGAAAAGAAATTAGATGTGAATTTATAAAAGCCAAACATTTTTTTTGAATTCTTTAAACAAAATTTTTTTTTTAGATTTCTTAAAAATAATAATTGAAATAAATCCCTATTAATTATTGTAGAATTTTAACAAATTTAAAAAACTTGTATTTCCTTATACAAAAATTTTAATAACATTCTTAAATTTAAAAAAAGAAATTATAGAAAAAAATATTAACTTGATCTGAGCTTTTCGAATTATTGTAGAATTTTAACAAATTTAAAAAACTTATTCTTCTTTATACAAAAATTTTAATAACATTCTTAAATTTAAAAAAAAAAATTAAAGAAAAAAAATATTAACTTGATCTGAGCTTTTCGAATTACATATTGTAGAATTTTAACAAATTTAAAAAACTTATTCTTCTTTATACAAAAATTTTAATAACATTCTTAAATTTAAAAAAAAATTAAAGAAAAAAAATATTAACTTGATCTGAGCTTTTCGAATTACATATTGTAGAATTTTAACAAATTTAAAAAACTTATTCTTCTTTATACAAAAATTTTCATAACATTCTAAAAATTAAAAAAAAAAAAATTTAAGAAAAAATATTAACTTGATCTAAGCTTTTCGAATTATTATTCTTTATACAAAAATTTTAATTACATTCTTAAATTTAAAAAAGAAATTATAGAAAAAAATATTAACTTGATCTGAGTTTTTCGAATTATTGTAGAATTTTAACAAATTTAAAAAACTTATTTTTCTTTATACAAAAATTTTAATAACATTATTAAATATTAAAAAAAAAAAAATTAAAGAAAAAAATATTAACTTGATCTGAGCTTTTCGGATTTTTTACTTTGTTAAATGGAATATTTTTAACTGCCGCAAATAAATTTTCTTAAAAAATTTTGGTTTTATAAAAAAAACTTCTTTTTATTATAAACTTTTTTTTATTATAAAAAAAAGTTTTTTTTATTATAAACTTTTTTTTATTATAAAAAAAGTTTTTTTTTATTATAAAAAAGTTTTTTTTTATTATAAAAAAGTTTTTTTTTTATTATAAAAAAAGTTTTTTTTTTTTATTATAAAAAAGTTTTTTTTTTTATTATAAAAAAGTTTTTTTTATTATAAACTTTTATTATAAAAAAAGTTTTTTTTTATTATAAAAAAAGTTTTTTTTATTATAAACTTTTATTATAAAAAAAGTTTTTTTTTATTATAAAAAAAGTTTTTTTTATTATAAACTTTTATTATAAAAAAAGTTTTTTTTTATTATAAAAAAAGTTTTTTTTTATTATAAACTTTTATTATAAAAAAAGTTTTTTTTTATTATAAAAAAAGTTTTTTTTATTATTATAAAAAAAGTTTTTTTTTTTTTATTATAAAAAAGTTTTTTTTATTATAAACTTTTATTATAAAAAAAGTTTTTTTTTATTATAAAAAAGTTTTTTTTTTATTATAAAAAAAGTTTTTTTTTATTATAAACTTTTATTATAAAAAAAGTTTTTTTTTATTATAAAAAAAGTTTTTTTTATTATAAACTTTTATTATAAAAAAAGTTTTTTTTTATTATAAAAAAAGTTTTTTTTATTATTATAAAAAAAGTTTTTTTTTTATTATAAAAAAAGTTTTTTTTTTATTATAAAAAAAATAATTAAAAAAAAGATAAATTTTCTTAAAAAAATTTTGGTTTTATTAAAAAAAAAAACTTTTTATTATAAAAAAAGTAAAAATAGTTGTTTTTTCTATTAAAAAACCTCTTTTTTATTAAAAAAAAAAAAACTTTTTTCTCACTTTATAAAACAAAAAACATACATCAATATTAATTATCATGAACTTGTAATATCCTTATAAAGTTAATTAATTAATTTTTTATTTTTTATTATACATTATTCGATGTCAAGAGGAATTTCTATAAAAAAAAAAAAGAATTTAAATTTTTTAAGAAATTCTTTTGCTTTAATGTATAACCTAATAGGCCTTCTGAGTGAATAGAAAAAAAAAACAATTAAAAAAACAAGAAATCATTATCAAATCATTTAAAAACTACAGCAAAACTACTACTACAAAAACAAAACATTTAAAGAAGAAATGAAAGAAGCATAAAGAAAATAAAAACCTAATAATGTAGAGTATAAAATAATTAAGAAAATCAACAACAACAACAACAACAACTACAAAAGCAAGAGAAATAAATATCTTTGTAATTATTATTATATTAATATACATACATACATACATACATACATATACTATACATAAATTATAATTATTATTATATACATAAATTATAAAAACAAAAACAAAATATATTATTAATTAGTTTTAATACAAATACAAAAACAAAAAACAACAAAAATGATGATCATAATATTATTAAAATGTAATATTGTTTCTATTGTTATTTTTCAAAAGAAGACGAAAAATCAAACTCAAACACAATTTTTAAATTTTATCTTTTTTTGTTTTTTTTTTTTTTCTTCAAATTATTTTCTAATTTTATCATAATAATTTTATATCATTATTATTGTATCTTCTTCTTCTTCTTCTTCTCAATAACTGTGTAAAATGTGAAATTTTTTTTTTTCAAAAACAAAAACCTTAATTATTATAAAAAGGAAATTATATAAACATTGTAAGAAGGATAAACAAACAAATTATATTTAAAGAAGAATTATAAAACAAAACACAAAAAAAACAAAAATATTTAAAATATATACTACGTTAACAAGAAAGAAAGAAATAAAGAAAGAAGAACAACAAAGAAACAAAACAAAACTAAACAAACAAAACAAAAATCATACAAAAAAATCAATAAAATTTTCAAAAAATCACCCTGTATTATATTGCAACATTTAATATGGGGCTATAAAAAATTTAAAAAAACCTAAAAAAACTCAAAAACTATGCAGTTTTATTTCAAACGAAGATGTCATTCTTTTTTGCTCATTTTTGCAAACGGATCGCAGTATAAAATTCGTGCTCACGAGTTAGAGGAGAAGACTTTGTGCTCCCGGGTTGAGCAAAAAATATTATTTGTTGTCACGTATTAAAAAATAAAACTTATGAGCACGGGCCATAAAACAAGCAAGCCAAAGCTATGGCTGGTAGCATGAGTCGCCTATTCAAAATGAAATCTTATTGGTTGATCAGGCTGCTAACAACCTGATCTGATGGATATGTTAACGTTCGACTTGCGACTTAATTTGATGAAGAGAAGTGGTTTTTGTAAAAACTGTCTTCTACCTTAAAAAAGAAATCAACCAAGCAGGTCAAGGATAGCAAATCAGATATTCCACTTTTATGTAACCTTAGGTTAGGTTAGGTTAGAGGACGTGTACTTGTCAACTGTGACAAGTACAGTACCCGGAGGTCGAATTGACCCATTGTACAACGTCCTAGCTTCTCACACCACTCGTGTTGTGTGCGTTAATTTTATGCATGAGTGGCGGGACCTACAGTTTAAAGTCGACTCCGAACGACAGATTTTTGAGAAGCTTTTCATGGCAATTTTTTTACTCTCAGAGTTTTTGCCAGAAATCTGCTGAGAGGAAGTCGCCGAAGAAATATTTTCATATTTTCGTTTTGATGTCTGACCTGGGATTTGAACTCGGGCCTTTCGTCTAATAAGCCAACACACTACCTACTAGACCACCGCGACTTCAGAGAGAGAGAGGGTTAAGCAAAAAATATTATTTGTTGTCACGTATTAAAAAATAAAACTTATGAGCATGGGTCATAAAACAAGCAAGCCAAAGATAATTCTGCCCACGAACTGGGGTTTTATCTACTACGGCTGGTAGCATGAGTCGCCTATTCAAAATGAAGTCTTATTGGTTGATCAGGCTGCTAACAACCTGATCTGATGGATATGTTAACGTAACGTAACGACTTACGACTTAATTTGATGAAGAGAAGTGGTTTTTGTAAAAACTGTCTTCTACCTTAAAAAAGAATTCAACCAAGCAGGTCAAGGATAGCAAAAAATAGGTCAGATATTCCACTTTTATGTAACCTGACAAGATCTTTTCGTAAAAAGCACCTACAATTACAATTCGTTGACTGCAATAAAATGAAACGTTTTGAAAAGCAATTTCTCAGTATTTGTATGACAAAATATAGGCAAGTTTGCCAGCGAAAATCGTTGCTGTTCTTCTATAAACCGGGACACTTTGATAGAACTGGCCATGAAACATAGATCATGTTGCTTGCTCCCTAACTAATCCCTGCAGCTTTCTAAAAGAGAATGCCAGTTTGGTTTCTACGATCTTATTTAAACAACAAAAAATAAATATTTTCATAAGTTTATTGAATCTCTTTCGTTTTTTATTTCTTAATTTATATGTAAATGATGGAATGATTGCATTCAAACATCAACTCTTACATCGATATTTGGCCAAATAATCGTTTCAATCCAATCGACATAAAATGAAACTCGTGTATAGATTGATGGCGGCAAGCCGGCACAGCCTAAACCAAACGATGTAACACCCAAAACATAGTAAATTTTTTCAAATTCCATAATTAAAGGACCACCGGAATCACCTTGACATTCGCGTATATCATGAGAGTCACTGGCACAAATATGAGTGTCAATAATATCGGTAGACTTCAGTTTATCATCCAGTTTATAAAATTGTTGGCACTCTTCTTTCTCTACTATATGTAGAGTAGAGTTCAATAGACTACTAGAGGTGGGTCCGCCATAACCCAAAGCAGTGACTTTTGAAAAGGGTATAGCTTCTGAACTCCATAGGCAAGCGATCGAATTGCTGTTGATGATAATAAGAAAATAAATGTTGTTGGTGTTAGAGTTGCTATTTTAACGAGTGAGTGAAATGAATTTGAATACCTACTTTACTTCTTTATCCAATTCCACCAATGCTATGTCATTATAGATGGTGGTTATATTATAGCCGGGGAATTTAATAAATCTTTCAATTTTAATTATATTCTCGTCTTCGATATTTAGATCTGTAGCGCCTACACGTACAAAAGCAGGAGTTTCTCTGAAAAACAAACACAAAGATTTTGTTTTATAAAAAAATAATTTTCCTTGTGTGCAGGAACTCAAATACTTACCCGTCTATGTCAGCACAATGAGCAGCTGTTAGTACATATTTCTTGGAAATTAAAACGCCACCACAGGGATACCAGATTGTGTTATCGATTTTTGATCTCCAACCTAAGGCGGCCTAAAAAGCGGAAAGAGAGAGAAGACTTTGTAGACATTTGAATTTTGTTGACATCTTGAAATTAAGGACGTTTGCCAGAAGATCTTTTCTCAAAAAAGCAGCTTCAAAAAATATTTTTTGAGTCCTTCCTGAGCTTTTAAACTCATGCGTACAAGTCCGGAGTTTAATCTGAACTTTTCAAAGGACATAAATCGACAAAAAATGTTCATCCTGTCGAATCCAACATTGTGTAGTGAACTGTCAAATAACTTGGAAATAAATTCAAACCACAACTTTTCATCTTTGGAAAAGCAAATCTAACAGGTTGCCGGAAAAGCTGTACTTATCGTCATTTAAGCAGACTGCTTCACTCTTAGTTTTTCCTTGGCCTTGAAAGTTAGAGAACCTATTGCTATTGAGCGTTCATCTTTTTATGGAATATATTATGGTGTTTTCTTTTCTACCAAAAAATGTGCATTTTATTAATGCAAAATGCAATTTTGCGTTTGTTTCTTAAAAATGTTTCGCCCTCTAAAAGGGTGGTATGTTTTATTCTAAATAATTCGCACTTGTCAATGGTGGAGGGCATTGCATTTTATGCCCTGTATAAATCGAGAGTGCTGATAATGCCCTGTAAAGCAGATGAGTTTTGTTTATTTATAGGGCTACCAGATGAAATTTAAAAAAAGTCGCCTGGTATTGTTTTTTTTTTTTTTTTTATAAATTTTATTTATTATTCGGTTACAAAGCAATTCATTATATCATCCTAAAGGTACCTCTGCGCCGTATAGGCATTATAGAGGTGAGTTAGCAATAACATCCTAACAACAGTTTAAAAGATGTAAGCAAATAATGAAAATAATTTAAATAATTAATTTAAAAGATAATAATAATAATAATTACATGCATTTGGATATAATATTAAAAATAAGAATAAAGATTTTTTATCGAAACTTCAAAATTTTTAAGGCAGTAAATCTTCCAAGTTACCTAGCAAAAATTTCTTTAACTTTGTCTTAAATAATGAAATGTTATTAATTGATTTTACGGACTCTGGCAAGTTGTTAAATTCCCGACTACCAATATATTCAATGCGTTGCTTAGTCATCTCAAGTCTACAGCGAGTTAATACTAAACTCGTACTATTCCTCGTAAATATCGTATGTTGGTTACGCGCAAATTTTATGGTGTGATGACCAATATTGTTCAAGGACTTAAACACAAAAATTAAAAGTTGATACTTGTATATTCCACATATTGGCAAAATCGTTTTCGAAACATTTCTATATAGTGATATAGTTGAGTACCTTTGAGGAAGGTTGTACACTATCTTTAGAGCTTTGTTTTGTATATTTTGTAGGGATTTTAGTTCATTTGTATGTTTACAGCCATACAAGATGGTTTAATATCCAAATTGGCTTTGTATCAATGCATTGTAAATCGATAGTTTTGTATTTTCATCAAATTTATGTTTGAACTTGTAGAGTATTCCAATCGCCGAACTTATTCTGGACCTAAGATATTGTATATGTATGTTCCAGGAAAGATTACTTTGCAAATGTATTCCTAGATAATTTATTGAAGAAACTTCCTTAATTTCGGTACCATCTACCCTTACACTGAAATTTTCATTTGGGCAATTAGTTGGCCTAAATTTAACCAGCTTTGTTTTATTAGTATTCAAAATGAGTTTATTTATTTTAACATATTCAACGATTAACGCTGCATCTCTTTCAATGTAGGCCTTAGCCACTGTGTCATATTTATATGGGTAAAATATGCAAATGTCATCAGCATACAGAAAGAGTTTTCCATTCAAATCAAGGTGAATAATATCATTTATATACAAAGTAAACATTAATGGACCCAATACACTGCCCTGCGGTACACCATGATCCACGCTACCAATAAAGCTTTTTTCCTTATTTATCTGAACAAATTGTTTTCTATTTGTTAGATAATTTTCAAATAGATCCAGTTCGCGATTACGAACTCCATATAGACTTAACTTTTCAAGTAGAATGCCATGGTCAACAATATCGAATGCCTTCGTAAGATCAAAAAATAATCCTACGACACCACTGTGCCCATCATCTAAACCTTTACATATATAATTAACTACATTTACCACAGCTTCCTCCGTTCCACAACCTTTTCTAAATCCATACTGATAATCATTTAGGAGATTATGCTCCTCCAAGTAATTCGTAAGCTGATTGTGCAACATCCTCTCGAATACATTATCAATAGCAGATAATACAGCAATTGGACGATATAATTCGGCTGTAGTAGCATTGTTCACTTTCGGAATTGGAGTTATTTTATGGATTTTCAATATGTCTGGGTATATTCCCAAATCAATCATGTTGTTAAATATGCGCATAAGATAAGTAGATACATCATCTTTACAATGTTTTAGGACTTCAGGAGAAACTTGATCATGACCAGAACTTTTCCGAGGATTTAAATTTGATAAGATATTATTTACTTCCGTCGAAGTTGTGTATCTCAGTTTAAATATACCATCATAAAATCGCATTGTTCCGAGAGAATTATACGAATCAACTGGATTTCGTTCAATTATATTCCTTAAGTCCTTAACTGATTGTATAAAATAGTTATTTAAAGCTTCAGCTTTGCGAGAATCACTAGCAATAAGTTCACCATTATCATCATTTATATTTATACATTTATTAGAATCTCTACCAAGTGATTTATTTATAAAGTTCCAACTCTTTCGTGGATCATGCTTTACTTCATCCAAGACCTCACGATAATAATTGTTCATGGATACACTGCAAGCCCTTTTAATGATATAGCTAATTCTTTTCAATCTATTACTTAGGTCCACCTTGGTACGGTTTCTTTTTCGTTGTTTTAAAAGTTTCTGTTTATACGCAATAAGTTTCTGCAAATTAATATTAATCCAGGGTGTGATTTCATTCTTAAGTACATTTTTCCTAGTTTTTATAGAACTTGAGTTTGTCATCGCGTCATTAATGCACGATATTAAGGTCACTGTGTCGGTAGATGGATCACCAATTTGACTTATACTAGATATGTGATTTTGAATATATTGTTTAACATGATTATAGTCACACTGAGTGTATGAAACTTGTCGAATATTTTTTTTATAAACGTCAAAAGCAATTCTGCAAGATACAATATTGTGGTCCGATAAATCGCACTCAACAAAGTCTATATGCAATAACTCTTGTACATTACTATATACGTGATCTATTGAAGTTTTACTATCCGGACGAGTAATAAGTGTATGACAATTATTAATATCGTAATGTTGCAAAATAGACCATAATTCTTCACTTTCCTGCTCTCTCAACATATCAATATTTGAGTCACCTACAATAATGCATGGATCACGACCAAAGCAGGAAAGTAAGTTGTCTATAAAACATAGAAAATTGTTTGTACTACACTTTTGAGATCTATAAAAAGACCCAACGATGAGCGGCTTTCCTTTTATTGTTAATTCGTATAATGTCAAGATTATGTCTGGCGGTTGGGAACCAAAGGATAATTCTTGGGCACCCGAAATTCGGTGATAAAACGTGTCAATTCATTATATGGCCTGGGTGGTTGAGACTGGGAATACCTCATAACGACTTTTGCAGAAGTTACAACGAAGAAAAAGTAGAGGAGACTATAGAACATCTTCTCTGTGATTGTCTGGCAGTTGGGAACCAAAGGAGAATTCTTGGACAGCCGGTGTCTACTCTGGGAAACTGGGCCTGAATATTTCTCTCCGTCTGCCGGACTACTGCAGGCGGAGGTGATGGCAATTTACCGGGCTGCTCAATGGATCCTCGTCAACGATGCTCCTTTCACTCTCGTCTCGGTCTTATCTGATAGTCAGGCCGCGATAGGATCTCTATCGGGCTTGGTGAATAACTCTAGGATCGTTAGGGAATGTCGCCGCTGTCTCGACCTTCTCTCGGGGCGCTTCACCAGTGTCTCTCTGGTGTGGGTCCCTGGGCACAGTGAAATTCCGGGAAACTGTAGGGCCGACGAGCTCGCCAGAGCTGGTGCGCTCCTTCCGGAATCCTCTTCTGTTGAATTGGGTATGCCACTTGGCTCGGTCAAGCTGACCATTGTGCGGAAGTTCTTTCGGGACGCCAACCTATCCTGGGTCAATGAGGAGTCCTGCTCCACCGCTAGACTCACCTGGCCCAAGATGGATAGAAGGCGAACCAACCAATTACTTGGTCTCGGTCGTGATGTCATCTCGACTACAGTGACCGTGCTTACAGGTCATTGCGTCATGGGTAGACACGCGGAAAGAATGAGGCTCCCTTTCAAAGACTTCTGCCGTGGATGCAGGTCCGCTGAGGAAGAGGAGACTGTTGTTCACTTTCTTTGTCAGTGCCCGTCTCTTGCCAGTTTATCGGAGCTATCATCTATTGACATCAAGGATATAGCTTCGTTCATCAAAATTTCTGACTGGTTTTCCAGTGCGGGGTAGTCGTGCTTTTGTTGTGCAGCACTTGCGCTGACCAACTTCTTCCTTTCCCTTGATTTTGGTGGAACTTGGTTAGTACAGGGACTGCGTTCACCCGTGGCATCACAACGGGCCGCTATGTGTGCTCAAGTGAGCTTTGTGATATCAAAGCTACCACTCCGACCTAAACCTAAACCCGGAATTGGGTGATAAAACGTGTCAATTCATTATATGGCCGGGATGGTTGAGACCGGAAATACCTCATAACGACTTTTGCAGAAGTTCCAACGACGAAGAAGAAGAGGAGACTATAGAACATCTTCTCTGTAGTTGTCTGGCGGTTGGGAACCAAAGGAGAATTCTTGGACATTCGGAATTTGGTGATAAAACGTGTCAATTCATTATATGGCCGGGATGGTTGACACTAGGAATACCTCATAACGACTTTTGCAGAAGTTACAACAGCGAAGAAGAAGAGTAGACTATAGAACATCTTCTCTGTAATTGTCTGGCGGTTGGGAACCAAAGGAGAATTCTTGGACATCCGGAATTGGGTGATAAAACGTGTCAATTCATTATATGGCCGGAATGGTTGAGACTAGGAATACCTCATAACGACTTTTGCAGAAGTTCTAACGACGAAGAAGAAGAGGAGACTATAGAACATCTTCTTTGTGATTGTCTGGCAGTTGGGAACCTAAGGAGAATTCTTGGACACTAGGAATTTAGTGATAAAACGTGTCAATTCATTATATGGCCGGGATGGTTGAGACCGGAAATACCTCATAACTACTTTTGCAGAAGTTCCAACGACGAAGAAGATGAGGAGACTATAGAACATCTTCTCTGTAATTGTCTGGCAGTTGGGAACCAAAGGAGAATTCTTGGACATCCGGAATCTGCTGATGAAACGTGTCTAGCCAAAGGTGATTTAAAAAAAATCCAAAAAACCATCATAAGACTCCCGGAATGGTTGAGAGATACCAACCAGAAGCTATAATTACATGGCGGAATAGGTAATATCGATGTTACAATGGGAGCTTACAAGACCCAACTGCCTGGTGAGGCCTAACCTAATCTAATTTGATGTTAAACTAGGTTCTTATGAAACACAAAAAGGTTAAAGCTTGATTGACTATCGTCATTGATTGTTAATTACCAGCCATTATTTCTTGCTTCTACAGTATTCCCTCGATTTACGTCGTAGAATGTTCCGGAAAAAGGCGACGTAAATCGAATTTCATATTGCTCATACTACAAAGTAGTATGTTTTTAACAAGGAACTTAAAAAAGTTACAGTAATCCCTCGATTTAAGTCGCAGTTGGTTCCAAAAAAAGGAAAACGTAAATCGAATGACAACGCAAATCGAAGTTGAAGGGAACAAAATTTTTGACGACGTTAATCGAAACAACGTAAATCGAGGGAATACTGTACTTGTATTACAAAGTTTTTAAATGGCTTTTTACTTTGCATGTGATCATAGGTGTTATTACTAATCGAACTGAGGTCACAGGTTCTTTTTTTTTGTATTGGTTTTTTGCAAAATTTTATATCTTTTAAGGTATTCATGAGGTATGTACTTTACATATTTGTTTTTATTTCCTCTTCTTATTTTATATAGAGAGAATGATCTTACTTACCATAAAAGAAAATTCGTTCCATTTGCTGGTGGCTTCGAAAATTTCGGATTTCCGTTGATTTTCTAAATCACACTCTGTAAAATGAATTTGTATTAATTTCAATTGTTCTCGCCTAAGCAATTGCTGTTGCTAAGCCAGGCTTACCTAATTCACTGGGTTTACGTTTATTAGCCGGCATTTCGGTGCTGGAAAAGTCTATAAAAATACTTTCTTTTTTTGGAGGCTTAACACCACTAGTAGTGGCGTTGGGACAGCAAACAAACTGTTCCTTCTTAATGAAGTAACAAGTCTTGGGATAGATGTTATCCTTAATCCATTTGTTGTGAATGATGGGGCATTCTTCTAAGGTTTTACATACACCCGGCTGGGTGTTGGCCTCATCGAGAAAGCAATTATCCCATTCTTCCACCGGAAAAATAATGCCACGCTGTGACATAGGCCGTATGGCTGGTACACAGTCTATTAAAGAAAAAGAAGAAAATTTTTAATTGTAGTTCATTTCATTTCATTTCATTTGATTATGTCTTGGAAAGAGTGAATGGTGTGGTAAAGTGAAAACTTACAATTTTCTTTTATTAATAGCATGGCTATTGACACCACCGCAACAGATATATGCCAATACAATTGCATTTTTTTTTTTTTTTTAAATATGGCCGGGTAACGAACGTAAAAAAATGCTTTTTTTTTCAGTACCAAATAGGATCCGCAATGATCTCCTTTACGTTGTTATCTTCAAGACGTTGTATTGTCAACTGACATTGTATTTGGCAGTCATCTTTTGTATTTTAGCCAAGTTGAATCAATTCAAGTCTGGCTTATTAGATATGCTCTCACTCGCGCGCTCTCTCTCTCTCTCTCTGTGTATGGTTATACACAATAATTAGGGTTTGCCAAAAGGGGAATACCCTGAAATACTTATTGAAGCATTGGATTTGAAGTTTGATTCGAAGATTCGAACAACAAGAGGAGTGTTGTTAATTTCTTTAAATGGCTTAATTAGGGTGTTCAATGAACGGTAAACAATTATTTGCGGGATTTTACTTTAAATAACGTAGTAAGATAACGGTTATAATCTGCTTAAAAAGATCCCCTTGAAGTTGTCGCATGTAGGCATGTAGAGCATTAGGTAGTTGTGATTCGGCAGTGATTTACAAATAAAAACCGGTCCAAGAGGCTGTTTTTTTTTGCGTTAACCGTTCTAAAATCTCTGCAAATCCATCTTTAACTTAAAATGCACTGAAATAACTTGTCATAGGGCATCTATTGCTGAGAGCCAGGGTTTTTCTTTATACAGGGTGGGCCAAAAGAAACCAAGGGGTGTAAAAGTTTAATAACTTTTTTTTATTTTTTCTTTCAGATTATATAATATACAAAATGGAAATTTTTTTACACTAAGTATGAAAAATGATGTCTCTTAAATGACCACCGTTTTCAGCTTCGCACTGATGGGCTCTTTTTAGAGCATTTTCCATAACATCTTTCAAAACTTGTGGCTGTAGCGTTCGAATTTCTGCAACAATGTTTGCCTTGAGTTCAAGGATTGTCTCTGGCTTGTTCACATACACTCTCTCCTTTTCAAAAAACCCCAAAGAAAATAGTCGGGTGCTGTCAAATCTGGCGATCGCGCTGGCCAAATAATTTCCGAATTTCGAGAAATTATTCGCTCTCCAAAAATTTGACTTAAAAGTGCCATTGTGACTCGGGCAGTATGGGCAGTGGCTCCGTCTTGCTGAAACCACATACCAGGTCTGTTTTCAAGAGCAGGACGTAAAAAATTTTCTATCATAAATCGATACCGCTCTCCATTTACGGTTACAGCACTTCCATCTTCATTCTCGAAGAAGTAGGGCCCAATGACATTTTCAGATGTGATCCCACACCATACTGTACACCTGATGGGGTGCAATTGGCGTTGATGAATGGCATTTGGATTTTGAGAACCCCAGAACCTACAGTTCTGCTTATTAACAAAGCCATTCAAATGAAAATGAGCTTCATCACTCATAATCAAATTTTCAATAAAGTTGATTTCATTTCTGGCCAACTCTTGAAATTTAACTGCAAAATTTAGACGTTGCCGATGATCTCCGGGTTTTAATTCTTGGACCAATTGCACCTTATATGGGTATAACTGTAAATCTTTTTTTAAAATGCGCCGTAGTGACGTACGAGACATTCCTAGCTGAGCAGAACGCCTTCTGCAAGATGTTTTTGGTGCTTCGTTAACACTTTGCTGTACTCGTTCAATATTTTCCGCAGTGCGACTTAAACGTGGTCTACCGGTTCGAGGCAAATCTCTTACGCTGCCATGTTGGTGATGACGATTAACTAAGCAACGAATCATCGCTTCAGAGGGCGAAATTCTGACGTTAAAATGTCGACGATATGCTCTTTGCGTTAAAATAATTGATCTCTGGTTTAAATAATAAAATTCTATTGTTCTGGTTCTCTGTTCAGTTGTGAACCTCTCCATTATAAATTCTCCAGGTGTTGTCTATATAATCTGAAAGAAAAAATAAAAAAAAAATTAATAAACAAAAAAGTTATTAAACTTTTACACCCCTTGGTTTCTTTTGGCCCACCCGTATGAGGACAACGTAGGAAGAACATAATTTTTATTAGCTAAAGTTTTAAGATAGGAGATCTTTTCGTGTGCTAACTCCGACCTATCCACTTCCACGATGGATAATGTAATGAATGAGACAAACTTGTTGGTGGATTTTTTATTACAAAGCAATATACCTACATACATAACACAGCCCTGCATGCGTTTTGCAAATAATATGGCTCCAGGTGTTTCCGAAGGCATTTTGCGCGCTGAACAGGAATAAAAAACTTTCCATCACGTCAGGTTATCGAGAAAAAGGGAGTTGAAACCCCTAAAAATAGCGTTAGGCCATTTTTGAAAAATTGTAGAGCTTAACACTGACGTGTTAGAACCATCGCTATTGTCAGAAATTGACAATTGATCTTTGCTCTTTAAAATAAGACCAAAGCCAAATTGATTGCATGCACCCTTAAAGTAGGGTGGATGGGTTTATGTCAAGGGGTGCAAGAGAAAAAGAAACACATTACGGAGGTCCTTAAAAACTAATCAGATTTACTTGAAAATTGTTACTCAGAGGTTTTTGGGGTCGCAGATTACAGATCTTCATTCAGATTTAAAAAATTCAAAATGGCGGATCCAATATGGCGGTAACAATTTTCATGTAAATCTGATTAATTTTTATAAACCTCGATCGGCGAAGAAATATTTTTTCACATTTCGTTTTGATGTCTGACCTGGGGGTTTGAACTCGGTTCTTCAGTCTAATAAGGCAACACACTACCTATTAGACCACGGCGACGAACAAGGCAATACGCTTCCGTTTACTACTGCGGTTCTAATGTTACTGCTGTATTCGGTGGTTACTGCTGCTGGATCTCAGATTACGGGCGATAACTATACTTTCGATGTAGTCAAGGAATTTATTTATCTTGGCCGCGCCGTTACCACCAAAAATGATGTCAGTCTGGAGATCAAGCCCAGGATCACTCTTGCCAACCGGTGCTACTATGGTCTCAATAGGCAAGTGAGTAGCAGAGTCCTCTCTCGTACGACAAAACCAATACTCTACAAGACGCTCATCCTCCCTGTGTTTTTTTTATGGCACAGAGGCATGTACTATATTAAGCACTGATGCAGCAGTCGGAAGTTTGCTAGTCTGGCAGAATAAGATGGTAAACTTGTGGGATTAAAATTCAGTCCTCGGAGACAAAACAACAGAAATTGCTTTTGTACAGATTCGATGACGTCGGAATATTTTTTATATAGAGGATCCCATATTATGGATCCATACTCGAATATAGGCCTTACAAGAGATGTGTAGAGCGACTTAGTAACATAAGGATCGTTAAATTCTTTTGCCCACCGTTTTATAAAACCAAGTACACTTCTAGCTTTATTTACTGTCATAGCTATGTGCGGAATAAAATTTAGTTTGGGATCAAGTAGAACTCCTAGATCCAGGAAGTTATCTACAAGCTCAAGTCTTGAGGGTATTCGAGAGAAAAGTCCTATGTAATATCTTTGGGCCAGTACGAGTTGCCGATTATTTCTGCAACCGATCCAAAAAATGAGCAGTATGAGCTCTTCAACGACATAGACGTTGTCCAGTGTATTAACATCCAGCGGCTGCACTGGCTCGGCCATGTCTTTCGAATGGAGGAGGATGATCCGGTGAGGCAGGTATTTGATGCGGGGATCTGTGGAAGTTGGGGAAGGGGACGACCATGGTTGTGATGGCAGGACCAGATCGAGGAAGGCCTGTTATCGATTGGTGTCACCAACTGCCGAAGGCGCACAAGAAGCTGAGGCGCCTGGAAGGATGGGTTAAGGCAGGTCGAAATCCATTAATCAGGTTGTTAATGGCCAATTAAGTAAGTACGTAATATGCTTCCGGCTAAAGGGTGGCGAAATATTCCTGGTAAAGGAATGTCTAATATTTCTAAACAAAATGCATAGAATTTGATTGCGACTCTAGAAAAACGTTTATGGAATTACGGAACCCAACAAAATCATTTAAATATGACGTTGTCCACTGATTCTGGTTTTTATAAGGAACTAGCAGATTGTACCCGGCGTTGCGCGGGTTATGTAGTTTGGATTAGTTTAAAAAATTAAAAAAAATTATTATTGGGTCATTTTTGCATTAAAAATAACAATAAATAAAAAACCGGTTTAACGGTTTCGAAACCGGTTTTGAAACCGGTTTCTTAAAAAATGCAATTTTTCAAATTATTCGGAAACCGGTTTAACAAACAACCCAGTTTTTTTGAATACTCTAAGTCCTAAATATAAATGCACTCTTTTGGACCCCTTTTGGTTCAACTTTTGAAACGGAACACCTCCAATAGCTATTTGGGAAACTTAACCAAGCTAAATCGTAAAAAATTACCTATAAAACAGATAAAATACAGCATTTATGCATAAAAGTACTAATTTTTGCACATTTTTTTCTCCCTTTGTCCCATTTTTTTTCCCCTTTTGGTCAAAATTTTGAAAAAATTTATAGCCTATAACCTGCACCGACAAAAGCTCGATCAATATTCCAAATTTCAAGAAAATCGGTCCAGGCGTGATTGGCTATACACTCAATTTGCCCGTTTTTGGCCCCTTTCCCCCTTTTTGGATCCCTTTTAGTTCAACTTTAGAAACGGAACACCTCCAGTAGCTATTTGGGAGACTTAACCAAGCTAAATCGTAAAAAAATACCTTTAAAACAGAAAAATACAGCATTTATGCATAAAAGTACTTATTTTTGCCCATTTTTTTCTCCCTTTGTCCCATTTTTTTTTCCCCTTTTGGTCAAAATTTTGAAAAAATTTATAACCTATAACCTGCATCGACAAAAGCTCGATGAATATCCCAAATTTCAAGGAAATCGGTCCAGGCGTTCAGGCGTGATTGGCTATACACTCAATTTGCCCGTTTTTGGCCCCTTTCCCCCTTTTTGGACCCCTTTTGGTTCAACTTTAGAAACGGAACACCTCCAATAGCTATTTGGGAAACTTAACCAAGCTAAATCGTAAAAAAATTATCTATAAAACAGATAAAATACAGCATTTATGCATAAAAGTACTAATTTTTGCCCATTTTTTTCTCCCTTTGTCCCATTTTTTTCCCCTTTTGGTCAAGGGGTTCCAGGTCCAGGCGTTCAGGCGTGATTGGCTAACAAACAGACTTACAGAAAGATTTATAATATAAATATATTAGGATTATGGGACTCTGTCCACTTTGTTGATGTACGTTTTACTTCGCTGAAAGCTGGGGAATGTCTGTGTATTGGAAGTCGTAACACCAGCAATTGAACGATAACGGGATCTCTCGCCTTTATTAAGAAAATGATCATTGATTTATCGATTCTTTTGCATATGGGAAACCCTAACAAATATTTCTGATTTTTTTTGTGGCTTAAATTCTTAGCAAATTTCTCTTCTACTGCCATATTTATGTACTCCAACTCTAGTATTTGTTCTTTCCTCATGTGATTCTTTATTCTCTCCATCTCTCTCACTCTCTTACTTTATGGGCAATTTCCCTGTTTAAACACTACTGGCAACAAAATGCAATCCAATGCAAAGCAAACTTTACGAGATTTAAGCCACAACAACACAACAATCGCATATTACATGTGTGTGTGTGTGTGTTGGTAAGCTGAAATGATTGTCATTCATAATTGTTTTTTTTCTTTAACTGCCATATATTTATGTATATACTTAAGGCAGGTAAAATTTTAAAGGGGAAGTATGACAATCAACCTAATTTATATTCACATTAATTTGAGCTTTTTATAGTTTACCGATCCATTACATCCAGTGTTTTAAAGCCTAAATTATTAACTTTTTTTGTAAAACAAATTTCCATTTTGTATCTCTAGGGATACCTTCCCCTAAAAATAAATGTATTTATGGATTTACACGTCGTAAAACGTTATTATTCATCAGATTTGTGAATGCTTTTGTCTTTTAGAATTTTAAGGATTTTTAATGGAATTTTTTTTTCCTTTTGGATGGGAGTTACAGAAGAAAGCATTTTTTGCTAAAGCATTATTTTTGTTATTGTTGTTGTAGTTGTTTTTGTTGTTGTAATTACATATGCAAGTGGATTTTTGAAATTGAATGTGTGTCTTTCCATCAGTGGCTTGTACAGCTGCAGTATAAATAATAGCAGCGCAGCCCAAGTTATTATTTAGATGTTAAAAAAAAAATTACTCTGATATTTAAAAAAATATATATTTTTATTTTTTAATGTCTTATTCCAAGTATTTTTAAATTTTACATTTAAACTTAAAAAATTACTTCAGGTTGAGAGATCAGAAATTTAAAACTATTCATTTGAAATTATTTTGCAGTAAAAAAAAATAGCAGCAGCTATCCAAATACTATTTTGTTTCTTAAAAAAGTTAATCTACTTTGTACTTTTTTAAATGTGTATTAAGTACAAAAGAAAAATAATGATTTAGTATTTTGTTGAGCTGCCTTTGTTCTTTAAAACAGCTTCACAGCGTCTTTTCATGGAGTCTACTAGTTTCTGGCACCTTTCAATTGGTATTTGCTTCCAGGATTCCTCCACAATTCTCCAAAGCTCATTATTATTTTTTGGTTTTGCCTCTGACACTGCTTTTTTAACGTCACACCATAAATTCTCAATCGAGTTGAGATCAGGTGACTGCGCAGGCCACTCCATAACAGTAATTTTGTTTTCTTCAAAGAAGTTTTTGGCAAGTCGGCTGGTGTGCTTTGGATCATTGTCCTGCTGGAAGATCCATCTGAGAGGCATTTCATATTCGGCGTATGGAAGCATGATATTTTTAAGAATATCTACATACTGGGGGGCATTCATGATACTTTTTATCCATTATATCGGACCAACACCATAATATGAAAAACATGCCCACGCCATAATGCTTGAGCCTCCATGTTTAACAGTTTTAACTGTAAATCGCGGGTCATATTCCTTGTTTGGAGGTCTTCTCACATATTGCCGAGGTCCTCTTCCGCCATATAAAACAATTTTTGATTCGTCTGACCACAATATGTTGCGCCACTTTCCATTTGGCCATGTCACATGCAATTTTGCAAACTCCAATCTTTTTTTCACATGTTCTTTTTTTAAAAGAGATACAGCTCTTGGACTTCTTGCGTGCAAATTTTGTTTACGTAGTATCTTACGCACTGTTTCGACACTTAGGCTTGGGCACACGTTATCTTTAATCTCTATAGCTGATGCTAAAGGATCTTTGCAACTATACCGCTTTACATTTCTTTCTATAGCAGGAGTTACTAACGGCTTTCTTCCCCGTGTTTCGGTCTTTTCTTTAAATACGAGTAATATGGCGTTCCGAATCATTTTGGCTGAACAACCTAGAATATTTTGAATTTCTCTGTATTTTTTTCCTTCAGAGATCATTTTTTTTTATAATGGTACGTTTTTCCTCCGTACAATGCTTTGCCCGTCCCACTATAAAAAAAGTCACACTGAATATATCAGTGTGATATATTTATCAATAATTTATATTTATCAATAAATACATATTAAGTTTTCTTACTTTTAGGAATAAAAAATATTGCAAAAACTTTATTAAAATATGTTTATTTTGCACTTTTATAAAAACTGCTATTATTTGGACTGCTTGTAAAACAGAAATAAAAAGAAAACGTAAAAATTTTAAAGACGAAACAAAGAATTTATAAAATTTACAGTTATATTTTTGTTTTTGCTTCTTTTAAATAAAAAAACAAAAAGCAATGGAAATCCAAAAAGCAATACATAACGAGTTATAGAAAGTAATTTGTAAATATATGGTCTGCTGCTATTATTTATACCGCAATTGTATATATAACATATGGAAAGGGAGTCGCATTTTAAAATATTTTTGAGATTTATACTCTCTTTAGATCTCGCATGACTAGGATACTTTCTCTATAAAAATCTACATATGTGGACGGACTGAAGTCAATATCTTACTTACTTAATTGGCCATTCATTAACAACCCGATTAACGGATTTCGACCTGCCTTAACACATCCTTCCAGACGCCTCAGCTTCTTGCGTGCCTACGCCAGTTGGTCACAAAAATCGATGACAGGGCTTCCTTGATTTGGTCCTTCCAAAACGCAAACAAGCTCGTCCTCTTCGCCGTCTTCCGCAGATTCCCGCATCAAATACCCGTCTCGCCGGAGCATCCTGCTCCATTCGAACGACAAGAACGAGCCAGCGCAGCCGCTGGATGTTAATACGGTGACTGCACAACGTCAATATCGGTTAAGATTATTATGGACGCCTTTACAATTGATTGTATTGCCAACATTTGGACTTACAAACCTAACCTCAGAAGATACTCCCACTTTTCTTAATAAATTCTCTTCCGCTACCACCTGCAGCCTACATACATACATAATTGGTCATTACAACCCTTCAGTCAGGATTACGACCTAGCTTCTCACACCACTTATGTTGTGTGCGTTAATTTTTATACATGAGTGGCGGGACCTACAGTTTAAAGTCGACTCCGAACGACAGTTTTTTGAGAAGCTTTTCATGGCAATTTTATTTACTTTCAGAGTTTTTGCCAGAAATCTGCTGAGAGGAAGTCGCCGAAGAAATATTTTCATAATTTCGTTTTGATGTCTGACCTGGGATTCGAGCTCGGTCCTTCAGTCCAATAAGCCAACACACTACCTACTAGACTACAGCGACTTCAAACCTACTTTGTTTAAATCGTTGCTTAATAAATGTCGGATCTCAGTATTCCTGCGAAGCTGATAAGGCTATACAGACTCGCGTGGACCTCTCCCAACCTTTTGATATCGTGCGAGGTTTCAGATAAGGTGATCCCTTATCATGCGACCTCTTTAACTTCGTCATGGACAGTGTTCTGCGGAAGGCGGTAGTGCCATTGCGATACACTCCCGCCATAAAAGTAAATGGTTGCATGCGTAGCTGACGACATTGACATCATAGGGCGTACCAAGCGAGATGTTACTGTTTGCCTTTAATGCTACTAAACAGGAGTTTATTAAGATGGATTTGGCAGTAAATGAAAGCAAAACGAAGTATATGTTGTCGTTATGCGGTGGATTGGATCCTAGATTACGGCCGATAACTATACTTTCGATATAATCCGTGAATTTGTTTATCTTGTCTCCGCCATTAGCAGCAAAAATGATGTCTGTCTGGAGATGAAGCGTAAGATCAATCTTGCCAACAGGTGCTACTATGGTCTCAATAGGCATTTTTTTTTTTTTTAATGAAACCAGCACTCAGGGGATGGCCCCTACTCATGCAGTGCATTGTGCAGGTTTTTTAGGAAAGGGGGAAGATGCGAACAGCAAGGAAACGAGTTGCTGCTAGGTGACTATAAAATGGCCAGTGCTATATCTTCACCATTAGACAGTCTACAGGCAATCGTCCCCAAGAAGCCCGCAGTTTCTCACACCACTTATGTTGTGCGTGTTAATTTTATACATAATTGGCGGGACCTACAGTTTAAAGTCGACTCCGAACGACAGATTTTTTGAGAAACTGAGAAGAAATCGCCGAAAAAATACTTTTTGTATTTTTTTAGTTTTTGATGTCTGGCCTGGGACTCGAACCCTGGCTTTTACGTCTAATAAGCCAGCACACTACCTGCTAGACCACGGCGACCCCTAAATTGAGTAGTAGAGAGCTCTCTCGTACGACAAAACTAATATTCAACAAATCGCTCATTCTCCCCGTGTCTCTTTATGGTGCAGAAGCGTGAATGGTATTAAGCACTATATGCAGTAGCCTTGACAGTATTCGAGAGAAAAGTCCTACATAAGATCTTCGGTATTGTGTGAGTTGGTTATGATTTCCTCAACCAATCCAACAATGAGCTGATGAGCTGCCCAACGACATGGGCGTTGTGCAGCGTATTAACTTCCAGCAGCTGTGCTGGCTCGGCCATGTCATTTGGATGGAAGAGGATGCTTCGGCGAGACGGGTATTTGATGCGGGGATAACTGGAAGACGGCGTAGAGGACGACCTTGTCTGCGTTGGAAGGACCTAATTAAGAAGCCTTGACATCGATTGCTGTGACCAAATGGCGAAAGCGGGTGGCGAAAGATATACTGAGCAGAGATCAGCAATGAATCGTTTTTGCGCTACTCATAAGTACTCATGAAAATTCGAATTTACAGTCTTAGTTGTTGTTGCATTTCCAAAAAAAAAGGAAAATGACACATAAGCAGAAATGACAGAGCAACCAGCAGAGCAAACACACAACCATTTAGTGAGTATTTTAGTGTTCGTACGCGAATCATACTTATTTTGTGATTCGTGTATCTGTTGAGTTATGAAGAGTCGAAATCAATAACATCATACGTGTTGTTAAGTATGAATATGATGAATGCTTTAAACTTTGAATATGAGTAGAGGTTCGTTCCATGATATTAAAATAAGTATGAATGCGTATAAGTATCAGTAATTATGAGTATGATTCGATTCTACTCATCTTTTTGAATACGCATTGCTGATCTCTGGTGCTCAGGCAGCCAAAATCCACCAATCGAGTCTTTAATGGCCAATTAAGTAGGTAAGTAGGCAAGTTCAACCACTATATCCCACTACTTGTTATTCATAACTTAAGGGATATATTTACTAAATCATGATTTGTATAGAATGCCCACTAAACATAATGAAAAATCAATTGTATACAGTAAGAGCCAACTTAACGCTGCTCCGTTTAACGCTGTTTCAGTATTACGCTATAGTATTGAGATTCCCCTAAATCGCACACTGTATTGATACCTGTTGTATATGCGTGCAAATGAAACGGCCATGCACCAACCAAAAGCGGTGCACTATATAGCGACGGCGTATACTATCAATCTTTTTCAACGCTCTCTTCTTAGTCTGTCCAGAATACAGATTCCATCTGTATTTTATATATACATACGTGTTAAGTTGCCTCGCTTAACGCTGTTTCGTTTAGCGCTGGTACTTATTGGAACGTATCCCCCGCGTTAAGCGGGGTCTTACTGTACTTGAATGACAGACATTCTGTTATCAGCATGAAATTTTAATTACCATTCGCTTCCGAATCTTCAGAGTATTGTGGATGTCTCATCGACTTTCTTAAGAATGCTTGGCTCCGTCAAATGTTGCTTTTGCAATCAACTTCAGATAGATGGTCGTATTTCGACTTCAACAAGTTTTACTAGCCAAAAACACCAACAACATTATAATTAATAAGAGGCGTTTCTCTTCTACGTCTAATCAATATTTGATGTTTCTGTAGCAAAACATTCAAATAAAAAAAATTCCCCTTTTATTTATAAAAAATTTTTTGTCAATAAATTTTAAAGTGGGACATTGATATCTTAGTCCCATAATTTTATAAATACAACTAGCTGACCCTGCGAACTTCATCCCGCCCAAAATAGATTTTTTTTATTGCCCAAAACAGGTTACATTATATATTTATACTATAAATAAAATAAATTTTATTGTAATACGCTGCATAAAACAGTTATATAAAAATAACTAACTTACTATAAGTGTGTGGATCTATCTATCTAGTTCAAAATTTAATCGAAGTCGGTACGTTATTTAGGTGATGCATACAAGGAATAACAATAAGTGGCCTGAATCATGGGTAGCGCTGACGAATTTGTAGTTGTTGTACTCGCTCCAAAACAAAAACTAACAGACATACATGTTATATATGTACATATGTAGTTATAAACCATCGAATTAGCCGACTTATAGGTATCTCTTAAAGGGGGAGGGTTGCCACGCCCATTTTTGGTGAGTTTGTCGATATCGACTCTACGAACTTACCCACCAAATTGCATTCGTCTACGATCAATATGTAACTAAATATTCAATTTTAAAGGTTTGCCACGCCTACTTTCAGCTATATCGAATTTTTTTTTTCAAACCATCTAAACCTGATAAGCTTTCGAACAAAAAAAGAATGGTTAAAATCGGTTCAGTAGTTTAAGAGTTATAGGTATCACTTGAAAGGGTAGGGTTGTCACGCCCATTTTTGGTAGGATTGTCGATATCGACTTTACGAACTTACCCACCAAATTTTATTCGTCTACGATCAATATGTACCTAAATATTTAATTTTAACGATTTGCCACGCCCTCTTAACATTTAGGGATATGAAAAATAGATGTTGTCCGATTCTCAGACCTACCCGATATGCACACAAAATTTCATGAAAATCGGTCGATCCATTTCGGAGGAGTTTAACCACTATCACCGTGACACGAGAATTTTATATATTAGATATAAACGCACTATCTATCCCAGTGAGTATACATACATAAGACAGAAGCAGCTTCTATGAACAAGTGTCTCGTGAAGATTTTGGGTCGTAATGGGAAACTGTACGGAAACCTGCAAACGGATTGCCTTGTAGAAATTGAAAGAAACGAAATTCCCGTGCCATTTTAATGTGCGGCAAAAAGCTGGAGCACAATTTCAGGTTTCAGCATAAACAAATAAACATCACCTGCTCTTCTTTACATTGCAAAAATTCCAATTAAATGTCTCGTGAATACCACAGGAGTTCACATTATTTCATGAAAGTTTCATTCATCTGACAGCTTTGGTCAGTAGTAAACCACCACATTCTCATAAAATTGTGAAAAACTGTCATTCTTGAAGACGCAGTGCGTTTGAAGAGAGTAATTGTGGTTTGAAGCTTTTCATGGCAATTTTTATATACTCTCAGAGTTTTTGCCAGAAATCTGGCAAAATCTGGAGAAGCTAGATCGTAATCCTGACTGAAGGGTTGTAATGTCGAACAATTGTCTAGTTATGTGTGTATGTATGTATGTAATCGTGGTTTGAAGATCTCCGTTACCAAGATCTGTCGAACAATTGTCTAGTAATTGTTATTGTTTATGCAAAGTGTGTAAACAGAGGAATAACAAAGAAAAGGAATTGTTGTTGTTTACATAAAGTTGTGAACAGTGGCACATAGAATTGTGCGAATAATAAAGAATTTTAATTAAAGCTAAACACAAATTTATTTTTATTTATTTATTTTTTTTTTTTTTTTTGTGAAATCAGCACTCAGGGGATGGCCACTACTCATGCAGTGCATTGTGTAGGTTTTTTTTAGCAAAATGGGTTATAGGAAGGTGGAAGAGAGGGAGTAGTGTTTGTGGACATCTCAAGATGCGAACGGCAAGGAAACGAGTTGCTGCTAGGTGACTATAAAATGGCCGGTGCTATACCTTCACCATTAGACAGTCTACAGCAATCGTCCCCAAGAAGCCCGCACCCTTCAGTCCTAGCTTCTCACACTACTCATGTTGTGTGTGTTAATTTTTATACATGAGTGGCGGGACCTACAGCTTAAAGTCGATTCCGAACGACAAATTTTATTGAGAAGCTTTTCATGGCAAATTTATTTACTCTTAGAGTTTTTGCCAGAAATCTGCTGAGAGGAAGTCGCCGAAGAAATATTTTCGTTTTGATGTCTGACCTGGGATTCGAACTCGGGCCTTCAGTCTAATAAGCCAACACACTACCTACTAGACCACGGCAACTTCAATTATTGTTATTGTTTATGCAAAGTGTGTAAACAGAAAAATAACAAAGAAAAGCAATTGTTGTTGTTTACATAAAGTTGTGAACAGTGGCACACAGAATTGTGCGAATAATAAAGAATTTTAATTAAAACTAAACACAAATTTATTTTTATTTTTTACTAGCTGACCCGACAGACGTTGTCCTGTCCAAATTAGAAAAAATTTGGTTTGTGTTCGATTTGTGAATTTGTGAGAAGCTGTTTGAATTGTGTAAAAATAGTGAAAAAGAGAAAAACCGCGTACTTTTAAATGATAATTTTTATTTCCATTGGCTATTCTAAAATATGAGCAGCTTATTTTTGTTTTTAACGGATTTTATCTATATGTACATAAAATTACCCGACGATTTAATAAAAGTGGGCGAATAAGTGGGAGTATCAGTGGGCGTGGACAATTTTTCTTTCTGTAAGTAACTTTTGTAAACTATTGAGAACATTTTAAAAAAAATAAGACAAATCCGTCCAAACGTTCCAAGATTTTAGATAAATCGAAAAAAAGTGGGCGGAAAGGTGGCGTGGTCAATTATTCCTTCAGTAAAACTTTAAATTGGATTACTACGAACATGTTTTAAAAAATTTAGCCAAATCGGTGCAGCCGTTTTCCGATTTTAGATAAATCGAAAAAAGTGGGCGTAAAAGTGGGCGTGGTAAATTTTTCTTTCAGTAAAAACTTAAATTAGATTACTACGACCATTTAAATAAAAGATTAGCCATATAGGTGCAGCCGTTTTCCGATTTTAGATAAATCGAAAAAAGTGGGCGTAAAAGGGGGCGTGGTCAATTTTTCTTTCCGTAAAAACCTAAGTTGGACTATGACGAACATTTCAGTAAAAAAATTGTCCAAATCGGTCTAGCCGTTCTCAACTGATGCAATTACCAACGAACGACAATTGATTTTTATTTATATAGATTTGCAATCTACGAGCTCATATTTTAAACGTTTTTAAAAGGTAGAAATGTAACAATTAAAATTCTAAATGGTATTCTGGTGTTCAGTCCTCTTGTTTCTACTGCAAGTTGTTTCAATTATTTTTTATCGTATAATAATAATGAACCAACTTATAAAGGTTCTACTGTATTTGCTTAAGATGAAATCCCAGTACGTATTATGTACATATTTATATAAATATAAGAGTGATACGATTAGCAGACAACTATTCATTATAAATTGAATACTGATTGGAAATGGTTGTCATAAAAATATATTTATTGCTGGCGTTTATTATAAAGTTAAGCTTGGCAATACCAGTGGATAAATGGCATAATACAGGAGGAGATTTACCAGTATTTTTCATAAATACGGAAAATAAAGTAAGGTATTCTTTAAAGACAATTTATTGGATCTTTAATGTTGATTTTATGTTTCTAAATATTGTTTGTTCCTCTAGTATAATTGGCATGAAGCTTGGAAAGAATGCGAATCCAGAAATATGAGTCTAATAGCTGTGGATACTATGGAAAAACATAAAGCTTTAGATACAGTTTTAAGGCAAAAATTTGGTAAGATTTTACAGCCGTCTTAACAAAGAAGTCTTATCAGAAAATTTGTTTTTGTTGTTCACTTATTAGAAAAACCACCAAATTTATGGTTGGGTGCTAATGATCTCGGCGAAACGGGCAAATATATTTGGTATGCAACGGGACGACAACTTGATTTTAGCAATTGGAGTAAAGGCAACCCTGATAACTATAAGGGTTTGGAGAATTGTGCTCATATTTGGGATCAAACTGATTTTGAATGGAATGATGGCAGTTGTAAATCGAAAATCGGTTATATATGCGAAGAGAATCGTTTTGTATTAGCGGCTCGCAGAGACTTGGCCATAAAGAAACATTTTGTTGATGAACTATTTGCATTAAGCACCTAATAAATGCTGGATATTGACGACATGATCGTATTAGAAAAAGATTGCCAGTTATTGAAATTTAATAAATTTAGATCAACAGTTTTCCTTTCTTTAATGTTTTAGCAGATGAGAATTTGTGTGTTACGCTTATTCCATTCATAATGAAGGCTATGAATATTGGTCTTAAGGTCAAGAATTGTTTTTGGTTTATACGTATGTACCAGAGATCAGCAACGAGTATTCAAAACGATGAGTAGATTCGAGTCATACTTATAATTTCAGCTACTTATACGCATTCATACTTATTTTAATATCATACTCATACTACTCATATTCAAAGTTAGAAATACTCATCGTACTCATACTTAACAATACGCATGATGTTGTTGATTTCGACTCTACATGATTCAACATATACACGAAGCACAAAATAAGCAGGATTCGAGTACGAACACCACAATACTCGCTAGAAGGTTGTGTGTGTGCTTTGCTTGCTGTCTTTGTCTTTTCTTTTCTCTTCTTTTGTAAATGCAACAATAACTACTACTGTAAATTTTGATAAATGATTCAAGTGACTCGAATCATTCGTAAGTATTATAAGTATTTTTCTAAATTTATGAATCTGAATGAGTAGGCGTATGAATCAAATAATGAATCGAATGTTGTGAGTTTGATGTCAACGTTGTACTCATACTCATTGCAACCTATACTTATAAATCAATGTTGTAGCGAGTACGAATGAATCAGAGTAGTTTTGAATTTTAATACTCTTGACTCACTCATACTAAAAATTTCATAAGTACCTATGAGTAGCGAAAATACGATTCATTGCTGATCTCTGGTATGTACGTACATGGGTATATATGTATAGGGTGATTTTTTAAGAGCTATAGGAACATTTTTCAAAAAAAAAACACATAAAATTCAGAAAAATTCATGAAATCTTTATTTGAATCGACAGTACGTACGGTCCATATAATTTAATGTTTGAAGATTATTTCATGCAAATGTTGACCGCGACTGCGCCTCAAATGGTCTATCCGATTAGTCAAATTTTGTCATACTCTTTCCAACATTTCGGCCGGTATCTCACGAATAAATGCTTCAATGTTGTCTTCCAAATGCGTCAATTGAAGCGGGCTTGTCTGTATAGACATGAGCTTTAACATAGCCCCACAAAAAATAGTCTAAAGGCGTTACGATTCGCAGCATCTTTGAAGAAGTACGGTCCAATGATGCCACCAGCCCATAAACCGCACCAAACTGTGACTTTTTCTGGATGCATTGGTAGCTTTTGCAATGCTTCTGGCTGATCTTCACTCCAAAATCGACAATTCTGCTTATTTACGTATCCATTGAACCAAAAATGAGCTTCGTCGCTGAACACAATTTCTCGACAAAGAAGTGGATCTTCGGCCAACTTTCCAAAAGCCTATTTTGATAATAAAATTCAATGATTTGCAAGCGTTGTTCGTTTGTAAGACGATTCATGGTTAAATTATAGACCAAACTGAAGATGTTTGACAGTGAAACAAAACACGAAACGTGCGTGAGCTGTTTAAACCAGTGTTGCCAAAAAGATAATAGCTAAAAAATCACCCTTTAATGTCCAATTAAATATCGTTACTTGAACTTTGTTTCCCCCACTAAAGCGCTATTACAAGTGTTCATTTAAATGAATGCACAACAACAACGATTAGCTTTTTATTGTTCAGAAGAGACATTCAACTGTCCTTTCAATCATGGCAGGCCATACATATGTATTTCTTTTAACGTTTAACAAACAACCCTTGTTGCTGCAGCTGTGAAAATAAAAAGAAAAATAATCGAAATGAAAAAGCAATTTAATAAAATGTTGTTGTAATAACAAATGACGTCGTTATTATGACGCAGCTTTACATGACACTCATGTACTTGACGTACATAGTAGGTAAGCAGTACGCACCAGCGAGCCCCCAAAAACAAATAGTGGTTGTTGAATTGCCTTCCATGTTTTCCAATTGAATCAACAGGGATACAAGCAAACAATGCAGAGAAGCAACAACAAAATAGCAACAATAACAGTACATTTCATTCAATGTTAGGATTTTAAGAGCACATGGTAAGTATGTGTGTATGAATGTGAATAAATGGTAGCAAAAAAAGGATATCAAAACAGAAGCACCACACAACTAAAAGCTTAACAAACAAACAGATGTTTTTTTATACCATGCAAGAGAGCATTTAAAGAGAACCTACAAGGCAGTGTTGCCGTTTTTCGCTTCAACAAAAACTGGTTCTAACCAAAGTTTATTTTTAGTTTCTTTAACTAAAAATCCTATACATACTCCTTCTAAATAATAAACAATATGTAAGTTTTTCTTTTATTTATTTAAAGTAAAAATAATTGATCGATAAAATGTTTTTTAATTTCCAGATTTTTACGTGTTTCAGACAAGAAACGATTTTCTTCACAAATAAAACCCATCTTGTGCATACAGTTCGCATCATTCCACTCATATTCTGTACGATCATAATAATGAACACAATGTTCCTCTTTGGTAAAATGATCTGGATTACTTTTACTCCAATTAGTGAACTCAAAACGTTTACCGGTCGCATACCAAACGAAATTGCCATCGTTACCCAAATCATTGCCGCCAATCCAGATATTGAAGCGTTTGTCTAGTATTAAAACAATATTTCATAAAACATAACCTCAATTTTAAAGAATTTTACAAAATTTACTAAATTTCGTCTTCAGTATATTAACTAAGACTTCATTTTTTTCCGGTGTATCGACAGCTGCTAAAGACATATTTTTGGCTTCACATTCATTCCAGGCCTCAAACCAATTGTACTGTGATTGCAGTAAAGATTTGTATGAATTTTATAAGAAATTAAATTATTTATCCTATTATTTATTACCTTTAATTCGGTTTCTATGAAAAATGGTGAAAAATCGCCTTCTTTATACCATTTATGTATTGGTATGCAAGTCATTATTTTAATACAAATTAAAAGAATTATTAAAATTTTTAATTGCTTCATGACTTATTGTATTAAATGTTTAATTTATACTGGATTAAAATACTATAATTTCTGTATAATTTATACTGGATTAAATAACTACAATTTCTACTTATAAACACATATTTGATAAGCACCATTTTAGTATCAATTTAAAAATTTTTTGAATTCTTTGAATATTTTTCAAGATAAATTATATTTCATAGTGTAGGCGGCAATTTACACCATTTCTTTTAGTATTTTATTGTAGGTTTAAGTTTAGGTTAGAGGACGTGTACTTGCCATTGAGACAAGTACAATTCTTGAAGGTAAAATTGACCCATTGCAATACGTCCTAAAGGAGAGAGAGAGCGGTTAATAAGGGAGATAGGAAAAATGGGAGGAGGTAGGAAAAGGAGATTTTATGGTAAATTTTTAATATTTTTATTGCATTATAGTGCAGATATTTTTCGGTTAAATGTAAAATAAAATAACCTGCTATTTCTATAAAATTTCCATTTATTTTTTTATTTATTAATGAAATTATTGCCCAAATCCTGTACAACAAGATGAAAATCTTATATTTAAAGTACAGGAACGTAATATGTAAATAATAATTAACTTAGGGCCATTATTACAACTTGCCGTTAAACTTGGGTTTAGTTAAAGGTACCTTTAGCTAAAGGGAACTGTAAAGTTACCTTTAACTGATTTTCTTTATTACAACTTAAGGCCCCTTCACACGATCACACAAGTAATATGATCTGTCAAAATTTTGTGTAGAAGAGTACGGATGTGATCGTCTAAACCATAGATGCCCATTTCATAGTGCTTTTGCGCAAACTAAAAACACACATATTCTTATTCTCTTTGGTTAGTCGTCACTCCAGTGTTGCCAGAAACTGAATTTAAAAATATGCTAAAACATGAAAAACATAATGCTAAAATGTTCTACGGAATAAAAAAAAAATGCAAAATTTTTTAAATGTAACAAAACTATTGCATATATGTATATGTTTTGTTTTATTCCGAAAATAAAACTTATTTACATCAGTATATTACATTTGAGTTAACAATATGTTCATAAAATTATTGTTCTTTTTTAATCAATTACAATTTATATATTAATTCATAAAAATTTCTGAAAATGAATGGAAAATAAAAAGTTGTAAAATATTTCAAAAAATATGGTTTGAAAGATTTTTTTAATATTCATATATGAATATTACTGTATACATATTGTACATATTACATTTTTTTTTTTTTTTTTTTAATTTAAATATTTAATTTGTTAAATAAGATTTTCATTTCAATACATGGGTATAATATAAGAAAATTTTGTAAAAAATTATTCGAAATATATTTTACTAAAATACTGATTACACAAAATGATTAATAGACTCAAATATTGCTGAATATCTTCATATTTATCATCATCTTTATCTTCATTTTGATATTGTTCAGATGATCTAATTTTGTCAACAATTTCGTTTGGTATTTTGTAAGTGTAACAGCACGCATTTTCGAATTTTAATTCTTTTCGAATTTGTATTATTGAACATAACAACTCAGGTTTAATTCGATTTCGAATTTTATTTTTAATTAAAGCCATTAAACTGAAAAGCCTTTCAACTTCGGCGTTAGAAAATGGTAAAACGAGTAATGACAATACAAAAATGGACAATTCTTTAAATGTATTTTCGCCGACTGAATTTTTAAAATTATATACCTGAATCCAAAAAGACATTGTATTAGACTTTTCATCCCAATGTTGCTTAGTAATATAAGACCACTGATTTTGAATAATATTTATATCAGATGAATTATACTCAAGCTCTTCTAAAATATATGTAATTGGACTCCTTTTTGGAGTAAAAAAAATTTTTTTTATCAATCAAATTATGCTAAAAAGCATTTAGCATAATTTTCAAAAAAATAAATGCATTTTCACGAAACATAATGCTAAATCTAGCCCTGAAAGTGCTAAAATGGCAACACTGCGTCACTCAGACAGCGACGAATGCACATGCGTGGCGGGTGTACGATTTTTTTGTAATATTTTTTGCTTAAAGCACTGAAAAAAATTTACTATGACTTACGAAACATTTTATGATAAAAAAATGCGTTTGGTGATGCTAAATGCATTTTATGTTATAAAATATTGAAGGAATGTAGAGAATATGCTTTTAGAAGGCACTATTGTTCTTATCATAGTGATATGGATGATTTTAATGATTTATTTTGTAAAAATAAAAAAATTTATTTGGAAAAATTTAATTAGTGGTTACTTGAAGAAGAAAACAATGAAAAAACCTCAGAAAATAAAATGTTAAAAATGGAGTTATCAAGCTTAATAAGCTTGGATATTGTTAGTCATGGTAGACCATTTTCTGATGAGGAGTTCATTAAAAAAATTTTAAATAAATGTTTTCAAAAACTTAATTTTAAGCTTATCGAAAACCTTCCATTCTCACGCAGTAGTGTTATTCGGCGCACTGATCAATTGGGGGCTTCTTTAGAAGCCGCCATTGTAGAAAAATTTCTATTCCAAATTTTATTGTAAATTCCGCTTTTTGGATTTTTTCCGTATATTTTATTTCAGTTTACACAACTTTTCTTTCAGTGCAGTTCTCTCTCGCTCACCAATACTACTACAGTTTTAGCTTTGGGCATCCCTGGTCATCTCGTTTAGACTCTAAACGTACTATGTAATGAAACCATCACACATTGAGAGAAAATACGGATGAAAATTTTGACAGTCGTATGGCTCTCTTCATTTTTTGAAATGATTTAAAAAACAAGCAAGTCGCATTAGATCAGGGATGTATTTTTATGTAAACACATAGAAAAAAAGTGTAACAGCTGTTTTCATTTTACTTTGTTATTGTCTTATACCGATCATGTAAACACAGAAAAAATAATCATACGACTATTATTCTCTTTTTTGAAATACGGATGGAATTTCATTTTACTTTTTCATCAGACTTTACGTATTACTTGTGTGATCGTGTGAAGGGGCCTTTACAGATAAAATAAAATTAAAATATGGCAGTTCCGGAGCAAAGTCGATAAAACTGCTCAATTAAACAAGTTTTTTTAAATGCAGTGGCAACGACGGGCTTCGTTTTTTGTTGTATGTGATCATTTTGTTTAAATTTGAAGTTGCCATATTGAAAATAATATATAATATGTCACGTTCAAACAATAACTTATCTTTAAAAGTTACCGGCAGGATAATACTCCCTTTAGCTCAACGCACACTTCTACCATATTGGATAATCATAATAATGAAAAACCATTTATCTGCCCGTTAAAATCCTCCCTTTAGTTAACGGCAAGTTGTAATAATGACCCTTAATATAGTAAATGAATAATTACAAGTAGCAATAAGGGGAATAAAAACAAAATAGAAAAAGGAAAAAAAAAGAAATAACAAATTTGCAAATATATATAAAGAGAAAAAAAATAATAATCAACGAAAATATTGAAAGAAAAATTTCCTGAAGCTATTAGCGTTGGTGTTGCATTGCTGATGTTGTGGAAGAATGTTCCAGAGACGAATAGCATGTAAATAAAACTGCCATTCAGAAAATAGGTATCAATGCCGAGGAACTATAATATTCCTACTACGGGGTGACTGGACAAAACGGAGCCTGTCAAATAAATAACTCGGTATCCGCTTGTTCACAATTCGATGCAAAAATAAAAGTACACGAATATTCAGAAGATTATCGAAGGTCACATAGTAAAGACTCTTAGCTGCCACAGAGATATGATCATATCTTCTCAAATTATAGACCTAAGTATCTAGCAATATTATTAAATAGAACGTTCAGCTTACGTTTGCTGCTAGAATCGCAATTACCAAACAGCTCGCATCCATACAGTAAGCAGGGAATCAAATAAGTTTTCGCAATTAAAATTCTAATCCTCAAAAGTACTATATAAAGTTGTGTGGACCAGAGAGCACGTAACTTAATATACATCTGCCCTACCAGTGAATTTATGTGATTATCCCACGACAAATTGGAGTTAAAAATTATTCCTAAATTCCTTATCGCATGAACCATCTCAATCTTCTCACCATTCATCATAACATCCCTAGAAATTGTGGGTACAACACTTCTTCTATGCAATAAAATACACTTAGATTTCCCGGGGTTCAAACAGAGACCATTAGCAGTTGCCCATAAGAAGAGCCGTGCAAGTTCCCCATTCAAACAATCAACGGCACGTAAAATATCGTCCACCGGGCTATTTAAGCAAAGTTGCAAGTCATCTGCATATACATAAGTGGATTTTGCAATTCAAAAGATATCCAGGTAAATCATTGACATACAAGGAGAAATAAAGTGGTCCAAGGATAGAGCCTTGGGGCACACCTCTGTCCAACCTCTGTCCACACCTCTGTCAGACCATTTGCCCCTCAAAAAAACAGATTATGCGCGTTGGGAAAGATACGAGTGTATAAGTCTGACAGATGTATTAGAAAATCCGAAGAAGAATTTAAGTTTCCGAATAAGCATATTGTGATCGACCGTATCGAAAGCTTTCGAATGATCCAAGAGAACTAAAAAGTTTACATCGCCATTCTCCAAGGCCTGTCTAACATTCTCACTAACATCCACTAGAGCAGTAATACAACTATGACCTGATCGAAAGCCAGATTGCATTCTAGAAAGAATATTGTTCAGATCGATGTAATTCATCATTTGCATATAAAGTATCTTCTCAAGAACCTTCGAGAGAAAGCATAAGATAGCAATTGGTCGATAATCCCCATTAGACTTACGCACCGGAACTATTTTCTCATGCTTCCACTTTATTGGATACGTACCGGACATAATAATAGTATTAAATAAATGAGTCACAAAAGGAAGAATCAGGGGTAAAATTACTCTTATAAATTTATGGTGCATGTTATCGCTCCCAATTGAACTGGATTTCACCATGAAAACAGTCGACATGACATCATTCAAACTTAAACTTGTCATGCTCAGGTAAATCAACGTTAGGACCAATATCAGAATCAGCATGATCACGATGAAAGCTTTAGAAACTTGGGTCGGCCTGCACCGTGGGGGTATTCACAAAGGATTTATTAAGGTCATTATGATCCATTTGACAACTTGTATCCTTGTGCGTATTACACAGACCAATCTCCCGAATAGTCCTCCAAGTTTGCCTAGTTTCCATTGCAGAGTCAAACCGCCTAGAATAGTATTCCATTTTCTCACATCTGATACACTTGTTCACATTTACTTTGTCCATTGATGAAGCTTCATCGATGAACTCATCGAGACCATTACAGCGTCTCCCTCTTTTCAATCCTAAGAATATTGAATCGTGGCAACTGAACTTTTTAAGGGATATAGATAGGGCTGTCAAGAATGAACATCGAGCTTTCTGCGAAGATTTATACAGTATCATCTCTAATGAAAGAGTATTTAATATAGTCTTTTCTATAGATTGAAAAGCTTTTTAAATTGGAGAAATATATCCCGTGGATCTTTTTAGTACTGATCTTTTCGTACAAGCTTTTAATAATAAATAGTGCTCTAAGGCCTAGAAAGAACTCCACTTCAAAGTAATACTACGGTAGTTTCGGAGTGGACACAAAGAGTCCAAAAGAGGAGGGGGAGATTTAGTGGGTGAGGGCCCTACACACGGGGTATAGTGAAGACTTCCTCTATGTTGCGGTTAGGTACATTTACTCCTCTTCAGCTGAAAAAATGGCCTAAAAATCGAAGAAAACAGTAAGTATAGCTTATTATACATATCTGATGGGATTTGGGGGTATTATTTTCATCTTTGTTCTTTTGGACTTGCATTTAAGCGAGTTTTTTTAAGCAAAATTAAAAAAATTTAAATAAATTTAGTACTCATGTCAAATATTAAACTTCTGAAAATTATTTAATGTTTGAAAATATTTAATTCCTCCGAGATAGTTTCAAAAAAGTTTGTGTTCCAAAATCCATTGTTTCCTAAAAGGCAATTTAAAATAATTTCTCCAAAAAAAAAAATACACAATGGCAACACTGTGAACAAATGAACTTTTGTAAGAGAACCAATGTTAAAGAGAGCAAGAGCAAATGAATTTATTTTCAAAGCTTTTATAGAGTAAACAAATAAAGAAGCCGACAATTTTTTATTCGAATATTGTTAAACGATTAAAGCCCGCCAATGTTTGTTGCTGTGGTAAATTGCAAACAATTTCAGTTGCTTTTCAAACGTCAACGGTAAAAGACGTAAATGTTATTGGGAATATTAGTGCGGTTATTTGTAGAGAAAAAAAACGTAAAAGTTAATAAAACATTAAAAATTTTTAAACAAAAGTGTAATTAAAATAAATACAACAAAGTGGTTTGTTTATGCAAAGAAAAACAACAGCATTTACACGGAGTTTTCAATTACAACAAGTGATGTTTTTTTAATGTGAAGGTAAACTAGTTTTTCAGCAAAAAAAAAAAAACAAATTTTGCGCGAAAGAAAACAAGCAACTTATGCGGGAGTTTTTATTTTGTCTTAAAATTTTGTAAGCAAAAAATATTGTTTTGGGTTGCTTTTTCAAGGCCATTTTATTTATTTTTAAGGTTTTTTTCAATTTACCATTTTTTTTTTGGTAAGTAATAATAAAATAAAACATAACCTTTATTGTAACAATTATACAAGTGCGTGTGTGTGTGTGTGTGTGTGTGTATGGAAAGGTTTTATTACGATCATGTGTTTATTTCTTTAAAATCTGCGTTTTTGTTTACGATTCTCCAAAAAGGAAATCAAAAATTAAATAAATGCTTCATACTCTATGCCATTAACAACGGGAGAGATTGTCTTACTCAATGTGTGCAAACTTTAAAGTGATGATGTCATAAATGCTTTTAAAAACAAACGAAAAACAAAACAATTGCAAAACATCATCAACAACAAAAACTACAACAACAATAAGCTTAACAACACGTAATTATCGAAATAAAAAGTGATCGTCAGTAATGTTTTACAGAAAAAACAAAACAAACGTAAAGTATAAAAATGAAAAAAAAAAACAACAAAAAATCAAACACATGTATGTACTTCGAGTCTACAATAAGTAGGCAAAGTCGATTCCATTCCATTGTTGTTATTGCAAAGTTCTAAATTAAAGTTAATGAGTAAGAGCAACAGCAAGTGTATGAGTATGTGCATGTGTGAGTGAATTTCTTTTTTAGAGAGTTTGACTGATGGCTGTAGTTTTTAAACATTTCATTCCCTTCCATTCATTCATCCATCTTGTATTTCACATAAACAACAACAGTATTGTTTTTCGTGTACGAACTACGTAAGATAAAATTAAATTCTTGTTTTTTTTTTTTATTCCCTCATTTGAAAGGAATATTTGTTTTTTGTGAAATATTATCACTTCATTTATTTTCTTAAAATTTTTTTTTTTTGCTAAATTAACCGAATTTCTGTGTTTATGACAATAAAGTTTGTGCGTTAAACAAACGAATTTTAGAGAAGTTTTTTAGAAATAAAAATTTCGATTTTTCTATGTACAGTAGCGAGAAAAAAAATGCAACGCTGTGTTATTTGATATTCAATCGAGGCTCGAAACTTATAACGGTGCCCATTCCACTCCACTTTTGTTTTTTTTTATTCGTTGATTTTTAAATTTTAATAAAAAGCATCATTAAGCGTTTTTTGCTTCTCTATCTACTTAATTTTTTTTGATTTATAAAAAAAGTGAAAAAATTTAGCGAGAAAAAAAATGCAACTACCTTAGGTTAGGTTAGGTCGGAGTGGTAGCTCTGATGTCACAAAGCTCACTTGAGCACGCATAGCGGCCCGTTGTGATGCCACGGGTGAACGCAGTCCCTGTACTGACCAAGTTCCTCCACAATCAGGGAAAAGGAAGAAGTTGGTCAGCGCAAGGGCTGCACAACGGAAGCACGACTACCCCGCACTGGAAAACCAGCCAGAAAGTTTGATGAACGAAGCTATATCCTTGATATCAATGGATGATAGCTCCGTTAAGCTAACAAGGAATGGGGAGCCAAATAACCTATATCTACACCTAGTAAGAGACGGGCACTGACAAAGAAAGTGAATAACAGTCTCCTCCTCCTCAGAGGACCTGCATCCACGACAGAAATCGTTAAAAGGGAGCCTCATTCTTTCCGCGTGTCTGCCCATGACGCAATGACCCGTAAGCACGGCCACCGTAGTCGAGATGACGTCACGACCAAGGCCAAGTAATTGGTTGGTACGCCTTTTATCCATCAAGGGCCAGGTGAGCCTAGCGGTGGAGCAGGACTCCTCGTTGACCCAGGATAGGTTGGCGTCTCGAAAGAATTTCCGCGCAATGGTCAGTTTGACCGAGGCAAGTGGTATACCCAATTCAACAGAAGAGGATTCCGGCAGGAGCGCACCAGCTCTGGCGAGCTCGTCGGCTCAAACGCAACTACCTTAAACTCAAAATATTTATTCCAACTAATTTAAAATTTAATATATACATAATTTAGGTTATAGCTAATATTTTGTGGAGTAGCCATGATTTGCTATTACTGCTCTCAATCTCTATGGCATGGAATCGACCAGGGATATTAAAAGATTAGGGGAAACATTTTCCCACTCTGTTTTTATAATTTCTTGCAATTGGTTCAAATTTGCTGGCTTCTTTTTCTTAACTTCGCGATCTACAAGCTCCCATAGATTTTCTATGGGTTTAAGATCGGGAGATTGTGAAGGCCACTCCAAAACTTGCACATCATGGTCGCTTAAAAACTTGCGAGCTAAGCAACTTGTGTGCTTCGGATCATTATCCTGCAGAAAAATGCTACCAAGTGCCATTTTTTCATGAAAATGGGGAAGCATGTACCTTTCCAAAATTTCGCAGTATTTAAAAGCGTTCATAGTCCCCTCAATTAGGTCGTTATCCTAACTAAAGTGTTGTAATGACCAAATAAGTAATGCAAGAAAAGACCACAGGTCATGACGACGATGTTTCCATAGGTGTTTTCCAAAAAAAAAAAAAAAAAATAAAGTTTCAAATGCCACAATACAAACAATAACTTTTGGAGGAATGCAGAGACTGTTCTGGCATGTAAATATGTTCAATGGTCTTTGTAGCAATTAAAATTTTAAAATTGATTTTTTTTTGTAGCGTTTAAGCCTCAGTTTGATTGACAACAATTTTTCAAACAAAATAGATTTAGTGCCAGTAATCACAGGAGAATTTGTTATTCAAAAATATTGTCACTTCATTTCAAACTTTTTTTTTCCATATTTTAATCAAAAGATTTAATTTCCATGCGGTTACGCTTAAATTTTTAAAATCTTATTCGCCTTCATTGTGATCTTCGTACTCTCTCACACGATTAAAATTAAAAATGAAACCTCAAACAGATCGATTAGTCATAGAAATTTCATTTTATTTTTATTTTTTTCATATTCTAAGTCTCTCTGCTTTTGTTTTGTTACTATTTTTAAAAATTATTTCAAATTTTTTGTTTGTTTTTTTTATTCCTATTATTATACAATAATAATTGTTGTTGTTATTGTTATTATTACACTGTGTTATCAATTTACCACAATAACAACAACAACTATAAATAAATATTTATACCAGTATTATTGTAATTATTAATTTTATTATTCACCCGCAATGTTTTTTTTCTAATGGCAATTCTTTAGAATTTCAACATGGAAAGGGAAGTATGCCTTAGTAGGGGGTGTTTTAAGGAGAATGCTCTCAACCAGAGATGAGAGAGGGGGGTCTTAGCTATCTAGTATCGCGATAAATCGATCAGAAACGTTGTAACTATTCCAGGAATGTTATCATCACATACGAGGCTTGTTAAAACAAAAAACAATAAGCGGTAATTGATATCAAATACGCCGTAGTCTAGTAGGTACTGTGTTGGCTTATTAGACGTGAGGCCGAATAAAACGAAGTATGAAAAAATATTTCTTTCGGCAACTTCCTCTCAACAATCTTCTGGCAAAAAGCTCTGAGAGTGAAATAAAATTGCCATGAAAAGTTTCTCAAAAATCTGTCGCTCGTAATCGATAATATGACCTGCAAAGCCATGGAGGTGTTCAAACTCTGGTTTGAGTTCATCTGCATAAGAATGGTAACTATCGGGTCCGCCATCTAACGTTTTTTTTTTTCAACTAGTGCTTATTTCGTGAATGGTAACACTTAGCTCTTGTCTGATTTGACAGATAATTAGTTTTATCCTTCCGCTGAACGAATATAGTCCATCCAATGATCTATCCAATTGACCATCCAATGCGTTTTCGCTTCGCTAAGTGGGCCTGCGATCGACTTACAGAAGATGCCGATTTTGGCAAAAAAAAATAATCTTTTCAGATGAAGCTCATTTTGATCTTGGCGGGTATGTAAACAAGCAAAATTGTCGCATTTGGGGCACAGAAAACCCGCACGCATACATTGAAAAGCCGCCGCACCCAAAACGAGTCACTGTTTGGTGCGGATTTTGGTCCAGAGGCATAATTGGGCCATTTTTCTTCGAGAATGAGCAAGGAGTGGCCGTTACAGTCAATGGCGATCGTTATCGGGCCATGTTGAACGAATTTTTGTTCACAAAAATTGAAGAGGAGGATATTGGCAACATTTGGTTTCAACAGGACGGCGGCGCTACGTGCCACACAGCCGAAGCTACACTCGATGTTTTGCGCCCTGTTTTTGAAGATCGCATTATCAGCCGCAGAGCTGTTGTCGTTTGGCCACCTCGGAGCTGCGATTTGAAACCGTTGGACTATTATTTGTGGGGTGCGCCGTCAAAGATAAGTGTTACGCCGACAAGCCAGAGACAATTGACGCTTTAAAGGACAATATTCGTGAAGCCATTGGTGAAATACAGCTGCACACAATCGATAATGTGCTTAAAAATTGGACCGATCGTGTAGGCTACTGCATGGCCAGCCGAGGCAGCCATTTGAATGAAATTATTTTCCATTATTAACCGAAAGGATTGTACTTTCAAATAAAAAAAGAAATTTGAGAAAATATTCAGTAGTTTTTTTTTTAAGCATTTTCAAAAAAAAAAAAATAAAGTTATTTGGCGGACCCTATATGTTAAGATAATTCTCATAATAGTAGAGGATCCAGCTTATCGTAAATATTAAAAAATCGAAAACAACAGGAAGTAAATCAAAAGCCATTATAACTTTTGACAGGACATAGTGGTTTTAAGCGTTGCTTACACCCATTTTAAGCATAATGGCTCAAAAAAGTGTGATCAATCTTCCTTATAAATGCAAAACATATTCTCTATTCGGAAAGCAAAGCTTAAATAAACTCAATCCATAATTATTGGCTCTGAAAAACACTTTCGAGACACTATATACTAAATCACAAATTGTGAAATGTTTATAGTTCACGATTACAAGTGAAATGTAAGCAAGTAGTTCAGTCTCGAGGTGCAGCCATATACCGGGTTATCCATTTCGTGGTTTCAAAAGTCAACGTAAATAAAACACATATAAAATATTTTTTTCATGATATTTCTTTTTTATTGTAAGTGTTTGAACGTTGACATTATGTGTGAAACACTACATCATTTAAATGACCTCCACGCGAAGTGTTGCAAGCATTGATTCTTTTGAGGTAATTTTCGACCACTTTTTGACACATATTGGGCGGTATGTCAAGTTTGAACGTTGACATTATGTGTGAAACACTACATCATTTAAATGACCTCCACGCAAAGTGTTGCCAGCATTGATTCTTTTGAGGTAATTTTCGACCACTTTTTAACACATATTGGGCGGTATCTCAGACATAACTTGACGAATGTTGGTTTTTAGGTGCTCAAGATTTGAAGGTTTATCTGCATAAACACGGTCTTTCGCGTAGCCCCACAAAAAAAGTCTAATGGTGTCAAATCGCATGATCTTGGTGGCTAGTTGATATCGGCACGACGAGAAATTACGCGGCCAGGAAATGTCTCTTGCAATAAAGCCATATTCGCTCGAGTTGTGTGGCATGTGGCACCGTCTTGTTGAAACCACATATTCTCCAAGTCGTGTTCTTCAATAGCAGGCAAAAAAAAGTCGGTTATCATATGACCATAACGCTTCGAATTGACGGTGACAGTCGTTCCATCGTCGTTTTCGAAAAAGTAAGGTCCAATCACACCTTCGGACCAAAGAGCGCACCAAACAGTGACTTTTTCTGTAATGTAATGGCCTCTCTTCAATTACTTGAGGATTCTCAGAACCTCCAAATACGACAATTTTGTTTATTAACATACCCACCGAGGGTGAAATGTGCTTCATCGCTGAAGAAAATTTTGTTCGAAAAATTGCCGTCCACCGCCTGTTGTTCAAGAACCCATGCCACGTATCTACGACATTGTGAATGGTCAGCTGGCTTCAGTTGTTGCGTGAGCTGGACTTTATATGGATGTAGGTGTAGATCTAAATGCAAAATACGCCATAATATGCCGTAAGACAGTCCTAATTCCTAAGAACGACGAGGAATCGACACATTCGGGTCTTCGGCAACACTTTCACTTACAATAGCGATATTTTCAGCGGAACGAGCGAAACGATGATTCACAGGCCTTTGCAATATTTGTAAACACTCCAGTCTCTTCAAATTTCTTCACAATTTTGCCAATTGCTTGCGTAGTTGGACGATTATGTAAACCATAATCTCCTCTTAAAGCACGATACGTGGCTGTGGCAGAATCACCATTTTTGTAGTAGGTTTTGATAATTTTTATGCGTTGTGTGATAGTTAAGCGATCCATTTTCATCAATGTCAGACTTTCAACTGAAAAGAAAAAAATTGGTTTCACAACTTAGTTTGTCCCATACTTTTGAAACCCCGAAATGGATAGCCCTTTATTTAAAGATAATAAAGTCACCCCATACCCATACATGCCGCAATTTGTTTACGACATTTTCTAAGAATCTCTTTCATGATTTCTGTAATATTTTCCTTCAGTTCTTTTTGGAACACGCCTCGTCATAAAGATTTCAAAATAAATATTATTGCTGCAATATAATACGAGGGTAGTGCCAAAATTAGGCGATCTATTATATAGATGAAATCGCCGGCTTTTTAGACGTAAGGCCGTGATTCAAACTCCAGCCCAGACATTTCAAACATAACGAAATATGAAAAAAAAAAAAAATATTTCTTCTCTGCAGTCTTCTGGCAAATAAATGAAAATGCCGTGAAAAATTTCTCAAAAATTTTCATTTCGAAGTCGACTTTAAACTCTAGCTACTACCACTCATGGATAAAGTTAATGCTTACAACATAGTGAGAGAAGCTTGGTTGTAATCCTGACTAAAGGGTATTAATGATTAATTAAGCAACTAAGAAAGTTGCATACACGGCGGCAGAGATAAAGAACTTGTGAACACAGTGAACTGAGGGGAACGAATCAGCAATATACTAAGTGCTTGGAATCTAGGTCCTCATCTATTTCATTAGTGTTATCCATAGACAGAGAGTTATTCACACTAGCACCGAGTAACATCCTGAAGTTTACCAGGGCAAAAGGTTGATTGCGATATCATAGAGAAAGACTATACAGGTTGAGATCAGTACAATAGATCGTTTGGTGGCAATACTTGGGTACCTATGCTTGACTATACAGACATATGTACACAAATTTTGAAGTCCCGTGGTCTAGTAGGTAGTGTGTTGGCTTATTAGACTGAAGGCCCGAGTTCGAATCCCAGGTCAGACATCAAAATGAAAATATTTCTTCGGCGACTTCCTCTCAGCAGATTTCCGGCAAAAACTCTGAGAGTAAATAAAATTGCCATGAAAAGCTTCTCAATAAAATTTGTCGTTCGGAGTCGACTTTAAACTGTAGGTCCCGCCACTCATGTATAAAATTAACACACACAACATGAGTAGTGTGAGAAGCTAGGACTGAAGGGTGCGGGCTTCTTGGGGACGATTGCTGTAGACTGTCTAATGGTGAAGGTATAGCACTGGCCATTTTATAGTCACCTAGCAGCAACTCGTTTCCTTGCCGTTCGCATCTTGAGATGTCCACAAACACTACTCCCTCTCTTCCACCTTCCCAGCACAATGCACTGCATGAGTAGGGGCCATCCCCTGAGTGCTGGTTTTACAAAAAAAAAAAAAATATGTACACAAATAATTGGTCATTACAACCCTTCAGTCAGGATTATGGACCTAGTTTCTCACAACACTTATGTTGTGTGTGTTAATTTTATACATGAGTGGCGGGGACCTACAGTTTAAAGTTGACTCCGAACGCCAGATTTTTTGAGAAACTTTTCTTGGCAATTTTATTTACTCTTCGAGTTTTTGCCAGAAATCTGTTGAGAGGAAGTCACCGAAGAAATATTTTTTTTTTTATTTTCGTTTTGATGTCTGATGTTGAACCGTGGCCTTATCTCTAATAAGCCAACAGACTACCTACTAGACTACCTACGGCGACTATGCTTGTATTATAAATAAGGTTACGATGCTATTGAATATCGCTGGGAACAGTATAACGAATTAAAGTACGATTGTGTTGTGGAATAAAGAAAACTTTTGTCTTTGTTATCTCGACTAACTTTTGAACTGCCCTCGTAGCAAGCTGTCAGCCCTTTTAAATGATTTTCGAATTTTTTATCGCAATTTGATTTCACACACTTTTATCAGCAGTTGATATTGAATGGAGGGGCTACAAAAAACAAAAAATACAAGAATATGTTACAAATCAATAAAAAAAGAATTGAATACAAGATAAGATAAAATATCTACTCTATCAATACAAAAAAAAAAAAAAAGAAAACACTTTTTCGAAAAACGTTACATTCGATATTCTACAGACGCTAAAAGCTATTCACAATCTTTTCTAAACTTCTGCCTAATATAACACAAAAATTTATTAAAAAAATAATAATTTTCGTTTCAATTATTAAAATGGAAACAAATGTAAGAATAAATTTTAGATACTTTTGCTAAAAGCAAGATTAATTAAGTCTTTTAAAGCAAATAAATTATTTTATTTTTATATACAGTGAGCTTCAAAAGCAACTGTACACTATGGATAAAATTCCAACAATCACCAAACTCCACTTCTATCACTTAAGGAGAGTAACCGAAAAAATTTCATAATATAGTGGACGTTCGCTAGTACGAATTATATATTGTCAGGCCCTTTCGTAGTACCGAAAAATTCGTATTATTGAACAACGCATTTTTATGTTCCAATTCAAATAATTAATATAAAATATTTAGATTTTATTAATATATACTATATATATTGTTACGTTTTTACCTTTTAAAAACGTTAAAAATATGAGTTCGTAGATTGCAAATAAAATAAAAATAAATCTGCGTTTATTTCTTAATTAATTCTTTATTTTCTGCACAACTTTCGTGCCACTGTTCGAACTTATTCTACGCATACAATGATAAGTTCCACAATATGTGCTTGTTCGTGATATTTCTCTGCTTATAACCTTTTTTATAAGCAACAACAACACTTGTTAGTTATTCTTCTTTGCTCCCAACCTTTTTTGTAAGCACCACACTAACAACTGTTTTCTTCACGCAACTTGTCTGCACACAAGTCTGACTGGATTATAACTCGATCTCGTATCTTCACACACCACTGGTTGAATTCTCACTCAATTCAACGCGACGTCGTCACACGACTAACTTCACTCGAACTGCGAGAATAACGTGTCTTCATACAAAGCTGACTGAATTCTAACTGAATCATCGTTGCTCGCTTTATCTTGCCTTTTATATCACTGGATCAACAGTGTGATGAATGCCCTTGAAGGATGATGACGACCTTCGGGAACAATCCAAAAATGTAAACAACTTGTTTCCATTTTTGTTGTTCGTGTATCTTATTTACTTTCGTCCAGGCAGAGTTGTTGTTGTTTTGTTTGTTTGTCTTTCTGCTATATTTTTTATACGCGGTCGTTGTTGCTATATTTGTTTATTCATCGATCTTGTAAACAAGCCCTGTTGTTTTTGTTGCTATATGCTTACTCATTCGTTGATCACGTGAACAACTGCATTGTTTTGTTTTTGGAGCTTTTGTTTTTATGCGTGATCAAGTCCATTGTGTTGTTTTTGGAGCTTTTGCTTATTATTTTAACAACACCATTTCCATTTTCGTAACAGTATTTTTAAAAAAAAAAAAATACATAACGAAACAAGATACATATACATACATATGTTGCAAATTAGCATAAGATTGGTACATCCATCGATTTAAACAATTACAGATTCCAAATAGGCATTTGCATTTTTTCATGACGACTTCACTGTGGAGGTATCTAAAGAAAAGGTATTGAATTCCTTTTTTGCGAAATGGCAACAAAACTTTAAAACTGGGGGGTATTCTCTATTATACCTTGAAGGTTTACTGAGGAGAATACCGGATATAGTCAATAATAATCTTTTGACCAACAACGAAATATAACGGGTTACACATTTTCGGATTCTAAGATAAAATTTAATAAAACACGCATTAAGCTACGATCTCGATCAAACTTTGTCATTATGTACGAAATATAATTTCATTTAAGTGATCATCACTATATTAGTTCTAGCGGTCGATCATGTTAATATAGTTTTCGAGATATCGGGCCGTATTTCGTGAAATTTTACGAATGTGTGTTTTTATTTGTTTCAACATAGTTTTCTGAGTAGACATATGGTGTTTTCTTTTCTACAATGAAAATGTCACCCTCTTACAAGGTACATTAAAAAATGTTTGACCAACCCTGTTGTAATGTCATTTTTTATTTGAGAAGAACATAACACAAATATTAAAAAAGGGTATGCCCTGTGTTTACCACTTTTTAAGAAAATGAATGAGGAAATGCCAATTTGTTCAAAGGTGTTGCCAGATCGCTAATTTTTCGACTTCATTTTTTGTACGCATTTTTTATAACAAAAAAAAAAAACAATATTTTAACATTGAATGCAATTTTTTATACTGCTGACCATGTAGCTTTAATAATGTAATATTTCCTTAAGATTACTCCACAAAACAATGAAAAAATTAACTTCAATGGATAACAATACTAGGCGACTTTTTTTAAATTTCATCTGGTAGCCCTATAAATAAACAAAAGTCATCTGCTTTACAGGGCATTATCAGCACTCTCGATTTATACAGGGCATAAAATGCAATGCCCTCCACCATTGGCAAGTGCGAATTATTTAGAATAAAACATACCACCCTTTTAGAGGGCGAAACATTTTTAAGTAACAAACGCAAAATTGCATTTTGCGTTAATAAAATGCACATTTTTTGGTAGAAAAGAAAACACCAATAGTCTTTGAAAGAGGCCCACAAAAAAGTCCAACAGAGACAAATATCATGAAGTCAAAACGTGAGTTTACTCTTACTGGAAACTTCTTATGTAACAAAGCCCAAATAGGTTGCTTGGAGTGGCTTGTGGCACCGTTCTGTTGAAACCACATACCATTCAGTTCATTATCTTTAATTGCAAGTCAAAAAAGTAAGTTATTACACGACTATAGTGTGGACGATTAATACATTCAGTCTCTGTGGAGAATTGATATACATAAAAACATAATAACAACTTCATTCATATGTAAATAAAACAAGAATTCTTATAACAAACCACCATTCGTACTATCGAATAGAAAAAATGTCCATCTATTCGTACTATAGAGTAGTCAATGCAAAAATTTTGCCATTCGTATTATTGGAAATTCGTAATAAAGAGCGTTCGTACTACTGGACGTCCACTGTATTTCGAAAATTTTTGTAAATTTTTGTTTGTTTCAATTTTAATAACTAACAATGAAATAATTTTAAAATAAAAACAACAGTAATTTATTAATGCATATTTTTTTTAACGTATAGTTGCTTTTGACGCTCACAGTACATTGATACGTTTGCATATATAGTATATGGTATATGTATACACTTGATTTGGTTTCATTTTATATCTGGTTTTACTCACAAGTCCATGAATGTTTTTTTTTTTTTTTGTGTTGCGATTTTTAATGAAATCATCACTCCGAGTTTATTCATGGATTTCATTTTACTATCGAACTAAAAAAAAAAAATAATAAAACTGGTCTAAAATACTGGTACAAATTAAAACTTTTAATGATAAAAACTAGACTAATTGTTTAGAATAATTATTTTAATCGTTGTTTTTTAAATAAACTTTAAACTAAAATCTTGAAGAAAATTGAATTTAAATTTTTTTACACTTTATACAGTAAAAAAGTTAAATGTGTGTGAAGATAAATTCGAATTTGAAAATCCAAGACGCAATCCATAAATTTTAGCAGCGCCACATTTGTTGTTAACAGAGCAATATTTCCTCTTAACAGAACAAAATTTGACCTTAACAGAGCACTGCTAGCCATTTAACAGTATCCATCTGAACAAGCCCACTTGTTTAGTAGCTAATTTTAGGACAAAAACTAGGTCTATGAGTACCATATAATACTTAAAGGAAGATTCCAAGGACTCTTAATATGATCAGCAAAAAAAGTCCCATATAAAGTGATATGGTATTGAGAAAATTGGTTTTGAAAATATCAATTTTTTGATTGAAAATTCTCTAGAAGATCCGTGGCCATTTCGCAACGTAAAGGAAATAGTACACCGTACAGACTATATGCAAATGGTAGTCCAGAGGGTCTTCTTTCGAATCGTGGTATTGGGATAGCTGGAATAATTCCGTCCTCCATCCCTAACAACCATCTATACATTTCAATACTTTTGCCCACAAATAATAATGATCATAATGAGAATTAAATTTTATGTCCAGTAGTCTGCAATAATTGCAAACTACAAGACTAATCTACTTATTGCCACTGTTAAACAGTTAACAGTGCTTTGTTAATAGCAAAGTTTACTCTGTTAGAGGCAAAAAGTGGCGCTGCTAAAAGTATGGGTTTGCGTCTTTGGTTTTTAAATTCGAATTTATCTTCACACACATAAAAGTAAAAGTAAACTTTAAAACTTTGTGAATAAAAAATCCATTCCATTTTATATTTAATTAATGCATACATATTTATAAATAAATAATAGCCGACATGGCCGGCATTCCCATTAAATATATTTAAACAAAAATCTCTTCTCTCTGGAATATTTTCGTTTAGACCTTGAAAAATTATTTTCTTAGATTTTCTAATATTATCTTCTTTTTTTTTCCCCGTCAACCAATAAATTAATGATTTTTCTTTTTGAATACAACATTTAAATGCAATTTGTTTAACAAAATTCTTTGTAAACAATGTTTTTCTTTCATTATATTCTCTGCCATTAAAAATTCATTAATAATTTTGGGGGAAAATTTTTTGTTTATAAAAATCCAGAAAAAACAGCATTTCTTTGTTGCTGAAAATATATTAAATTGTGAGTTTTCGAAAATTTGTTTTAAATGTTTCGGAAATTGTTTAAATAAAATACAAAAATGTTGCAAATATAAGGCAAATATAATTATAAAAATTTTGTATTAAATACGGACAAAATCTTGAAATTGTGACTCATTTGTAGAAACTTACTTTGGAATGACACATGAAATTGCATTTTGAAACTGTTGGCAACACTACTTCCTGTTACTACTACGGCTACTACTACTAATACTACTACTTCTGCTACTACTACTAGACTACTACTAATACTACCACTATACTACTACTATTACTAATACTATTACTGCTATTACTACTACTAGACTACTACTAATACTACTACTATACTACTACTATACTACTACTATTACTAATACTATTACTGCTATTACTACTACTACTACTCCTGCTACTACTACTATTACTGCTACTACTACTAGTACTGCTACTATACTACTAATACTACTACTAGTAGTACTACTACTCCTGCTACTACTACTAGACTACTACTAATACTACTACTCCTGCTACTACTACTAGACTACTACTAATACTACTACTCCTGCTGCTACTACTAGACTACTACTAATACTACTACTATACTACTACTATTACTAATACTATTACTGCTACTACTAGTACTGCTACTACTACTACTGCTACTACTACTGCTACTACTACTACTACTCCTGCTATTACTACTACTACTACTACTATTACCCATCACCATCTGCTTCCTTTTTTAAATCCAGCAGCAATTTTGGTCAATCTAATCACTGTTTGTATGAACAATTGAACTTTTGGGAATATAACGTCTAAGGCCCAGCTTAAAAACTAGGAAACCGAACTCGATCTAGTTTGATGGTAAATAAAAATTGCCATGAAAAGTTTCACAAAAACCTGTCGTTCAGAATAGAATTTAAACTGTAGGTTCCGCCATTCATGTATAAAATTAAAATACGCAGTATAATCGGTGTGAGAAACTCGCTCGTAATCCTGACTGAAGGATGTATTCTACTGAGTGAAATAAGCATGACATGTTGGGATTACTTTTCTTGCACTACACAACAAAACATCTTCCCATCCTCGTAGAGCTTTTTTCCTTTAGACTCAAGCTGCTTTAGCATTTTATCTTCCTTTCACCGCTTGCAAATCTTCAATATTTCACAAGTCAGAAAAAGGCTAAGACTTTCCGTTATACCGTCCCATTAGTGTAGTTTATTTTGTTCTGGATTCTAGAACTTGCTCACCTCATCGCATAACCATGCCACTTTAATTTCCAAAATTTTTCTTATGTTAGCATATCAGATTACATCTTTTCTAGTTTTCCTGCGTACATAATTTATATCTATGATCCAGGTTCGAGCTCTATTACATTAACTTAAAATTCATATGGAACTATCTCAGTAAGTGAAACAGTCAGGCAGGGATAATCATCGTTGTTTTATATCACTGGCCGTATAGGATTTCAGGGAAAAGAATGGCAGATGAACCTGCCGGGAGAAGAGCTTTTACGTCTCTGTGTATTGGAAAAAGGACTTTGGAAAGGTATGCTTAGTGAAAGGAAAGAGAAACGAAGTTTTTTATTATAACAGAAAGAGAAGTTAGTCTTGCATCAAACTGTCAGTTTGAGAATAGTTTGATAAATAACTAAGCAACTGATCGGGTATTGTACACTCAAAGAATGTTTGTACAGAATAGGAATTGCTTTTACTTCATCATGTAGATTTTGTGAAAAGAAACCGAATCATCTGATCACATACTTGATATCACCTGAATGCTTGCTTAGTAGTATTATGCTGGGAGTTATTCTCATTGACACTAACCAGCACCCTGATGTTGGCTGGGGTAACAAGCTTGATAGATACATTATAGGGAAACCCTATACAGTTTGAAGTGCAATACTTTAGTAGCTATACGTGGCAATAATAATAATAAAATGGAACAGACTCAAACGTGGATTTGTGTGGTATTAATATGGTTTGAGTTGATACTCAAACCAAAAATTTTCTTTCGAAAATCTTGTTTAGATCGTTACAAATTTTACTTATTGCAGATGTTCCAGGTGGTGTAGTGAAGCGTTTAAAATGCTTTTCTGCCAACCCTAACAATACGGGTTCCAAAGAAGATAAGTGACTTCAATTATCCTACAAATTATTCATTTAGAAAACTATTCGTGCTTAATAAGCAAAGTTCCTTAATCAATACATTCTCTTAGAGGATGTCGGTTTTAAGCAATGAAAGATGGCAACCCTATCATTCTAGAAAATGCTACAATAGATCAATCACCTGCTTAGGTAGAAAAACTTGATTAATAAAACTAAAACAAAAGCAGAGAAATAATAAGAAAATCTCTATCCCTCTATCCCTATGTTACTTTAAGGAACCTTGTAAATGTAATTTCGAAAACCCTGATGAAAATTTCTTTGCCTTCTGCAGGTTCTTTATCCCCTATATTGCTTCGGCACAATATATAAAAGGTTGTTAATATAAAGGCTGTTAAAGTAAATTAAAAAAAAAAAAAAACTATATACGCTGCATCTAATGTACATATTTTGTATGGCTAATGAATTGTTTTTATGATTCTAACAAACAACGCGTTTCGTTCATTTAAGAAATAACACCGCCATTCTCTTTATAATTTTCCAATTAACACTAATATGAGACAATCGTTATGGATATGGTGGTAGTTGGTGTTGCCAACTTTCTACTTTCATTCAATTTAATATCCGTAGATTAAAAAAATTAAAACACAGTCTATGACAGCAAAATTAAGCTTAATAAGGGACACCCATTAACACTCTCTCTCTAGCATTGTTTCTAAATAACAAATGCAAGTGCATTTACAAACAAAAAAAAAAAAAAATTAAACAACGAAAACGTATTAAAAGTAGACAATAATTTGGGGTCATTATATGTATTCTTCGTACAATTACAAAACGTCAGTCAATACCCCAACCACCCTTCTCTTTTTCTTGCAGTTTTCTCCGTTCGATTTTGCAGAAATATTTGTCGATAGATCAACAACGAACGGCTACATTATCTATCGATAGCTGCACTGATGAGCTTTACTAATTAAGCGAACAAAATTAATTGATTGAAGCGTTCAAATAGTTTTTTTTATTGAATTATCGTTTATTATAATTGAATCAATAGTATGTGTATGCGTGTGGCAACTGTAAGAGTGTTAAAATAATTCAAAATTATTAGAAGTGGAAGTGAATTAAGGGGGACTAAAAACGAAATGATTGTTGAGACTTAATTGAAGACTGTTTATATAGTCCAGCTTTTCACAGTGTTGACATTATGTCAACAAGTTCTCTTTAAATAATTCTGAATAACCATCAACGGTACTAAAACTGGGAAATCAACTCCCTCAACTTTGAGATGGGCTCTAAGATATGGTATATTGATTGATATCTTGGCGATTTGTAATGACGCTAGGTAGGATGGGTTTCTGAACAGGCAAGCTATAAGGGTAATGAAGTGGCGGGCTATCAAGCGAAACTAGGGTAACAAAGCAACATGATATCAAAATCTGGTTATAGATCTGATAGAAAATAATTAGCCCACTCTGAGGATTCTAATCTCATATAGAATTATCTGAACGGTGCTTATGGACTTTATGACAATCGGTCGATATAACAGATTTTAACTAAAATTGTTTTCAGGGTACATTGTTAATATGAAATAGGTTAGGTAATGTGGCGGACTCCACTTAAAATAAGAGGTCCCACTTAAGCCCATTGTGATACCACAATAATTATACCGCAGGATCAAACATTTCCTAGAGGAAACTACCCGAGTTTAAAATAAATCTTGCTATTGCAGTAATCTTTATATTCGACAGCTCTCGGTCAAAGATGTCATGTAGTGTGAGGTCAAAAACCTCAAAGCTTTTGGGACAAGAGCAAGGCACTGACACAAGCAATCTTTATATTATAGAGCTCGGTCAAAGATGTCATGTAGTGTGAGGTCAAAAACCTCCATCCTTTTGCGATAAGAGCAAGCCACTGACACATGAGGTGAAAGAGTCTCCTTTCTCCTCAGACCTACAGCTCCTGCAGAAGTCATTTGTCGGAATGCCAAGTTTTTCGGCATGTCGGCCAAAAGAACAGTGGTCCATATTGTGCGATGGAAGGCCATACGACTTAGGGACAGAAGTCTAAGCTTGTCCACACGTGCCCAGTAGAGTGTAGCAATATTGCACGTACTTTTCTGCCGCTAACGACATTGAGCTTCCTTGTAAAACGAGTGGACAATTTTCCAAATTAACTTAAGCAATCGGAATACCTATCCCCTGTAACATATAGGAGATTGCGTGCTCCAGATCGGCCCTGGCCAGCTCATCAGCAATGCAATTTTCAATGATCTCCCTTGTGTCCCCTCGTAATTTCTCTGAAAAATCCTTGGCATTCATGGATAAGGATGGACATTGAAACTAAGTTCGCTAACATGAAATAACGGACTTTATTTAAATTACATCGCCTTAATGTTCTTTATGAGTTTAACAGTTGAGTCTACAGGTCGTTGAGATCTCAGATACCCTAGATGAAGCGGCAACATAAAGACCGATAAATCATAACATTTCAGCACAGCTTTGGGCATTTGTCGTAAATTCAGACTATTTAGTGTATATCTCCTGCCTAAAGTTAAACTAGAGTCAAGTACCACGAACACTATTTATGGACTCAAATGGAAGTAACTTTATAAGTGCAAATGCTCTCCTTATTGTCTTTTCCTAAAAGTATTGTGTTACATTTTTCAATTTTAATCGTTTGCATATTTTTATTCGTTATTCATTAATATAACAACACCATTAAAATGAGCAATGCAGCAACATCGCATCACTGACAGCCAGCCAGGCCATCTTAGTGTTGTTGGTTGGTTGGTTTGGTTGTTTGACTGGTGAAAGGTTTTATTTTCGGAAATTTTCAAAATAAAAACAAATCAAATTATAATTATTTTCCTCTTAAATAACAACAAAGACTAGGTGAATAATAACAACAATTTCAAGTGCATAAGAAAAACTGAAATGGTTTTTCTATTTTACCTGAGAATTGTTCAGAAAATTGTGAGAAGCGAATAACCTATTTAGACGCTATAAATAGCAAATAAAATAGAGGCTGATTATATTATGTATGTATAGTTATAGGACACATAAAATGAAAATAAATTAAATTGATTTTAATTTAGATTTTAACATTTTAAGCCAACCAGCTTTAATTATTCATTTATGGACCATGCTGAGAGAAGCGTTATAACTCTTGGTCAGTCGCGTAGACTTTTCAGATTTTCGAGTGCTATACTCTCTTGTTGACGTAGTCTAGTAGGTAGTGGTTGACTTATTAGACAAGAGTCCCTGGTTCAACCCCGAGTTTAAATCCCAGACATCTCGAACATTAAAAATTTTTTTGTTTTAGTTTTTGTTATTTGTCTGGCAAAAACTCCGAGAGTAATTAAAATTGTCAAGAAAAGTTTCTCAACTCTATCGTTCGGAGTCGGCATTAAACTGTAGGACCCGCACAACATAAGTGGTCTGAGACTGCTAGCTCGTGATCCTGACTAAAGAGTTGTAATGACCAATTAAGTAAGTAAGTACTTTCTTGTAAGTTGTCCTTGAATTAGATGGCATTCCAGAAGTTGTCTTTAACCTTCCTATACCCGCGCCAAAAAGTGAAACACCAATACCCGCGCGTTGGTCTGTGAGACCGACAATGGAAAATCCTATATCCTTGGTACTATTTCAAAAAATTTTTTTTTGGATCAAAAACGAAACTTATTACGAATAATGAAGCTACCAGTGATATTAACTTACTGGCACTATTTTTTTCCAAAAAAAAATCGCAATAATAAAAAAATCGGTCTCACAGACCAACGCGCGGGTATCAGAGACCTGCGCCGATCGGCTGACAGCCGGCTAAGCCGAGCCGCTGACAAAATTTAAAAGCCGCCGCCGCCGAAAATTTATTCGGCTTTAGTCGGCTTAAATTCAGCCGCCGTTTTATGTATGTAAAAAAATTAAAATATATGAAAATATGTTTTTAATATTGTATACAATAAATTTTAAATATATATAAAATATGATATTTATATATTTTTGTTTTACTTAACTTAAATACACCATTAAAGTTTTTTTTGTTCATTTTGTGATATGTTAATAGTAAAAATATTTAATTTTTTAATATGGTAATTTTGAACACCCTTTCTTGTTTTTTGGTGAATGTGGTAGCACTTTTAACTTAACGTTAAATTTTTTAAGAGACATAAAAAATTAAAATGGAGAACCAAAAAATTTAAGTCCTTTGACAATAAACAGGGTACTATTTATACATGATAATTATGAATTTTTTAATAGTTTAGTTTAGACACTCAAAATTAGACACGGAAAAGATGATATAAGTCTAAAAAAGATGATATAAGTCTAAAAAAGATTAAATGAAGCAAAACTGCGTTCACAGTTTTTCATTTCGTGATCCTGTTTCCTTGTAAAAGGATTTCAAAATTTCAAAGGAGGACATTTTTAAAAAATGTTTTAAAATACTTCTGCTAACCCTACTATGCCAAATTTGATATCAAAAGAACCAAAAGAGTTGGGAAATATTTTGTATTATTTTATACTGTTTTATACTGTCAGGTAAAAAGATGTTAAAAATTTTCAATATTATTAAAAAAAAAATATTCCATAACTGTTAGGACCCAGCACTATTTTTTGAAAAAATAATATTGAAAACCTAAAAATATATTAAAGAATAAAAATTTTTGAGGACATTTTTAACATCTTTTTATCCTGACAGTATAAAATAAAAATAATACAATATATTTCCCAACTCTTCTTGTTCTTTTGATATCAAATTTGACATTGTTTGATCAGTAGAAATATTTTAAAATTTTTTTGGAAAAATGTACCTCTTTAAAACTTTGAAGTCGTTTAAAAAGGACACAGGATCACGATATGAAAAAGTGAAAACGCATTTTATCTCTATTAAATTTATAGTTTCTGACGTATATCATCCGGTTCGTTTCTAACGATTTTTTCTCTTCTTATTTTCATTATTTACAACATTTTTATAAACAAAATTTTAATGTTTTTTGTTACAAGTGCAAATTTTTTTTTAATATATGAAATATTTTTATTTGCTATTTGAAATACATTTTATTTTTATCATTTTATGCAATATAATTTAATTGAATTAATTTATTATTTTTTAATATATGTATGTATATTTGTCAATCAAATGTATTTGTTAAAAATATTTTATTGAAAATAAAATATAACGATATTGATTGAAAAAATAAAACGGAAAAAAGTTTGTCTTTAAAATTGGTGTTTTTATTTATGTCATTGCGGATCACAGCTGACATAAAGGCGCAGCCGAAACTTTACCATATTTCGGCTCACAGCCGACTTAAAGCCGCCGCCGAAACTTTTCAACATTAGCCGCCGCCGCCGTCAATTTTGCTCGGCGCAGGTCTCTGGCGGGTATAGGAAGGTTAATGGATCTTTAGTAATGAGGTTAGTTTTTAAAACTTGCTTTTACATCGATTAACATTAAAATTATAAACAAGAGCTACAAAAACAAAACAATGCAGTAAACAAACCTGTTTACAAATTATCGTACTGCTTAATATAACAACAAACACCAGCATAAAAAAAAAAATGGTAAACAAGTAAACAAAAATCCACAAGCAACAATAATGAATGTAAACCACGATTTTTACATTTATAGATAATTCGGGAAGGCAAATTCACGAACGTTCGCCTTCAAGAACATTCATCAGACTGTTTACCCTGCCATATAAAAGGCAATGCAAAGCAGGCGAGTGAGTTAGTGAAGTTCAGTCAGCCTTGTGTGAAGACGCGATGCGTTTGAAGAGAGTAATCGTGGTTTGAAGATCTCCGTTACAAAGATCTGTTGAATAATTGTCTAGTAATTGTTATTGCTTATGCAAGGAATAACAAAAAAAAGCAATTATTGTTGTTTACATCAAGTTGTGTACAGTGGCACACAAAATTGTGCGAAATATAAAGAATTTTAATTAAAACTAAACGCCAAATTTATTTTTATTTTATTTGTAATATACGAGCTCATATTTTAAACTTTTTAAAGAGTAAAAATGCAACAATATAGACGGGGTATAACAGGCAGTATGTCAAGCCATCGGTGTGTTATAATCAGGAGTCTAATGATTGCATTTGAGTAGTTTGTACACTTAGTCCACTCTTCCATTTAACGTCTTTACATAATTGGTCATTACAACCCTTCAGTCAGGATTATTGACCTAGTTTCTCACACCACTTATGTTGTGTGTGTTAATTTTATACATAAGTGGCGGGACCTACAGTTTAAAGTCGACTCCGAACGACAGGTTTTTTTTTTGAGAAACTTTTCATGGCAATTTTATTTACTCTCAGAGTTTTTACCAGAAATCTGCTGAGAAGATTTAACGTCTTTAATGACATTTAATCGTCTTTATTATTTTACCAGGCAACAGATTAAAAATCTTTGTATATTTTTGATTTAAAATAAGCGATTATTTTTTATTCGCCGGCATTTAATTATCTACAGCAACAGGGATGATTCATCATCATTTGGGTTTCATTTTTTCACTTTTTTCCCGTTGTTTTTTTTCGCCTATAAATGTGTGTCGTAAGGTGATGAAAATGCTGATGATGATTCTATTTCAAAAGATACAAAAAGTAGCAACAAAAAAATGAGAGAAAAACGAAACGAAACGGGTGAAAAAAAAATGCTGAATAAAGAAGAAAATTGTTGCAGCAGCAGGCAAGATAGACCAGCTAAGAGGCAAGCAAGCAGCCAACCAGTCAGTCAGCCAGACAAGCTGTTGTAAGCCAAAACAAAAAATTCCCCCAGCCACTGCCAAGCAATAGTGACAGTGGCATTTGCAATGTGTTTTGTTTTTATTTCTCGTTTTGAATGGAAATTTCAGAAAAAAATGGGAAAAAACAACACAACGAAACGGAAAAGTGACGAAATTTTTTGAAGTATTTTTTTGAATGGCCTCTTATAACGCAATAATACAACACAATATTTTTTTTTTGGTTTTTTTTTATGAGGGTGTTTAGTTTTGTTTTTGTTTTTGTGATTTTTTTTCAAGCTTCATTGACCACATTTTGATTTCCGTTTTCTAAGAATTTGAATTTGAATTTTTTGTAATTTTTTTTTTTTTATTCCACATGAACTATTTTTTTCCTGCGATAAATTTTATTGAGGAAGGTTGTTTAAAAATTCATTTTTCTTTTTCTGTTAAACAAAAAAACATGTGTCGTTTTGTTTTTTATTTTTTTTTATTATTATTATTACAACACAGATACATATTTGTTTATAATTTTTTATTATTTCTTTTCTCTTTCTTTTTTTTTTTTTGTGTTTTGCTTTTTTGTAAAAATAATTAAAAAAATTTTTTTTATCTCCATTAGTGGGCTGTCTGTTAATGTTGTTAAATTTTTCTGTTTTACATGCAAACGCTTGGCCGCTGGCAATAAATCATTAGAGGTCACCCAACAATGTTCGCTAATGTTTATACAGCCCTCGTTCGTTACACTGTGTGTGTGTGTGTTGTTGGGATAACATTTTCGTTTATTAGAAAATAGTTTATAAATCATTTGCTGGATTATTAAATAAACATTTAAAACGATAATTAAAACACAACAGAATTCCATTTCATTTATTACTTAAACGATTTAAACAATTTGTTCTATGAAATTAATAAAATGTGAACAAAATTCTTATACTTCAACCGCAAGGTTCTTAGCAGAGATCAGCAACGAGTATTCAAAACGATGAGTAGATTCGAGTCATACTTATAATTTCAGCTACTTATACGCATTCATACTTATTTTAATATCATACTCATACTACTCATATTCAAAGTTAGAAATACTCATCGTACTCATACTTAACAATACGCATGATGTTGTTGATTTCGACTTTCCATGATTCAACATATACACGAAGCACGCACAAAATAAGTATGATTCGAGTACGAACACCACAATACTCGCTAGAAGGTTGTGTGTGTGCTTTGCTTGCTGTCTTTGTCTTTTCTTTTCTCTTCTTTTGTAAATGCAACAATAACTACTACTGTAAATTTTGATGAATGATTCGAGTGACTCTGAATGAGTAGGCGTATGAATCAAACAATGAATCGAATGTTGTGAGTTTGATGTCAACGTTGTACTCATACTCATTGCAACCTGTACTTATAAATCAATGTTGTAGCGAGTACTAATGAATCAGAGTAGTTGAATTTTAATACTCTTGACTCACTCATACTCAAAATTTCATAAGTACCTATGAGTAGCGAAAATACGATTCATTGCTGATCATTGGTTCTTAGCCCCTCGAAATGTAATACATATCTGTAAAAAACTAACCGTTTTAATGTTGTGAGTTACTTGACCTCTGAAGAGTAGTCTTTGCATATCATTTATACGTTATCAGGAGCCAATAGAGTCGAGGACTACTATCAATAACATGTGTGTGAACATAAATACGAATTTAAAAACCAAAGACGCAAACCCACACTTTTAGCAGCGCCACTTTTTGCCTCTAACAGAGTAAACTTTGCTATTAACAGGGCACTGTTAACTGTTTAACAGTGGCAATAGTAGATTAGTCTTCTACTTTGCAATTATTGCAGACTACTGGACATAAAATATAATTCTCATTATCATGATCATTATTATTTGTGAGCAAAAGTGTTGAAATGTAAAGGATGGTTGGTGGAGATGTAGGGCGGAATTATTCCAGCTATCCCACTACCACGGTACGAAAGAGGACCGTCTGGACTACCATTTGCATATAGTCTGTATGGTGTACTATTGCTTATATGTTCCAAAATAGCCATTGATCTTCTAAAGAATTTTCAAGCAAAAAATTGATATTTTCAAAGCCAATTTTCTCAATATCATATCACTTTATATGTGACTATGTTGCTGATTATATTAAGAGACCTTGGAACTTTCCTTTGAGTATGATATGGTACTCATAGACCTTGTATTTGTCCTAAAATTAGCTTCTAAACAAGTGGGCTTGTCCAGATGGATGTTGTTAAATAGCTAACATTGCTCTGTTAGGCCCAATTTTTTTTTTTTTATTAAGAGGAAATATTTTTCCATTAACGCCAAATGTGGCTCTGCTAAATTTATGGATTGCGTCTTGGATTTTCAAATTCGAATTTATCTTCACACACACATCAATAACTGATACCAGTTTTAATTTCTTCTTTGGGATTTAACGCTTTCGCGACATGCTATGCTGCTATGTACAGTGAGCGTCAAAAGAAAGTGTACACTACGGATAAAATTCTAACAATCTCAACTTAAGTTTTCCACTTAAGGAGAGTGCCCGAAAAAATTTTACAATATTTCCAAATTTTTTTTAAATTCTTTTCTTCTTGTTTCAATTTTAAAAACTGGCAATAAAATAATTTAAAAAAAAAATTAATGGTAATTTATTAATGTATATTTTTTTGAATTGTACACTTTCTTTTGACGCTCACAGTATATACGGCAATGACTTGGCTCATCAAAGCGGCTGACGTCGTGTAAGTGCGGCAGTTACTTATTGGTCTACAGAGGCTGATGCATATACGCGGCAGTCATTTATTTGTTAACTTGCGTTTTTCCGAAACATGAAACAGTATATGTAGTCTATTGCGTCGTCGTAAAAAGTTGAAAAGTGTGATAAAGGCGCGCTGTCGCGAAAGGGTTAATCACGAATTAAAAGTTCTGAAGAACCCAAAAGCATTAAATGCCTCTTGGCACTGGATTAACCAGTTCATCAATTATGTTCTGTCCAGGAACTTCTTTTTATACCTAGACTTCGTCTTCTAGTGGCAAAGGAAATATTTTATTTTTTTTTTTGTAAAACCAGCACTCAGGGGATGGCCCCTTCTCATGCAGTGCATTGTGCAGGTTTTTAGGAAAATGGGTTATAGGAAGGTGAAAGAGAGGGAGTAGTGTTTGTGGACATCTCAAGATGCGAACGGCAAGGAAACGATTTGCTGCTAGGTGACTATAAAATGGCCAGTGCTATACCTTCACCATTAGACAGTCTACAGCAATCGTCCCCAAGAAGCCCGCACCCTTCAGTCCTAGCTTCTCACACTACTCATGTTGTGTGTGTTAATTTTTATACATGAGTGGCGGGACCTACAGTTTAAAGTCGACTCCGAACGACAAATTCTGAATTCAAATGTCTGACCTGGGATTCGAACTCGGGCCTTCAGTCTGATAAGCCAACACACTACCTACTAGACCACGGCGACTTCAATTATCATTCATTATAAAAGAAAAGTATTTTCTTTGTATAAGTAAACTATTCTCTGAAGTCGCTGTAGTCTAGTAGATGGTGTAGTATTATTAGATGTAAACACGCCGTTAAAACCCCAGCCCAGACAGCTCAAAAGCAAAACGCAATTTTTAAAAAGATTTCTTCAGCGACCTCCTCTCAGCAGTCTTCTTACAAAAACTTTGTGAGTTAACCCATTAACCGCCAAAATAAATCCAGAAGCGATAATTAACAAAAAAGTTTATTTTTTAATTCATTGTATACAAAATTAATATATAAGTATGAAAAAATTTAAAAAAATAATAAAGGGGTGGAGTAGGGAGGGTGTACTCAACTGAGTGCAGCGGCGGGTTATAGGTGTAAAATTTCAAAACATTGTTTTTCAATGCATAATGTTTTTAAACATTTCTTGCATTGCCAGCGAAATCTTGCATGGCATAAAGTACATCTTAATTGCTTTTCCAACTTTTTGGGGTAGTGGCCTATACCATCTTGGGGTAACCCTAGGACCAATGATGATGAAAGTCGAACTTTAGTTTGGACGTTTTGACGTAAATAGTACCTTGCAATTGAATGTCGTAATAAAAGTTGATCCATGCTATCGCTATGACTCACTACATATAACCGCCAAGCGTTTGCAATGGCCATATCTATTATATAGGTAAACAATGCCCTCCACCATTTCTTACCACGAATGGCAATTCTGTAGAGTGCAATAGACTGGTCCAGCTCATCTACTCCTCCCATATGTTTGTTATATGACTGAAACACTTTTGGTATATTGAAATCAATTTTTTGTCGTTGTGTAGAAGACCAACGTTTTACTGCTCCTAATGGTTCTATTGTGTCATAGTTGGTTGCCATTGTACAGACGCTATTGTCTTTCCATTTCACCAAAAGAATTTCATTTTGCTTGTCAAACCTATAGTCATATGAGGCCCGCTCTTCTTTTTTCATTTCTTTCGAACTTCGTAATGGACACCTTTTTTGTTCTATTCTCTCTAAATGTTCCAGTCGCACGAGATCCTTTCTCTTTGAGATCCACCAAGAGATTATAGCTAGTAAAAAAGTTATCAAAAAATACTTCATACGATGCTGAGTTAGTCTCCATTTTCTCAAGCAATTTGTTTACTACTCTTGACCCTATGGGATCAGTAGAAATTTCCTCCGATTTTCCACAATAAAAATCGGAAGTGTAGCAATATCCAGTGGAATCCCCGTCTTACATAGATGTGCATTTATATTTCTGTAAACACAACAGTGTTACCACATTTTGTATATGGATTCCGCCGCTGTACTCAATTGAGTACAGTTGTATTTAAATAAGCATAACTTTGTAAAAGTAAATTGCAGACCATTTGTTTTTACATATTTTATAAACAGAAATGCTTGCTTTTAGAAAATTAAAATAAAACAGAAATTAACAAAACTGAAAAAGCTAAAAACTGGTAAAGTCTGTGCTTATCTGGCCACACCAATTTTGTATAAGTTTAAGAGTCCATTTTGTGACAGTCGATATATATATAGCCAGATTTGTTTATTATTTTAACAGGGAATATGTTTCTTTTATGCTAAAAACGCAAAAAAATTACAAAAACTTTCAAATTTTAAAAAATTTCGCCTAATGATTACCTGTACTCAATTGAGTACGCTGGCGCCAAATGGGTTAATAAAATTGCCATGAAAAGTTCCTTAAACTTTTGTCTTTCAGAGACGACTTTAAACTCCGTCACTCATGGATAAAACTAAACACATACATTATGGGTGGTGTGAGAAGATCGGTTGTAATCCTAACTGAAGGCTTGTAATGACCAGAGTTAAGTTAAGTAAACGTTAGAGAACAGAATATAACTTAAGGCGACTGTAAAATGCTGCAATAGGCTCAATAAGCATTTGAATTATCGTAACCATAGTGATTTAATTACCTAAGCAATGCTCATGTGAGCCTTCTGCTGGTCAATATAAGGCCAAGAGTACATGATAGGTGTACAAACAACTTTGCTAATTAATAACATCTTTCTATACCTAATTTTTTTTCTTCCTATTTTCAGTAAATTCTTTCAAAACGTTTAAACTGTGTTGTTAACATCATCATGACAAAATCCTAACAAAAACAATATATTGTTGACACGCACCTTTTTGTCGTAAATTTCACACCAATTTATCGCATTTCCTGGCGTTGTTTGTTACGCTAAATCATGCTAATTAAGTTGAAAGCGTTATAGTCCTTATGACTAGAGGGATATGATGGCTTTTGCAAATGATAAACAATAAATTCAATATTAAATGAAATGAATACATATTAGGGGTATTCACAGTTTGTATTAGAACTTGTGTAATGCTATGCATTTAAGAGAGTACAGAGTAATGCTACAACCATTTCAGACGCCTAATGCATGTCTTATCAGCAAAACCTTACTAATTCGCAACAAAATCGAGCCATTTCTGAAGCAAACCGTGACAAAACATGATGAAAAGTAATGTGTGTGTGAAGATAAATTCGAATTTAAATAGCAAAGACTTTAGTCAGGTTTACAACCAAAGTTTTTACACCACCCATGTTTTGGGTGTTAATTTTATTCATGAATGACGGGACCCACAATTTTAAGTCGATTCCGAACAGAGATCAGCAATGAATATTCAAAAAGATGAGTAGAATCGAATCATACTCATAATTTCTGATACTTCTACGCATTCATAGTTATTTTAATATCATGGAACGAACCTCTACTCATATTCAAAGTTTGAAGTACTCATCATATTTATACTTAACAACACATATGATGTTGTTGATTTCCGCACTCCATAACTCAACATTTATAAGAATCACTAAATAAGTGTGATTCGCGTACGAACACTAAAATGCTCACTTTAAGTCACTCGAAGTACTTATAAGTACTCATTATAAGTATTTTTCTAAAGTTATGAATCTAAATGAGTAGGCTTATGAATCAAACATCTTTCGAATGGTATGAGTTTGATGTCAACGTTGTACGCATACTCATTGCAACCTGTAGTTATAAATCAACGTTGTACTGCGCATGACTGAATCAGAGTACTTAAATTTCAATATTTTTGACTCCTCACTTATACATATTCAAAATTTCATGAGTGTTTATGATGAGTAGCGAAAAAAACGATTCATTGCTGATCTCTGATTCCGAACAAGAGAAAATTGAGAAACTTTTCGTGGCAATTTGATTTACTCTTAGGGCCATTATTACAACTTGCCGTTAAACTTGGATTTAGTTAAAGGTAACTATAGCTAAAGGAAACTGTAAAGTTACCTTTAAATTTTTTTCGTTATTACAAATTACAGATAAAATAAATTTAACTTTTTCAAAAATATGGCAGTGCCGGAGTAATGTCGATAACACTGCTCAATTAAACAAGTTTTTTTTTAAACGCAGTGGTAACAACGTGCTTCATTTTTGTTGTTTTATATGCTCATTTTGTTTATATTTGAAGTTGCCATATTGAAAATAATATATAATATGGCAAGTGCAAACATAAACTTAACTTTAAAAGTTACCAGTGGTGTACCCCAGGGAAGTCTTTTAGCTCCCATTCTTTTCAACTTATTCCTGTATGATTTTCCTCATTACTCTGGAGATTCTTATTTTTACACATAGCAAATCCCCGGTTCAAGCATTGCATAGTGCTGCATTCCATCTAGGCGAAATAAGTGCATTTTACAAAAAATGAGGCTTTAAAATAAATGCAGCAAAATCTCAAGCCATATGCATTAGAAACGCTTCGGGGAAATGTCCCAGAAATGTTGTTCGAGAAAGTAAATCACTTCAACTTACTTTGGATGGAATAAATATTCCGTTTAAAAACACCATAAAATATCTTGGCGTACAGTTTGATAATTTACTAAAATTTAACAACCATGCTCGAAGTATCCTAGAAAAAACAAAGAGAATATCAGGAGCTTTTGCAACTTTAATGAACAACAGATACTTATCCATAAACACCAAGCTACTAATCTACAAGGTTGCCATTAGATCGGTTCTATGCTATGGTTTTCCAAACTGGTTTACTATATCTCCTATAGTAGCCAAAGAGTTGGAGAAATTTGAACGGAAAATCATTAGAAAATGTATCGGAAAGAATTTTGAAAGTTTTACAAAGAGATTTTCAAACGCATACATCTATAAAAATGCAGACATTCTACCCTTCTGTCGGCATGCCATGACGCTGCAAACCAGATTTGTCGAAAAACTTGAATTTCACAACGACTTCCTTGTCAGCCAAATTCACCAAATTGAAAAAAATAAAACGTGGGCTGGATCTACTTATCTCTCACCCATCGGCATCATCAACGAGCCCAATGACAACGATCCTGTTCCTTTCAACCTTCCCTCATTTTACACGAAAACAGCCTCTGGTAACCATAGGGGCTAAAAGTGATAGGAAATTTATTATTGGAAGTTAATTTTGGCAATGAGTCTAACTCAAATCGCTGTGATATTTACAACTTTTATCTTATATCTGTAAGACATCGTTTATATCAATCAAACTATTTTATGTATCTATGTACATTCGTATATTCCTAGATATGTATATGTATTATATTTACTTTGCTTGACCTACATGAAATGTAATCCGAATATGTCTTTCAATGGAATTGACAGATCGTTTGTAATTTATTTTGTTGTTTTATTGTTATTTAGTTTTAATTTATTTTGTTATTAACAGGCCCTAGCTCTGTCAGTCAGTCCAAAGACCGAAAGCAAGTCTTATAAAACTATTCTGTTTGTATATTATATTTTATATATGTACTATCTTAATTCAGCATTGTTGTTTATACATATATCTACTTTGTTATTAGAGTAAGACGCATATAGCTCTAAGAATATTATTCTCATCGTATGTAAGACAACCAATGTTATCGAAAAAGAAGAAGACTTAATAAAATTTTACTTACTTACTTAACTTTAAAAGTTACCGATAGGATGATCCTCACTTTAGCTTAACGCTCACTTCTACCATATTGTCTACTTATAATAATGAAAAACAATTTATCTGCCCATTAAAATCCGCCCTTTAGTTAACGGCAAGTTATAATAATGGCCCTTATAGTTTTTTTGTCCGAAGAAGAATTTTTTCATATTTCGTTCTATTCGCGATGTCTGAGCCAAACGTTGATTCCTGGGCCCGAATATAATAAGCCCACACATTACCCACTTGACAACGGCGTCTTCTATACAGTTCTAGATCAAATGAATTTCTCTATCTATTGTGTCTGATTGTGAAAACTTTACATGAGTATTTTAATTAATAAACAAAACATTTCTTTAAATTGAAATGAATCTTCTTCAAAAGACGGAAACATTTTTAAATTTGTATTTTGAATTTTATCGGCTACATTTTAATATCCGTTAAATTTTAATTAATTTTCTAAACTTTACGTTTTTTTTTCCTCACATTCAGTAGTTCCATTAAATATTTTTTTTTTTTTTGCACGCTTGTGTGTATATTTTTGTTAATTTTTAGATGCGATAAAAACTGTTTTAAAAACGAAAAAAAAAAAAATTACATTAAAAAAAAATTAAAATGTTCCAAATAAACCGTGCCGCACATGGCTCCACACCTCTGTCTCTCTTTCCTTTACCCGCCTGTAATATAGTTTTGTTTTTATTTTTTCGCCAAATTTTTAATCTTGAAAATGGTGCGTATTCTGACTGTTTAGTTGGCTGTTGGATTTTCATTAAACACATTAAATGTGTGAATTTGTGAATTTATTTATTTAAACAATTTAAACAATTCATAATAATTTACACAAACATTTTTAAAGTTAATTGAGATAAGAGATCTTTATTTAGTTTTTATTCTATTGGTTTATTTATTTAATTTAAAATAATTTCCTCTTTTTTTCTTTTTTTTTCTTTATGTTTTTTAATCATTTGAAATTAAAATTGAAATGAGATCAACAACTTGGTATATATGAGTTCTTTTCTATTTCTTTTAAATACTTGAGGGCAATTTAATTTAATATATGTATGTAAGCCCTAATATTATTGAATAGATTTATTATTCACCCTTATTCCGGTTGTCGTCGTCGCCGTCGCCGTCGTCGTCGTTACCAAAAATGATGTCGATAAAATCAGAGTAGACAAAATCAAAGTCGACACAACACAATATCGACGGCGTATTGACTCACAGAATACCAAATGTGTGTCGACAGTCATCTATAACTGTCAATAACGACAAACAGAATACCAATTTTAAACTGTCGACGCAAGACGACGTCGACGACGACAACCAGAATAAGGGTGATTATTTTTTTATTCAAATTGTTCGTGTTCTACTTATATTCAATCATTTTAGGGGAGAAAACATTTATTATTTAAATTTTTATTTCTAAAAATTCTATTCAGATTTATTAAGAACCACATCCTATGTACCACTACTTTGTTAGCGGTCCTTTTAAACAATTTAAATAAAAGAATGCAAAGCGAAAAGTTATTTTAATATGAATCTAAAAGCTTTATTTGATAGAATTAGGTAGAATTGAATGAGATGAGACCAACCAAGGCTATTATGCCTTATGGCTACGGTGACCATTATTTCCAAGAGAAAAAAGCGGACAAATATATAAAATTGAAAAACAAAAAATTCATTTATTATAATTAATATTTTATATAAAGACTTTTAAAATACAGACATAAATAGGTACAAATAATATACACAATATATAAAGTGTATAAATTTACTTCTGGTATTTCTCTACAGAATGTATTTTTTTAAAGTATTGAGCCTGTTAGATAAAAATGTTTCAAATTTCGAACAGTTCATTTAAAAATTGCATTTTATGGTCAGAAGAGATTCTAATGTTTCTAGTCCCAATTGGGATTTTCGGGAAGACCAAATATTATTAGATATAGAAAAAACTCTTTCTGCTGCTGCGTTAGACGGTGGCAAAGCAAATGAAAAATCTACTAATTTCAGGATGTTTTTATAAGGAATATTTTTCGTTTCGAAAAATTTTAAATTTTCAACCCACTTTTTATCGGGATTTAATGCTGATTGTTTCCATATTTCGATTTGTTCAGCATTTGCATAATTGAATTACATAAGTGAATTCATCAAAAATTTTGTTTTTATTTATATTTAAATCATTTCTGATTTCTGTTACCTTTCTTAACGACTTTTGAACTGAAAACCAAGATGGAATTGCATCTAACAATATCCAAGCAAGTCCCCTTTTTTCTTTAAAAGATTTACCCCATTGGTTCATATAACTATTACAGGTTCTGTAAAGATTTTTAACTTTTTCCTTAAACAATTTTGTACGTTAAGTCGTAAAAATACTTCATTGTGACGTTCTATTAACTTTGATTAAAATTCTTTGAATATTATAGCCGCTTCAGGCATTTCAATATGTTGACTTTCTAAACGCAGTATATATTTATGGAAGACACTACCTTGACTGTGTATAAGTAATAACCAAGACATAGGAAAAGGATCATTAAAAGAATTAAACAATATTGTTGGACATTTTTCTTGTTTAAGAAAGTACTCTTTCGTTTTTACCGAATTAGTGAAAAAAGTGGACAAAAGCGGACATTTTGGTAAATAAATACTTTTTAGAAGTTACGTGTGGTAAAATAGAGGACAAATAGCGGACGCAAAAAAAATAGCGGACAGGAGGTTAAAATAGCGGACTGTCCGCTATAATAGTGGACGGATGGTCACCGTAGGTATGCATCATAACATTGTACTTTAAAGCATCAAGAAAATTAAATAACTAGTGTGGACTTAACTGGCTTTGATGTTAGTTCAGTTCAAACTAAGCTTATACTCCTAGTATAAGATTCCAAATTTCTAACGATCAGTAAAGGGTCTTAATGTAGCTCAGTTCCAGCTGAATACTTACACCGATGTGTATTTAGACTTGAAATTGTCATGTGAGCTGAGCATCTAAGTGAAGATGACAAAGGTTTCTAGTGCTGTCTGCAGTTGCAGAAGAAGTTGTACACTGTAACTGTTATAATGGTTTGGTGGCCTATCAAACTTTATATTTTCTTTCCATGTTATGCCGAGCAGAGACTACTGAATTGCTGGGTCTGTTATAGAAGACCATTCTTTATTAGTCTTAAAAAATGTTTCAAAGATAAACTAAGAACAGGTGTTGATACCTGTTTTCAAAAGGGAAATACTAAATGCCGTAAACATGGCGTCGGATCTCATATGCAAATTGACCTTTGGTGCAATGAAGATTGATTGATGATTGTTCGTTGTCTTAACCATGTCCTTCACCGTTAGGATGAACTTAAATCGATGCCTACAGCGACTATCTGAGAAAAAAAAAATAAAATTTAGTTTTGATACCAAAACATTCATTTACATGGTACGACAATGACTGACGAATGTGCTGTTGAGGAGTAGTTGAATATATCCTGCCGTAGGATCTATAAGTCCTTGTAGTTTAGATAGGATCATAACAGAATGATAAAATAGCTTATGTTTGGTATACCATTACAGTTGGAGAGCCCATCACCTGATTGCTTGGAACTTATACGAAATGACCTTTGATGGCCTGACAAAGAATAACAAGAGCAATTGTGAGTCTCTAAACCAGAGATCTGCAAAGAATCGTTTTTTCGCTACTCATAAGCACTCATGAAATTTTGAATATGAGTCACCAATATTGAAGTTTAACTATGTACTCACAACAACGTTGATTTTTAACTACAGGTTGCAATGAGTATGCGTACAACGTTGACATCAAACTCATACCATTCGAAATATGTTTGATTCATAAGCGTACTCATTTACATTCATATGAATGCCTATTAGGTTAGAGGAAGAAGTCGCCGTAGTCTAATAGGTAGTGTGTTGGCTTATTAGACTGAAGGCCCAAGTTCGAATCCCAGGTCAGACACCAAAACGAAAATATGAAAATATTTCTTCGACGACTTCCTCTCAGCAGATATCTGGCAAAAACTCTAAGAGTAAATAAATTGCCATGAAAAGCTTCTCAAAATACTGTCGTTCGGAGTCGACTTTAAACTGTAGGTCCCGCCACTCATGTATAAAATTAACGCACACAACATAAGTGGTGTGAGAAGCTAGGTCGTAATCCTGACTGAAGAGTTGTAATGACCAATTATGTATGTATTAGGTTAGAGGACGTGTACTTGTCAGTTAAGACAAGTACAGTACCCGGAGGTCGAATTGACCCATTGTACAAATGCCTATTAGTATCAGATATTATGAGTATGACTCGATTCTACTCATCTATTTGAAACGTAAGTAGTTTCTTGAAAGTCCGCAAAGTTATTATAATCAGAGGATGTAAATTATCTCAGAAGGACAAAAGAGTATAAATTGATCTTTTTTAAGGATATAAAAATAAGCCTAATGGTCTCTGAATGAACCTACAAATGGCGGAATAACCGTCTAAACTTTATACCATCCATCAAAACCTTAAATATTAAACAAGCGTTAGCCGTCCTGTACGTTCCTCAAATGTATTCCTATAAATAGCCACCTTTTCGAGTAGGGCACATGCAAAAACAATAAACTTCAACCTCCCCTTTATGAGTTACACACACACACACACTTACATGTCCCCTTCATTATATCATTCTAATAGAAATACTTCAAATAAGCACCACCATACTTAAGCTAAGAGAAATGTTTATTAATCATTGGATTTGTTTTATTGCTTGGAAACCATAAAGATGTAGTAAAAAAATGAAATCCTCCTCCTTCTCCCTGCAAACCTCCTGTCAAACCCATGAAACTGGGTCAAACAGAAATTCGTATTGTAATGAAAATCAATTTTTTTGAAAAAAAGAAAACAAAAACAAGAACACAATCTGATCCATTTGGATGTTTGCCAAAACCGAAGCGAAAGGACCTTCATGTGCACACATGACAACGATTCACAATGCAAATGCAAGACAATGGCAACCCGGTTATTTATATCCTGTCTAATTTCTTTAATAAAAGAGAAAGAGAGAGAGAGAGAGAGAGAAAAAAAGAGAAAAGGAGAAAGAAGGCATCTGTATCAGTGTTGCAAAACTGAAATTTTAAAATGGTACTGAACTATGACTGAAAAAGTACTTTTTTGCATCAAATAGTACTTTTGTAAAATAATTCACGCATATACATACGTACATACATAGTATATAATTGGTCATTATAACCCTTCAATCAGGATTATAGTCTAATTTTCGTCACACCATTTATTTTGTGTGTGTGTTAATTTTATACATTTTATACTGTTTAACGTTGGCTCCGAACGACAGATTTTTGAGAGACTTTATCGTGGAAATTTTATATACTATGAGAGTTTTTCGCCGGAGATATATTTTTCATATTTAGTTTTGATGTAAATGTCTGCCATGGGTTTTGAACTGTGGGTGGTTCACGTCTAGTAAGACAGCAAATTATCTACTAGACTATTTATTTTATATTAAATACACATACAGGACAAAAACAGCTGATTTGGAACGTAACAAAACGTAAAAGCTCCGTTTAGTCGAACGTCGATGGGACATACGTTCGTTTTTAGCATAAAAAGAGCAATGCAAATGCTTACCGATCAGAGATCAGCAACGTGTATTCAAAACGATGAGTAGATTCGAGTCATACTTATAATTTCAGCTACTTATACGCATTCATACTTATTTTAATATCATACTCATACTACTCATATTCAAAGTTAGAAATACTCATCGTACTCATACTTAGCAATACGCATGATGTTGTTGATTTCGACTCTCCATGATTCAACATATACACGAAGCACAAAATAAGTATGATTCGAGTACGAACACCACAATACTCGCTAGAAGGTTGTGTGTGTGCTTTGCTTGCTGTCTTTGTCTTTTCTTTTTTCTTCTTTTGTAAATGCAACAATAACTACTACTGTAAATTTTGATAAATGATTCGAGTGACTCGAATCATTCGTAAGTATTATAAGTATTTTTCTAAATTTATAAATCTGAATGAGTAGGCGTATGAATCAAACAATGAATTGAATGTTGTGAGTTTGATGTCAACGTTGTACTCATACTCATTGCAACCTATACTTATAAATCAATGTTGTAGCGAGTACGAATGAATCAGAGTAGTTTTAAATTTTAATACTCTTGACTCACTCATACTCAAAATTTCATAAGTACCTATGAGTAGCGAAAATACGATTCATTGCTGATCTGTGTTACCGATATTACATTACGTTTCGGCAAGCGTTCTCATTGTTTTTCGTATTCTAAAAACGAACCTACGTTTCGTGGAAGTTTGGCTAACCGGGGCTAAAGTTTAATTATACCTTTAGCATGATAGCTAATGCATTAATAGTTGCATTAGTGTAGTCTAGCAGTTAGTGGGTTGGCTTATTAGACGCGTGCCCGTATATATGTATGTATATTCCTTCGACTTGTTTTTTATTCTTACTTAATTGGTCATTACAACCCTTCAGTCAGGATTATTGACCTAGTTTCTCACACCACTTATGTTGTGTGTGTTAATTTTTATACATAAGTGGCGGGACCTACAGTTTAATTAAAGTCGACTCCGAACGACAGATTTTTTGAGAAACTTTTCATGGCAATTTTATTTTACTCTCAGAGTTTTTGCCAGAAATCTGCTGAGAGGAAGTCGCCGAAGAAATACTTTTTGTATTTCGTTTTGATGTCGGGCCTGGGGCTCGAACCCTGGCCAACACACTACCTACTAGACTACGGCGACTTGTTTTTTATTCTGTTAAATTAAATTGTAACATCGAATTTTATGTGTATTCTTTTAAAATTCTGCTAATATGAATAATAAAATTATTTATAAAATCGCCGCAGATTAGTCGGTAGTGTGTTGGCTTATTAGACGTGAGGCTACGATTCAATCTCCAGGTCGGACATCTCCAGCAAAACGAAAGACTAAAAAATATTTTATTGGCAACTGCCTCTCAGCCGATTTCTGACAAAAGCTCTGAGAATAAATGAAATAAAATATGTAACAATAAAAAAGTACTAAAAGCGGCGCGGGATAAAATACTGAAAAAAGTACTAAAGTACTGAATTTTTCAACACTGATCTGAACTGATACACAGCAGCCAAAGCAAAGGAAATGAAATATTTTTTTTTTCTTTTGTTGCTAAAATTGGGTTAAAAGTTCAAAGTTGAATGGGATTTTATTTTATTTGATTCTTGTTTTTATTGTTGTTGTTGTTTTTGTTTTTATTTTATTTTAAACCACGTTTTAATAGAAACAAACAAAAAAAACGTTTTTCTTTTGTAAAGAGAACATGATTTTTGAAATAAAAATTTTTGTAAATTTTTTAAGCGTGAAGTTGAGTTTCTTATGTTTTTTTGGTCTGCATTTTATAACTTGAATTACATTTTCTTTCTATATACAATGTTATTATTTTTTTTACATTCTTTTATTGTTGTTGTTGTTTAAATTTTTATGCATCTTTTTTTTTATTTTTTGTTGTTGTTTATCATTTGCATTTTGTATTTGAATTTCAAAGATACAATTACAGAAACACATACAAAGTCTCTCAGGTTTAAATTTGTAACGAAAAACAAAAAAAAAAAAAAAAATTGAAAAAATATTTGCATTTCCAAGTACATACAGAGTCGCTCTATTTGTTTCAAAAAAACAAAAAAAAAGCCTAGAAAAACATGATTTTTTTCTTTATTTTTTTCAAAATTACTCTTTGAAAACTGCTATAGCTAGGTTTTTCAAGTTTACGTTAAATAGTCAAATCCATTTGTAATACCCCGGGGCAAAAAGTCTCATGAGCAACTCCTTTTTGGTAATGTTGTAAAGCACTATCTAACTTCAAGGACAATAACTGAGGTGGCTGGCTACCAAAGGTAAAATTCCCTGTCTCATGTGTACATGCTTTTAGAGCAGGGATTACCATTTTATAGCACAATTGTACAGAGAGAATTCATACATATTGCTTATGCTCTTTTATTTAGTTGTCGATCAGACTGCGACAAGCACACATGTCAGCGGATGCTATATTATTTTTTTTTTTCAGGTTTACACTCAAAAAATATTTTATGTTAAGAAATCTTTTTTTTAAATTCAAAGTTTTAGATGTTGTTAAAACACATTTTGATTGATTTTAATAGTCAAGTAAATAATTTAGATAATGTGGAAAGATGACAACTTTTTGTATAGACATAAAGCAATATTTTGGAAAAATTAAAAAATTGGTTATTACTAAGGAGAGGAAATTTATAATTTAAACCAAAATTAGTATACCAGCAAATATCTAAAAAACATTATTTAATTATTAAATCAAAGATGTACATATAACTTTATCCATGTTGATGAAATGCAAATCAAAATAGGGTATATTACTAACATTTTTCTATGACTGTAAGCTCTCAACTTATTTTCTCTTTCTTACTTACTAAAACACACAAACAAAAATTTTTTGGCTGGCTGTACAGTTCCTGCAAATATTTTTGTAAGAATTATGTATTGTAGAGATCTATGACAGTGGGTTGTTCCCATATTCATGTTTAAGCCAACCGTGACAATTTAAGAACCTAATGAAACGATGAAGACGCTGTAGTCTAGTAGGTAGTGTGCGTGGCTTATTAGACGTGAGGCCAAGGTTTGAACCCCCGCCAAGACATCTTGAACAAAACAAAATACAAAAAATATTTCTTTCGACGATTTCCTCTCAGCAATCTTCTGGCATAAACTCTGAAAGTAAATAAAATTGCCATGTAAAGTTTCTCAAAAATCTGTCGCTGGAAGTCGAATTTAAACTGTAGGTCCCGACGCTCATGGATAAAATTAACATACACAACATGGGTGTTGTGAGAAGCTAGCTCGTAAAGGGTTGTAATGTCCAATTAAGTAAGTAAGCTGCTTATGTGGCTGCAGAGATAGAAGAATCAATCAACACAGTGTACTGAAGGGAACGAGTCAGCAAAATACATACTTGGAATCTGGGTCCTCATTTACTTAATGAGAGTTATCCATACTAGCACCGAGCATCATCCTGAAGTTTATCAGGACAACAGGGTAGGATAAGAAATAATAGGGAGAGCCTATACAGACTGAGATCTGTACAATAGATCGTTTGGTCGCAAAAATTTAGCACCTATACTTGACTATACAATACAATAAATAAGGTTTCGCGGCTATTGGATATCGCCTTTGAACGGCTTGTCAGTACATTTTTGTCTAAAATTATTATTTCATTTTTATAAACTTTATCCCTATTGGAGTTGTTTTAAAGTATCAAAACATTTGCCACCTAAAGCCTAATACTACAGCATAGCTAGCTTGCCTACGTTTGGTATCACTTTGTCTCCTTTTTTCCCGTAGAAGCTCCAGAACATTCCCAAAAGTTTCTTATCATAGTCGGCGTAAATTTCAGTGTATCATGAGTTCGAAGCCAGAAAAAGTACCAATACTTTTGTTATTTGTACCTAAAATTTAATGCATATGCATTTTGGTACTTTAATGTAAATTATTATAAAATAAAGGAATACCAGGTCAGACATCAAAACGAAATTATGAAAATAAATATTTCTGCCTCTTTGCAGATTTCTGGCAAAAACTCTGAGAGTAAATAAAATTGCCATGAAGAGCTTCTCAAAAATTTATGTTATCAAAAAAGTACTATTTTTTTGTTTTTGTTTTAAGAAAGTGTACGTTTTTGATTTTCTTTTTCATATGAGCGGTCCGTTAACAATTTGTTGTTGTAGTTGTTGTTGGGTAATACGAATTGTTAATGTTGTTGTTGTTGTTTATTGTTTACATTACTTCAAGGTACTTTCTAGTGAAAGGTACACATTAAAGATAACTGAATAAAATTATTTACAATTCTTTTCTTTATTTTTTATTCATACAGTTTGTGTTTAAAAAAAAAAAAACGCCTAAAAAAAAAGAAAAGTTCATTGACCATAAAAAGCAACAACAACAACTGAAAATAAATGTAAAAAAGAAAAGCAATTGATTTTAAAAATAAATTGTATTCCATTGTTAAACATTTAAGGTAACAATAACAATTTATTCTTGCTTGAAAATGAAATTTCTTTTCACAATTAAATTCCAATATAATCCCAAAATAAATGCAAGGAAATGCCCTCAATGCCTGTTTCAATTTTTTAGAAGTAATTTTATTTCTTTTTTGTTTGATACGACACTGTTTAAACGATTCTGGTACATATTTGGTACTAATCACCCTTATTCTGGTTGTCGTCGTCGACAGTTTAAAATTGGTATTCTGTTTGTCGTTATTGACAGTTATAGATGACTGTCGGACACACATTTGGTATTCTGTGAGTCAATACGCCGTTGATATTGTGTTGTGTCGACTCTGATTTTATCGACATCATTTTTGGTAACGACGACGACGACGACAACCAGAATAAGGGTGAATAAATAATGGTACTAATGATAAAGTATCATATTTCTTTATACCAAGTGTTAATATCGTACGTCTGGTACTTTTCCAGTTATAAAAAAGTGTCGAAAGAAGCATTCAAGTGCCTAGGTTTCTTAAGACGGTGCAAAAAAATATTTCACTTCATCTGATCGAGAATAGAATACAACACTTATGAATGGGCCGGAGCCTCGCAGTCTATTTTAAGCCTTCTCGACCGCGTACAGAAGATGTCGAAGTTGCTCATTAATGGAATAGGCTTTCCAATTCCATTGATTCATGTGGCTCGTGTTCTATCGCTACTACAACAGATTTTGCTTATCTTTCTCGCAGAACACATCCATTTGTGGGACTCCATTCCTCCAGAGGTCTTTCATGCATTCGTACCTAACACTCGTCTTTCTCGCGGAGCACATACATTTGTGATCGATTGCCGTCATGATTGGATCGTACACTGCATTTCAGACAGAATTCGTTCTTTAGCTGGACTATCGGTATGTGGGACTCCATTCCTGCAGAGATCTTTTCCTGTCACTTATAATATAAAGAGATTCAAATCGAGTGTCCACAAACACAAAAATTTATTCGGAATCAATCGGAATATCCCGGTCTATAAAGCTACCGAATCACTGCAGCCTCTTTCAAGCGGAAGTGTCGGCAATTCAGGCTGCAGTGAAAATTATTGTGGATAAAAATGTTCACAGGCGAAAAATCATCATACTTTCCGACAGACAAGCGGCTATCAGAGCATTGAATTCTAATGTAATGAACTCCAGGACGGTATACGACTGTTGCAGATGTCTTAACGAGGTGTCGAATCGATATGATGTTTGTACCACATTGGTACTGGGACATAAGGATATTCCCGGTAACTGCAGAGCGGATGAACTGGCCAGAAGGGGCACGAGCATCGAACTTTCTGATGAATTCTCTAAATTTTTTTTTTTTGTGAAACCAGCACTAAGGGGATGGCCCCTACTCATGCAGTGCATTGTGCAGGTTTTTAGGAAAATGGGTTATAGGAAGGTGGAAGAGAGGGATCACTTTGGGTCCCTGCCAGCTTATAATTGACAATGCAATCGTGGATCTTATCAACAGTAGATGGGCGGCTTCGGACACGTGCAGAACGGCGCAAAAAATCTGGCCAAAACTGGATAAGAGGCGCGAGGCGGCTCTACTTAAACTCCAAAGAAGTAGGCTCAGCACTGTTATCGGCGAAGCGTATTGGTCTTGAACACGCTACAAATGATTTCTGTAGAAGCTGTGAAGATGAGGAGCAGGATGAGACTGTTCTTCACCTACTGTGCACATGCCCGGTACTTGTTCGAAGGAGAAAGAGGCACCTGGATGCTTACTACATGTAGGATTTGGATGAACAATGGGCCCTGTGTGCGGCCTACATAGTAAGTGTGTCCGCTCATGACTCCATCGGGGTTACAGCCACTTCTACCTACCTATCCTCCACAAACAAACACTGCTCCCTTTTTCCTCCTACCCATAACATATTTTCCTAGTTCCCCAACACTGTGAATGAATAGGGGGCATCCCCTAAGTGTTGGTCGTGAAAAAAGAGGTGTGCCAGATCAATTGAAATAAAATAAAACAGCCTTTAGCTAAAATTTTTTAAATTATTAGAAGCAATGGTGTAAACAAATAGCATAACACTCTCCTTTTACAAGTACTTCCCCTTGTTTTTTCCCCTTTTTCTTCTTCTTATTTTTATAAAATTAAAAGTTTCAGTAGGCAGATCTTCCTTAGTTTGTTTGGTGTGCTTAGAGCGTCACAACAACTTCATCCAATAGGAAACCACATCCGCATAGAAAATTAAAACTTCACTTTTCATTCATTCATTCATTCATGCATGCATGCATTCATTCATTCATTCAGTCAGTCAGTCTTTCCTTTAATTTAAAGTTTTTATCTTCTCTATTTTTAGTTTCTCCTCTTCTTCTTTTTCTAGAGCAATTGAGAGATTCAATCTGCGATTAGAGTGACTGGGTTGGGACGCTTTTTTGTTTTGAATTTTGAATTGCAATGAAAACGTGAACGTGGACGTAGACGTGGGTTTTCATTCAATTGATTCAGAATAAACCGTTTGATTTGCATGGCAGCAGCAGTAAAGCGTATCGCAAAAAATTAAATAAAAACAACAACAAGCCTTAGAAAAGTAGGCGATAAATAATATATATTTACAGTGTGTGTGTGTTGGGTTGGTATGGCATTGTAATAAATAGGCTTTGATTTGAAAAATCTATTTTTATTTTAAAACGGAAAAATTCGTTTCCTGGCAAATGGAAATGGCTGTCAAATTTAAATGTTTTCCTTGGAAATGAAACAAAAGAGGAAATGTTTATTGAAAGACAAAACAAATTATTGTAAACAAATCAAATTATATTGTCAAAGGTTAAAGGTTAAGATACATTAGGAAACTTTTATCAGCATTTATTGAACAATAAATTTACTGGAAAATTTTTCTCTTTAACACTGCTATCCCAGGCTCTTCTGAGCTTTTTCAGTGACCACATTTTAATATCATGCAGTAGGTAGTGCGTAGACGAGTGGTTTTGGAAAAATTTTAACATTTAGCGAACGGGTTTTCAAGCGGAGGTCACAGAATGCATGAGCTTGACTAGTAATCATATGATAAGCTTGACGTATAGGAATTTAAATATCTTTACAGATATAGTCAAACGATAATTAGGGCGAAAACATCCAGGAATACGGGATCAAAGACCGTCCGACCGGAGTGTAAAAAGGCAATTAACAATTACTACCGGTATGAAGTAGCCCTAGTCTAGTAGGTAGTGTAGTGTGTTGGCTTATTAGACGTGAGGCCACGGTTCATACTCCAGGTCAGACATTTACAACTAAACGAAATATAAAAAATATTTCTTCGGCGACTTCCTCTCAGCAGATTTCTGGCAAAAACTCTGAAAGTAAATAAAATTGCCATGAAAAATCTTCTCAAAAATCTGTTGTTCGGAGTCGACTTTAAAACTGTAGGTTCCGCCACTCATGTATAAAATTAACGCTTACAACATAAGTGGCCTGAGAAACTAGGTCATAATCCTGACTAAAGGGTTGTAATAACAAATTATGGATGTATGTACGTATGTAATGTCAACTGCATAAGCAACTGTTAGGCCATGACACATCCAGTGCTGTTCTGTTTGCAGATTATTTATAACAAGATTCCATAGTAAGGGCGTCACGATGGCTATACTATGAATTAACATCGCGTATATTTACAGCGAATAAATTTTCGTATGAAATTTGTTTTACAAAACTCATCTGTACGTGAAACATTGTTTTCTAAATACTTGTATGTATAAATAAATAATTTAAAAGTTCATGATTTAAAATGTTAAGAAATGCAAATTCCATGTCCATTAACCCTTTTCGGCGCACTGTATAGAATGTTATCGATTTGGATTTCTAAATTTTTCAAAACCGTGCCGTGAAACACGCTCATACTTTAAATGAGGCACTAAAAATCGTGTTTCTTTACTCGAATTTGTTGCTGCATGTTCAATATTGTATAAAAATCTTTATAAAATTTCAAATTGTAACAGAGATTCCTAAACTGTTCCCTCAGTTAGAATGTATAGGGGAAACTTATGTGAAAGTGTGCCATAAAAGTAAAATTTTTTTCTATTTTTTTTTATAAATTATGGAGAAAACAAAAAGACTCCCCCCTTAATATCGTGTGTGCCATTTAATTTCAACCACTTTTTTTCGTGGTAATTTATACATTTTATTATGCAAATGTACTTGCCAGGTTTATAATCATTTAAGCTGGTTTGATTGTGCTGGTAATAATGATTAAAAATTTAAAAAAAAAAAAAAATGACATAAAAATTGTGTGTCAAATCTAAAGTGATTTCAGCATGCAATTCTGAATTTTAATGCAATTTAAACATTCAATGGCAGGCAAAATATACTGCAGTCTGGGTATGTGGTACTATGTGCCTGTAGTGGAATGGGTGTTGAATCTCGAATTGGGTGTATAAATAATGGAATGTCGAGAATGTTTCGCTTAATTTAATATTAAATGTTTATTCTGGGTAAAATCTTATCATACCTTTCATCACAATTTTCTTATGTCAATTTGAATTTGAAAACCAAGGACGCAAACCCAGATTTTAGCGGCGCCACTTTTGGCGTTAACAGATCACTGTTAATTATTTAACAGAATCAATCTGAAAAATACCGACAGATTTAGAAGCTAATTATAGGTATATACCAGGTCCAGAAGTGCCATTCCACATCGAAACGAAAGCTTTAAGGTCTATTAGTATAATAATAACAAAATAGCATCATGTAAACTGATATTTATTGAGAAAATTTACTTTATTTCTCGAGAGGATCAAAGGTCTGTTCTCAAAAATATGGAAATGCATACCACTATATATATACAAATGGTAGTTTAAGGAATCTAACCTTATAAGGGGTAAGAAAATTAAGAAGAAAATATTAACGATTTCATTCGTTATTAAGCATTTAAAATTATTGACACCTATCAAATTCATTTTCGAATTTCTCCACAGTTTTTCATTACTTTCATATTCGAATGCAATTTTTGTCTGTAGAGAAAGTCAATACGTTTTCACAGATTTGCTATCTAAGGTGGTCGATCATTTATTGTTTAATTAGCAATAAATAGTCAATGTAGTAGACTTACGAGTGTATAAAAAAAATTCATAATTATGCTCGAAAGTAAAATGTAAAATTGTTTTCATTTTCAATAACAAACTATTATTTCATGTTTCACTTTGTTAATATACCAGGTGGCGCAGCAATAATGTTATAATCTGTATAGGCAACCATTTTTCTTTTAATTCTGATGGTGTGTGAAGATAAATTCGAATTTGTAAATCCAAGACGCAATCCATAAATTTTAGCAGCGCCACATTTGTCGTTAACAGAGCAAAATTTTCTCTTAACAGAACAAAATTTGCAGTTAACAGAGCGCTGTTAGCTATTTAACAGTATTAATCCGAACAAGCCCACTTGTTTAGAAGCTAATTTTGGGAAATACTGTATCTCTATGAGTACCATACTATTTATATGCAGAGGAAGGTTTCAAGGCCTCTTTATATAAACAGCAACACAGTCACATATAAAGTGATATGATATTGAGAAAATTGGCTTTGAAAATATAAATTTTTTGCTTGAAAATTCTCTAGAAGATTAGTGGCCATTTTGGAACATATAAGAAATAGTACACCATACAGACTATATGCAAATTGTAGTCCAGAGGATGCTCTTTTGAACTGTGGTAGTGGGATAGCTGGAATAATTTTGAGAGTCGAGGTTTTGAATTTTGAAAAATTGATTTTGGCCAAGAATATATGAAAATTCTCTAGCAGATCACTGGCCATTTTGGAACATATAAGAAATAGTACACCATACAGACTATATGCAAATGGTAGCCTAGAGGGTCCTCTTTCGAACCGTGGTAGTGGATCCCCCATCAACCATCCTTTACATTTCAACACTTCTGTTTACAAATAATAATAATGAACATAATGAGAATTATATTTTATGTCCAGTAGTCTGCAATAATTGCAAAGTAGAAGACTAATCTACTTATTGCCACTGTTAAACAGTTAACAGTGCTCTGTTAATAGTCAAGTTTACTCTGTTAGAGGCAAGAAGTGACGCTGCGAAAACTGTAGGTTTGCGTCTTTGGTTTTTAAATTCGAATTTATCTTCACACATACATATGTATAAATTTTAAAACAACCATATTTTTTATACGTACATAATTGGTCATTACAACCCTTCAGTCAGGATTACGACCTAGCTTCTCATACCACTTATGTTGTGTGTAGCGTTAATTTTATACTTGAGCTGCGGGAACTACATTTTAAAGTCGACTGCGAAATATTTTTTGGTTGAACTAAAACACGAGGTCCGTTTATGTCTCTTACGACAACTCTCGTCAAAATTTGTAAGTATTTGCTATGATGCATGGTACACAGGGCCGTGATAAAAGCATAAAAGGTCATGTCGAGCTAAAATATACGACCGAGAATTAGTTTTGTTTGTGAAGTGTGTACCAGAGGTCAGCAATGAATCGTATTTTCGCTACTCATAGGTACTTATGAAATTTTGAGTATAAGTGAGTCAAGAGTATTAAAATTCAACTACTCTGATTCATTCGTACTCGCTACAACATTGATTTATAAGTATAGGTTGCAATGAGTATGAGTACAACGTTGACATCAAACTCACAACATTCGATTTATTGTTTGATTCATACGCCTACTCATTCAGATTCATAAATTTAGAAAAATAATTATAATACTTACGAATGATTCGAGTCACTCGAATCATTTATCAAAATTTACAGTAGTAGTTATTGTTACATTTACAAAAGAAGAGAAAAGAAAAGCCAAAGACAGCAAGCAAAGCACACACACAACTTTCTAGCGAGTATTGTGGTGTTCGTACTCGAATCATACTTATTTTGTGCTTCGTGTATATGTTGAATCATGGAGAGTCGAAATCAACAACATCATGCGTATTGTTAAGTATGAGTACGATGAGTATTTCTAACTTTGAATATGAGTAGTATGAGTATGATATTAAAATAAGTATGAATGCGTATAAGTAGCTGAAATTATAAGTATGACTCGAATCTACTCATCGTTTTGAATACTCGTTGCTGATCGCTGGTGTGTACTGCTCCTGTGTGCAATGGCAACTTATTTTTTATTTCTCTGCAAGATTTGACGCCATTGGTTGTAATTGATTTCGTACACATTTTTATATTTTTTTTGCCACACCTCGTATAATGCAAATTAATTTGCAAACAAACAGTCTTGCATTCTTTTTTATGTTTTTCTTTTTTTTCAAATTTAATTTTTTTTACAAATTATAACAATAATGACGTTGACAACAAACAGTCAAGTCAAGTCATAACGACAATGATGATGATGATGATTAAATTACCCACAATTGTTTACAATCAAATTAAAAAAAAACAGAAAAAATAGTAGAAAATTGTCAACTTTATTTAAACATTGTCAAGCCTTATGAGAGTATGACAAGATACTGTAAAACATGGGTTGGAAATACAGTGGGACCTCGATTATCCGTGATGGTCGGGACCAGAAGCATTCTGTATAATCAATTTTCCCGGTTAATTGAGTACCAATTTTGGCCAGTTTTTTAATAGATATTTTTATTAATTAATAAATGAATATGTACATATTAATATAAAAACTAAATAATTCAAGGATTTTATATACATACGTGTTTCAAAAATATAAAAAAACATAATTTTGTCAGAAAACAGTGAACAGTAGATAAGCATTTCGTATACTAAAGAGGGTATTCCCCTTTTTTGCTTGTTTGTCCAAAATAATAGAAAAAAAATTTTTGCTTATAATCACGGATAATAGAGGTAATCACGGTTAAACGATGTAGAAAAATTTAAATCGATCCAAAATAAAATTTAGTCGATGCAAAAAATTTTCTTTTTCCATCTCGAATAATTGATGTTGCCGTATAATCGAATCACGGATAATCAAGGTCCTACTGTACATATCTTTTAAACAAACGAAAAGAAAATCTATTTTTTTTTTTTTTTGGTTTCCATTTAAAGGAAGTAATTTTTACGCATCGTTGGAGCTTGTAAATGAGAATTTTGTTATCAAAATTTACTTTTATTAGCTCTAAATTGAAAGAATGAAAGTAGTATCTACATACCTTAGAAATGTTTATTTTCAGCTGTATTAGCCCTCCCCCCTTGATATGTAGTATGTTTAGCATATTTGGTAGATAAGCTCTTTCCACTTTATTTATTAATGTTTTGGGAATTGTTTCGAACTTAAAGCCCATAATAGCTCATATGCTCGTAAGTTTGTTGGCGACATAAATCAACATTAAATATACAAAACTAGTATCAAAGAAAAGAAAAAAAAAACATAGTAAGGCGAAGGCGGAAGGTGAGTTAGGTGTTGGAAAAAGTATTAAGTAAAGTTTGACCTCATTGTTGTATTTGTTATTGTTGGCAGTTTGTTTATAGAGTTTCGGTTTCTATGGTTATTTCGAAAACATACTAATTTCTTAGTAAACACATGGTAAATACAGACATACATACAGACATACTGTGAGCGTCAAAAGAAAGTGTACAATTCAAAAAAATATACATTAATAAATTACCGTTAATTTTTTTTTTAAATTATTTTATTGCCAGTTTTTAAAATTGAAACAAGAAGAAAAGAATTAGAAAATTTTGTAAATATTGTAAAATTTTTTCGGGCACTCTCCTTAGGTGGAAAACTTGAGTTGAGATTGTTAGAATTTTATCCATAGTGTACACTTTCTTTTGACGCTCACTGTACATACAGACATATGTACATAGAACTCTAATTAGAATATGTTGTAATTGAAACTATTAAATGAGATTTTTAGGGTTGGTTATGTTGTTTTGTTGTGAAAACACCTTAAAAAAATGTGTTAATTTCTCTCATCTCTTAACAATGATGATGATGATTATGATAATGATGACACAGTTTTAAAAGCATTACTAGTACAGTATGATTAATAGCCTATTCATGTAGAAAAACGAAATTTAAGATTTTATAAAGCAATTAAATTTTTATTTCTTTTGTGTGGGTGCATTGTGAATGCATTGAATGAAAGAAATACCAGTCAGCAGGAGGTTAACCTATGCATGTGCAGTGTGTGATGAGAAACATCTCGTATCATTCCCTATTTTTCATGTTGTTTTTAGCAGAACGTGTTCAATGGAAAACGTTTCAGTTTAGAACAGCACAATAGAAATTGTTCTATTGGCCTCATTAGGTTGAAGAAGAGGAGACCAAACAAGGCTCTCATGCCTATTGGCATACACCAAAGCTATCATGTAGGCTTGTTGTACGCTCATAATTAGGAACACCGCCTTACTTTCTATAGGAAGTCTGTATCTTGTACAAACTTCCTTAACTTCTTTCTGTCCATTGTTCGGAAACGAGTTACGCCGGGTATAGTATCATTCATACATAATTGGTCATTGCAACCCTTCAGTCAGGATTATTGACCTAGTTTCTCACACCACTTATGTTGTGTGTGTTAATTTTATACATAAGTGGCGGGACCTACAGTTTAAAGTCGACTCCGAACGACAGATTTTTTTTGAGAAACTTTTCATGGCAATTTATTTACTCTCAGAGTTTTTGCTAGAAATTAGCTGAGAGGAAATCGCCATAGAAATACTTTTTGTATTTTGTTTTGATGTCTGGCCTGGGGCTCGAACCCTGGCTTTACGTCTAATAAGCCAACACACTATCTACTAGACTACGGCGACTTCATAGTATCATTCACGAAATATTAATATCTCGAGCCTACAAAAGCTGGGCGATGGCACAAAAAGTGATAAATCGTGTCGATGCCTTTACCGCATGCCCTGCATTAATCACTTTCCACCATGTCCACACGGTTCACATGTACATGTAAGGCGGAGTATCCCGTGAGTAAGCTCATTAGAGTGCTCAGGTCGCCCTTATTTAGTTTCTCCATTAGGATGGCCCCTTGAAGTCGCCGTAGTCTAGTAGATAGTGTGTTAGCTTATTAGACCGTAAGGCCACGGTTCAAACCCCAGGTCAGACATCTCGAATAAAACTGAAATATGATGAAATATTTCTTTGGCTACTTCCTCTCAGCAGATTTCTGGCAAAAACTCTGAGAGTAAATAAAATTCCTATGAAAATTTTCTCAAAAATTTATCGTTCTAAGTCGACTTTAAACTGTAGGTCCCGCCACAACATGCATGTTGTGCGAGTAACTATCTCGTAATCCTGACTGAAGGATTGTAATGGCCAAATTATGTACATATGTATAGTGTCATCCCATAAGCGTACTCATGCCGCCCTTATTTAGTTTTAAAATGACTCTTGGTTCTTTCCACATTAGGATGGCTCCAAAGTATTTTTATAATAGAATTCTGCTGTGGACAGTAAGAGAACAGATTGGCTGCTGGGCTTGGTTAAGGCCAGCTTAAGGTTGACTGTCGGTTTTATCACGGGGCACTGCGAGATTAGGTCGCTGACGGGGATTTGGAACAGATCCCAGCCGGACTATTGCAGCGTATGTTGGGATGAGGAGGAGTTAGAGACTATCGAACACCTCCTCTGTAACTGCCCAGCCCTTGGTAGATTGAGGTTGAGGACCCTTGGCAGGGCCTTCTTTGAGAGCTCGAATGTTTGTTTGTGTTTGTTTCTATCTGTGTGATTCCTCCGATTCCCATTCCCCCCCTTACCTACATGCCCTCCTTTCATCCTATTCCCTCTATTTCCTTCACTCTCTAAGGACGTTGTACAATGGGTCAATTTCAACCTCCGGGTACTGTACTTGTCTGAACTGACAAGTACACGTCCTCTAACCTAACCTAACCATCCTGCTGTGTCATTATTCCACAATAGTTGGTGAAACGTTTCCGCCCGCATTCGCCGCGTGGTCTTTATTGCACTGAAAGGCATTGGGTTCTCCAACCGTATGGCATGTAATACCACTGGCACTATTAGCCAGAATAGTCACTCCTTTATTTCCAGACACTTCACGATGACTAGGAATCCTTATAATGCGTACCGTTTTATGTCTAGAGTAATTGTTAGTCGCCTTTTTGTACTCCAGGACGGTCATTGATTCCGTATTCCTGGATAATATTGCTCTAATTATCGTTTGACTATATCTGTAAAGATATTTAAATCCCTAAACGTCAAGCTTATCAAATGATTACTAGCACAGATCATACATCGCCGGATTGTGCTTGATAAACCGGATTATGGTCCGGTAGCGGGAAGCTAAGTTTGGTTTCTAATTCTTCTATGTAGATTGGCCTTATTAACAGTTATAATAAAAACACAATAAAGCTAACGGTGACCCATACTTTCAATCAATTTCTGTTGCTTCAAAGTTTCAAATAAACACAAACAATTTACCAAAAATCTCGTCTTTTTCAAGTTACACAAACAAAGAAATGACGGTAATTTTTTTCAATTTATAATTTTCAAATACATATGTATCTCATATGGTATATTTTATTTTTATTTTTTAATTTTTTTTTTGTTATAATGAGTCATACAAACCACCTTTTCGTTTTTAGTCATTCGCCTAAAACCTTGATCTTGAACGTGACTACATTTAAATGTGGCTTATATTTACGATTTCATATGTATTTACACATACATACATACATATACCATACACTCGTATTTAAAAAATACACTCGTAATAAAAAAAATAAAATTAAAAAAAACTACGGTCAACATCATTACTAAGATAAAAACTTACCGCAAAAAAAATAATAAGAGAGAAAAAAGAAAATATGAAAATAAACCGGTATTGTTATTATGTGTTAATTATGGCCATTTAAAAAGAAACAAAAGAACTTGCATACGTCATACGTCATAGATTAGTTTACGAAAAATTACAAAATTAGTGGCATAATCAGTGTTGCCAAATTTTTTTCAAAATTTCCCGCCAAATTGGGCTTTAAAAATCGCCAGAAATCGCTAAAATAAATTTTTAAACCGTCAGAAACCCGTCAAATAAATAGTTTGAAAATTTTAAATTAACGTTAAATAAAATAAAATGTAAATAATTACACATATTTTTTATTGAATTTTTTTTTTTTTAATTATGTTTAGTAATTTACAAACAAAATTAGGTATTTTCAGAAAAATAGTGCCAGTCTTCTTCATTTTGTTTATACAGTAGTCGCTCACAAATTAGAACCGCTTTGTTTTTGAGGCAATTCTAATTTCTGAAATATTCTAATTTGTGGACGTTTTTTTTTTTCGAATAAAAAATAAAGAATTAAACAGATTTCCTTTCAAAAACTAAAATGAAACACATTTACATTTTTTGATTCAATTTTATTTGATTAAAATAAAATAAGTAAATTTCACAAATAAACTAGCCACAAAATACATAAATACGACAAAAAAAAACATCAAATATGGATGATTCCCCTTTTTAGTTTTACAGAATAAAAATAATTTGGGGATTTCTTGTGTTAAAATAGCAACAAAAAAAAAAACGCTCAGAAATTAGAATTTTAAATTCGAATTTTAGAGCGTATAATGCATTGCAAGCACTGATTCTAATTTCTGGAATTTCTAATTACTGGAGGTTCTAATTTGTGAGCTTCTACTGTAAGTGGTCATTGTACCTACTTCTCTTATAACAGATTTTGGAAATTCATAATCAAAACAACATTTGTTGTCAAGTTTGAGACCGTATCTGTAATTAAAATTAAATACGTTTACAAAAAATTACATTTCAAAAATGTATTAAATCAATATTCAAAAATTTAATTGAATAAAAATAAGAAACCACAAAATTCAATAAATTGCATTTTACAACTTTTTAAAGTAATTATGTAATTGATTTAGTTTTTCCATTTTTCTTTAATCATTAGAAAGATTTAGAAATATATTTTTTAGAATTTAGCTTTTTGAGACTTTTTAAAATATTTTAATAAAAAAATTCATAAAAATTTAAAAGTAAATTTACCTTACTCGAAGCACATCATTGACTGTACTGGTTTTTAGCCTGTTTCGTAGTTTGGTTTTAACTAGGTTGAGTTGAGTTGAGGCTAAACACTCTTTCAACGTCTGCATTAGACCACGGAAGTGACAAAACGTCCAATGCGAATTCTGCTAATTCTTTGAAGGGATTATTCCCAGCAGAGTCTTTGTAGTTATAAACTGCAGTCCAAAAGTTGGAAAAAACGCTAAAAAACGCTAAAGCGCTGTAAAAAACTCCAGATTTCACGCTAACCGCTAAAAAGCATTTCTTCCCGTAATTGGCATTGCAAAAACGTCAGATTTGACGGGAAAAACGTCAAATTGGCAACAATGGGCATAATCATGTTGTGTATGCCTCTGCATTTGTCACGCGGCTGTACAATGCCATCCATGTTGCGGTCGTGATTGAAAAGTGGTCATATTATTTCCTTAAGATTTTTCAATGATTACAATTTCTTCTATCAAATTACACAAAAATTTCTGGAAAAGTGGTCAAAAAATTCCCTGTTTGGAGTCCAAATTGTAGGTCTCCTCCATTCATGAATGAAATTAATACACACAACATGGATGGTGTGATAGGTTAGGTTAGGTTAATGTAGAAGCTTTATACCAAAAGCTCACTTGAGCATGCATAGCGGGCCGTCGTGACGCCACAGGTGAACGCAGTCTCTGTACTGACTGAGTTCCTCCGAACCAAGGAGGGAGAAGTTGGTTAGCGCAAGGTCTGCACATTTAAAAAGCACGACTACCCCACGCTGGAAAACCAGCCAGAAAGTTTGATGAACGAGGCTATATCTTTGACATCAATGGACGATAGCTCTGTCAAGCTGACAATGCACCTCGCAAGAGATGGGCACTGACAGAGAAAGTGGATAACACAGTCTCCTCTTCCTCAGCAGATCTGCATCCACGGCAGAAGTCGTTCGATGGGAGCTGCATTCTTTCCGCGTGTCTACCCATAACACAATGACCTGTAAGCATGGCCACTGTGATCGAGATGATGTTACGATCAAGTCCAAGTAACTGTTGTCCATTGAGGGCCAAGTGAGCCTAGCGGTGGATCAGGACTCCTCATTGATCCAGGATAGATTGGCGTCTCGGGAGAATTTCCGCGCAATGGCCAGTTTGAACGAGGTAAGTGGCATTCCCCCCAAGTCGATCGAAGAGGATTCCGGAAGAAGTGTGCCAGCCCTGGCTAGCTCGTCTGCTGATAGTGTGATAAGTTAGGTTGTAATTCTGACTAACTTGATCGTAACGTCAACTTGATCACAGTGGCCATGCTTGCAGGTCATTGTGTTATGGGAAGACACGCGGAAAGAATGCAGCTCCCATCTAACGACTTCTGTGCCGTGGATGCAGATCCGCTGAGGAAGAGTAGACTGTGTTATCCACTTTCTTTGTCAATGCCCATCTCTTGCGAGGTGCACATATAGGTTATTTGGCTCTTCAATCCATTGATGTCAAGGATATAGCTTCGTTTATCAAACTTTCGAGCTGGTTTTCCAGCGTAGGATAGTTGTGCTTTTAATGTGCAGCCTTTGCGCTGACCAACTTCTTCTTTACTTTGTTGGTACTCGCTCACTGTAGGGACTGCGTTTATCTGTGGTGTCACAACTGGCCGCTATGCGTGCTCAAGTGAACTTTTAGTATCAAAGCTACCACTCCAACCTACCTACCTACCTGACTAAAGGGTTGTTGTCGCCGTTGTCTAGTAGGTAGTGTGTTGGCTTATTAGACTGAAGGCCCGAGTTCGAATCCCAGGTCAGACATCAAAACGAAAATATTTCTTCGGCGACTTCCTCTCAGCAGATTTCTGGCAAAAACTCTGAGAGTAAATAAAATTGCCATGAAAAGCTTCTCAATAAAATTTATCGTTCGGAGTCGACTTTAAACTGTAGGTCCCGCCACTCATGTATAAAATTAACACACACAACATGAGTAGTGTGAGAAGCTAGGACTGAAGGGGGACGATTGCTGTAGACTGTCTAATGGTGAAGGTATAGCACTGGCCATTTTATAGTCACCTAGCAACAAATCGTTTCCTTGCCGTTCGCATCTTGAGATGTCCACAAACACTACTCCCTCTCTTCCACCTTCCTATAACCCATTTTCATAAAAGCCTGCACAATGCATTGCATGAGTAGGGGCCATCCCCTGAGTGCTGGTTTCACCAAAAAAAAAAAGTAAGTAAGTATGTTTGAGAGAAACTACAACCTTCGACCAGACGAATATTTTAGTGAAAAATTCAAAGCTACTCCTGTATAAATTACTCATTGATTGGCTATTATGTGTCCTTTAAACAAGTTTCAATTGCTTTACTCATATGTTTAAAGACCAACCAACCAGCCAAATACCATATTTTGTGATTTTCTGAAGTATTACCAGATGGTATAGTGGTTCCAGTTTCAAATCCTACTATGGGAGGGAGAGAAATCGTTCATTATAGTTTTCGAATTTTAAATTAAGTGGCTTCCTTCTCCCTAAGAAATCTCTTCATCACTTGCTGGAAATGGAAGAAGGATCACATCACAGGAAGATCACATTTTCCACTTCTCCAACTTCTGCCAGTCCACTCCTCTGAGACAAGTTATGTCTGGTATACATAGTAACATTCCCAAAATAGCGGGATCTCGATCTTAAGAAAGCTAGGCAATGCCTACAAAAAGTGTTGCATCATTTCGATGGCATTCAATATTTTCCATCATGCTTGTAGTGCTTATTGATTTTATTGTATCCAAACGGAATACTTTTTTACGTTTTCTCCAATTTAACCTTAAAGTTGCGTCTATAAATAAATGGGTTCTCTTGTAATTGTAAGGTAATAAGTTCAAGGCCATTGTAATCTTTTAAACGTGTGTACCTAATTGCAGTTTTTTATTATGTTTTTATACTAGTATTATCGCATTATAAACTTATTTAATTTATTTTATTTACTACCATAGTTGAAAGCAAACATTTATTATTCTAGTCATTGAAATTGAAGTGATTTTGAATAAAATTCCAATCGTTTTTGACCAATTGCCAAAATATTATTTAAATTGGAAAGAAAAAACAAACGAGAAACATAAATAATGAACTACAGGCGGTCCCTTAAGAGGAGCGTTATAATAAAAGGCTATTTTTGGCTGAAAATATTTACACTCTGATAACATACGTATTTCAATCTTTTGGGCCCCAAAAAAATATGATCAAATAATGTTTTTGTAGCTGCCAAAAACTAAGGAATTACTCATCGAACAGAATTGAAAGAAAAACAAATAAAATTAGACCAAGTCAAGTGGTTTTTGTCAATACAAATCAAACAAACAAATCAAATTTTATTATTTTTACAAGATGGCTCAAAAGTAATGGCATAATGTGTAGAATTTATTTTTTTCTTAATTTTTTGATTTCAAAACGTAAAGTTTCAAAATATAGAAAAAAAATTCGAATTTTGAAGTGTTTTTTTTTTTAATTTAGTTTAAACTAATTGAGAATTATTTCTGTTCAGTATTGATCAATTTTTGTTTATTTTGAAAAGCATTTTTAATTTTTTTTTTTAAGTTTTATTTTAAATATGAAAGATTAAAGCGAAGTTGGTTGGTTGTTTGGTTATTCATGTAAATAATTGGATTTTCAATTTTCAACATGTAACAGAATTATTATCAGGAAAGTAAATATGAAAATATGAATTATAACTAACTACGCTACTGAACAGTATGGGAAATTTTTAAAAGTACAGTAAAAAAGGTGCTAAAAGCAAAGCACGACTAGAGAAAAAATATTCACCCTTATTCTGGTTGTCGTCGTCGACGTCGCCTTGCGTCGACAGTTTAAAATTGGTATTCTGTTTGTCGTTATTGACAGTTATAGATGACTGTCGGACACACATTTGGTATTCTGTGAGTCAATACGCCGTCGATATTGTGTTGTGTCGACTCTGATTTTATCGACATCATTTTTGGTATCGACGACGACGACAACCAGAATAAGGGTGATTAATTTTTAAATACCAAAATAAATACTTTTTTCAGCAGCTGTTCCATGAAGCTTACTTACTTAATTGGTCATTACAATCCTAGCTTCTTACACCACTAATGGTGTGTGGCTTAATTTTATTTAATTATTTGAATCGATAAGTACGGTCCATATAATTTAATGTTTGACGATTTTTTCATGCAAATGTTGACCGCGACTGCGCCTCAAATGGTCCATTCGCTTAGTCCAATTTTGGCATACTCTTTCCAACATTTCGGCCGGTATCTCACGAATAAATGCTTCAATGTTGTCTTCCAATGCATCAATTGAAGCGGGCTTGTCTGTATAGACATGAGCTTTAACATAGCCCCACAAAAAATAGTCTAAAGGCGTTAAATCGCACGATCTAGGCGGCCAATTGACCGGTCCCGAACGTGAAATAAAATGTTCACCGAACTCGCCTCTCAATAAGTCCATTGTTACGCGTGCTATGTGGCATGTGGCACCGTCTTGTTGAAACCACATGTCTTGCAAGTCAAGCTCTTGCATTTTGGCCAAAAAAAATTTGGATATCATCTCACGGTAGCGCTCACCATTCACAGTTACGTTACGATTCGCAGCATCTTTGAACAAGTACGGTCCAATGATGCCAAATTCAATGATTTGCAAGCGTTGTTCGTTTGTAAGACGATTCATGGTTAAATTTTATAGACCAAACTGAAGATGTTTGACAGTGAAACAAAACACGAAACGTGCGTGAGCTGTTTAAACCAGTGTTGCCAAAAAGATAATAGCTAAAAAATCACCCTTTACAATGTAAAGTCGACTCCGAACGACAATTTCATGGCAATCTTATTTACTCTCAGATAAGTCTACTGAGAGGAAGTCGCCGAAAGAAATTTCTTTTTCATATTTTGTTTTGTTTGAGATATTTGAGCCAGGTTTTGAACCATGGGCTCTCGCCTAATAAGCCAACACACTACCAACTAAACTACGGCGACTTCAGATAGATGAAGCATTTGGTCTTTCTTTTTTTTATTCATAAAAATATCAGAAATTGTGATGGTTGAGTGATTTATTTTCAATTATCTTTACAACCCACTGCAGCTTGTCTATTAGTTAGGGTCCGGTTAATTTGCAAATCAATTAAATTGGTTTACCGGATCGACTAGCTGGATATAGAATATATGGATGTCAGAACAATTATGGTGTTTTCTTTTCTACAAAGAAAATGTCACCCTCTTACAAGGTGCATTTAAAAATTTTTTGACCAACCCTGTTGTATTGTCATTTTTTATTTGAGAAGAACAAAACACAAATATTAAAAAAGGTATGCCCTGTGTTTACCACTTATTAAGAAAATGAATGAGGAAATGCCAATTTGTTCAAAGGTGTTGCCAGATCGCAAATTTTTCGACTTCATTTTTTGCACGCTTTTTTATAACAAAAAAAAAAAAAATATTTTAACACTGTTCTAACATTGAATGCAATTTTTTATATTACTGACCATGTAGCTTTAATAATGTAATGTTTCCTTAATGTTACTCCACAAAACAATGAAAAAATTAACTTCAAAATTGTATAACAATACCAGGCGACTTTTTTTAAATTTCATCTGGTAGCCCTATAAATAAACAAAAGTCATCTACTTTACAGGGCATTATCAGCACTCTCGATTTATACAGGGCATAAAATGCAATGCCCTCCACCATTGGCGAGTGCGAATTATTTAGAATAAAACATACCACCCTTTTTGAGGGTGAAACATTTTTAAGAAACAAACGCAAAATTGCATTTTGCGTTAATAAAATGCACATTTTTTGGTAGAAAAGAAAACACCATTAGTCTTTCATGAGAGATAAATGATTAACGAATAAATTAATAGATGTTCGTCTTACAGAAACTGGAAGTAAAGCTTCAGTAGATCAACTAGCTGGGTATAGAATATTTGCGGATGACAGAACAATTCGCCTTTTGTGAGAGATAAATGATTAACGAATAAATTAATAGACGTTCGTCTTACAGAAACAGGAGCTAAAGCTTCAGTAGACCTACTAGCTGGGTGTAGAATATGCGGATGCTAAAATAATTTGCTTTTCGGGAGAGCTAAATGATTAACTAATAAATGAATAGGCATTCGTCTTACAGAAACAGGAAGTAAAGCTTCAGGGTAAAGCTAGCTAGGTATAGAATTTTTGTGGATGCCCGAACAATTAGCCTTTTGTGAGAGATAAATGATTAACAAATAAATGAATAGGCATTCGTCTTACAGAAACAGGAGCTAAAGGTTCAGTAAACTTTGAAGTTTAAGTAGAAATTAAACCAGAGTTTAGCTTTAATTAAAGAAATCATATTGTACTTGGATTTATTTCACTTACTGTTCGCTATGCTAAAAGTCTCTTCATTTGTATCATTTCTGTATTTAAGTTTTATTTTTCCTGTACTATGTACTCTCTTCGTCTGCCTATTCATTTCGACTGGTTGTTGACATATTCACTCTGACAATAATATGATTATAAAATATGTACCCACGGACTGAGTCAGTTAAACCAGAGCAAGGAGATGACAACATCAACCAACCACCACCCTTTTGGGGATTTATGACATTTTATGTTGTTGTCAGAGCAAGCAAATGGAATGAATTTAAAGCTGGTGAATGTAAGGGGGGCCTGAGTAAAGTTCATAATATTGCTCAGTGACAACAATCCATTGATGTCGTAGGTGCGATGACTGTTTAACCCAGGGGAGATTTAAATTTAAAAAAAAAACAAGTGGAGTTTAACGATAGACATACATATGTATGTACCTACTGAAAGAAGTACTTTAGTTTGGTTTTTATAATCATATTTTGTCATTTTTTTTTTAACTCTTCATCATCATCATCATCATCATCATACTCCTTGGCTTTCTTTTTCGTTGTTTTTTTTTTTTGCTTTTAATTTGCAAGTCTTCTTTTTTTTTTGTTTCTTTTTTTTTTTTTAAATTAAAACAAATGTTTGGCTTCATATATTGAATGTACACAATAACTGTGTATGCATATGAATTTATGAACGTAGAAATGAATGAATGTATGAACGAATGAATGAACGAATGAATGAATGTATGAATTAATGTTTAAGTACAAAACAACAGACATTTTAAAGGCAATTTATTTTTTTTAGTTACTGTCACCGGAAATTTTAAAATTGGAATTTTTTCCAATTCTTTTTTTCCCTTTCTTTTTTCCTGCAATCTAAAATATAAGTCTTGTTTATTGTCTGATGATTCAATTACGAAATAATTTTTCTTGCTATTTTTAATCGTTTTAATTTCCAATCAAATTCCTTAATTAATTGAAATCAAATGTTTTAATTCAATTGAAATTCTATTTTTTCTTTTCATTATTATTGTTAATATTATTATTATTTAAATAATTAATAGGATTTGACAATCACATCATCATCATCATCTATTGAAATTTATGTCAGTTCATTGCCAATTAAACAATTTTTAGTTGCATCAATTAAATTTTTTTATTTTATTTTTTCTATTTTAACAATACCCGTCGAGCTTCGCTACCTTCGTTATGAGCTCGTGGATTGCAAATAAAATAAAAATAAATTTGTGTTTAGTTTTAATTAAAATTCTTTATTATTCGCACAATACTAGAGATGAGCGATCCAGTGGTTTTTGAAGAACGTTGTTCTCAGTGAACGTGATTTGTTAATCACTGTTCTTTAAAACAGTGATTGTGATCACAGTATTCCAATAATACAATAATGACAATAACGTATTTTATTAAGTCGTAAGAAAGAGACAACTAGATGATACATACTACGAAAAGACTACTAAACAAAATCAAAGTGGTGTCATCAATGTTATTATTTTTAATGTAATTTTCTTTTTTATATGAAGTTTGACAATTAAGTTTCACAGAAAGTTCATGTATAAAAGACAAAAGTAAATAATCAGCATCATCTAATAGTAATTCTGCCTCGCTCAAAATAAAATGAAATAAATTTGAGTATGTAACAATTTTGAAAGAACAACATTATTAGTAACTGTTATTTGGCAATTTCAATCACTGTAGTTACCAGTGAATTATCAATCACCGTGATTAAATCACAGTTTTGAAAATATCGCTCATCTCTACACAATACTGTGTGCCACTGTTCACAACTTGATGTAAACAACAACAATTGTTCTTCTTTTTATTCCTCTGTTTATACCCTTTGCATAAACGATAACAATTACTAGACAATTATTCGACAGATCTTGATAACGAAGATCTTCAAACCACGATTCCTCTCTTCAAATACTTTTAATTAAAATTCTTTATTATTCGCACAATACTGTGTGCCACTGTTCACAACTTGATGTAAACAACAACAATTGCTCTTCTTTTTTATTCCTCTGTTTATACCCTTTGCATAAACGATAACAATTTCTAGACAATTATTCGACAGATCTTTGTAACGGAGATCTTCAAACTACGATTTCTCTCTTCAAACGCACCTCGTCTTCACACAAGACTGACTGAACTTCACTGACTCACTCGCCTGCTTTGCCTTACCTCTTATATGGCAGAGTAAACAGTTTGATGAATATTCTTTCTTCCCGAAATCTTTATAAATGTAAACATCGTTGTTTACATTTATTATTGTAGTGTTGTTGTTGTATTTTTGTTTACTTGTTTACGATTCCTTTTTTATGCTGGTGTTTGTTGTTGTATTTTTTGTTTACCATTTTTTTTATGTTGGTGTTTGTTGTTATATTAAGCAGTACGGTAATTTGTAAACAAGTTTGTTTACTGCATTGTTTTGTTTTTGTAGCTTTTGTTTATAATTTTAATGTTAAGCTATGTAAAAGCAAAACACCAGTATGGCCTAAGGCGTTATATGTAACAGTCAGAATGCTAAGAAGTTGATTTATTTAGTTAATTGACCTTTATAATCCTTAAGGCAAGGTCACGACTTTGTTTCTCGCACCACTCACCTTGTGTGTGTTCATTTCAGCTTTGATTGGAGGGCCCTACAGTTTAAAGTCGACATTCGTTTTATATGATAAGTACCAAGCCTACTTGAAATGTGACATTTACTCGGGAAAATTTCAGAAAGTTGTTACACTAATGTAAGCAAACAAACAAATACACCAACATTCATTTATACATACATATACCCATGTGTACGCAAATAGAATATGCTTAGAAAACACGCAGTAATACAATTTGCAAACGTACATACATACATACATAGAATATCGCCCATATGAGCATGAGCAGGGCTTTACAATAGAAAACTAGAAATAGACAGAGTCTATATTTAAACTCTTCATTATTAATCAAATGGCGTCATATTAATCAAGAAAAGATCATTGGAGGTCTTTATGATGGCAAAAAAAACAAAATCTTTTTCATGAATTTGATGCGATAAAATCACAATAAAACTTACAATGTGAGACGTAAGTGGGTATACAAAGTTAACAAAAAAAAAAAAAAAAAATCAGGGGAAAACGTAATTTTGATTACCTCATAATATTATTTACAATGATCTCACATTTGTAAATTACTATAGGACGTCATTTAATCGCTTTTCACTTTCAATAAAATATTTGGAAATGCTTTTCAGAGCCTATCCCATTCCGGAACATTAGTCGAATATTTTATTACTATTCTAAACCCTACACTTTGGTAGTAATAGTTGCAGAATGTCAATGATCCTGAGATCAGGGTCGATTATGGATGGCATTCACACTTTAGCTGAGTTGTTAGTTGCCCAATGCGATATTCAATATGACAAATGATAATCACAATTTTGGTTGCCAGATGGCAACACAACTGAGGTTCAATTATCAAACATATTAGACCCATAAGCGTTTACTAGCTTAAGAATGCAGAAACTTTTAATTCAGATAACGAATGCAATTAAATGTGATCAGGTAATGTTTTGACGACAGGGTATAACGCTTAGGTATCAGTTTTCTACGCGTGCAACGTCAGATTATACACTATGGCCATAACACTTTCATGTGTATGAAGCAGAGATCAGCAACGAGTATTCAAAACGATGAGTAGATTCGAGTCATGCTTATAATTTCAGCTACTTATACGCATTCATACTTATTTTAATATGATACTCATACTACTCATATTCAAAGTTAGAAGTACTCATCGTACTCATACTTAACAATACGCACGATGTTGTTGATTTTGACTCTCCATGATTCAACATATGCACGAAGCACAAAATAAGTATGATTCGAGTACGAACACCACAATACTCGCTAGAAGGTTGTGTGTATGCTTTGCTTGCTGTCTTTAGCTTTTCTTTTCTCTTCTTTTGTAAATGCAACAATAACTACTACTGTAAATTTTTATGAATGATTCGAGTGACTCGAATCATTCGTAAGTATTATAAGTATTTTTCTAAATTTATGAATCTGAATGAGTAGGCGTATGAATCAAACAATGAATTGAATGTTGTGAGTTTGATGTCAGCGTTGTACTCATACTCATTGCAACCTATACTTATAAATCAATGTTGTAGCGAGTACGAATGAATCGGAGTATTTGAATTTTTAGTACTCTTGACTCACTCATACACAATATTTCATAAGTACCTATGAGTAGCGAAAATACGATTCATTGCTGATCTCTGGTATGAAGATAAATTCAAATTTAAAAACCAAAGATGCAAACCCACACTTTTAGCAGCGCCACCTTATACCTCTGACAGGGTAAACTTTGTTATTAACAGAGCACTGTTAACTGTTTAACAGTGGCAATAAGTAGATTAGTCTTCTACTTTGCAATTATTGCAGACTATTGGACATGAAATATAATTCTCATTATCATGATCATTATTATTTGTGAACAAAAGTGTTGAAATGTAAAGGATGGTTGATGGAGATGGAGGGCGGAATTATTCCAGCTATCCCACTATCACGGTTCGAAAGAGGACCCTCTGGACTACCATTTGCATATAGTCTGTATGGTGTACCATTTGTTATATGTTCCAACTGCAGCGTGTTTCAGGCGGAGGTGATGGCGATTTACCGGGCCGCTCAATGGATCCTCGTCAACGATGCTCCTTTCACTCGCGTCTCGGTCTTCTCTGATAGTCAGGCCGCGATAAAATCTCTATCGGGTTTCGTGAATAACTCTAGGATCGTTAGAGAATGTCGCCGCTGTCTCGACCTTCTTTCGGGGCGCTTCACCAGTGTCTCTCTGGTGTGGGTCCCCATTGCGCGGAAATTCTTTCGGGACGCCAAGCTATCCTGGGTCAATGAGGAGTCCTGCTCCACCGCTAGGCTCACCTGGCTCTTGATGGATAAAAGGCGTACCAATCAATTACTTGGTCTTGGTCGTGACGTCATCTCGACTACAGTGGCCATGCTTACGGGTCATTGCGTCATGGGTAGACACGCGGAAAGAATGAAGCTCCCTTTTAACGACTTCTGCCATGGATGCAGGTCCTCTGAGGAAGAGGAGACTGTCATTCACTTTCTTTGTCAGTGCCCGTCTCTTGCTAGGTGTAGATATAGGTTATTTGGCTCCCCATTCCTTGTTAGCTTAACGGAGCTATCATCCATTGATATCAAGGATATAGCTTCATTCATCAAACTTTCTGGCTGGTTTTCCAGTGCGGGGTAGTTGTGCTTCCGCTGTACAGCCCTTGCGCTGATCAACTTCTTCCTTTTCCCTCACTGTGGTGGAACTTTGTCAGTACAGGGATTGCGTTCACCCGTTGCATCACAACGGGCCGCTATGCGTGCTCAAGTGAGCTTTGTGACATCAGAGCTACCACTCCGACCTAACCTAACCTATATGTTCCAAAATGGCCACTGATGTTCTAGACAATTTTCAAGCAAAAAATTGATATTTTCAAAGCCAATTTTCTCAATATCATATCACTTTATATGTGACTATGTTGCTGATTATATGTATTAAGACGCCTTGAAACCTTCCTTTGCATATAGTATGGTACTCATTGACCAAGAGTATTTCCCAAAATTAGTTCCTAAACAACCTTGTTCAGATGGATAATGTTAAATAGCTAACATTGCTCTGTAAAGAGGAAATTTTACTCTGTTAACGACAAATGTGGCGCTGCTAAAATTTATGGATTGTGTCTTGGATCTTCATATTCGAATTTATCTTCACACACATAACACTTTCTATGTTCTTAATTTATAGAAATAGAACAACAGGTGAAGGTAATGTGATTAAAATACAAATCTGCAGATTTTAAAAGAATGCAATCACATTTGTTTACTCAATACAGTTGTTTCTAAGAAAATTATTGCTCAGTAGACTTCAAGACATTAGTTCAAATTAACTCTTCCAATATAGCCACGATTGTGTAGCATAGCTTCACTATTTCTGAGTCCCATTATCAATTTGGCTGGGACATTGCAAATGTAAGCAGACAGGCATTTGGCCTACAATTAGCGGTTCTTTGGTGACATAAGGTGGGATTGCCAAATCGATTTGATTAATGCAAATAAGACATCCGCTATGCTGAACGTGTAGAATAACACGCTCGAAATTATTTTCAAATAAATTCCAACAAACTTTCTGGGAATCACTGCTGGCATAAGGAAACATAAACATTTTGTTTATTTAAGTTTTCATGTATAAAAAAAGGGTCATTTGCCTCACTTGACATGCTTAAAATGGAAATAAAAATTTCTTTTGAAAAATAAAACCACAGCAAGGCACATATAAAATTCATATACACCTGTACCTCGATTTACGCGTTAGATACGTTCCTGGCCAAATCGCGTAAATCGAAATTTACATTTTTGTATGGAAAAACCGCGTAAAGCGAATACCTACTGTAAAAAAGCTTTTTCATTGAAAAGAAATATAGTTTTATACTGTTAATAACACTATGCGACAAAATAAAAAAAATTCAATACACCCGGCTAATGACTTAGTGTAGGTTGTGAGTTTTGTTGAGTAGATCTCAAAAATATTTTTTTTATTTTTCTCGAACCCTCCAAACTTGTTTTATTTGACAAAAACTGTTTTTTTTAGACTTTACACACAAATTTCTGGATTATTCAAACATTTCTGACCCGATTTTCATAATTGAAATCTTGTTGGAAAGGGGAGAGATGGACCTTTAAAACGGTATACATATATCTGTTATTCGACTTAATATGCTATAAGTTTTGATGAGGTAAACTTGGAAAATTCAAATTTTTTTCATATTTTTTCCAGTTTGTCCGTTCATAGTAGCAAACTTTACTTAAAAAATATGAAATAAGTGATAACATTCTGAAAGTACATTATCTTGTGAAGAGATTGGCTCTTCGTTTGATCAAATCGGACAAATATTACCGCAGTTATTATTTAAAGGGTCTATCAGTCGAGTTACATATTTCATATAGATATTTCTTCAAATGAACTTTTAGTTCAAAAATTTTCAGAACTTTTGATGGGTCTTGATTGTTTATCGGAAAATGTGTAAATTTCACGTTTGAATGACCACCAGAAGTTGGTCAATTTTTGCGCAAAGAGAAATAATAATATTTGCAAAAAACACAAATATTAGCCGACTTCTGGAAGTCGTGCAAACGTGAAATTGACACATTTTGTAATAAACAATCAAGATCCATCAAAAATTCTGAAAATTTTTGAACTAAAAGTTCATTTGATGAGATGACATATATAAAAAATATAACACGACTGTTATACTATTTAACTAATAACTACGGTAATTTTTATACAATTTTATTAAATGATGACTCAATCTCTTCACAAAAGAACAGACTTCAAGAATATTCTCACTTATCCTATATTTTTTATTAAAGTTTGCTACTATGAATGGACAAAATTCGAATTTTCCAAGTTTATCTCATCAAAACTCATAGCATATTAAGTCGAATAATTGATATATGTATACCGTTTTAAAGGTAAATCTCTTCCCTTTACAACAAGATTTAAATTTTGGAAATCGGGTCAGAAATGTTTGAGTAATCCAGAAATTTCTGCGTAAAGTAAAAAAAAACAGTTTTTGTCAAATAAAACAAGTTTGGAGGGTTCGAGAAATATAAAAAAATTGTTTTGAGATCTACTCAACAAAACTCACAATCTACACTAAGTCATTAGCCGGGTGTATTTAATTTTTTTTATTTTGTCGCATAGTGTAATTTATTAAAGTATGATTTAAGTAAAAAAAACAAAAACATTTATTCTATTAAAAAATACACATACATCGTATACTATGTACCTCATTACACAAAACATAAAATTTTTAAGCTAATTTAATCGCTATCATTTTCAACAACAAGTCTTTTTTTACGAATTTCTATGATTTCCGACTCATCACTGGATAAAGTCATCTCATTAGATTGTTGAATTAGTTTCAGTATGAATAGAATATAAGTAAAAAAAAAATTTTTTTCTTCATTTTAAAAAACGCGTAAATTCGAAACCATGTAATCCGAGTTCCGCGTAAACCCAGGTACAGGGGTATGTACATATTGCAGTCAGTATGTCTATAACATTGGGGTTATTCCCATACTTTATAGCACTCTGGCCTGACATATATGTATGTATGTATAGTAGAACAAGTGCAAAAATATTTTTATGTGTTGTGTTCCCATTTTCCAATTTTGTGTTTTGCATTCATACGAAAACACAATTTTTCAACAACCACCCACCCGTTGCTATTAATGCCAGAGCACAGACGCACCACAATATTGCAGTAGACGATGTTGAAGAGAACATGAAAATATTCCTGAACTATTCTTATTCTAACTGAACTAAAAGTGTTAATAATCATATTAAGCACTACAGACACCCTCAACGTTGAGGAGCAGCATAGACATTCACCATTATCGACCATATATTTACTGCGAGAGTACATGACTAGAAAACACTTTTTATGTCCTTAGCAGCAGTCATTTCGTTGTTTCTTTTTTTTCTCTCTCTCTCTCACCCCATATTATTTATTAATTTTTGTTTTCTCTTTCAAAGCAACAGTCTGTGTACATGCCATCACTTTTGGCCGGAAATTGTCGAAAATCAACATTGTCTGGGCTTCAAATTTGAAATTCCATTCGAAATCACCCACTTGCAGCAAAAAAAAAGGGGGTTGCAACCCGTACACACGTCGTCTGTATGTAGGCACGTAGTAGCAATTGGCGCTGACGAACCATTACATGACATGACATGGCTGGCATGGCATTTAATTCGTTTGTCATAATGTCACTTTGTTTGATTTATTTCATCACTCTGAAGAGCGGTTGGGCACTTTGCACATACACACTCTCAGCTTGAAAAAAAAAGTAAAAGTTCATTAGAATGTCATGTTTAAACATTAAAATGAAATGCATGACTCTGTGAGCTATTCACGTACATACATGCATATGTATAGTGCGGGTATTATATTGGCGCGTACAAGTGCATAAATTTTCAAATGAAATTGTTTCATTAGTGGGTTAATGATATTAAATTACAATAACCCTATTTTTTTTTTTTTTTTTTTTGAAATGCAGAACAGCTGCACTCTCATGTCGTATAATACAATGCATAAATAAATAAAATTTTAATTATTTCTTTTCGTTTTTTTTGCTTTAATTTGTTTTTGTTTTTTTGCTAAAAGAATATCAACCCCATAAGCCGGCAAATGGAACATTAATTATCATTATTTAAAAAAAAAAACGAAAATTTAGGTCTACAATATTAAAACTAATGTGACATATTGATACGAGTAAATAAATTACAAAACCAAAAATTTTAACAGAGCCAGTGTTAAAGTCTACAGAGCAATGTTAAGTGTTTAACAGAAGATACAGAAAATGGTTATGCAAAGATGACTTGCATTTTTTAGGACGATATCTTGGAATTTTTAGTCAATGACTGATTTTAGCGAAAGATATTAACTTCGTCAACTGTATTAGTTTCGACACCTACAGTAGCGAGAAAAAAAATGCAACGCTATGTTGTATGATATTCAATCGAGGCTCAAAACTTATAACGTTATCCAATTCCACTCCACTTTTGTTTTTTTTACACTAGAGCCCCGACTTGCGTCGATCCGATATGCGTCGTTTCGATTTGCGTCGCTTTTTAAAAATTGACAAAACTCAGCTTGCGTTGTTGCAATTTCAACTTGCGTCGATTAAATTTAGCCGAATTTGAAGCAATGGAAGAGGATGACATTAATGAACTTTTACTGTCTCACGATGAGGAGCTTGATAATGAAAATTTATTATCCATTAATATTCAGCATGCTTTAGAAGATGATGTTATGATAATTGATAATACATTAGAGGAAAAAAAAAATAACAATCTCCAATATTTCGAAAGCTATGCAATTAATTTCCCATGCATTGGATATATTTTCTGAAAAAGATCCTGACGAAAATCGTAGCGAGGGCGTAGCAGCATCTGCTGACCAAGCCATTAGTTGTTACAAGGAAACATATCAGCAAAAAAATCTCTAAATATTCAACAAACCTTTTTGTTAACAAACCTGTCGGACCACGTAATCAAATGGAGTGTTGTTGATTTGAATTTATTATCTGAAGAAAGCACCACATAAACTAAACAAAGCACAATTTCTTCTTTAAAATTTATTTTTTTATAAATGAATTTTATTGATTTTTGTTAAGTTTTTTTTGTTAATTTATATTTTTGCTATTTCTTTATAATAATTAGAGAAAACTTTACTGAACTAAATAAAATAATGAAAAATGTTTTCATAATTCTGTTTTATCCGAAATATTAAGTTTTTTGCTTCATTTTGATGAATTTCAATGCATTTGTATAGAAAAATTTGATTCGATTTGCGTCGTTTCGATTTGCGTCGCAATTCTCCGGTCCCCATTAACGACGCAAGTCGGGGCTCTAGTGTATTCATTGATTTCTAAATTTTAATAAAAGGTATCATTAAGCGTTGTTTGCTTCTCTTTCTACTTAATTTTTTTCGATCTATAAAAAAAAGTGAAAAAATTTAGCTAGAAAAAAAAAATGCAACGCAATGTGGTAAAGGTAAAAGGAGATCAACTAGGGGAATTAAAATAAAAGTTTAATGAAAACTTTGCAAATTGTGAATTTTAAAATAGAAACAGCTGTCAGCAGATAGCAAATTTGCCATTGTAAGGTCTTTGGCAAAAAGAGGCAAATCAATGAATGAAGTTGCTCATCAATTTAATATGAACAAATCAATGGTTTGTCCGATTTCATCGCGATATCGTCAAACAAATATCGTGGAAAGAAAGAGGAAGTGTTCGACTTTGTAAATCTACTGCCCGCCAAGACCGTCAAATGGTAAAAATAGTAAAAGTTGACCCTCGGAAAACGGCAGTAGATGTCAGTAATTATGCAAACGACCAATTAGGGGTTTCTATTGGCGTCCACACAGCCAGAAACCGATTAAGAGAGGAAAATTTATTAGCTAGAAGACCAACCAAGAAGTCACTAAGTAAGTAAAGTTAATAAGAAAAAACGGCTTGACTTTGCTAGACGGTGTCTGCATTGGTCAAAAGAGCAGTGGCCCAAAGTTTTTGTGGAGCGAAGAATCAAAGTTTAACTTATTTGGCTCTGATGGTACAGAATGTTGTTTATTTACAGAATTTTGTGAATATCTTTGTTTTAGGGGCCAACGAATGTAATTTAACCCATCAGAGCCAAAAAAATTAGTTAAACTATGATTCTTCGCTCCACAAAACTTTGGTCGTTTGCATAATTACTGACATCTACTATCGTTTTCCGATGGTCAACTTTTACTATTTTTACCATTTGACGGTCTTGGCGGGCAGTAGATTTACGAAGTCGACCACTTCCTCTTTCTTTCTACGATATTTGTTTGACGATATCGCGATGAAATCGTACAAACTATTGATTTGTTGATATTAAACGCTAAACGAAAACCGTTCTGGAAGCCTTGGTATCATGGCTGTCCCCCCACAAGTCCATTTCGTATTCGAATTAAACCCATTTATACAAAACACTTTTTGTTACTCATTTGAAGAAGACAAGTAGCTTCGTCACCTACATCTCTGGTTTCAAATAGCGACCGACCGTAATGAAACCTGTTTTGTAAACCTTGATACCATTGATATATAGTGATATACATACTTGCAGCAAGTTTTATTTTTTTAACAATCTCACTCATCCTCCCCAGACCATGTTAACAGAGAGAATGTTTCTAGTCAGATATATTGGGATATACCTCTAATTGGGTTTTATTAGGAACACCTTAGACTACAATTTTAATATAGTGGGATACTTCCCGCAAATCCCGTTTTCTCACAGAATCGATCACCCTCCCCAGATATTTTTAAAACAGATAAATTTGTTTATTTTTTCTTTTTGTTCTTTTTTTTTCAATTTTCAAAACTATTTGCGAATTACCAGAGAAGCTGTTCCACTCAGGAATGTGTGGTGCACAATTTTTACGGAATGGAGTGGACATTCCATTTTCTGATATCGTATATTTGAGTGATTTATTCCATGAACATTTTTTTAATCTTCTGTTAAAACACTTAACATTAACACTTAACTTTAACATTGGCTCTTTTAACATTTTTGGTTTTTGTCTTTGCTAGTGAAGCTTGAATTTATCTTCACACACATCGAATTAATTAAAATTTTTAGAAGCATTTTGATCCTTAAGAGATAGACGAAGTAAATGAGACAATGGCACCCTTCTATTTGCATGATTTTGTAGTAATGTAGAGGAGTCGGTGACTGTGCAGCATATTTTGTGTCACTTATTAGGCGTATAGAGCTGCAAAGTCCAAATTCTGGACTGGAGATGCTTTAAGGGCCTCGAAAATTTGTCTATGCTGAAATTTCTTAGGTTGAAACTTTAATCTCAGACTTCTGAAAAGTCTCTGTATTTCTCTCTCCTTTTTTCTGCAACATTCCTCTCTTCTTGTCCTCTAGAATTAAATTGTTATTTATTCTTTATAATAAAATCGCATACAATAAAAGATCAGGAAGGTTTGTTTTTGTTATAACAACTTCTGGTAACCTTGTCTGAAATTTATGACCAAAAAGCAAAGCTGCCGTAATTACTTTAATAATTACGAAGTTCTGCTTTAATTTTTATATGATTAATCGAGTATATTATGCGGGTATTTTTTCATATTCTCTAAACAGTATTTCAGTATTTCATATTTATTAAAATGTGATTTTTTAAGAGCTATAGGAAAATTATTCAAAAAAAAAACACATAAAATTCAGAAAAATGTATGAAATCTTTATTTGAATCGATAGTACGGTCCATATAATTTAATGTTTAAAGATTATTTCATGCAAATGTTGACCGCGACTGCGCCTTTTGGCATACTCTTTCCAACATTTCGGCCGGTATCTCACGAATAAATGCTTCAATGTTGTCTTCCAATGCGTCAATTGAAGCGGGCTTGTCTGTATAGACATGAGCTTTAACATAGCCCCACAAAAAATAGTCTAAAGGCGTTAAATCGCACGATCTAGGCGGCCAATTGACCGGTCCCGAACGTGAAATAAAATGTTCACCGAACTCGCCTCTCAATAAGTCCATTGTTATGCGTGCTGTGTGGCATGTGGCACTGTCTTGTTGAAACCACATGTCATGCAAGTCAAGCTCTTGCATTTTGGGCAAAAAAAAATTGGAAATCATCTCACGGTAGCGCTCACCATTCACAGGTACGTTACGATTCGCAACATCTTTGAAGAAGTACGGTCCAATGATGCCACCAGCCCATAAACCGCACCAAACTGTGACTTTTTCTGGATGCATTGGCAGCTTTTGCAATGCTTCTGGCTGAACTTTCACTCCAAAATCGACAATTCTGCTTATTTACGTATCCATTAAGCCAAAAATGAACTTTCCAAGAGCCCATTCACCAAAAATTCTTTGTTGCGGTAGGTCGTTCGGCTTCAATTCTTGCACCAGCTGTATTTTGAAAGGCTTCACACCTAAATCCTTCCGCAAAAATTTCCACGTTGTTGAGTAACAGAGGCCCAATTGCTGCGAACGGCGACGAATCGATAAATTGATGGTCATCATTAACACTGGCCGATACAGCTGCGATATTTTCTTCAGTTCGGACTCTACGTAAGCATGTTGATGGTTTAATGTCCAACAATGTAAATTTGGTGCGAAATTTAGTCAAAATAGCCCGAATAGCCGGTTCGCCGGGTCGATTAAACTGACCATAAAATGGAAGAAGTGCGCGATTAACTTTCTTAACAGAGCACGCATTTTGATAATAAAATTCAATGATTTGCAAGCGTTGTTCGTTTGTAAGACGATTCACCAGTGTTGCCAAAAAGATAATAGCTAAAAAATCACCCGATATTTAGTACCACTCGCAATTGAACCCTTTTCTTGTATTAAATGTTTATGACAGACATATCGTGTAATCCATTTTATTTAAGTACCATTCATGACAAACAAATAAACTGCCTGATATGCTTGTATTAAACCATACAAAACCTCAATTATACAAGCCTACATGCATTCATACATACATACATATCGTTAGTATAATTCGCAAAGACGCTAAGTCCACTTTTTTCCAAAATTGAGATTTTAATGCAAAACGGCAACATTACACATAATACATATTTTACAACAAAAAAACATGTCATTATATACTTTAAAGTTGTTGTAATTTTGTGGTTTGCAAAAACGCTAAGTCCACAAAACGAAAAATATTAATATTAATATTTTTAATTATTTTTTTTTTTTTTTTTTTGTTTATTAATTATTAGTAGTATTTTTAATACTTTTACATTACATTTATTATATAATATTTAAATCAATCATTAATTTAAAGCTCTAATTTAATTAACATTGTTATATCTAATAAAATTCACAATTTTCTTTCAAAAAATATTAATATTTTCTTCATTTTTTATACTAGATGGCAGCATGTTATACTCTCTAAGTCCTTTGTAAAATAGTGAACGTTGCGTTGCATTAGTATCTGATCGTTGTAATCTGAATTCACTGTTATTCCGTAGATTATATGGTTGAGAATCGCCAACATATTGTAATTGCTCAACTAGATAGTCAGGTGCATTGCCCATATCCATTTTCTTGACGAATGTCAGTGTCGTTAACTCTATTCTTTGCCGAATGTTCATCCATTTTAAGGTGTCCAACATATATTGTATTGAAGTAAAACGGTTGCATTTTAAAATAGTTCGCATAGCCTTGTTCTGTAATTTTTGTAACCTATTTATTTTCTCATCTGTGCAGCACGTATATAATATAGTTGATCCATACTCAAAATGAGGTTTAACAATCGTATTGTATACGTTTATGTTTTTGTTTACGTTTTGTCATTATTGAGAGTTTATTTCTAATACGTTTAAAAAATCCTATTTTCTTTCCAATTTTTTTACATATATGTATATTCTAAATGTTCTTTGAAATTTAAATCTTTATCTATTAAAAAACCCAGATATTTTATTTTATTTACATTTTCGATTATCACATCGTTTATCTTAAAAGGTATATTATTGTTCATATTGATTTGCATTATCTTTGTTTTACTTTCGTTTAATTTTAATTTGTTCATTTTCAGCCACTTGTTAATCCTGTTCATGTCCATTTGCAAATTTTCATAGCACATTTCATCTGTTGGTGCTTCTGAAAAAATCAGAGTATCATCAGCGTAAAGTACTATTTCACACTTTTCCAAAACTTTCTCCAAATCATTGATATATATGATGAACAAAAGTGCCCCCAGAATTGATCCCTGAGGTACACCAAAATCGTTTTCTACTTCCATTGATTTTACGTTATTAATTTTTGTAATTTGTCTTCTATTGTTTAGATATGATTGGAACCATTTCAATTCGTTATCTTGTATACCGTAGTTGTATAGTTTTTTTAATAAAATTTTACGATCGATTGTTTCAAATGCCATATTTTTTTTTTTCTCCATATATTTCCATCTATTTATAACGTAACTTAAAGCAGTCTCGCATGAATGTTTCTTTCGGAATCCAGATTGATATTTTGAAAAAATTTTATGTTTTTCTATATATTCTTCCAATTGGTTTTTGACAGTTTTCTCGAGGATTTTTTCACACGTTTTTAGACCATTGATAGGCCGAAAGTCTTCGCATTTCATTGTATTTTTCACTTTTTCAATAGGTGTAATTATTGATTCCTTCCAGTTATTAGGAAATGCTCCAGATTCTAAAGACTTGTTTACTATATTCATAATAATAATAATAATAATTAACATTATTAGTTATTAATATTAATATTATTATTATTCTGTAAAAATAATTGCGTTTAAACAGTTTAGAAATTTTAAAAACTGAAAAAGCTACAATGTTTTTTGTGTCTCCTGAAAAATTTTAAAAAAGGGACTTAACACATTTGCGAATGAGACTAACGATATATACTTACATATGTTTGCATGTATGTATGTTCTTCTTCTAGTTAGTTAAAGTGTTTTGATTTTTGATATCCGTTTGTTAATACAGAAAAAATTTCATTCTTTCCGTTTTCTTGCAGGTTAAAGAACTCATGATAACTACAACTACAACAGCAACAATATAAATTAAAACAACAAACGAGAACAAAATAAAACTTGGAAAAAGAAAAAACAAAAACGCAACAGAAAGTAGAAGAAAAAAACTTTTTGGAATTTTTGTACAACAAATCAAGGTTGAATTTTGAAATCGAAACCAATTGCTTTGGTTTGACACACATTTAAATAAGCAAAAAAGCAGGCAGACAAACAGAAAGACTGACAGACAGACAAACAGTCTGACTGGCAGACTGTAAATAAAACATTTCAAAATAGTATTAAAAACAACAACACAAGACAAGAAGACAAGACAGTAAGCAGAACAACTAAATATTATGTCAACAAGAAATCATCCACAAATGGCACCACCGCCACCACCACCCAAACCTAATAAAGGTGGCTCCTATGCAACAAACGGTAACGCTAATGCTAATGGCAATTTATTGGCGAATGGTAGTACCATGAAAAATGGCAATAATAATATGAATACGAATGTCATGCATTTAGCAAACGATTCCATTGTACACAACAGTCAGAAGCTAAACGGACGTAGTCCTTGTCACACGCCACCGCGTACAGATCGTGAACAGGTCGTTATGACGCCAAAGGGTAAAACAAACAATAGTACAGTGATTTTAATCGAACGCAAACTAGTGGATGAGGTCAGTGATCGTGTACATGTGGCTGGTGGTGATCATACCGGCATCATTATCAATAAAGATACCGTGAGTGGCCAAAAATCACAAACAATACCGGCCCAATTGTCTTTGGAATTTCGTGTATTTTTGGTGAGCGCCAATACGGGCAAACATTCGCAAGAGTCGAGAACTTTAAGATTTTGGTTTAGAAACTGGCTGAAGAATGATGATGAACAGGCGCATATAGCACAAGACTTTTTCAAAGAGCTAGTCAGCCCCAAAGATTTTCCACGTGGTAAGTAGTTAACCTATAAATAAAATAAACTTCTTGTTTAAATTTCTTTTCTTTTTAGATTATGTTGGTTTCATTAAAAAGATTATGAAATTATTGCAAAAGGGTTACGATGAGATACAATCTTTGGAAATTGAGCTACGCATTCTTGAGGAATCTGCAGAACCACCATCCAGGCCACGTAAGTTCTCCTATAATTCAATTAAATAATTAAAATTCTTGTATAAAATCTTTCAAGTTTGACGTTCTTTTTCAAAGGCTAATAAAACCTACGTTTTGAATTGAAAATTTTGGGATTGTTACTTGCCAACTGTCTTCCTTTAATAACATTTCACTTTATCTCCAAAATTTCACACCGTTTGTTTATTTAAAATTACAATTGCCTGTGGTTTGCTTACATGAACTCTTCTTTAAGCTGGCCCACTGGAAATAGTGATAATAACTTCAAAGTATTGTTTCCAGAAACGAAATGTTCATAAGCTTTGTGTATAAAGCAACGTCTGGGTGAAAGCTCAAATCGTTTGTGTCCATATCATCTCAAAAAAAAAAATTGCCTAACGATACTATCAGACTAAAACTAACGCTAACGCATAACACAAGAGGTATATAAAGGTTGTTCCACATGTTAACGTCGATTTTACGTTCGAATTGAAATGGAAATTTTGTCTAAAAGAGAAAGCTTTACGCCTAAAACAAAAGCAAGGAGTTGTTGACTTTGCTGATGACAATTTGATAGGCCTAAGAGTGAAATCCTCAAGTAGTATACCCCATCTGATGGGTGCATGTACGATTAATGGTTGTAACAAATTGAAAAATTCTTGAATTTTTTAAATGCTTTCCCTTATGTGGACAATATTTTTACATCACTGGCTACATCACTGCAATTATTTAAAATTTTGTGAATTATTTTAAAATATCTGCCAGGTTTTGCAGAATGTTATCGTTTATTATCATGTAGAATCTCAAACTACAGTCTATGAAGCGTTAACTAAACCCAGTAATGTTGAACATAGGAATTACAGTGTCGAAAGTGAAAGTAGATTGGACATACACGTTGAAATTCAAGCTCCTAATTTGCCAGAAGTAAACCTTATTGGGATTTTGTAAAAAAAGTATCCTACAATTTTTTGCACCACGAAGAATCTCAAACTACAGTCTATGAAGCGTGAACCAAACACCATAATACTGCACATTGGAATACAGAACCGAAAGTGGAAATATATTGAGTATACACCTCGAATTTCCAGCTCAACATTTGCTAGAAGTACCACGTTTTGGGACTTTGTAAACAAAGTACATTTTTTAGACCACGAACTATCTCAAACTACAGTTTATAAAGCGTAAACCAAACACAATAATAATGCACATATGTAGGAACACAGGACCGAAAGTGGAAGGATGTTGAATATACCGGGTTATCCATTTCGTGGTTTCAAAAGTAAACGTAAATAAAATACATATAAAATATATTTTTCATGATATTTCTTTTTTATTGTAAGTGTTTGAACGTTGACATTATGTGTGAAACACTACATCATTTAAATGACCTCCACGCGAAGTGTTGCAAGCATTGATTCTTTTGAGGTAATTTTCGACCACTTTTTTTGACACATATTGGGCGGTATCTCAGCCATAACTTGACGAATGTTGGTTTTTAGGTGCTCAAGAGTTGAAGGTTTATCTGCATAAACACGGTCTTTCGCGTAGCCCCACAAAAAAAAAGTCTAATGGTGTCAAATCGCATGATCTTGGTGGCCAGTTGATATCGCTACGACGAGAAATTACGCGGCCAGGAAATGTCTCTTGCAATAAAGCCATATTCGCTCGAGTTGTGTGGCATGTGGCACCGTCTTGTTGAAACCACATATTCTCCAAGGCGTATTCTTCAATAGCAGGCAAAAAAAAGTCAGTTATCATATGACCATAACGCTTCGAATTGACGGTGACAGTCGTTTCATCGTCGTTTTCGAAGAAGTAAGGTCCAATCACACCTTCGGACCAAAGAGCTTACCAAACAGTGACTTTTGCTGGATGTAATGGCCTCTCTTCAATTACTTGAGGATTCTCAGAAACCCAAATACGACAATTTTGTTTATTAACATACCCACCGGGTGTGAAATATGCTTCATCGCTGAAGAAAATTTTGTTCGATACGTGGCTGTGGCAGAATTACCATTTTTGTAGTAGGTTTTGATAATTTTTATGCGTTGTGTGATAGTTAAGCGATCCATTTTCGTCAATGTCAGACTTTCAACTGAAAAGAAAAAAATTGATTTCACAACTTACGTTTGACAGATGTCGAATTCCAGTCCCATACTTTTGAAACCACGAAATGGATAGCCCTTTACATCTCGAAATTCAAGCTCCGAATTTGCTAGAAATACTATTGAATAATTGGAATCTTCAGAGGAGTCGCAGAATAGGTAGATTCACTCCTACACAACTAAACGAAATTGACAACGAATACATCTGAAACTTGCTAAAAGGAAAAAAAAAAATGCAAAAGAAAACTTTATTGAAAGAGTAACTTGAACTTGAAAGACTTTATACTTTTTGTAATCGATATACATATGTTTGTATGAATATCTATACATATTATTATTCTCTTTCCTTTTATCAAAATTTATCTAAATTAAATTCTTTTTATTTCTTTAAAACGTAATCTTTAAATTTAAAACAACAACTCGTATTCTAAACACATGTGATCTCTTCTAAAAACAACTTTTTTTCCTTCTACTGCCTTAAAACTTAATAAAACTCTACTTCTGTTCTTCTACTGTCTCTCTGTGTGTGCGTGTGTGTATATTTGATACAATTGTGGTATGAAATCAATGCATTTTTATCGTATATTCGAATATGTATTACATTTACAACAACGAAAACGAAAACGAAAAAATTCGAAAAATCGAAAACAGCTCGTGATGGTTACATTATTTATTGTTATGGTGATTGCAATCGTAAATATGAGGAGGCTTTAATGGCCCAAAAACAAACAGGTGATGGCGATGATTTAATGAAAGCAATATGGCTTGATATGTACCATGAGCAACTAACAATGCGGAAATGATGTTGAACAATATTATTTATTTCTATACAATGTAATAAAGACAACAACAAAAATAACAATACACTACATACTACAATCTGCATACAACATATAATCATTTTTATTTTCAAAATAACTCAAAATCTAATTCAAAAGCATCCGTCCTTAGCTACATATATGTATGGCCTCTATAATAAAGAAAATATTATTAATTACCATTATTGTTGTTATTGTTTGCGGCTTATTAATAAAGATTAATTTCACCCTCACCTTAACTACGACTGCTGCAATAATAAATTCTCATCTAAACTGCCTGCAACCATCAGGGCTTTGTATTGTTTTTCTCTTTTTTTTTTTCTAATAATTTTTTTAAACGACTTTTTTTTTTAAATGGTTTTTCGTTTTATTAGTATTAATAAAAAATACTACCAAAATTTTCTCATATAATTTATTTAAAACCTTAAGTTCGAAATTAATTGTGTAGCTTGTATATTTGCGTTTTTATTTTACTCCTCTGATTAATTATAAAGTTCAAACAAATTAACAGAAAAAAAAGCTGCGATACATCACTTCCCAATTAATTTCTATTGTTTGCTAATATTTTTTATTATTTTTTAGGGAATTATTTTCATTTATTTTTGTTGGTTTTTAACAACAATAGCGGCCTTCATTTTTATTCCTTTTGTTTTGTTTATTTCTTTAATTTTAATTTGAGTTTGACTTGAGTTTTAATTGCGTTTGTTATTATGGCACGATTATTTTCTTTTTTTTTTTCTTTTTATTAACAACATGCGCGATATAAAACATGATACATTTATTTAGTTCAAGTAAAAAAAAAATAAAATAAAAATAAAATACATATAAAAAACGAAGAACTTTGTAAAATTTGTAATAAATTTATTTATAAAAAAAATTGTTGTTTGAAATGTTTAAATAATAATTGTTTCTATTCAAATGTGGGTGTTGTAATAAATATATACATATATTGTATTGACATAGATTTATTATTAGAGCGAGACTAAATCAACATGTTGTCATTAAAGGGAATACCTATTGCATATATTGGTGCTCTATTTATCAATTTTGGTGTATCTGGCTTAGGCATTTAGAACAAATACCTGAAACACATAAAGATACTTTTCATTATTATAATAGTCTTAATTCTTGATAATAAAAAAAAGAAATGGTTTTTACTTTCAAAGAGTCAACTCCAAGTTATCAGATACATACTCGTATATGCATAGTTTACTTATTATGAATACCCTGCAGGAAATGTCAATAGTGAAACTGTACTGACTTACTATTGACACAGTCACCAGTACTACTGACTTATTATATGACAGGCAATGCTTTTTACTATAGACATTTAACATGTGCGTGTCATTGAAAATCTACTACTGACGTTAGTACTATTGACTAGGTACTTCTTTTGGGACCATATATAGACATTGGAACCAGTGAATCAATAGTACAATTTAGCAGTTCTAGTCTGCATTTTTGGTACTTTTCTGTAGTAAAAGTCGACAATAAAATTTCAATTTTTGTAAATATTTGATATTTTATTAAATATAAAAACTAAAAAGGTACAATTAATTAAATCTCTCTTATTTATATAGAAACATCAAAATAACTTTTTTGTTTTAATAAAATTAAGTAAAATTATTAATCTTCTTTGGGAGAGTCGTCTTCTTCACGATTTTCATTATTTTTGGTTTTGCTGCGACCCATTTGTTTGAAATATTTTTTCTTTTGGCGCTGAAATGCTGCTCTAAGTGTTTTGTCCGAATTTTCATTGAAAGTTGATATTACATCTGATATTAAAAAAACGAAACAAATTGTTAAAATATTACAAATATTTATGAGAACACAAACGAGCATTTATTACCTATTAGGGCTTTAAAAACATTTGAGTATTCGCGCAAACTCTTTTTGCCAAAAGAGCCATCAACATTAAAATTCATGATAATATTTTGGCCAAATATTTCATGAAGGTTTCGTTCTGCCCCCAGGGAGTGATTTCATTTATCGAATCTATTGAATATAAACAAAAAATGCAATTTTATTCGTTGAAGTAGTTCCACAATAAAAGTAAATACTTACGTATGGGTCTGAATGAGTTTTGAAAATAGCATCAAATTCTCTCAGTTTTTCTTCAGAGTTGATAGGGAAAAATTCCATAAGATTTGAAGCAATTTCATTTTGTTTAACAGTTGTGTGCAATATACCAATTTTTTATCTTCTCGCGTAAACTATATTTTGGAAAATCTATTTGAGACGACACAGAACATTCAGGCTCCACAAAATTTTCACAATTTACACTTATAATTGTCTCATTTTCACTACTTCTATTTTTATATAACATTGATTGTTTTTTTAATAAACGTTTATAATTTCTTGACAATTTGACAATTGACAATTTTTTTTCTCATCATAGGCAAATTAAATAATTGTTGACGCTTCGATCACAACGTCACCATAAAGTCACCAATATAGTCGACAAAACTGGTGACTTGGAGACACTTGTCGACATGTTTCCTTCAGGGTATTTATAAATCGTTTAGACAAAACTATACTCTTTTACAAGGTAAATGAATTTTATACATCATGTAGATTGGCAGGCAAAAGCCTACATATGATCTGTCCATATTGATATATTTTTCCATTTCTCCTCGAGGTGATTTATAGTTTTCAATGGTCGTATCGTCATGTTTTCGAATTCATAATGTTCTGGTTTAACATTTTGTAACTGCTGCAGAATGTAATACCAAGTCAGCCTACAACTAATTTGATTGTATGCATTACTTTGCTTCTCTAAGTTAAGATACAAAGCCATCGTAGACTTTTAATATCACCACATGCCTTTAGGTGCAATAGAAATAAATTCACTAAGGCACCGAGGCTTATTTAGTATAATTGGAATTATCCCTTTAAGATTATTATTACCATTCAAGCGCTGTGACTAAAGAAAAACTATTATGGGGAATCTATTGCATTAACCCAACAATTTAAAGCCTTTAATTCAACAAGACTGGACAGAAGGGCGTTAATAAGATTGACAGCATTTGAGATCAAAATAACACCCATTCGGGAAATTATTATTTTTATTAAACTTTTTAGAAAACTATGTTCTGCACATTGATTGATAATTCCTTTTGACGTATGTACAGTGAGCGTCAAAAGAAAGTGTACACTATGGATAAAATTCTAAGAATCTCAACTCAAGTTTTCCACTTTTTTTACAATATTTCCAAAATTTTCTAATTCTTTTCTTCTTGTTTCAATTTTAAAAACTGGCAATAAAATAATTTGAAAAAAAAAAATTAACGGTAATTTATTAATGTATATTTTTTTGAATTGTACACTTTCTTTTGACGCTCACATTATATTAAACGATAACAACACTTGAGTTATCTCTAGCTTAAGTGCCGTAATTTAACAGATTTCAATTCACTCTATTAAACTAGATGGGAGGGCCTTTTTGAATTTTTCAGTTCTCAACTGAAACGGCGGGACTACTGCTGTCAGCAGATTTCTGTTAGTCGACTCCTGTTAAAATTTGAATAACATGCCTTCTTTACATTGTATTTGAGAGCATTTAATAGCAACTACAACATGATTTGAGGCAAATAAGAAAAAAATCGAAATGAAAACATTCGATTTAGACCAAAAATTATTTCCTAATAGACTCAAAAATAAATTCAAAGAATAAGACGAGAAAAGTCTAAAGACTTACTGTTTCAATCTCGCGTTTTATTGTGATTTATTATGAATGTTGTAGCAAATTGCAATAAGTTGTAAAACGTTGTTGATGCAACATCCAATTCTAGCGAAAAGTAAATTTCTTCACGAATACTCATATTTAATCGGATTTTCCTAACACTTGTTAATAAATATATTTGTAATAAAGATTTTGAAATCGCCATGGTCTAGTAGGTAGTGTGTTGGCTTATTAGACGTGATGCCTCGGTTCAAACCCCAGGTCAGACATCACCAACTAAACGAAATATGAAAAAATTTTCTTCGGCGACTTCCTCTCAGCAGATTTCTGACAAAAACTCTGAGAACAAATAAAATTGCCATGAAAAGTTTCTCAAAAACCTAACGATCGGAGTCGACTTTAAAACTCTAGGTCCCGCCACTCATGTGTAAAAACTAACGCACACATCATAAGTGGTGTGAGAAACTAGTTCGTAGTCCTGACTAAAGGGTTGTAATGACCAATTATGTATGTATGTAAAGGTTTTAATTGTTCCTCTATTTCTTGACATAATAGAGACCTTGAGTCTGCTGATATTAGGTGCTAAATTGTATCACATGTGTGGCAAATATTTCTTCCCATGAATTTCGTTTACTGTAAATTCATTCTTTCTTGTTGAAACCACATAACGTCAATAGGTATGGTACGTCATAAAAAAAGATGTCACGATATCGGAATCCATGGGCAAAAACTATCTTCAGACCGAAACATGCATCGATTAGTAAGAAGTCTTAAAATCTTCTTAAAACATGGCCGATCGTCTTCGGTTTCATCTAAGAAACTAGTTTCAGTAAAACCACAGCTACGAAGGCAACTAATTGACAAATGTTTACCTTCTCCAGTGATTTTCCTTGCAGCGATTAACTTTCTTATTCCAAAAGCGGTTAGTAACGTCTAAAATTACCTTCCTATTGTTCCAAATGAAAAAAATTTAAAAAAAAAAATACAATACATTTCCATTTTTTCTTTAAATTTCGAAGCTAAAAGTATTTCGGTTAAACTCTTCGAATTTTAGTAATAAAATATGCGAAGGTAGTTTCATCAGTCATTACACAATTCATGGGGCTTTTTTTTTTTTTTTTTTTTTGACTATAAATGGAAACAACTGCATGCATGATTGAATGATTTAAAATGCTTTAATCGTTAGGGAAATGTGATCCTATATGGGTTAAGGAGCTGTTAATGCAATTAAACCGCTATCCATCTCCCTTAAAAATTTACAAAAGAAAACCAAAACTAATTTGCTTTTATTTTAACATTTGAAACTTATTTCTACTACTTATGTATGTATAAACAATTATTAAGAAATAATAATAATAACGTACATACATACAGCCATGGACATTAAATTAGCACAAAAATTTGTCTAAAAACAATCTAATTTTTTATAGTATTTTAAGCCTATTTACAAAAAAATTTATTTAAACATAAAAACATAAAAGGCATATTCTTCTTTAAAGCAAAAACAAAAATTTTGACTAAATTGCCGATCGTATGCTCATTAAGGCCTGTAACATATCAAATGTTAGATTTTAGCTGGACAGTAAAATAGCACAAAATTACAATTTTTGAAATAAAAATAATATATTTTAATAAATAGTAAAAATATTCACCTTTATTCTGGTTGTCGTCGTCGTCGTCGTCGTCGTTACCAAAAATGATGTCGACAAAATCAGAGTCGACACAACACAATATCGACGGCGTATTGACTCACAGAATACCAAATGTGTGTCGACAGTCATCTATAACTGTCAATAACGACAAACAGAATACCAATTTTAAACTGTCGACGCAAGACGACGTCGACGACGACAACCAGAATAAGGGTGATTATTGTTTTTCGTTTACTTGGTCAATATTTGATAGAATAGCCTTTATTTTTAAGCACCGCGTGGCATCTACGAGACATGCTTTCAATTAAATTCTGGCAACGTTCTTTGGGAATCGAGTACCAAGCGTTCCGTATTCCAAGCCACAAATCGTCCAAATTTTTGTACTTTTATTGAGCAATTACACATTTCATATCGTGCCAGATGTTTTCAAACGCGTTTAAGTCATGACTTTGCGCCGGCCAGTCTAAAACGCGAATGTGCTCTTTGTAAAACCAATCCTTTACCAGCTTAGACGTGTGTTTGGGATCATTATCTTGCATAAATATGAATGAAACTGGCATGTTTTCAAAAGCATATGATTCCATTTTGTTCTTCATAATGTCCAAATACTTGTAACGCTCCATTTTTCCATTAATTTTGACGATTGGACCCACACCGTGCCATGAAAATGATCCCCACACCATGATGCTTCCTCCACCACGTGGATTAAATGCCTGACATTTTGGCCGATGAACAAACACTCTACCATCCGGTCCCAAACGATTTATCTTTGTTTTATCACTCCAAAGTACAGGGTGGGCCAAAAGTCACGAAGGGGTTTGATCGTTTAATCGTTCTTGGGAATCTCGTAGCTTTAGTTCTTGCACTAACTGCAGCTTGTATGGGAAAAGATGTAAATTTCCCTTTAATATTCTGCGTAAAGACCGCCGAGACATTTGCAGCTCATCAGAGCGCTTTCGAGTTGATGTTTCAGGATTCTCCTCAACACTCTCCAGAACGCGTTGAATATTTGCTTCATTAATTACAGAATGTGGTCTTTCGCTTCGTGGAAGATCCCTTACTGAGCCTTGTTCCTGAAAACGTGTCACTAAGCGTCGAATCATTGATTCGGATGGTGATACGATGATGGACGATAGGCTCGTTGAGTTTGAATTATTGATCGATGATGTTCAAAATAAAGTTCTATGATTTTGGTTCGCTGGATAACGTTGTAACCTTCCATAATTAATCTCCCAGATTTATTTTACAAGTCCTAAAAAGAAAAATAAAAAAAAATTAAATTAGAAAAGTTATTAATTTTTCAAATCCCTTCGCGACTTTTGCCCCACCCTGTATTTTTTTCCAGAATGAGAGGTCTTTATCCTTGTAGGAAAAAAATCATAATCAAACTATAAATGGATTTTGTGCTAATTTAATGTCCATAGCTGTATGTACATAAATAAATAAAATTAAAAAAGATGTTGTGGTTGTTTTTGTGACAACCAAAAAAAAAATTTATTTTGAATTTAAAAATGAGAAATATGAAACCGCCAATTTAACATTGAAATGCCCTCGTTCTATATATTTATTAATACATATTTGTAATCATAATTCTAAGATATATAATTTAATTGTTATTGTTTGTTTATTTGTTTGCGTGGCCTATAATTTAAAGATTAATTAAAAACAATTATGGTTTAATGATATTTTTTTGTTCTTCTTTTTATTTTTCAATTTGCTTTTTAAACAACAGTATCCATGGATGAGACACAATTTGAATCTCCACCCTTAACACAGGAAAAAGTACTCGAACTAATTGAACAGGCCTATCCAAATCCCATAACACCAGAAGATTTAGCCAAGTAAGTTACAAATTCAAAAATAAAATATAATTGAATTGAAATGTTAATTCATGTTTTTCTTTCAAATAGAGATTATGGCTGGGAAGAACAAGATGTTATTTTGGTTTTCATGTCTTTGAAAGAACGAGGCCTAATCAAATCAATGGAATATAATTCTTATACCAGAATACATCATGAAGATAAGGAAATTAAGGTATGGACATACACTAGTGGCATCAACTAAAGCAACTAACATAATAAATATTTTGACATCCTGAGAATTTTTAAAGATAGCTTTTTCAAGTCTTTGAAGGTTTATTAATTTACTAAAAAAAGAATTATTGAAATAAATTTTTTTAGTTCGAAGAAAATAAAATAATAATTAAAATGACTAAAATTTAGGTGGCAAAAACTAAAGCAACTCCTTTCACCTACTTTTTTTTATTTTTTTACATAATTTAACAATTAATAAAATATTTGATATTTTCTAAATTAACAACTCATCTGCGACGCAAAATTGATAAATTAATAGGTCTAATATTAATTTATCAATTTTGCTTTCTGAAATGTTTTTCAATGCTTCTTTTTGAGCTAATGGGTTCGAGCCCCAGGCCAGACATCAAAACAAAATACAAAAAGTATTTCTACGGCGATTTCCTCTCAGCAGATTTCTGGCAAAAACTCTGAGAGTAAATAAAATTGCCATGAAAAGTTTCTCAAAAAAATCTGTCGTTCGGAGTCGACTTTAAACTGTCGGTCCCGCCACTTATGTATAAAATTAACACACACAACATAAGTGGTGTGAGAAACTAGGTCAATAATCCTGACTGAAGGGTTGCAATGACCAATTATGTATATATGTATGTGCCATCACTTCTCCTCAACTCTTGTTATTTCAGTCGCTAGGATTTGATGCCCTGTTTTATACCAAAAAGTATGATTAGATTATGTAGTTGTTGACTAGAACAGGGTCTTTCGACAACAATGGTTCACGAATACTTGCATCTTTCGCATATCACCTGTATACTCGTATGCGTCCCAACTATCGAATCCGCACAAAAAGGCGAAATTCACTTTTGCATTGAAGATTGAAGAGAGGGTGATTTCCAGATAGATTTTAAGCGGCCAATGGCATGTGGTGCCTTTTGCAAACAATTATCGATATCCTGTCACTATCCTCCGATCATAGTTATAATGCTTCCAAGATAGTGGAATTGGCTGACATCTTCCACCACCCTTCCACAATAACCACTATTAATTCATATACCACGCATTTTTGTTTGATAAACCAATATTTCAAGTTTGGACAATACTAACTAATCTAATCATTCACTTTGGTATAGAAGAGGCCATCAAATCCTAGCGACTGAAATAACAAGAGTTGAGGAGAAGTGATGGCGTTAGCTCAAAACAGAAGCATTGGAAAACATTTCAGAAAGCAAAATTAATGAATTAATAGGTCTAATGCGTCGCAGATGGAAGTCGCCGTAGTCTAGTAGGTAGTGTGTTGGCTTATTAGACTGAAGGCCCGAGTTCGAATCCCAGGTCAGACATCAAAACGAAAATATGAAAATATTTCTTCGGCGATTTCCTCTCAGCAGATTTCTGGCAAAAACTCTGAGAGTAAATAAAATTGCCATGAAAAGCTTCTCAAAAATCTGTCGTTCGGAGTCGACTTTAAACTGTAGGTCCCGCCACTCATGTATAAAAAAAATTAACGCACACAACATAAGTGGTGTGAGAAGCTAGGTCGTAATCCTGACTGAAGGGTTGTAATGACCAATTATGTATGTAATGCGTCGCAGATGAGTTGTTAATTTACAAAATATCGAATATTTTATTAATTGTTAAATTATGTAAAAAAATAAAAAAAAATGTGAAAGGAGTTGTTTTAGTTTTTGCCACCTAAATTTAAGACATTATTTTATTTTCTTCGAGTAGTAAGTTAAAAAAGCCTCAAAGATTTGAAAAAGCTTTCTTTAAAAATTCTCAGGATTGTTTTTCACACGATTCATATGGAAATGTCAAAATATTAAGTTAGTTGCTTTAGTTTATGCCACTAATGTACATACATATGTACTTAAAATAGAGATACAATAATATATTAAACAATTGTGTTGTCTTGTCTTTCAGGTGGTTAAACAAATGCCTACAATTGCCTCCAATAAACAACCCACCATTGCTATTATCACTGCCCAGTATTGTGAAAAATTGGCTGTGGATGCCATGTTGGAAAATAAGGAAACCTTTGTACGCTACACTACAGTGGGTAAGACTTTAAAACAGTTCGAATTTATTTCCATATTTTATTAGCATTTAGTTGAAACATATTTTAACAATAATTTTTCTCTTTTTCTAATTTTCAATAAAAATTTTTAAAATACTAAAACCGGTTTCTAACAAATAATATTCGCATCTACCGGTTACCATTTAAATAAATTCGTAACAAACAATCAATCAATCAAACAACCAACCAACCAACCAATAACATACAATTTTACACTCTTTAGATTCTGATCCCAATCTAACGAATTCTCTGAAAAAGTCCAAAAAGAAAAGACGTTTTGGTAAGAAAACACAATTAAAAGGCGAATATTTTTTCCATCACCTACAAAAAATTTTAAAGAAAAACCCTCGTTTTAATTGTCCTTGTTTTTTAAAAATTGTTAAACGATATTTGTGTTGTCTTATGTAAAAGCATTTTATTGGAAGGCTTTTTTAAAACTTTGGCTGAATTATAATAATTACTCTGCATAGGTATATGTATTATTTCATTATTCCTTTTTATTAAAATAAGACTGTTTCATAAACATCGGCATTTAAGACACGCTAAAAAAGGTTCGAAATCTGTTTGCTTCCAAATTTATCTTCTTCTTAATATATAAAAATTAATGCCACTTTTCGTTGTCATTTTATAACTCAAGAACGGGCTTACCTATCCAAGCCAAATGTTTAGGCTTTGTTCGGACTATTTAGTAGATGGTTTATGTGAAGTTTTCCACTCCCACTTTTACGCCCACATTTTCTATTTATCTAAAATCAGAAAACGGCTCCATCGATTTGACTAATTTTTCTTTCAAATGTTTGTATTTATCCATTTAAAGTTTTCATCAAGAGAAAATTTTGCCCCGCCCACTTTTGCGCCCAATTTTTTTGATTTACCTAAAGTCAGAAAACGGCTCCATCGAATTGAGTAATTTTTCTTTCAAATGTTCGATGCAATCCAATTTAAGTTTTCAGTAATTTTAAAAAAATTGTGTTGCGCATGAGCCGGGGAAGGTTTCTAAGTTGGTATGACCAATTTCCGACAGGTGGCGCCACTGAAAATTAATAAAAATTAATTAAATCGTAAACTGTGCATTTGATTATGTTATGATCTTTAGCAAAGTTGTTGCGCATGCGCCGACGAAGGCTTATAAGTTGGTATTACCAATTTCCGACAGCACTTCAATAAATGTTCATAATTGAAAACCTCTACATTTTTAAAGTTTATGTCAATTTTTTTTTTTAAATGAACAAAATCAATAAAATTATTCAAATTTGTTTTAGTTGGGGGCGTTGCAACGCGCGCAGTGTACAGCTAGTCTCGTATAATTTATTGTTGTTTTAGATTTTGGCATTCCAATACAAATTTTACACATTATTTGTGTTGTCGTTTAAGATGAATATTTTCCTCCTGGCCTATAATGATGTATTTTAATTACAGACTTTAATGTATCAGAAATATTAAGAAACGTATTCGACCTTTAGTATCATTGTTGCGTGGCACCAATAAGGTGATCTATGCCAGCAAATCAGCGAATAGATTTCCTTCAATAAGTAAAATGTCTCGTTACCTCACTTCGATATACTTGGCATTCTTTGGTCCGAAGCAATAACGTATAGGGTCTTTCCAAAGGCGTCAAGGTTGCCTGATTTTGAATATCCACACTGTAAAGCCTTAAGCAGCAGCAGTGGATAATTTTAGATCTAGATGAAGAAACTGTGGCGAATTTTCTTCTAAAAAAAACTTCTTTTCTAATAATTGTAACTCCGTCTGATGTTAGATCTCATTCAAGATTCCAATTTTTTTGTCTGCAGCTTAATACGTACATACATACATAATTGGTCATTACAACCCTTCAGTCAGGATTACGACCTAGCTTCTCACACCACTTATGTTGTGTACGTTAATTTTATACATGACTGGCGGGACCTACAGTTTAAAGTCGACTCCGAACGACATTATTTTTGAGAAGATTTTCATGGCAATTTTATTTACTCTCAGAGTTTTTGCCAGAAATCTGCTGAGAGGAAGTCGCCGAAGAAATATTTTCATATTTTCGTTTTGATGTCTGACCTGGGATTCGAACTCGGGCTTTCAGTCTAATAAGCCAACACACTACCTACTAGACTACGGCAGCTTAATACGTAGTCAGTGGAAAATTGCCGGAATGCCTTTTGTGTAGAAATTTTGTTCCTACCCTAGTGGAAGGAAAAAACAATTGATCCCAGTACATTTTCCAAGAATTTACAGAGGTAGCTACTATAAAATCACCACGTGTAAACGTTTGAGCCACCATAAATTGTATATAGAACTGTGACGATAGTCTATGCCTTGCTCTTTTGCAATTATAAAAAACAGAGAAAGTCTTAGACTTACCCATTTGGATGTCCCCAGTGTTGACAATAGATCTTGAGATCCTTAGAATGCTGGTAGCTGGAAGATCAATTTCATTTTGTAATTGTTCTCTTCATTTATTCCATTAAACAGAACACTTTTAAGGTTAAGTAGCAGGTACTAGTTTCAGCCAAAGATTTTGAAATTGTTTTCTTTGCCATATGGTATTTGGGTATATACATATTTAAAGTCCTTTAATGTTTTATGTTCATATGATTTCATTGTCCTTACACTAAATTGAGTTTGGCTCCATTATTTTTTATGCTGCCACAAAACCGTAAAAACGAATGCAAATTGCTTTGTCCAACACCATACCCGTATGTATTGAATTTTTAACACTACCGTCTACACCAAACAACCACCATTAATCCAAAAACGTCACCTTTTTAATACTACACCATCACCACCACCACCACCACCCTCTTTCTTCACCATTAGAATTCATTTTAATTTCTTCTTTTTTATTTCGGTACAATACAATAATTAGCATTTTAAATTAAGATTTCATAACCCATTCCTTTACTCTCTGTCCTGCTCTGCCTAGGTGAATCCAACGTTTATACTCTGGGCAATATTGGAGCTCATCGTATTGTCAGTACAAAATTACCCTCAGTGGGTAGTACCCGTGAGGCTATGACGGCTACAGGCAATACCACCACACGTTTGTTGGGCACATTCCAAAAGGTTGATTATGTGTTTGTAGTGGGTGTTGCTGGTGGTGTACCACATTATACGGATTATAAGAAGCATGTACGCCTAGGAGATGTAGTCATATCATATGTGGACAAGCAAAGAGCTTTAGCCAATAGGTGAGTGTAGTAAAAGACAAAAGAAAAACTGATTTTGATATTCCATCATTACAATTACAGCTCCGAAAAGCCTTATGTCTATGTGTACAAGAGTGGTGAAGATGTTAAAACTTATTTCCCTATCAACGATTCGCTACAACAAATTGCTGAAGGCCTGCACTTAAATATGGAATCGAAACGTCCTTGGGAAAATTACCTAAAGGAAGGCTTGACTTTATTACAGCAGAAAACTGAAAGTGATTTCAATCGTCCGTCGGCCAATACAGATAAATTGTTCATGAATATTGGCAACAATGAAGTTATTGAGGTATCACATCCCATAGGAGCCGATTGTGTTGATGGCATACCGAAATCCCGCTTACATTTAGGACCCATAGGTTCTGGCAGAGATTTAGTGCGTAGTGATAATTTACGCATAGAATTTGCCAAGAAATATGGTCTATTGGCCACAGATGTAGAAATGAGTTCAGTATTGGACAGTATTATTGGTAATTGCCGGGAAAGCTTTATAATCATTAAAGGTAATAAATAAATACATATATCGTGTATAAATATGGTTTTAATTGTACTTTTTTTTTTCTTTTTTTTTTTTTAATACAAACAGGCATTTCCGATTATAAAGATGGTACCACTACGCGCAAATGGCAAAATTTCGCTTCTCTAGCTGCTGCTTCTGTACTGAAATCGATTATATGTGGCATGGATGCACCCACAAACGTTTAAAATCGTGGTTTAGTTTATAGCAACAAAAAGCATTTAGAATTTTGCAAATACAGATAAACACACAATATTTATTAGATTTTTAATACTAAAAAAAAAGGAAACTTTAAACGAGTTTATAAATTTTTCTATCATCACTTAGATTTTTTTTCGTACAATTTATAGAAATCCAATACAATACAATACAATACAATTTATGCAACATAACCTAAGAATTATTCATACTAATTTGTCAAATTATGATTGTTATTAATTTCTTATTTTAATTTTTATTAATTTTTTTGTTGTTTTTGTTGTTTTTTTATATTATCTGAGATGATTTTTTTTTTTTGATTATATAATATATTGTAAATAGTTTAAAGGATTTTTTTTTTAATTATTATAAACAATTAAATTATTTTTTAACAATTATATATAATAAAAACGAAATAAAAATAATATATCGTATTTAGAATCAATCCCATAAAGTGAAATTTTAATTATGACAGTAAATCTAATATATAAAATTCTCGTGTCACGGTGTTAGTGGTTAAACTCCTCCGAAATGGATCGACCGATTTTCATGAAATTTTGTGTGCATATCGGGTAGGTCTGATAATCGGACAACATCTATTTTTCATATCCCTAAATGTTAAGAGGGCGTGGCAAATCGTTAAAATTGAATATTTAGATACATATTAATCGTAGACGAAAACAATTTGGTGGGTAAGTTCGTAGAGTCGATATCGACAAATTCACCAAAAATGGGCGTGGCAACCCTCCCCCTTCAAGTGATACCTATAACTCTTAAACTACTGAACCGATTTTAACCATTCTTTTTTTGTTCGAAAGCTTACCAGGTTTAGATGGTTTAAAAAAAAATTCGATATAGCAAAAAGTAGGCGTGGCAAACCTTTAAAATTGAATATTTAGGGACATAGTGATCGTAGATGAATGCGATTTGGTGGATAAGTTCGTAGAGTCGATATCGACAAACTCACCAAAAATGGGTGTGGCAACCCTCCCCCTTTAAGAGATACCTATAAGTCGGCTAATTCAATGGTTTATAACTACATATGTACATATGTATATAACATGTATGTCTGTTAGTTTTTGTTTTGGAGCGAGTACAACAACTAAAACTTCGTCAGCACTAGCCATGATTCGGACCTCTTATTGTTATTCTTTGTATGCCTCACCTAAATAACGTACCGACTTCGATTAAATTTTGAACTAGATAGATAGATCCACACACTTATAGTAAGTTAGTTATTTTTATATAACTGTTTTATGCATCGTATTACAATAAATATATAATGTGACCTGTTTTGGGCAATAAAAAAAATCAATTTTGGGCGGGACGAAGTTCGCCGGGTCAGCTAGTGTTAAAATAAAATTTTAAGAAAATGTTGCCATGTCATACGGAATATATTATTCCCTCGTCTTAATTAACAAAAAATTGGAGTGGGTAATTACTTAGGCCAGTTTTCCAACAACAAACTTATTCTCCATTAATGAGAGCAGCTGGTGGTAATCATTTGATGCCAAATTGATACATAAGAACCTCTCGATCTAGCTTTCGACGCTATCACTATCGTTTCCTGGTGGAACAACATGCCTCTCCTATTGGACAACACTGATATCAGATGGTCGATTGCTTCATTAAAACGATTCAATTGCTGCTGTATACATTACATAACATTTTCTGACAACCTCGCCAAACTAAAGAAAAATCTTCCTTTTTGGCTTGCTTGTCCTTTTAAGCAAGTGATCTATTTTTCATCATCAGTGTGAATATTTTACTGTAATTTAGCTTTAAATCATTTGGTTCATAAGGTTTTTTTACGTTATCGAACAATGTCGAACATCTTTTTGTAACTGGCCTTACAGAGCTTGAGTCATCTTGCTAATACACACATGAGGCTAAATGTTGAGCTTTGTAATCCCAATATTGTTAAAAAATATTTTTTCAAAATAATACAACGCGAGAATAGGATCAGCTAAAGCCAATTGGAACCTGCAAAGTTTAAAAATTAGAAATTCGTAATGAAAATTTATATATCTGCCCCGGGAATTGAACCTAGGTTGCACTAGTTTATGGCCAACAATTGCAACATTTATACGTTCCTTTAAAGCAACATTTTCTTGCAGTGTACTTAAAACTGAACGAAAGAGAAACTCATTTGTGTACTCATATCAGTGTTGCAAACTTGAAATTTGGAAATGGTACTGAACTATAACTGAAAGAGTACTTTTTTGCATTAAATGGTACTTTTGTAAAAAAAAATTATTAATACACATACGAAATGGTATAGAAAAACTAACGACTCATATGCAAACCAAAAAACAGCTGATTCGGAACGTAACAGAGCGTAAAAGTCCCGTTCAGTCAAACGTCGACGGAACGTACATACGTTCGTTTTAAGCATATGAAGAGCAATGCAAATGCTTACCGAAATTACATTACGGTTCAGCAAGCGTTCTCATTGCTTTTTGTATTATAAAAACGAACGTATGTTCCGTGGACGTTAAGCTAAAAACTAATTCCGCCTTTAGCATTACGTTGAACATGTTGATAATGCATTAATAGCGCAACCATAAAAATATGTAATAATAAAAAGTATTGAAAGTGTTGCGGGGGTACTGCGGTATTTTTGAAATGGAAAAGTACTGAAAAAAGTACTAAAGTTCTGAATGTTTCAACACTGACTCGTATTGAAGAGAAAGAGCGTATTAAAGAGAAACTCGAGTATACGAATCAGTTTCTCTGTCGTTAAACAATGAGAAATTTTTTTTTTTTTTGTTTTTATAAAACCCCAAGTTAGATGAACTTTCGGAACAGAATGTGAAACATAAACAAAATAACCAGAGATGTAAAGTTTGAATCAACTATGTATTTAAACGAAAAAGCAAATGTGATGTGATGTGTCGAAAATTATAAATGAATTTTAGGTGCCATTTCTAAAAACAATACTAACTTCACAAATAAAGGTGAATCTTATAATCAAATGTATTGTTTAAGAATGTAATTCTCCGTTTTGTTTAAGCATAAACATGTTAAAAAGAAATATACAAATGCATTATGATACTTTACTATACATATATTTAATAAGAACTTTTTGTTGCTTTAAAAAAATGTAGCCTTATTAATATTTTATTAAACGTTTTAAATTTTAAAATTGTATATATTTTGTTGAATTCAATTTCAGTCACTGTACCAACCCCGTTCATAACACAATCGACGTCTCTCTTTTATTAAAAAGTAATTTACTCTCTTCGTTTAAAAATCAATTATTTCCAGACACTAGTCTCTGAGTAAATTACACGCGGATAGACTAGAGACCACTAACTAAATTCCATAAGAGCCATTTAAAAAATCAGTCGTTTAGTAGCGGCCAATTAATAAGGTTGTGTTTTGTTTCACGGTTTAACTGGGAAAGTTTCAAAAAGCCACGTGGGTTTTTTTTTTATAAGACAATACGTTTTTAATCATTCTATTAGAAAAACAATAAGAATATCTATTAAAAGTGAGTTCCAATTAGAAAATCTATTAAATTATCATAATATTTTAAAAAGAATTTGAAGAAAATATAACGTTTTATGTTAAAAAAGGATAACCACATGGTTATAAAGAATACAGTTATACATACATGCATACATATATGTATGTACACATAAGTATATGGTGCCTGTTTGAAATATAAATGTAGACGGAAAAATATAACTACACATTCCTTATTTTTAATAAAAAATAATACAAAAAATTAAAAAAACACTTAAAAAATGTATATACTCGTACATCCATATTTAAATTAATTTTTTTCATTAAAACCCTTTAAGTGTTTCGATTTTAACCGGTTTTGCAAAACTGTGGTTCGGTTTACTGATGTCGCGTTATTTTTTCTTTGTGTCTGTATTTGCCCTCCTTCCCCTTTACAAAAAAAAGTGTGTTTACTCGTTACGATTGCTGTGATAGAAAAAGCGGTATAAAAGGAAAAAAATGCAACAAGTTTTACAAAAGATAGGTAATTGGATTCGAAAAAAAGTATGATTCTTATCAGTATTATTTTTTCACTTACTTACTAAAAAAAATGTTGTCCTTTACCCCCTACCGTTACAAGGTCAAAACAAATCAGTTTTAACAGGCGACATCGACTGGAATACTCTTCTAAATAAAGATGCAATCCATTAAATAATTAATGAAGACCAATAATAATCGTGATTTGAATTTAAAATTTCCTTCCATTTTAGTTTTTTTGTTGTAAAATAAAATATTAGATTTAACACAGTTCTTTTCTTTCTTTTTTTATTTAAAAAATCTTGTTGTTCAACACTTTATTCGTTTCATGTGTGTGTGCGTGTGTATCATTCTTTTGCGTATTTATTATTTGGTTTAGTGTTAGTAAGATGAGAATAATAGCCGGCATTTGTCGTGCATCTTCTCTCTCATTTCTCGTATAACCTCTCTGCAATACAAAACAAACAAATAAAAAAAGAATACAACGACAACAACACATTTGTAAACAAAGATACAAGACAACAGTGTTGAAAAATTCAGTACTTTTGTATTTTTTTCAGTAGTTTTTGATTTCAAAAATACCGCAGTACCCCCGTCAAGCTTTCAGTACTTTTTTCATCAAATTCGTTTTTGTTCGTTCAAAAAATAAATATATATTTTAATAATTCGCACATACTTTTTCCGTTTCCGGGTTTATTAAGTAAAAATTAAGACCCGTTTATTTAATGTATTTACTATGTGGTCTGTCTAACTGTCTGTCAACTAACTGTTGTTGTTAGTAAGTAGTGGGTTCGCTCGCCAAAAAGAAGCCCGTTTCAACCCCATGTTCGGACAGAACGAAAAAAATGGGATTGTGTGTGGTGTTTATTATAAACAAGTTTGTTGTGGTTTGTTTGTGTTGCTCGCTGCTGGTTGGAAAGAAAAGCAAAAAAAATTATTTTTTTTTTTGATGTGTGATGAATTTTGTAGTTGTGGTGAGTTTCTAGTGTGGTGGGTTTTTACAAAATGTGGTGAATAAAATCGAAGTATGAGTGAGTTTCTAGTGTGGCGAGTTCTTCCAAAATGTGTTGAATTTATCCGGTGTGGTGAATAAAATCGAAACTCACCAAAGTGCCGTTATTCGAAATGGGTACTGTATTACCATAAATACATGTACTGTACATCGTGATTTGGACGGTGCGTGTCTAGAATAAGTAATGGTATTTTTGTAAAAAAAAAATACATACACATACATACAATATTGGTCATTAGAAATCCTTCAATCAGGATTATGGCCCCTAATTTCTCGCACCACTTATTTTGTGTGTGTTAATTTTATATATTAGTGGCGGGACCTACATTCTAAAGTTGGCTCCGAACGACAGATTTTTGAGAAAATTTATCATGACAATTTTATTTTCTCAATGTTTTTGCGGGAAGGAAGTCACCGGAGAAATATTTTTTCATATTTCGTTTTGATGGAGATGTCTGACATGGGGTTTGAACCGTGGACTCACGTCTAGTAAGCCAGCACATTATCTACTAGATTATTTATTTATATTTAATATACATACATACGGCACCGAACAGAAAAACTAACGACTTATTCGTGTTTCCCACATACAGCTAATTTCGAACGTAACAAAATGTAAAAGCCCCGATTGGTCGAACGTCGATGGAACGTAATGTAACATACGTTCGTTTTTAGCATATGAAGAGCAATACAAATGCTTATCGAAATTATGTTACGATTCGGCAAACGTTTTCAAGGCTTTTCGTATTCTAAAAACGAATGTACGTTCCGTGGACGTTTGGCTAACCGGGGCTAAATCTTAATTCTACCTTTAGCATTGCGTTGAGCATGTTGCTAATGCATTAATAGTTGAAAAGCGCAAGACGTAAAATACTTAATAATAAAAAGGTGCTAAAAGCGTTGCGGGGGCACTGCGGTATTTTTGAAATGGAAAAGTACCGAAAAAAGTACTGAATTTTTCAACACTGGTCTGTAATAAAATCGTCTGCCGTTGTGGTTTCACCACAAGCAATAACAATTGTAATCTAAATACATAGAAAAAACATATGATTTTGTTTACAAAGTGCATCAAATTTCATAAAAGTTTGCTGGCATTGCAAAAGAGTGAGAAAAAAGTTCTCACAAAATAATACAGAATCTCTCTCACACGAACACTTTCGAGGCCTAATATTAATTCTATGATTTTCGAAATGTAAACAATAACATAAAACAGTGTTGCCAATTTTTAACATAACACAAAAAAAAAGAACAATTACATGGTTTGTATCTTAACTACACAAAGAAAAAAAACGCAGTTGCATATTAAAATTAGTATGCAGTTGTTTTAAAATAATAACACTAAATTACAGTTACAACAACAATAACAAATTTGTTTTTTTGTTTTTTTTTTCGTTTACAGTATTATTATAAATTTTTATTTAATAATTTATTTGATCCTGGTAAAGTTTTCTTCACGATGTCTCCACCCAATTGCTATTTGGTTTTGGAAGATTCAACCGTTTTAAGCGGTCAGGCATTTGGTGCCAAGGCCCCTGTAGATGGCGAGGTTGTTTTTCAGACGGGTATGGTCGGTTATCCCGAATCCATGACAGATCGTTCGTACAGAGCTCAAATATTGGTGTTGACCTATCCTTTAATTGGCAACTATGGCATTCCGGATGTAGAAGAGAAGGACGAACACGGTTTGCCTAAACACATGGAATGGCTAGAGGGCATATCTATAGCGGCATTGGTAGTGGGTGAAAATTGTGAAACACCCTCCCATTGGCGTGCCAAACAATTACTATCACAATGGATGGAATCACATAATGTGCCCGGTATTAGTGGCATCGATACCAGAGCTTTGACAAAAAAGATTCGTGAAAATGGTACCATATTGGGTCGTATTGTTTATGAGCATCCCGAAAATATCAAATCCTTGACATTCTCCGATCCCAATCAACGTAATTTAGTAGCTGAGTGCTCGGTAAAGAAACCTATGGTTTTCAATGCCTCCGGTTCGCCTCGTATATGTGCCATAGATTGTGGTTTGAAATTGAATCAGATTAAATGTTTCATATCACGTGGCGCTCGCGTAGATTTGGTACCTTGGAATTGGCGATTGGATGAATCCACATTCGATGGTTTATTCATTTCCAATGGTCCCGGTGATCCAGTTGTTTGCAAGGAAACAGTTGTGCAAATACAAAAGGTTTTGAAATCGGGCCAGAAACCCGTATTCGGTATTTGTTTGGGTCATCAGTTATTGTCCTCAGCCGTAGGTTGTAAGACTTATAAAATGAAATACGGCAACAGAGGCCACAATTTACCTTGTATACATCATGGCACAGGACGTTGTTTTATGACTTCTCAAAATCATGGTTTTGCGGTAGATACGGACACTTTGCCTATGGATTGGGAGCCTTTGTTTACCAATGCCAATGATAACACCAATGAAGGTAAAATTATTTCAACTAATTTCTAACACAATATGTAAATAATTTGTTTTCTTTTTGTTGTCTTCTAGGTATTATTCACAAGCAGAAACCCTATTTCTCGGTACAATTCCATCCAGAACATACCGCTGGTCCTGAAGACTTGGAACTGTTGTTCGATGTTTTCTTAAATGCTGTCAGGAATCAAAAATCGCATGGAGCCTCTTCTGTTAGTTTGCGCCAACAGCTTATCAACCGCTTGATGTATACTCCTGTTCCCGAATCTATACCTGAAAAGAAACCTCGTAAGGTTTTAATTTTGGGTTCTGGCGGTTTATCGATTGGCCAGGCTGGTGAATTTGATTATTCCGGTTCTCAGGCCATTAAAGCCATGAAAGAAGAAAAGATCCAAACTGTGTTGATTAATCCCAATATTGCTACTGTGCAAACTTCCAAGGGTTTGGCCGATAAGTGTTATTTCCTGCCTTTAACGCCTGAATATGTCGAGCAAGTTATTAAGGCTGAAAGACCAAATGGTGTGCTATTAACCTTTGGTGGTCAAACTGCTTTAAATTGTGGTGTAGAGCTGGAAAGATCGGGCATATTTGCCAAATACAATGTTAAGATCTTGGGTACACCCATCAAATCTATTATAGAGACTGAAGATCGTAAAATATTTGCTGAACGTGTTAATGAGATAGGCGAACAGGTTGCTCCTTCTGAAGCAGTTTACTCGGTCGAAGAAGCCCTAGAAGCTGCCAAACGTATTGGTTATCCAGTGATGGCCAGAGCTGCTTTTTCTTTAGGCGGCTTGGGTTCAGGTTTTGCTGATAACGAGGAAGAATTGGAAAATTTAGCCAGACAAGCTTTGGCCCATTCTAGTCAATTGATTATTGATAAATCTCTGAAGGGATGGAAGGAAGTTGAATATGAAGTTGTGCGAGATGCTTTCGACAACTGTATTACAGTGTGTAATATGGAGAATTTAGATCCTTTAGGTATCCATACCGGAGAAAGTATTGTGGTGGCTCCTTCTCAAACCCTTAATAATCGTGAATATAATATGCTGAGGACGACTGCCTTGAAAGTTATAAGACACTTTGGCGTTGTGGGTGAATGTAACATACAATATGCTTTGAATCCCTATTCCGAGGAATACTTTATTATTGAAGTTAATGCACGTCTCTCCAGAAGTTCAGCTTTAGCTAGTAAGGCCACTGGCTATCCCCTGGCCTATGTAGCTGCCAAGTTGTCATTAGGAGTGTCATTGCCCAGTATTAAAAATTCAGTTACCGGTGTTACCACAGCCTGCTTTGAACCTTCTTTGGATTACTGTGTAGTGAAAATACCCCGCTGGGATTTGGCTAAATTCATCAGAGTAAGCAAAAATATTGGCAGTTCTATGAAGAGTGTAGGTGAGGTCATGTCCATTGGCCGTAACTTTGAAGAAGCTTTCCAGAAAGCTTTAAGAATGGTGGATAATTCTGTGAATGGTTTCGATCCTTATCTACAGGAAGTAAATAATGATGAGCTGACTGAACCCACTGACAAAAGACCTTTTGTATTGGCAGCAGCATTAAAGGCCAATTACAGCATAGACGAGTTGCACTCTTTAACCAAAATCGACAAGTGGTTCTTAAACAAAATGAAGAATATCATAGAATTCTATAATCAATTGGAGGAGACTGGTTCTACTCTAAGTGCTGATCAATTGTTGCAAGCCAAGCGTATGGGTTTCTCTGATAAGCAAATAGGTCAAGCAGCCAAAATCACCGAATTGGCTGTGCGCACTTTGAGAAAAGAAATGGGCGTTATACCATTTGTCAAACAAATCGATACTGTGGCTGGTGAATGGCCAGCGGCCACCAACTATTTGTATTTGACATACAATGCCACTGAAAATGATATTGACTTTCCGGGTGGTTATACCATTGTAGTGGGTTCTGGTGTATATCGTATTGGTTCTTCAGTAGAATTCGATTGGTGTGCTGTAGGCTGCTTAAGAGAATTGCGAAATCTAGGTAAACCCACCATTATGATCAACTACAATCCCGAAACTGTTTCCACTGATTACGACATGTGTGATCGTTTGTATTTCGAAGAAATTTCCTTCGAAATTGTCATGGATATTTATGAACTGGAACATTCCGAAGGTATTATTTTGTCTATGGGCGGCCAACTGCCTAACAATATTGCCATGGATTTGCATAGGCAACAAGCCAAAGTACTGGGTACTTCTCCTGAATCTATTGATTCAGCGGAAAATCGTTTCAAATTCTCTCGCATGCTGGATCGCAAAGGCATTTTACAGCCCAGATGGAAGGAGCTTACAAATCATGAGTTAGCCATAACTTTCTGCGAAGAAGTCGGCTATCCTTGTTTGGTTAGACCTTCTTATGTTCTGTCGGGAGCTGCCATGAATGTGGCCTATTCCAATCAAGACTTGTTAACTTATTTGAATGCTGCTTCACTAGTCAGCAAAGAACATCCAGTGGTTATCTCAAAGTTCTTAACGGAAGCAAAGGAAATCGATGTAGATGCTGTTGCAGCCGATGGTGAAATCTTGTGCATGGCTGTATCAGAGCACGTAGAAAATGCCGGTGTTCATTCGGGCGATGCTACTTTGGTTACTCCGCCACAGGATTTAAATGCTGAAACATTGGAAAACATTAAACGCATAACACGCGATTTGGCGGCACTTCTGGATGTTACAGGCCCCTTTAATATGCAAATTATAGCCAAAAATAATGAGCTCAAAGTTATCGAATGTAATGTGCGTGTCTCCAGATCCTTCCCCTTTGTATCGAAAACTTTGAATCACGACTTTGTGGCTACTGCTACAAGAGCTATAATGGGTTTGCCTGTGGAGCCGGTAGATGTTTTACATGGCGTAGGCAAAGTTGGTGTTAAAGTGCCTCAGTTTAGTTTCTCACGTTTGGCTGGTGCTGATGTGCAATTAGGTGTTGAAATGGCCTCCACCGGTGAAGTTGCCTGTTTCGGTGACAATCGTTATGAGGCCTACCTAAAGGGTATGATGTCTACTGGCTTCCAAATTCCAAAGAAGGCAATTCTTCTGTCAATAGGTAGCTTTAAGGTAAGAATTAAGTTTGGTTTTTTGATGGTTAAAGGGAAGTTATTGAATTTTCTTATTTTCTGTCTCTAGCACAAAATGGAGCTTTTGCCTTCTATTAGAGACTTGGCCAAGATGGGCTACAAACTATATGCTTCCATGGGTACGGGTGACTTCTACGTTGAACATGGTGTGGATGTAAGTAAAACGAATATTTTATTTTGTTTTAATTTTTAATATTTTATTCTGAAATAAGCCTTAACAAGTAAACACTTTATATTAGAGATTAAGTATCGGAGGACTGATTAAAAACTCCCTTTAGCTGTAAAGTTTTACGTTTTAACATTTCCCGAATTTGAGCCTTTTTCTCCTCGGCTGTCATATGATTAAGGAACTGTTGAGTATTTTCAGAAATATTTTGAAAGATTTCTGAATTTCCTATGGGCGATGTTTTTATGAAATCTGTGGATGTTTTCAATTTACTACGCAGATATGATGGTAAAAGAGATGGAGATTGCTTATCTGCAGCAATAACCTTTAAAGTCTTTTCGTTATCCTCTTTCTCATCGTCTTCATCTGCAGAATCTTTTTCTTTCGAGTCCTTATTCTGAGATTTAGATCTTAAAATACTTACAGGACTATAACCTTCGGGTTTTTGTATAGAGTTTAGATGCCCTGGTGCTACTGTTACAAGCTTATCACGAAATTTAATAGATTTTCTAGGTTCAGGTGAAAAATCTGGCCCTGGTGAATAATCATTGGGTACGGAAGTAAATACTTTTATCGAAGATTTTAAGCAGGTCTTAATTTCTTTCTCATCTGTCTTAACTAATGCATGATTTATGTCTCCTGGTTGCACTTCTATCACCACATTGCGGAACTTTATTGATTTTCTTGGTTCGGGCGATTGTACAGGCGATAATGGCTCTATTGCTTCCTCAAGAGTTAACATTTCCTTTCTATCCTCAATATAACTGTCTCTGCCAGTGCGGAATTTCAAGCATTTTTTAACTTCTGGTGTATGAACCTGAGGCTGCATTTCTTCGTAAAGATTTAAAGTGTCTGCTTCTCTATTGTGTGGCACTTCGGGCAATACAGGTTCCGTACTTATTCTTCTTGGCAGAGAAGGAGGACCCGTATTAAAATCTTCCTGGTCATAGATCATAAGCAAATCTTCATCGAGATTGTGTATCGATGCCAAATATTCTTTGGCACCAATATCACAACCATAGTTGTGATAACATTTGCATAAGCGACGTGCCTGCGACAAATACGATTTAGCTTTTACTACGGAATGGAACTTAATTGACTTGGCTGCCATTTCCAAAAGATGATCGATAATAATTTCTAAAACATTGGTACGCCTAAGATTTTCCACACCTTGATTGAGTTGTCTGATATTGGTGGATTTAATGTTGCGTTTGAAAAAGAACTGAAAAGTAATATTGGTTAGGGAAAGATTTTAAAAAGCTTTATAAGATCCTTCTCACATACCTCTACATCTATGGAGTCCACTGATAGCCTTTTGGCTTGCATTTCCTGTTTCTTCATTTCGATATTGTGCCTCAATAGATGAGTTTTACGTCTTAATTTACCATTTGTACGCACATGATGTTGTTTTAGGCCCACCAATCCTTTGGCTTCTTCATCGGGCATTAAACTGGTTTCATCTTCATTCTCCTGAGTCAAATCCATTAAAGAACGAGCATTTTTGGCCAACATTTTCAACTTAACCATGTCATTTTCCAATAGATTTTCGTATAATTTTTTAAAATTCAATTTAGGAAAATAGTCTGTGGATGTAAAGTTCAGATTTCTTAAGGCAATCATTAGATGCATAACCGGATTAGCGACTATATCCGCTAAAATGGTATACAAAGTATTGAGAGAATATTCGGGTATACTCTCGAATAAATTACGTTCCCGTACAAAGTAATCGCTTAGATATTTCTCTTTAACTCTCTGCTTAAAAGAGTTAATGAAACGTAGCAATACTTCGCCCAGGAACTCTTCAGGCCAAGCGGTATAGTCTCTTTCGCATTCCCAAAACAGATGCATACGCAAATGGTCCAAGGCAAACATAAGAGCCTTGTTCTTCTCCAAAGGTTCTACAAAACTTTTTAGTAAAGCCTTGGTGATCATATAGACCTTAACCTGGGCACTTGTTAAATGCTGTTCCAAATAACGTTCTGCTTTGGGGAAAACAATACGCCATTCTATTTCCCGAAAAGGATTTCTTCTCTTCTTAGGTGCATAACCCATGGGAATGACATGAAAACCAAAGGTTTCTATGCGTTTTATCATAGAACGAGAAGGCCATTGTATTTGTTGTCCTGTCTGGGGATTAGTGGTTACAGGTCTTTCTCTTAAGCGAAATTCAAATGCACACTTTGGCCAATCGGCAACGTTTTGTGCGGCATATATGGCTGGTATGAGTTCATATTTGCTTGTGTATATAGAACAACCCTTATAGGAGGCTTCATTTAATTCCTGTTCACTAATATGCAGTTGTTGGGCTAACTTCTTGCGCACTAATTCCCCAAAATACTTCATGAATTCTCGAGAATTCAAATAGTTTTGGGCCAATAATTTGCGTCTCTTTTCCAGCTCTATTCTATACAATTTTATGGCTTGTAACGTATCATAATCCCTGTAGTCTTCTCTGCTGCCATAGCCATCGCTATCCTCATATTCACTTTCGCTATCTTCCTCGTCATCTGTAAATTCCTCTTCTTGCAAAGGCTGTACAAAGTTACCTAATGAGGATACACATGATTCTGGCAATACCTTTGCATCTATTCTATGCTGTTCTCGGGTATTATTCATCTTCAGCTCTTTTAACGGATGTTGTGTATTAAGATGGGATATAAAAGCATAATCGTAATCCTGCTCGGTGTCACCACCACCACCATCCATAGTATTCAAAAATGTTTTGCTGCTGTAAGGACTTGTGGTACCATAACCTGAACTGCCTTCACTATAAATATCTTCGTTATCTGGCGACAGGGATTTTGCACTCTTAGGATCTTCTCTTAAACGCAAGCGTACATAACCTTTCCATTTAATGGTGTTTAACATTTGCAAATAGTCCTCCTTACAGGGTGTGGTTTCACGAAAATCCATTTCCATATCTACCTTGCATAGCGGTGATATCGAATCATAGTTGGCATCATTGGGTCGCGCAATATCAATATTTTCGAATACCACATACATGGTCTGAGGTTGCAGTAGTTGAGCATGATTTTTATCGGGTCCATGACTGAAATAAAGGGAAATAGGAAAAAGGGTTTTAAAAACGTACTACTTTTGAAAAGAGAAGTTTTAGTCTTACCAGGGCTTGTAATTAATCCATTTTGCTACGGCCAAGTCCAAAGGATTTGTTACTAGAATCGAATGTTCTTCTAAATTATGATTGAACTGCTTTTCAGTTTCCAATATATCCTCGGCTATTGATGAGAGTTCACTGTAATCAAAGAATTGAATTGAATCAATTAAAATCGGAATTTCTTGCTTCAATATCTGATGATACTTCAATAGTGCTTCGTTCAAACATTCTCAATTATTTGAATTCTTAAATACACCGCCACCACCTGTTGTTATCACTTGTAAATGAATCAATAAAAAAAATTTCACTTGTTTAACAGCATTTAAACTTAAAACACTTTAAAAAAAGACATCGTAGATATTCACAACGTGGGTATTCACACATAAATTTAATTGATAAAATATTTACGAGAGTTTGAATCAGAAATTGTTAAACAATTCATTTCATTCTCTAGACACGGTTAGTATATGGCAACAGTAGTTGATGAGTTCTACTTAGATAAGTGCTAAACAAATATCCGCCTTTTTTTGTAGAATAAAAAAGTAAAAAAAAAATTCAATCAAGCGGAAGGCCTTTCCTATTTACAAAAGCGATTCTTAAATGGTATTAAAAAAAAAACATTCAATAGAATATCGAACAACAAACCTTTCATAATTTTTAAAAAATTGCATAGACAGGGTCATTTGATTTAAAATGAATTCACATAAATCCTCATTTAATTGTTTTTGTATTTTCGTTTCCAATTGACGATTTAAATCTTCGCGCCGAAAATCATAGCGCATCGTATGATAATTAAAACTTGATTGAGTTTCCGGCGTTTCAGCACTATCGCCGCCGCCTTGTCGTATATTAGTTTGCAATTGTAATTCGTGTAATGAATTACATGAACTATTACGTTTATTACGTTTCGTTTTACGTTGTTTTTTCGCTTGTTTCTTTTGCAGACGGGCAATTTGTTTTTTCTCCTTCTCCTGCTGTAGGCGTGAGCGTTCTCTTTGCGTTTCCTTAAATTGTATTTCCTGTAGAGGATTATTTGGTTTCTCTAAAAGCTTTGAACTAGAACGACCCATTTATTAGCGATTTTCTTTTCTTTTCACTTTTTGCTTGCTGGCGTTACGCTTGCTAGGCCGAGATCTTCATCTATTAAGAGTCAATTAAAAACTAAAGCAATTAAATTGATCATTAGTTTTCTAGATTGTTATCGCCTGATGATGGTTACTTTGTTTCATAGGCAGGATGGTGCGGTGTTGGTAGATATTTTTATGGTTCTCTCTTATCAATAAAAATAATTGTTTTTCTTTACATTTCATATATTTTTATTTAATAATAATAATGTTTTTTTTATTTATTTATTATTGTCATTATGATTGCTGTTATATGTGGTGATTTTTTGTTCTGCAGAATTTTATCTTTTTTTTTTAGTAAAAGTTCTTTCAGGTTCTTCTTTTTTTCTTCTGTTTTGTGTAACTAAGATATCGATTTACTTTTAAAGAAGAGTCATCAGTTGGTAAAAAAGTTTAAGAAGTGAGTAAAAATATGTTACAGACAAAACAAATTGCAAATCAGGATTATTTACTCCATATTTACGTTAGCAACCTAGCATATGATTTTATGGCATTGAAAGGTTAGGCTAAAGTCGATAGACTTACTTACTTAAGTGGTCATTACAGCCTTTCAGTCAGGATTATGACCTAGCTTCTTATACCACTCATGTTGTGTGTGTTAAGTTTATCCACGAGTGGCAAGACCTACAGTGAAGGTCTGGACATCCTATTGGGAAAAGGTTGTCGGTAAACACATACCTTAATTGTGTGTGTCTACAACGGATACAAACAAAACTCGACTGGTTAGATTTTCCAAGGTTTTAAAAGAATTTGATTTGATTTGATGAAAAGAAGCAAAATAAAGTTTACAAAAAATAATTGTGATTGAGGAACCTTGCGCTTTTCTTTCATATATATATATAGCAGTTGGCCAAAGTTTTGTGGAGCGAAGAATCAAAGTTTAATTTATTTGGTTTTATTTGGCTCTGATGGGTTAAATTACATTTGTTGGCCCCTAAAACAAAGATATTCACACAATTCTGTAAATAAACAACATTCTGTACCATCAGAGCCAAATAAATTAAACTTTGATTCTTCGCTCCACAAAACTTTGGCCAACTGCTCTTTTGACCAATGCAGATACTGTCCAGGAAAGTCAATTCGTTTTTTCTTATCAACTTTACTTATAAGTGACTTCTTCGTTGGTCTTCTAGCTAACAAATTTTCCTCTCATAATCGGTTTCTGACTGTGTGGACGCCAATAGAAACCCCTAATTGCATGTTCGCATAATTATTAACATCTACTGCCGTTTTCCGATGGTCAACTTTTACTATTTTTACCATTTGACGTTCTTGGCGGGCAGTAGATTTACGAAGTCGACCACTTTCTCTTTCTTTCCACATTATTTGTTTGACGATATCGCGATGAAGTCCGACAAACCGTGAATTTGTTGATATTAAATTGATGAGCAACTTCTTTCACTGATTTGCCTTCTTCCAAAGCTCTTATAATGGCAAATTTGCTATCTGCTGGCAGCTGTTTCTATTTTAAAATTCACAATTTGCAAAGTTTTCATTAAACTTTTATTTTAATTACTCTAGTTGATCTCCTTTTACCTTTAACACATTGCGTTGCATTTTTTTTGCTCGCTAAATTTTTTCACTTTTTTCATAAATCTAAAAAAATTAAGTAGAAAGAGAAGCCCAAGAATGCTTAATGATGCCTTTTATTAAAATTTAGAAATCAACGAATAAAAAAACAAAAGTGGAGTGGAATTGGATAACGTTATAAGTTACGAGCCTCGATTGAATATCATACGATATGGCGTTGCATTTTTTGTGCTCGCTACTCTCACGGCCTCATGTCTAATAAGCCAACACACTACCTACTAGACTAAGTGGAAAGACACTGCCTCGTAGATTTAGGTTTAGTTTAGTGAACGTGTACTTGTCAATTGACACAAGTACAGTACCCGGTGGTCAAGTTGACCCATTGTACAAACTTTCTAAAGGGGAGAGGATAATAGAGTGGATAGGGAAAAAGGACAGGAAGTAGGAATGGGAGAATAAGGAAGCGGGGGAATTACAGAGACTAACAAAAACACAAGAGAGCGCGACTGCACTATTGAAGCCCTAGCACTTCTCAACCAGCTCGAACTAATAATGAATCCATGGAGAGCCTTGATGTCGGCTCTCGACACAGAATTAAAATCCTCAAAAAAGCCCCTGCCCAACTTCAACCTACTAAGGGCCGGACAGTAACAGAGGAGGTGTTCGATGGTCTCCAACTCCTCCTCATCGCAATATACCCTGCAATAGTCCGGCTAGGATCTGTTTCAGATCCTTGTCAGTGACTCGTAATAAACCCAATAACTAACCTTAAACTGGATTTATCTGCTTTGTAATAATCATGAAATTTTACGTTTTTTGCTTTTCGTTTAAAGTGCATCTTTTTCTTTACTTCCTCTTAACTCTTTTTGTGGGATAGGGCGTCTATATAAAATTTCTTCAAGTTATTCTATCGTTCGCTGGCAAATTTTATTTCTTTCGAATTCCTTATTCATTCGGTTTTTCTGTTTTCTTGAGGATTCCAATGCAAGGCTTGTTGGTATATTTCCCTTGGCTGTTTCGTAACCACATGGCGGCTAAGCCATTTCCATTTCCTCCTCTTTATGTATAATAAAAGGAAGTGGTTCAATATTGTATCTGTTGGGTAATTTGTCGTAGGGCCACCAAATTTTTCAGAATATTAGGTAAACATTTAATTGCATGCAAGGCTTGATGTGATTATGCAAGGGCCCCAACAAATGTGAACTGCTATGGCATTATTAAGCTGTTTTATCGTCTTTTATTTAACTTTTTCGCTATGCCGCTATTTTTATTAACAACACTGCTTGCCCCCTTGCAATATCTTGTGTGTGATTAATGACAAGTTAATTGAACTTGGAATAGATTGTTAAGTAAATAATATCTCTGCGTATTTACTTTGCCCAGTTAAAAGAATAAATATTGATCATCGTAAATATTGATCATCGTAACACGACACCAATAGCCCTGTCTTTATTAAATTCAAAAGAACTTATTAAACGTGAGAAGAAGAAAAGATATCAGCAACTCTTTAAACAATTAATAAAAATTGTAATAGAATCACAGTATCTTTAGCAATTCCTTGAAGTTATCTTAAGTGTTACCAGTTGTTTATCTAATTCGTACAATTCTTAACCCATATTTAGAGAGATACTGGCTAATCTAACTAAGAAAAGCTAGGCAAACATAAAAAGTTTGAAGTTAAATTGAATTTTAGACTTCCTTACATCAACTAGGATTTCTGTTTTTTTTTTAATTAATTTACCTTCACTTCCATTTTCTTATAAATTTCAGGTTGAATGTGTTCAATGGACATTCGATAAGAATATGCCTGATGATTTAAGCGGCGAATTGAGACATTTGGCCGAGTTTTTGGCCACCAAACAATTTGATATGGTTATCAATTTACCCATGCGGGGTGGTGGCGCAAGAAGGTATTTTTTTGCTGTTCTTACTTCTAAGCGCTTACGTGTTAATTTATCTTCTTTTCTCTTTTGTAGAGTCTCCTCCTTTATGACGCACGGTTATCGCACCAGACGTTTGGCGGTCGACTATTCTATACCCCTTGTAACGGATGTTAAATGTACTAAACTCTTGGTGGAATCTATGCGCATTACCGGACGTAAACCTGCCATGAAGACACATACGGATTGCATGACTTCACGCCGTATGGTCACTTTACCCGGTTTCATAGATGTCCATGTGCATTTACGTGAGCCAGGCGCCACGCATAAGGAAGATTTTGCCAGTGGCACAGCAGCCGCTTTAGCTGGCGGTGTTACCATGGTCTGTGCCATGCCCAATACAAATCCCTCAATAATAGACCGTACCTCATTTGGTCTATTCCAAGAATTGGCCAAGGCTGGAGCGTGTTGTGATTACGCATTATATGTGGGCGCTTCCGATACCAATTGGCAGCACATCCATGAGTTGGCTGCCCAGGCGGCAGGCTTGAAAATGTATTTGAATGACACGTTTAGTAATTTGAAAATGACTGATATGACCGTTTGGGAGAAACATATGCAAAATTGGCCCAAACGGGCTCCCATAGTATGTCATGCTGAAAGACAAACCATGGGTGCTGTGATATTAATGGCCCATTTAATGGATCGTTCAGTACACATATGCCATTTGGCGCGTAAAGAAGAAATTATGATTGTCAAAGCAGCCAAAGAGAAAGGTATGCGTGTGACATGTGAAGTGTGTCCACATCATTTGTTCTTGTCCACTCAAGATGTGGATGCCATTGGTGCTGGCAGAGCCGAAGTTAGGCCGGTGTTATGCTCTCCAGAAGATCAAAAAGCCTTGTGGGATAACATGGACTGTATAGATGTATTTGCTACTGATCATGCTCCTCACACTTGGGAAGAAAAGAACTCTGAAAAGCCACCACCAGGTTTTCCTGGCATTGAAACCATTCTACCTTTATTGCTTCAGGCTGTAGATGAGGGTCGTTTGTCGTTGGATGACATAAAAAACAAATTCTATCGTAATCCCAAGAAAATATTCAGTCTTCCGGAACAGCCCAATACTTATGTGGAAGTGGATTTGGATGAGGAGTGGATCATAACGAAAGAATTTATGCATTCCAAGGCCAAATGGACTCCCTTCGAGGGCACGAAGGTTAAGGGCAAAGTGCATCGTGTGGTTTTAAGAGGTGAAGTAGCCTACATTGATGGTGAAGTTTTGGTACAACCTGGCTTTGGTCAAAATGTACGCAGTCAATACAATATCAAGCCTTTGATGCAACAGTCCTTGGAGTCTTTGGAGATTAAAACCTCCATTGATAATTTGGATACTGTAAGGTTAGTGGATCGCAGCATCGATTATGTGTCTGATTCCCAAACCAATGAGGCATTTGCCAAACTACTAGCGGAGCCTCCATCTAAGGCAACAGTACACTTTTCTGGTGATCCTGGTATTTTGCGTCCAATTTCTCCTATGCCACGCATACGCTGTGATTCCGCTAGCAATGCTAGTCTTAAGGAACTCATTCAGAAGAGTTCTGCCACTGCACCCATTTCACCAGTTACGCACAGTCTTTTGGGACGCCACATTCTAACGGTGGATATGTTCACCAAGGAGCAATTAAATGACATTTTCAATTTGGCTCAAATGTTAAAGAGTAGAGTGGTCAAGGATCGCCCTGTTGATGACTTGTTAAAGGGCAAAATTATGGCTTCGGTGTTCTATGAAGTGAGTACCAGAACATCTTGTAGTTTTGCAGCTGCCATGCAGAGATTGGGTGGACGTGTTATTTATATGGATGAGACCAGTTCATCGGTGAAAAAGGGTGAAACTTTGGAGGATAGTATCTCGGTAATGGCTGGCTATTCGGATGTCGTAGTACTCAGGCATCCCGAACCTGGAGCAGTTAGTGTAAGTATACAAAACGTTTGAGATAGTTTGGATAATTGAGGAGAAGAAATAACTTTTTTTCTGTTTATTTTTATAGCGTGCTGCCCAGCATTCTCGTAAACCCTTGATCAATGCCGGAGATGGTGTCGGTGAGCATCCCACTCAAGCTTTGCTTGATATCTTTACCATACGTGAGGAAATTGGTACCGTAAATGGTCTTACCATTACTATGGTGGGTGATTTGAAACATGGACGCACTGTGCATTCACTGGCACGTCTCTTGACCCTTTACAATGTTACCATACAATACGTCAGTCCGCCCAATTTGGGTATGCCCGATCATATCATGCGTTATCTTAATTCCAAGGGTGTTAGTCAAAAGGTTATGAATAGTTTAGAAGAGGCTTTGCCAACCACCGATGTATTGTACATGACTCGCATACAAAAGGAAAGATTCTCCAGTGAGGAAGAATACCAACAGGTAGGTGTTTAGACAAACGTTTTAAATCAAAGTTTTTTTGTGTAAATTTGTGTTTATTTTTCTGTTTACAGAGCTGTGGCAAATTCATAGTCACACCGAAACTTATGACTCGTGCCAGCCGCCGTACTATTGTTATGCATCCTTTGCCTCGTGTATTTGAGATTAGCAAAGATTTTGATTCAGATCCTAGAGCCGCCTATTTCCGTCAAGCCGAGTATGGCATGTATATACGCATGGCTCTATTGGCCATGGTTGTGGGCTGTCGCAACTGATATGCCTCACAATATGAATTGATTGTTGATTTACTTTGAAAGGCATTTACTATTTCTCTACACATATATTTTTTATATAATTTATATGCATTTTATTATACTTTTTATATATACGTATACATATACAAAAATATTCTATAGAATTAAATTTAAAAAAAAAATTGTTTAAAAGCTTAAGTTAATACATACACACTAAAATACAATATATTTTGTCTATTGCAGTAAATTACTTAATCTAAATACGAAACAATTAGACATGCCAACATCCCCAGAGATACCATTTTCGAAAAGATGTCTTCGTTCGCCCAATATTCCGTTCAGTCTTCTCGTTTACAATTCACTTGCTTGTTCCTTACTTAAAACAATTATTATATTCGATATTCTAATGTTAACCAAACATAATCACAACCACTAAAACCACTCAGTAGCGTTCAATTTGTATTGTTGTGTCTCTTGATAGTTCCATCTCATCTTGCCAGTGGGTCTTTTTCTTTTGCTTGGGTGTTTTCAAGGAACTGCTTAAATCCAATTCGCTGCTTTCAAAAGCTTTATTCAAATTGCTTTGCAAATTACCACTAGAGCGACGTTCACAAATGGCCGAAATCGATCGCACTTGCAATTGTTTGGGGTTATGAATGATGGTGGCTGTAGAAGAGCTACCAACAGAATCATCGCTTAAAGTGGAAGATCTTTTATTAGAAGTTGGGGATCCCGTTTCAGAACATCTGTCGCATTCATGTTTGCTGTGGAAAGAGAAATGAAGAAAGGTTATACAGTATCTTCACACAAAAATTTAAAGAAATTTCATACTTTTTAGATTTATTGCATGCCACCAAAAACAGCAATATGGTTAATATAACAATGGCTGCTAACAGGCCAGACAGACCTGCAATCATGGTCATCATTTCATGAGGTTGACCATCGGATGTTACTTTTGTTACTAAAATGAGAAAAAAAAGAAACGAATTTTATTTAATTATTAAAAAAAAGAAGATATTTAAAGAAAATGTTTAAGAAGCCATTTCAATTCAATAATGTATCGATCAAAATGTGTAGAAAATCATATAAGCAAATCTAAAAAGTGTAGCATACATTTAGGCTTAAAAATAAATTGTACGTTTCATTCGTTACACATCTAATGCGATATTCAAATACGAATATGATTTTTTTTATTATAACAAAACAAAACTTTAACTGCTAAAAGTAACACAACACAAGCCGACGTTTCAAAATAATATCAGAAGCCAAGAAATATTAAACTCGGAATTTCCTTTGCTATGAATAATGAAGAATAAATCGTCCTTTATAGTCAACTTGAACACTTCAAGAACAAAAAAATAGGCAAACACTTGTTTGTATTTAGTCCCTTTGCGTTGTCTAAAGTAAGGCCGACTTCCTAAACGCAAGTTGCAATGCATATTTACAATGCATACACTTCGTAAACTCATTTGTAAACTTTTTGGCAACGTCTAATGTTCCTAATCGTTTGGCAACTTATTTTAATGAGTATCAGCTGTCAAAATCGCGCATAATTTTTATTTTGTATGCAAACATTTGAGCTGCAATGGCTGAGTAAGTATTTTCTTGTCTATTTTTAATAAATTATTTATAATTGATAGATTTTATATAAATAATTAAACATTTTATATTGCAGAGACAAAAAGTGGACCCGTGAGCGGAAAAAATTGTTAATTGCGAAAAGACTTCGTCACGAACCAGATTTTACGGGCAAAAAGAAGAAGCGAAACACCATTTGGGAAAATCTTAAGGGAAATAAAAGATGTTGATAGTTCCTTCCCCTTTTCGAGAGAAGACATCACTAGGTGCTTCCTAAATATTATGGGGACTTGTCTCTTCTTTCTTTTCTTTTCTTTTCTTTTCTTTTTAATAAGTTTCTTTAACAAATCAATGTTTTTTGAAGATTTAGCCTGAGATAATTCCTCAGCACTTGCCAACAATATGGATAAATAATTTTGTGTTACATCCATTTTTCCAAAAACTAAAATTTCAATTTTATAACATATGTTTTATGGATGAGTTGCATAGCGACGTTCCTAAATGCCGATAAAATGCAAAAAATGTCTCTGCAATGCAAGGTTGCATTTAAGACATGTTTAGCATTGCATACGCATTTTTTAAAATTATGAATTGCAACTTGCGTTTAGGAAGTCGGCCTAACTCACGTTTTTGCAGACCAGCTCATAACCATAAGTTGTCTACGGATATGTAAAGCCAACCTGTTGAATACAGAATGATGTGTGCACAATGACTCTTGCTTACTTACTTAATTAGTCATTACAACCCTTCAGTCATGAAAACGGCCTAGCTTCTCACACCACCCATGTTGTGTGTGTTTATTTTATCCATGAGTGCGGTTGACTCATGATTCCCAATCTGAGATCTATAAAAGTCAAGTATAACACCAGAACTATATTGCCGTATCGAAATTTATCTTATGTACGCAACACCGATTGTTACACAGGTCAACAAAATGTTGTTCGGTTGTTAACACAAGGACATGGTCTTGGCAAATCCAATTTAAACACAAATTTGGAATGGAAATTCATCATATTGTTTAAACTACAGGGGGATCCATCATTCAAATGGAAATGAAACTATCCGCTTGATCCTAAATTAATTGGCGACGTTATCAGTATCCAGGGTACGAAATAGACGTAGTAGAGGTATTTTAATTTTCTTTAACACTTTCTCTTAAAGCGACAAATTCTTGTATCGGAATAACAGAACTAAAGTTAATAATAAAGTTAATGAAGTCGCCGTGGTCTAGTAGGTAGTGTGTGGCTTATTAGACGAAAGGCCCGAGTTCAAATCCCAGGTCAGACATCAAAACCGAAAATATGAAAATATTTCTTCGGCGACTTCCTCTCAGCAGATTTCTGGCAAAAAAAAAAACTCTGAGAGTAAAAATTGCCATGAAAAGCTTCTCAAAAATCTGTCGTTCGGAGTCGACTTTAAACTGTAGGTCCCGCCACACATGTATAAAATTAACGCACACAACACGAGTGGTGTGGGAAGCTAGGACGTTGTACAATGGGTCAATTCGACCTCCGAGTACTTGTCACAGTTGACAAGTACACGTCCTCTAACCTAACCTAAAAGTCTCTTCTTCTTAAAGGTGGCCATTGCCCAGCACAAGTAACATAGTAGGTGATTGCATCCGCCGACCAGAAATATTCAAAATTTTGCTAAAAAACCTTTCCATACCAATGGATTTGGTTCTTTATACTGGCATACATATAAAAACTATTAAATTTTAGGCTTTTTACGTCATAGTCAAAGCCAAAGAAAAGAAATCTGTTAGGTAGGTAGGTAGCAGAGATCAGCAACGAGTATTCAAAACGATGAGTAGATTCGAGTCATACTTATAATTTCAGCTACTTATACGCATTCATACTTATTTTAATATCATACTCATACTACTCATATTCAAAGTTAGAAATACTCATCGTACATACATAATTGGTCATTACAACCCTTCAGTCAGGATTACGACCTAGCTTCTCACACCACTTATGTTGTGTGCGTTAATTTTTATACATGAGTGGCGGGACCTACAGTTTAAAGTCGACTCCGAACGACAGTTTTTTGAGAAGCTTTTCATGGCTATTTTATTTACTCTCAGAGTTTTTGCCAGAAATCTGCTGAGAGGAAGTCGCCGAAGAAATATTTTCATATTTTCGTTTTGATGTCTGACCTGGGATTCGAACTCGGGCCTTCAGTCTAATAAGCCAACACAGTACCTACTAGACTACGGCGACTTCATACTTAACAATACGCACGATGTTGTTGATTTCGACTCTCCATGATTCAACATATACACGAAGCACAAAATAAGTATGATTCGAGTACGAACACCACAATACTCGCTAGAAGGTTGTGTGTGTGCTTTGCTTGCTGTCTTTGGCTTTTCTTTTCTCTTCTTTTGTAAATGCAACAATAACTAATACTGTAAATTTTGATAAATGATTCGAGTGAGTCGAATCATTCGTAAGTATTGTAAGTATTTTTCTAAATTTATGAATCTGAATGAGTAGGCATATGAATCAAACAATGAATCGAATGTTGTGAGTTTGATGTCAACGTCAATGTGAATGTCATACTCATTGCAACCTATACTTATAAATCAATGTTGTAGCGAGTACGAATGAATCCGAGTAGTTGAATTTTAATACTCTTGACTCACTCATACTTAAAATTTCATAAGTACCTATGAATAGCGAAAATACGATTCATTGCTAATCTCTGGTAGGTAGTTAGGTCGGTAGGTAGATAGATAGGTAGAAGTAGCTGTCCCCTCGATAGAGTTATGAGCGGACACACTTAGGCCGCACACAGAGCCTATTGTGATACCACAGTTTTACATTCTCCCCTAGTTCAGGAACCTCTCGGAGCTTCTGATGAAGCGACTTACACACACAATTGGTGTGTGTAGGTCAGGATTATTGACCTAGTTTCTTACACCACTTATGTTGTGTGTGTTAATTTTATACATAAGTGACGGGACCGACAGTTTAAAGTCGACTCCGAACGACAGATTTTTTTTTGAGAAACTTTTCATGGCAATTTTATTTACTCTCAGAGTTTTTGCCAGAAATCTGCTGAGAGGAAATCGCCGAAGAAATACTTTTTCTATTTTGTTTTAATGTCTGGCCTGGGGCTCGAACCCTGGCTTTACGTCTAATAAGCCAGCACACTACCTACTAGACTACGGCGACTGAAGCGACTTAGTCTGCCAATATCCATGCATCAGAGTTCATTCAGATCCTCCATGTAGAGGGCACCCAGCTGTCTCTTTCTCCTCCTCATCTCCACAGTTTCTGAAGAAATCATTTGTAAGGTGTTCAAGACCAATACGCCTCGCATGCGTTCCTATAATACAACGCCCCGTAATAACCCCGATAACAGTGCTGAGCCTACTTCTTTGGAGTTTAAGCAGAATGGCCGCAATCTGAGAAAACAAATTTCACGATCCTTTGAAAGCGAATAAAAATTGTTAAAATTTATTTCAACATAACAACGGCAGATTTGACAATATACGCTGATTTATTTTCATTAAATATTTATGGCAGTCTGCGTATATAGAGACTTCAAAGCCTCAGAGAACTACTTTTAAGCTACTATAGAAGCATTCAAGTTTAGCTAGTCATTTTTGTTTCTTGCTCCCCATTTGTTTCATTATGATCTGGGGCCAAATCACCGCATTCGAAATCGAATACTTTATTATCGAAATGTGGTTAACGTGGATCACGGTAATCGTTATCGTAACATATCTACTCGTAGTTGTACTCGATTTGTAACCAGTAATCGAAAACAAACAAACAGTAGCTTTTTGTTGCAAAAGAAAAGAATTAAATAAAAACCCCGAAGTAAAATAATAAATTAGTAAAAATGTAAGTATTTTTCGAACATTTCCAATACGCCTCGCATGCGTTCCTATAATAAAACGCCCCATAAAAACCCCGATAACAGTACTGAGCCTACTTCTTTGGAGTTTAAGCTGAACGGCCGCAATCGGAGAAAACAAATTTCAAGATCCTTTGCAAGCGAATAAAAATTGTTAAAATTTATTTCAACATAACAACGGCAGATTTGACAATATTTATACGCTGTTTTATTTTCATTAAATATTTATGGCAGTCTGCGTATATAGAGACTTCAAAGCCTCAGAGAACTACTTTTAAGCTACAACAGAAGCATTCAAGTTTAGCTAGTCATTTTTGTTTCTTGCTCCCCATTTGTTTCATTATGATCTGTTTGCAAAACTTTTAGATTTACGTTCAATAAAAGCTTTACAATTTCAAGGTCGCTTAGATGGAAAAAAGGTGTTCCAATTAGATGCAATTTGAAGTAAACATTTAACGCACATGTGTTCACCAAACCCAAGGCAAATATGATTTCAAATTGCAATTCTTGGAATTGCATTTAAAATTTTAAAATGTTTTTTTTTCTTTTATTTTCATAAGTATGATTTAATAAACGCGTATTAATTTCGTGTAACATTCAATAATTCATTCATTAATTTGTGTTTTATGTTTTATTTTTCTTTTTTCATTAATTTATTACAGTCCCTGCTTATTAATTTTTTTTTTTTACATTTTAAAGCCGCTCATTGACAAACGTTTAGTGCGGCAATCGCTTTTAATTTGTTTTTTTTTTTTTTTATTTTTTTTTATTTTTAGTTTATACAGCCGTTTTGAAAGTGAATTTGAACTTCAACTTGACTCTGTTTCAACTTTATTACATTGAGGTGGGAATGGATTTTATTTGTAATTTTTAATTTGAAATTATTTGTTTGTATTGTAAAAAATTTAAAATATTTTTTCGATTCCCAGCCAGCATTTTTGAAAATTTTTAATCAAATTCGAATCTTTTTTGATTCTTCTGCGCGATTAAAAAGCAAGAATATGCGCTCATTTTCTGATCATAAAAGACCCTTTTGTCGGGAGAAAAAAGTGACTACGAGCGACTCATCTTAAAAAGACATTTATGAGTCATTTTATATATTAGTTTAGAGTAATTTTCGATCCTTTTTCTAATAGTTTTATGATCATTTTCGAATCGCTTTCTGATCATTTATTAGTCTTATTTATCTTCGTTTATGATTCTTTTTCGAGTCGTCTTGCAGTCATCGTTTAATCGCATATGAGTCTTTTATGAGTAATTTATCAGTATGTTTAGGAGTCCTTTTATTATCATTTATCAGTCATGTTTGTACTAATTTGGACACCTTTTTGCGTCATTTATGATTATAATTTGAGTCATTTATTAGTCGTATTTCAAAATGTATTTTACTCTCTTCAAGTGGTTTTAGTCGGTTTTCTGAGTCCTACGTTTACACTGCCGCGATTTCAAAAATCACGTTCGCATGAACATTACGTAACAAATAAAAATATAATGTTTATATTCGTGATGTATGTACATCAGACATCAAAGTTTATTTAAAACAAATATTTTTTTTTTTTTTTTCGTTAAAAAACAAAGAAAAATTTTCTATTCAAAACAAAATTGTATTTTATATCATAGCCATCCTTTACATAAATGGAAATTTATACAGAAAGGATATAAAAAAAGCAGTGTTTAATCATCTATCTGCGCAAAATATGATCATAAAATGCGTAATTACAATCACTTTTCAAACACTTGCATGATCTTTTTTTGCTTAAGCGTTTTTCAATCTTCAGTATAATTAGAATATAATAATAAATAACGAAAATAATAGTCACATTTTAAACGTCTGGATGATTAATTTCCGATTGCTATACAATTTTTTATTGTATTTTAAATCGAACTCATTTTACACATTGACACGAATCATTTTTGAGTCCTTTTTTAATCGTGTAACTGACTAATAAGTTTTTGATCACCAAAAGTACTCTAAAAAGACCCAGCAAGGTGATTTTTTTGAAAACAATCTTCCAAATGCTAGCTGGGTTTTTATTTGTTGGCGTAAATGTAAAATAATTTAAATTTCATTATTTTTTTTTTAAGAAACAATCCACAATTAATTTTTTTTTTTTTTAAAATACAAGTTTGTTACCAATTTGAATTGTAAAAATTTATTGATTTTTAAACCTCACTCCATACCCCGCTCATGCATACAGACGAATCTGGTTTTAACGATTTTGAAATCATCGATTCTTTTTATTATTTATTTCCGCTTTTAAATATTTAAATTCAAAGTTTTTTTTTTTGTTAACAGTTACATACTCGTATGTACATGTTTTAAGTAATAACGGTTGCTAATGTTTACCGTACAATCGAATAGCAACAAAAAATCCTTTACATATGTTCCAAAAGTTTTTGTATTCATAACATTGGAGAATGCCAGATGGTTCTAAAAAACACATGATTTTTCTACTTCTTTGTTTAGTTTGTGTTGGCTTAACTGCGCTCTAAAAATAGTCTCTAACAAAGAGAATATTTAAGCCATATTTTACGTATGTAGTTTCTGCAACGTAAATGGCTATTAATAGGCAATGTTATTGCTGAGGATTACTTAATTAATTTGTGATTACAACCCTGCAGTCAAGATTACGACCTAGCTTCTCTCACCACTCATGTACTCATGTTGTGTTTGTTAAGTTTATCCACGAGTCCCTATAGACAGCATTACAATCTAGTTTCTCCATTAATTCAAAGTTTGGGTTACATTTATATTGTGGGTTTAGTACAAAGCTGATAGCATTCAAATATGCCAATCGACAACTACGAGGGTTGCCTTTTATATTTCGGGATTTGGCAACCCTAGTGTTGCAAATCTGCCAACTGACAGCTCTATCGTAAATAGGGTTGCCAGATTCCGATTCGCAAAAAGCTGGACATTGGGTTTTAAAAAGCTGGACATAAAAAATACTGAGAAATACTGCCTTCATATTTGATTATAATGTCTGTTTGGCACAATTTACACTCTGCCGTGTAATTATCTTTTTTTCATATCCAATTAGCATATTTTCCATCTATCGCAGAAAGTTGTGAGTCGTCTTTTTGATGGACCAGCTTCTTCATCAATATCCATTTCAAGATTTTCTGCAAATAATTTTTATTATTTTCATGTACAAAAAAATAAAAGCTGTACGTAAAGAAATTGACTATCGCTCGCAATAATATTTATTATGACATCAGCTGTTCAAGTGTTGAGACATGTTGTCAGTGATGATAGAATAGGAAAATCATAACTTAGTTGTTATAACAAATGGACAATCAATGTTGGCTAACATGATTTGACAAAGATAACATGAAAATTATTGCCCAAGTTATTGCAGTGTACTAAAAAAATTTCTATTTAGCTGGACAAATTAAAATTTAGCTTGAAACTGGACAAGTATCAAAAAAGCTGGACAATCCAGCCAAGTCTAGTCAGGCTGGCAACCCTAATCGTAAAGCTTGATATTTTTGAGGTTATACGTACTCAGAACGTTTTGACATACGAGCGCTATTTGTGTTGTTTACAGTAACTTAAAAGATTCATCTCACCCAAAGCAATTGACAAATTGTGTGGGATCCAACGCGAACAAATTTTTTTGACAGTCAAATGTTCCTGCAATATTGAATGTATGCTGGTCCCACTAATGCCTAAGGTTGTCTCAATCTCACGATATATCACATGACGATCTTGCAATATCAGTTGGCGCACAGCATCAATGGTTTCCGGAACAACAACTGATTTTGGACGACCTTCACGAAATTCGCCTTGGAGTGACTACGACCTCGGTTGAATTCACAATACCATCGACAAACACTGGTCCTTGATGGAGCTTCATCGCCAAAAATTGTATTAAGTTCATCGGTGCACTGTTGTTGAGTTAATCCACGTCGAAAGTTGTAAAAAATAATCGCACGAAAATGTTCACGATTTAATTCCATTTTTTGGGCGCGATGAATCTTTTAAGTTACTGTAAACAACACAAATAGCGCTCGTATGTCAAAACGTTCTGAGTACGTATAACCTCAAAAATGTCAAGCTTTACGATAGAGCTGTCAGTTGGCAGATTGCAGCACTAGGGTTGCCAAATCCCGAAATATAAAAGGCAGCCCTCGTATCAATCGCCTCCTATTAAAATTTAAACAATCTGTGGCACTTTATTTATGTTGTTTGACATCAATTAATTGAAGTCTACCTTCACAGGATTTGAGGAGAAAACTGAATAAAGTGAAATTCGTTTAAAAATGACAAAAATCCGAGAATTAGACTACAAATTACTCTCTCACATCCCGTATTCTATGAATTTAGCTCCTCGTAACTTTTTCTTGCTTTGACAAATTTTATTGCTTGCAAGGCGATTCATTTCTTAATACTTTTAGGGCCATTATTACAACTTAGCGTTAAACTTGGCTTTAGTTAAAGGTACCTTTAGCTAAAGAGAACTGAAAAGTTACCTTTAAGTTATTTTCTTTATTACAACTTACCGATAAAATAAAGTTAACTTTTTCAAAAATATGGCAGTGCCGGAGTAATGTCGATAACACTGCTCAATTAAACAAGTTTTTTTAAATGCAGTGGCAACGACGGGCTTCGTTTTTTTGTTGTATATAATCATTTTGTTTAAATTTGAAGTTGCCATATTGAAAATAATACATATATAATATGTCACGTTCAAACATAAACTTAACTTTAAAAGTTACCGGCAGGATGATCCGCCCTTTAGCTTAACGCACACTTCTATCTTATTGGGTACTCATAATAATGTAAAACAATTTATCTGCCTGTTAAAATCCTTCGTTTAGTTAACGGCAAGTTGTAATAATGGCCCTTAAAAGAACTATTTTCCTATTCGTTAAAACTCCTTTGAGATCAGCTTTTTGTAGAGTCTTGAGTAATGCTTTATCAATGCAGTCTCTGTCCTCTGATTAATCAAACATCCAGGAAATCAATTTCGCTGATGTAGTGATCACTACACTATCGTGTTATTGATTTTGAGCAGTCATAAAATCCAAAGGCCGTATTACCATGTGGAAGAAAACAGTATTCAAAATCATGGCATTTTTAGATAGAAGAAGATAGAAAGAAGAAGATAGAATTTAGCTTTGATTTTGAGCTCATACATATGTATGTACATACATAATTGGCCTTTACGAAATATGAAAAAATATTTCTTCGGCGACTTTCTCTCAACAGATTTCTGACAAAAACTCTGAGTGTAAATAATAATTGCCATGAAAAGTTTCTCAAAAATCTGTCGTTCGGAGTCGACTTCAAATTGTAGATCCCGCCACTCATGTATAAAATTGACGCACACAATATACATACGTCGTGTGAGAAGCTAGGTCGTAATCCTGACTGAAGAGTTTTAATGACAAATTTTGTATGTTATGTACGCCTGTAAGAAACTCATGTAAATCAAACTGACAACATTTACTTAAGAGGCCTTAACGAGACCTTAATTAAACCTTAATTGTATGAAATGTTCTCATTGGAATTATTTCTTTTGCTTCTGTTACAGTTGCATTTACATTTCAACTTAATCTTGCGTTTAATTAAATTCTGCATGTAAAGTTTTTAGTCTCGCACCGTTTCTAATTAGCCATGTCAGTCGGAATTAGAAGAAAAAACAAATATTTTTTTAATTATTTCTTTAGAATTTAAATTTTAATTGTTTGAGGGCGAAATAAACACTTAATTAGTGGAAACATATGGGCTACTACATGGAATTGGAAGTTAATTATTGGATTTATTTCTTTGTAATTGTATTTATTTACGAGTATTTATTGTACTTTAAAAAATATATGAACAAAGAAAATAATAATAAAAATTATGAATAATGAATGAATACAATTACATTACAATTAATGAAAATCTGATTTGTTATACATATTCAATTACAGTAGGACCTTGATTATCAGTGATTCGATTATCCGGCAACATCAGTTATCCGGGATGGAAAAAGAAAATTTTTTGCATCGACTTAATTTTATTTTGGATCGACTTAAATTTTTCTGCATCGTTTAACCGTGATTACCTCTATTATCCGTGATTATAAGCAAATTTTTTTTCTATTATTTTGGACAAACAAACGAAAAAGGGGAATTCCCTCTTTAGTATATGAAATCCTTATCTACTGTTCACTGTTTTCTGACAAAATTATTTTTTTATATATTTTTGAAACATGTACATATGTATATAAAATTCTTGAATTATTTAGTTTTTATATAAATATGTACATATTCATTTATTAATTAATAAAAATATCTATTAAAAAAACTAGCCAAAATTGGTACTCAATTAACCGGGAAAATCGATTATACAAAATGCTTCCGGTCCCGACCATCACGGAAAATCGAGGTCCCACTGTATATTCAATTAATGACATCAATAGCTCATTGAAATGAATAAAAAAAAAAGAATTCATTGATAGCTCGCACATACTTTGTTTGATTTAAATTTAAACATAGGAAACACTTAATACAGGTCCCGATAGAAAGGTAATATAGCCTAAGATCTTTAGATATTGTATGTGTGATTAATATTTCTATTTTGTTGTTGACAGAAATAAAGATGTTCAAAGAATTAAAACTAAAAAAATAAAATGATTAACATAGATGACTATAAACGACAGAATAGATTGCCTAGAAGGTAAATATTGTGATAGCAAACACTGCAAAGTGTCACAGGTGGAAACTTAAATGTCTGTGAGAGCATCCTCGCGGGATAGAAACATTAATCGTGTCACATCTCAAACTGAATTATAATGCTAGTGGCATATTACTTAATTTAGATTAATTGGTAATTATAACCCTTTAGTTAGGATTACGACCTAGCTTCTCATATTACCTATGCATACATCTATAATTGGCCATTACAACCCTTTAGCCAGGACTGAGGCCTAGTTTCTCACATCACTTACATACGTTGTGTGCGTTAATTTTATACATGAGTGCTAGGACCTTAAACTGTAGGTCGACTCCGAACGACAAATTTTTGAGAAGCTATTCATGGCAATTTTATTTTCTCTCAAAGTTTTTGCCAGAAATCTGTTGAAATATTTTCTCATATGTATTTCGTTTTGTTGGAGATTTCTGACCTGGGGTTTGAACCGCGGCCTCATGTCTACCTACCAGAGATCAGCAACGAGTATTCAAAACGATGAGTAGATTCGAGTCATACTTATAATTTCAGCTACTTATACGCATTCATACTTATTTTAATATCATACTCATACTACTCATATTCAAAGTTAGAAATACTCATCGTATTCATACTTAACAATACGCATGATGTTGTTGATTTCGACTCTCCATGATTCAACATAACAACGAAGCACAAAATAAGTATGATTCGAGTACGAACACCACAATACTCGCTAGAAGGTTGTGTGTGTGCTTTGCTTGCTGTCTTTGTCTTTTCTTTTCTCTTCTTTTGTAAATGCAACAATAACTACTGCTGTAAATTTTGATGAATGATTCGAGTGACTCGAATCATTTGTAAGTATTATAAGAATTTTTCTAAATTTATGAATCTGAATGAGTAGGCGTATGAATCAAACAATGAATCGAATGTTGTGAGTTTGATGTCAACGTTGTACTCATACTCATTGCAACCTATACTTATAAATCAATGTTGTAGCGAGTACGAATGAATCAGAGTAGTTTTGAATTTTAATACTCTTGACTCACTCATACCCAAAATTTCATGAGTGCTTATGAGTAGCGAAAAAACGATTCATTGCTGAAAAATTTCATAAGTACCTATGAGTAGCGAAAATACGATTCTCTGCTACCTACTAGACTACGGCGACATCTAGGGGAATATTACTTAACTTAATTGGTCATTACAATTTTTTAGTTAGGATTACGACCTAGCTTCTCACACCACCCATGGTGTGTATGTAAATATTATTCATGAGTGGCGGGACCTACAGTTTAAAGTCGATTCCGAATTACAGATTGTTGAGAAAAATTTTGTGGCAATTTTTACTTACTCTCAGAGTAAGAGATATTTTTTTCATTTTTCCTTTTGTTCGAAATGTCTGCGCTGGGATTTGGACCACGGTCTCACGTTTAATAAGTCAATACTCTATCTATTAGACCAGTGGCAATTACAAACAAATACATACATAATTGGTCATTACAACCCTTCAGTCAGGATTACGACCTAGCTTCTCACACCACTTATGTTGTGTGCGTTAATTTTATACTTGAGTGGCGGGACCTACAGTTTAAAGTCGACTCCGAACGACAGTTTCTTTTTTTTGAGAAGCTTTTCATGGCAATTTTATTTACTCTCAGAGTTTTTGCCAGAAATCTGCTGAGAGGAAGTCGCCGAAGAAATATTTTCATAATTTCGTTTTGATGTATGACCTGGGATTCGAACTCGGGCCTTCAGTCTAATAAGCCAACACAGTACCTATTAGACTACAAACAAATATTTAATGGAAATAACCAATTCACTAATTAATCTGAGAATTACTATGAAAACTCTTCCCCTAGCTCGGTATTAAATGGCGATTTGATGAGATTCTTAAAAGTTTTGCAATGAATTTCAGTTTTGTTGATTTAAAAACTTGCTAAAAACACTGTTTTACACCTTCAATTATAATTCCGTACACACTGCCAACTTTCATTTGGCACAGTTAGAAACAATTTTTGCTAAAAACCTGGCACAATAAAAAAAAATAAATCGTAACTTTTCATAGAAATTCTAAAAATATCTGGAAATTGTATTTTTTTATTGCTCTAGTATTAGACAAAAACAAACAAATTTGTTAACATTTTCAATTTATTTTTAAACATTTTGCGAAAGTTGTTTACAAAAAATGCGTATAATTTAGAAAAAAAAAAAAAATAAAATTCAAGGCCAACGAAATTAAACGCATTTCCGATTGCCAAGTGTTACTTACACTCACTACAAAATGTATTAAATTTTAGAAATTTTTTTCTATTTTTTTGTTGAATTTATTTAAAACAAAAAAATTGTTACAAACTGTGTATTTTACAACTTATTGAACACACCCTAACCTCCCCCAATACAGTTTTTGTCTGCATTTCAACTCTTTTTGAAACTCAAATAAAAGCAGGAAATTGTTTAAAAATTATTTCAAATATTTAAAGTTTTTGACAGTACACCCAAACCTTTTTTTACACGGTAGATACGTTCCAGTGGATACCGTGTAAAAAAAACCGCGTAAAAAAAAACAATATTATGTATGTATGTAAGTGTATAAACAAACTGAAAAGATATACATAGGATTGATGCAGCAGCCTACATATGCCTATAAAATTGAATAACTTAATAAAAACGCACAGATTTAGTTCAATGGTATACACAGAGTTTTTATTTTATTTCATTTTATGATTATAAAAAAAATAAAGAAAAAACTTAAAAATTCTCTTCCATTTATAAAAATAAAAATTAGTTATCAAACTCTTAAGACAATTAGGAACGGAATTATTTTCAATAAAAAAATTTTTTTATTTTATTCGGAGTCAGTTTCTGATAGCAAGCGCATTTTCTTTTGCTGGGGTGACTCAATATCAGTCTCGTCAGTAGAAATACTTATTACTTCTACATCTTCAGAAGCTGCTTCTGGCGCTGGTTTATTTCTTTTAACAGCAAATTCTGTTATAGTGCGTTGTGATCCAACTTTGGAAAGCTCTTTATCGAGCTCTCTGTATCTAGCCATACATATTTGTATGTAGGTCTGATTGAAATTTTACAGCTCTTTCAATTATGTTATCACATGTCAAAAAGTGTTCTGCCAACTTATTTGCCATTTGAAGGCCGTCAAGTATCAACTTGGCAGTTATTGGACTTTGAATTTCACTCTCATCAGTTTCGACATTTTGATCTTCATTTCCCAGCGCAACCTCCAATATCTCTTCTTCATTTAGAGCTTTATCAACAATTATTTCGTTTATATCTTCAATGTTAAGATTATCAAACCCTTCACCTCCAACTTCTCGCGCTAAATTAATTATATCTGCATACACTTCACCACAAAAAAATGGTAAATTCGTTAAAAAAAACCGTGTTATTTCAAATTCGCGTAAAAAAAAACCGTGTAAAAACAGGTTTGGGTGTATTTTATTGTTTTTGTTGTAAATAATAAGTATAATTAAGTTTTTGTTTTTTTTTTTTTTTTTTTTTTAATAAGAAATTTTGTAGAACACGCCCCTTTTAACTATAAAGTCAGGCCTTAGACAGTTTTGGCATTTCCCTGTTTGCGATAACTGTTTAGCAATAACAATTTACAATAATTTTTTCATTTTCTTTTTTAATTATTTTGTAAAATTTCCAGTTATTGTTTATTTTCAAAACGTAAACAAAATTAAATATAAAGTGTAGTAGAAAGAAATCAATTACTTTTGCAAGAGATTGTTTACGTATCATATTTCTTTCTAATGGCAATAGGAAACCTTTAAATTTAAAGATTAGAAACGCTTAATAAGAGATCCGATATGTGAGAGCCTTCCAATGCTATTAAAGACACATCAACAACTCCTACACCATTATCGGTGTAAAAAACGTCTCGCAATTTCTCCACGCTTAAGGTTATCATAGGTAAAGTTATCGTCGTTTAGTAGATAATGTGTTGGCAGTGGTTCAAGCCCCAGGTCAGGCATCTCCAACTAAACGAAAATATGAAAAAAAAAATATTTCTTTGGCGACTTCCTCTCAGCAGATTTCTGGCAAAAACTCTGAGAGTAAATAAAATTACCATGAAAAATTTCTCAAAAATCTGTCGTTTGGAGTCAAATTTAAACTGTAGGTCCCGCCATTCATGTATAAAAATAACACACACAACATAAGTGGTGTGAGACTAGGTCGTAATCCTGACTGAAGGGTTGTAAAGGCCAATTATGTACATTATGTATGAGCTTAAAATCAAAGTTAAATTCTGAATGATTTTGAATACTGTTTTCTTCTACAACCTTGGCGTAGAGCATAAGAAATTCTTCACACATGGTAATACGGCCTTTGGTTTTTATGACTTTCCTGGATGTTTGATTGACCAGAGGACAGAGACTGCATTGATAAAGCATTACTCAAGACTCTACACAAAGTTGATCTCAAAGGAGTTTTAACGTATAAAAAAATAGTTCCTTTAAGAGTATTATGAGGGTGTAATAACTCCTTAAGGTCAGACATCAAAACGAAAATATGAAAAAATATTTCTTCGGCGACTTCCTCTTAGCAGATTTCTGGCAAAAGCTCTGAGAGTAAATAAAATTGCCATGAAAAGCTTCTCAAAAAAAACTGTCGTTCGGAGTCGACTTTAAAACTGTAGGTCCCGCCACTCATGTATAAAATTAACGCACACAACATAAGTGGTGTGAGAAGCTAGGTCGTAATCTTGACTTAAGGGTTGTAATGACCAATTATGTATGTATGTATGATTACAGACCTTCATTCAGATTTAAAAAATTCATTAATTGTTATAAACCTCGACCGCCATATTGATTTAATCTGAATGAAGATCTGTAATCATCGACCCCAAAAACCCCTGAGTAACAATTTTCAAGTAAATCTGATTAATTTTTAAGGACCTCCGTAATGTGTTTCTTTTTCTCTTGCACCCCTTGACATAAACCTACGCATCCTACTTTAAGGGTGCATGCAAACAATTTGGCTTTGGTCTCATTTTAAAGAGCAAAGATCAATTGTCAATTTCTGACAATAGCGATGGTTCTAGCACGTCAGTGTTTAACTCTACAATTTTTCAAAAATGGCCAAAAATGCTATTTTTAGGGGTTTCAACCCCCTTTTTTCCTGACATGATGGAAAGTTTTTGAAAGTCCAAATTTGCAGGGCTGTGTAATCATTCGCCGATTAGGGCATGTGAGAGAGTAACTCATAGCAAAGAAAATAAAGTATAAAGAATGTGCATCTTAACATTTTTTGGAATATTTTTCAAAAATATTTCATGGCGCGGGGGGAAAGATAGAAGGGAAGGAAACGAAGAGCGTAACAATGCGTTGCTCTCATCGTGCGTTTTTGTTGTTTGACCACTTTTTTATTAAATTTTCTGAAATCACTTATTCTGGTCAGTGTTGCCACGAAAAAAAATATTGCAACCAACATTTGTGAAAAAAATTACCAAATAAGAAAAAATTAACCAAAATTAAATTCACAGTTTTTTTATTTTATTTTTTCAAATATAAATTATAATTAATACAACATAGTAAGAAAAGAAACAAAAAATAACAAACTAAAGTTTTAGTCTTACAAATTAATTCATTTCTACAAACAAAAGCTCTTTTTATAAGAAAAATAAATAACCAAATCCGGAAATTTTGGTTAAAAATAGTTAAACGGCAACACTGGTTGTGATTAGTGAGCAAGAGAGAGAGAAAATAAGTTGAGAGAATTTATTTACTTACAGCCAGCGTTGCCAGAAGATTCTGGTGAAAAATCATCATTTTAAGGAAAAAAAATCATATTTTGGGGGAAAAAATCATCACTTTTTAACTTTTATTTGTAAAACATTAAAAAATAAATAACAATTCAAAATAAAAGTGTATTACAAAGTGTAGTGATTGGTTATCGGGTTTTGTTATCATATACTAACTTTATTCTTGAGGATATGATATAACCCGATAATCAAACAATTTTAAATTAATTACATGTTTTACCAAAAATATTATATACATACAAAACAAAAAATAAATATGTATGTTATACATAAAAGACAATTCAATTTAATTAAAATTAATTTTAAAAAATCCATACATACATATTGTCGTCTGGCCTTCAAATTGGCCTATGTAATTTTCAACAACTTTTCAGAAGAACTAAAAAACAACATAATTTTTATATGAAAGTCATACAAAACTACTTTTTTGTTTTTTATTTTTGCAATAATTTTGGAACCAGCGGAGACGTTGGACAAATTTTTGCTATAGAGATGGATCATAAATAAGACTTAAAAATGGGCGAATAAAATTAATTTCCCAAAAGGCACTTAGGCCATTTTGCAGGCCAGCCGACGATATGTAAGTAGTAATTTTATAAGGTACATAAATGAGATCTAAATAGAAAAGTAGAGTTTTATAAAACTTTTAGTAGTTTCCTATAGTAATTTAATTATAATACTGGGAAGGTTTCATATTTTTTACAATTTCTTCATCAATTTTAAGATTATAACAAGAACACCTTTTAACTAGTAAATAATCCTGTATAAACAAAATACCTTCTAATGTTGCATTTTCAAGCCTGTTCCTGTACTTAGTTTTATTTAAAGTAACTTTAGAAAAAATTCGTTCAACGTTTGCAGATGAACTGGGAAGACAAAGTATACTGGACACAAATTTCGTCAATGTTGGAAAAACTAAATGGTTATCAACACGAGTTATTTTAGAAACTCTGGCCCAAAAATCTTCACAATTAATATTTTCTAAGGTTTGAAAATATTGTTTGAAATCTATGTGACGAAGCTCTCTAAATTCATCGTCTAGCTTTTTAGAATCATTTTCATTAATTAAATTTGGAAATCTTTCTATTAGTGGAGACAATGAAGAAACTTTCTTATTAATAATATTATGTGGAAGTATCTTTAAAATTAAAACGTTTGGTTAATTGTTTACAAAACTCAATGTAAAATGAAACGCAGTAATTAGTGAATTCAGTTAATTCACTATTGATAAATTTTGTTTCAGAAATCTTTTTTTTTACAAATACTCCTAAATATACATCTTCGGCGTTTAAAAAAATGTCTTTATTTTCAATATTTTCCTCAATATTGAAATCAGTGTAGCCAATGTATGTGGATTTATAAAATTGTCTAATATTTTTAAGTATAAACGTTTCATTTCAGAATACATTTTTTGAATTTGGGAGTTTGTACTTTGAAACATTTTGTTTACACTGTTTATAACGTGAAGTATCTATATACAAAAAAATCATATTTTTGGAAAAAAAAAATCATATTTTTTGGAGAAAAATCATCAAATCATATTTTAGTTAAAAAATCATCAAAAATATGATAAAATCATCATTCTGGCAACGCTGCTTACAGCCATAGAAAACTGTCAATAATATACGATACTTGATTTTCATTTCATCAACATACATATGTAAAGCTATCTATCTTAATAATTTTAGATAAATAAAGATAAAATAAAAAAATCCATTTTTTTTTTATTAAAAGAACATAAAGCTATCCATCTTTGGCTTAAAAATTATACCTAGTTTTTTTAGATAAACAAAAATAAAAAAACCCATTTTTTATTAGAAGAAAAAATAAAAAAATTAAATACGGCCAGCTAATGACATAGAACATTTTTAACATAAAATATTTTTTGAGTGTTATTCTGAAATAAAATGATAACGCATCCACTATACATGTGTTCTTGTCGCAGTCTGATCGACAACTAAATCAAATAACACAAGAATGCGTGTGAGTTCTCTCTGCACAATTGTGCGGGTAGTAATTTTAAACAAATTTTGGTGAGAGCGGGCCGTACGCCTACAACCCGCCATAAGAAATTTTACTTCTACATGATGCGCATTCTTTATATCCATATTCTTTGCTCATAGTCTAATTCATGGATTTTTGTAATTTTTACACAAAATTCACTTTATTCAGTTTACTCCTCAAATCACGTGAAGGTAGACTTCAATTAATTGATGTCAAACAACACAAATAAAGTGCCATAGATTGTTTAAATTTTAATAAGAGGCAACAAACAGATGTCGATTGACGAGAGCAGTGTTACGTTTTCAAAAATTCTCGTACTTATTGACCCCCACCCTCGCATACTTGAATGCCACCCGCTTTTTATGGAACCCACAATAGTTTTTGAACTTCATTTTTTGTGGAATAAAAATGTAATTTGAGCTTGAAAATGCGATTATTTTTATAGGCATTTCTTTGGTTTCGAATTTAAATTCATTTATTGTTAATGACATGAGAGGACAATATAGTTTTATTTGTATTATAATTTTACTACCCCGTTAAAGGCAGTTATAAATTATTAAAAAAAAATTGTTTTTTTTTTTTTTTGTTTTGTTTTGATCTAAAATGGTAATTTATATGCCAGTCACTTTTTTTAATGTCAATCAACCGTAATGTAACAGAGTTGCGATCAAAATAACACGAACAAAATTAAAAAAAAAAAAAAAATTTAAAAAAAATAAAATAAAAACTCAATTCAGGAAGTAAATGATGATGTCGTTTTTGAAAATTAATACCACCTTTTTAAAGAGATGAATAAACACAAAAAAAATAAAAAAAAAAAAATAAAAAAAGAATTAAATTGAAAAAAAGTGATATTTATGAAAATAAATAAACTGTAAATAATGAATAAATAACAGTAAATTATTGTATCTTCTTCTATTACTTAAATATATATAAAAGAGAAAGTGCGTTTGTTTGTTTGAAAAATATTTTAAAATGTATTGGAAATAAATTTTTTTTTAATATTGTTACGAAAATTAAAAATCTAGATACTGGTGTTTTGCTTTTACGTCAATTAACATACATATTATTTCTAAAGCACTTTTTTGTCGGTTGCAAATATCTCCCATACCACCGCATCAAATTTAATGAATGATATCTCATTTTAAAGCTTATATCTAACACTAATGACGAAAAATAATTAGAAATTGAAAAATTAATATTTTCATTGATAAAAATTAAATTTTATATAAAACTGCATGATAATACTGTTGTCATTATGATTATATGTTTTTGTTCAAGTGTGGTAATACAGGGTCACTTAATAGTAATGCAGTTCTACATAATATAGTATGTATTAAAATCCATTCTGACAATACCGCTATTTACTATAATGCCGTTTATTACTAAGTCAGTTATATATAATATGCATATTAAGTTGTAAAAAGCTGTTTTGGCAATACTTTGCAGTAGTTGTTAGATCAAGTGCGATAAACAGGGTCGCTTAATTGTAATGCCGTTCCACATAATATATAAAGTTGTAAAAGCCATTTTGGTAATGTTGTTATTGTCATGGCATTATTTGTTTTATGAAGTGTAGTAATACGGTGTCTTTTAATATATACATACATATAGTGTCAGCTGATATTTAACAGTTAAAAAGGTTTTAAGAAAAACAAGGTCAAACCCTTCAAAAGGTAGGATTGTATTTACCAGAACCGTTCTCCTCACATGGGCAGTTATACGTGGCTTTTTCTCGAGTGCGTACGTTTAAAGATATTTTTGTTTGTATTAAGGATTCGTACGGGCAAAAAGTTAACGATGATCATGTCATTACCTCTAACATTGTATTCAAAGAAGTATTATAAAAGCATTTAAACATACTTATGTATGTATGTATGTAAATATGTATGATATATTATGATTTCTAATATTTTTATACTTTTAATAAAATTTCTATTAATTATTTTCATTTTATGTTACAAAAATGACAACTAACGGTGCGAAATATTCGCACGGGTCATCTAGTTAACATTAAAATGTTAAACAAGTAAACAAAAATACAACAACAAACACCAGCATAAAAAGTGGTAAACAAGTAAACAAAAATATAACAACAAACAATGTAAGAATAAATGTAAACAAGTAAACAAAAATACAACAACAAACACTACAAGAATAAATGTAAACAAAATATACAAACAACAATAATGAAACAACGTTGTTTACATTTATAGAGATTACGAAAAGGCGAAGCCACGAACATTCGATTTCAAGAACATTCATTAGAATGTTCACTCTGCCATATAAAAGGAAACGCAAAGCAGGCGAGTGAGTTAGTGAAACTAAGTCAGTCTTGTGTGAAGATGCGGTGCGTTTAAAGAGAGTAATTGTAGTTTAAAGACCTCCATTACAAAGATCTGACGAACAATTGTCTAGTAATTGTTATTGTTTATGCAAAGGGTATATTGTAGTCGACCAGGGTATATTGTAGTTCCAGGCTCCTGCTCCGTAGAGCTAAAAGAAGAGTCCCTCCAAGGGACCTGATGTAGTGGCGCCATCCCGAAGTAATGCTTCTCAAGGCGGTGCCGGGATGGTTCACCACGCCACTAAGGATGGATATGAGTTTAGTCGGTAGTGCCGTAAGGTGAGCCCGACACTCACCTACTTGGTGATGGGTACCACAGGCCGGACGGAGCCCCAGGGTTAGTGCGTAAAGAATACCATTCTCAGACCATCCAAAAAAAAAAAAAAAAAAAAAATATATATATTGTAGTCGACCGTCCAGTCCAGTAGGTAGTGTGGTGGCTTATTAGATGTAAGGCCACGGTTCAAACCCTAGGTCAGACATCAAAACGAAATTTAAAAAATATTTCTTCGGCGACTTCCTCTCAGCAGATTTCTGGCGAAAACTCTGAGAGTAAATAAAATTGCCATGAAAAGTTTCTCAAAAATTTTTCGTTCGGAATCGGCTTTAAACTTTAGGTTCTGCCATTCATGTATGAAATTAACGCACACAACACAAGTGGTGTGAGAAGCTAGGTCGTAATCCTGACTGAAGGGCTGTAATGACCAATTATGTATGTATAGTATCTAAGGGTATAAACAGAGGAATAACAAAGAAAAGCAATTGTTGTTGTTTACATCAAGTTGTGACCAGTGGCACACAGTATTGTGCGAATAATAAAAAATTTTAATTAAATTAATTAAAACTAAACAGAAATTTATTTTTATTTTATTTGCAATCTACAAGCTCATATTTTAAACGTTTTTAAAAGGTAAAAACGTAACGATATGAATAAAATATAGCTTAAAATAATCAAATTTATTTTAATGTTGAAATTAAAATAAATTATAATTGAGTTAACGAAGCATAGCGGGTTTTAGTTTTTAATAGACTTTATTCAGCATCATGTAATTTTCCTTCTTTTTTTTAACAAAAAATAAATGAAAAAACTAACATTGTCATGACATTTTCCTTACTTGAAAGAGGTGTGCCTTGCAACTATGAATGCATTTTGTTTAGGGTTCGTTATTTGCAAAAGAAATGTGTTTTTATTATTTTTTTTGTCTTTTTAATTTTCTTTTTTATTTACTTTTGTGAATTTGTTTAATATCATGCATTTTGTATTTGTTTATAAATGTTGTATTTGTTATTTGTTTACAATTAATTATACACTCTTGTATAATATATTTTATAAAATTCATGTAATTTTTTTTTTTTGAAATTGTCTTGTCTTACAAGGAAAACACTTTCATTTTAACATTGGCACAGTGTAACGCTTGGTATTAAAAGATGGTACATATTTATTTATTTTTGATTTAAAATATAATTAAAAAATGTAAGTTTAGGTTTGGTAGATCCAGCCACTTATGGATAAAATTAAAACACACAGCATGAGTGGCTTGAAAAGTTAGGTTGTAATCCTAAATAAAAGTTTATAATGACCAATTTAATAAATAAGGTTAGGTTTGGTAAGAGCGACAATCGTTTTAATTCAACGATCGGCACCAGGACAGTGGGATAGGAAGTATTCCATACTCTCCTCTTCATCCTAATCTCTACAACTGTGATATATCTTCGTTGTGCATCGCATATTCAAACCATCAGTCGAAATAAATGGACTTCGAATAGTTTTTGGTGAAAAAAACATGATCTAAGTACTTCGAACATGTTTTCTTCGTTTGCCCTCGATTTGTTGAAATAAATTTATTTCAGCAGAAGTTAGGAAGTGCAATGATAGTGAATTAATTGTTCTATGAATCGTAAACGGCCATTGTGAATATTAGTAGCCTACATATCACGCTAGTATAAGGATACGAGTGCTGATTTGATTGTTTGGAGCAAAGTGAAGTTTCTTATGGTGTTTTCTTTTCTACAAAGGAAATGTACAAGGTACATTAAAAAATTGCTGACCAACCCTGTTGCAATGTAATTTTTTATTTGAGAAGAACAAAACACAAATTTTAAAAAAGGGTATGCCCTGTGTTTACCACTTCGTCGTTCCGAAGTTATCTTGACGTACATATATCACAAAATCACAAAAAATGAGTTACGGCTATTATTGAACAAAAATTAAATTATTAGATCTATCGATGTGTTTAATCCCCAAGTCTTTATCTTCTGTATTTTCTAAGATATTTAAAAGCTATTTTGCCGTATATCCATTTTTTCTATAAGCTGTGAAAACTTTAAATTCAATTTCCCAAAAAAATATTTTTTGGAGTTACGTCAAGATAACTTCGGAACGACGACTTATTAAGAAAATGAATAAGGAAATGCCAATTTGTTCAAAAGATTACGAAGATTAATCTAATAACTGATTTATTTCAATTTTCGCAAATAAAATAGATGCAGCAATATCCATATTTAAAAATTTAATTTAAAAATATGTTGTATTTTTTGATTTGTCTTCAATAAAATATGTAAATATGAAAAAAGCGTTGCCAGATCGCTAATTTTTCGAATTAATTTTTTGCACCCTTTTTTATAACAAAAAAAAAGTATTTTAACACTGTTCTAACATTGAATGCAATTTTTTATATTGCTGACCATGTAGCTTTAATAATGTAATATTTCCTTAAGATTACTCCACAAAACAATGAAAAAATTAACTTCAAATTGGATAACAATACCAGGCGACTTTTTTTAAATTTCATCTGGTAGCCCTATAAATAAACAAAAGTCATCTGCTTTACAGGGCATTAGCAGCACTCTCGATTTATACAGGGCATAAAATGCAATGCCCTCCACCATTGGCAAGTGCGAATTATTTAAAATAAAACATACCACCCTTTTAGAGGGCGAAACATTTTTAAGAAACAAACACAAAATTGCATTTTTTTAAAATAAAATGCACATTTTTTGGTAGAAAAGAAAACACCATTAATGATGTAAATAATAATAATAATAATGATAAATAATAAGTTGCATACTCTAGGAATTGAGTTATACCACGTCATCTACATAATATGTTGCATTAAAAATGACTGAGATTTCACAAATATCGTAATAACCCGTAAACCTTACGATTCTGCAAGGTAACAATACAATTAAGGTGGTGCTACAGTCTGAGAAAATCTGGGATACGAACGAGAAGTTGATTAAAACAGTTGATGAACTGCAGGAAATTGATGAAAAAGGTAAGAGCTTCCAGAGAAAAAAGCATTTCTACTCAAGAGAAGGTAGAGAATAATGGAATCTGTTGCAAACCTGAGCTTTCTATAGTCATACAAGTTGAATTAGTAGTAGAGCACTGAGGGCTTAAAAACTAGAGGCTAAGCGAATTGGTCCTTGTTAGATTATGATTAGAGTCTTATTATCTTCTGAGACAACCTACTAATGGATGACTGAAGTATTTATCCATCCGTATGTAGGTTGGAAATAATGTAAATAAAAGTTTTTACTACATTACAGTCATTACAACCCTTCAGTCAGGATGTCGACCTAGCTTCTCACACCACTCATGTAGTGTGTGTTGATTTTATACATGAGTGGCGGGACCTATAGCTAAAAGTCCATTCCGAATGACAGATTTTGTTGAGAAACTTTTCATGGCAATTTTTATTTAATCTCAGAGTTTTTGTCAGAAATCTGCTGAGAGGAAGTCGCCAAAGAAATATTTTTTCATATTTAGTCTTTTTGGAGATGTCTGAACCGACACACTACCTCCCAGACTACGGCGACTTCATTTTTTACTCGAATATCTAAATTAATCGAATTATTTAAAATATTTCTGAAGAAATTCAAGTTTACATTGGAAATTTTTAACAATTTGTTTTCCTTCTTTTTTTAAATTAAAATTGTAAATTATTAAATAATAATAATAATAGAAAAAAAAACTATTGATTTTCAATATTAATTAGTTTAAGGCTAATCAATAAAATTTAGTTGAGGTCAAGAACATGACTAATCATAACACTGATCGCTGAAATTAATGTTTTCATAACAAATGGGGAATCCACTCGACTGGCCAATAAGTGGAAATGAATTCATTTTTTACTGAATAGCAAATGAATTGAATTTAATTGAAAATATTTTAATTAAAATAAATTCAGATTAGATACGGATAGAGAAGAGTGAAAACTTGTGTAAATCTTATCAGTTGGTCTAACAACAGGGCAGTAAAATTGAAATTGAAATTATGGAGGTGTTTTCTAATAAAATTAAAATAATTACAGGGCGGCTATAACACTTCGTACTATGTGAGTTGGCGTTTACAAGTTCTTAATAGATTGCCTCAAACCAAACTAAACTTGTCGTTCGGAAACGATTTTAAACTGTAGCTGAACTTACACTCATGTATTTTTTTTTTTGTTTTTTTTTTTTTTTGTCGAACGTCCCCGGCCTCACACTAACCCACCCTCATCCGACCGTGGAGGGCTCGTCCCCATTACGTAGGGACACGTACACACTACAGTCCGGACTATAGCGGGTTAGGGAAAAGTAAAGGCAACGACAACATAAATCAGCTACAGAACTTAATCACAAGCTGAATAAAGCAACAATAAACCATAACTACCTAAGACAAGAACGAGAATATATTTTTCTATAATAATTTATAAATTAATGGCAGCATATAAGCTACGTTTAATATTATAAACAGTACAATTAAAATCAATAAAATCATAATACATGTTAAAATCATTACATAATCTACGAAAAGGAAAATTACTGAAATTTAGGTTACAAAGCAAAAACTCGGAATCGATATCATCCTTAACCAGATTATAGACAAAACAAACGCCTAACACAGCCCTTCTACGACCCAAAGTTGAAAGTTTTATCAGACCTAATCTAGCCTCATAAGATGGAAACCCATTGGCATAATCCCATCCTAAGCCACGTAAACAGAATAATAAAAACTGCTTCTGCACAGACTCTATTGAATCACTATGACAACGATAGTATGGATTCCAAATAACAGACGCGTATTAAATTAACTCATACAACATGGGTGTTGTGTGTAATCCTGACTTAAGGATTATAATGAGCAATTAAGTAAGTGAGTATGAGCTGTCAAGTAGGCTAAAATTGAATTATTTTTAAAGCAAATTATAACGATTCAACTTACATGGGTCGTAGAGATCAATTATTCAATCAATCTTTCAATCAGTCAATCAATTTCTTAATCAAAAGCAGTTGTTATGTGTAAGAAGTGGCGTTTAAAATTGAACTGTCATGATTGTTTACAAAAGAAAATCTGATATAATTTACACATTCTAGACGATTAACAATAAATAATAAGTTGAAACAAAATTAAGCCTTTAATAATTACAGCATTTGAAATGAATTACAGTCAAAGCCCGGTATAACAAATACTCACTTTAACGAATACGGTATATAACGAATAAGTAAATTTCTTACATAGACTACCTTATATAACGAACGTTTTATAATTTTCAAGCTCAGTATAATGAATGATTTAGAAAACAAAACTCCTCTTATCCACCCAATGGACCAAAACGCCATTCGCTTACTCAAATTACACTACAGAAATAGCCTCCTTTCAAAAATAGTGGCATCTGAAACAGATGACATTATAAATTTTTTTAAAAAGTCTTTCTTTTTATGGTGCATCCCGTATGATTTATCTCGCCTGGAACAATGTTAAGGAGGACGTATTATCTAAATGTTGGAAAAAAAAAATTCTATTTTATGGAAAATTTTGAGTTTGATGATGAGGACGAGATACCCCCTTTCTAGACTTTTTCAAGGAGATGAAATACAGTGTATAAGACGTGGAGTCAGACTATTAAGTACAATTTTTCCAAATGTAAGCAAATTTAAATCCTTGCCTTAATGTTTTCACATTTTGTTTATATATTCTTCAATTTTAGATTACATTTAGTACAGAAGATTTAAACGTTTAGAACAATGGAGACTTAAATGATATTACTTTGGATGGAGATGACGAGATGGACGAAAATGAGAAAAATATTGAAATTGTTGACCAATTTTCTAATAATGAAACGAAAATAAAGCATTCTGAAGTAATAAAATGTTTTGATAAATATATACAATGGGGTTCCCAAAATAATATTAATATTTCAAAACCAATAGTACTTCGAGAAATACAGGAAGAAGCTCTTCAAATGAGTCTTCAAGTTACTTGTAAACAAACGTCTATAAACGATTTTTTTTTTCACCAACTTAAATAATTTTTAACACTTTTACTCACTTATTAATTACACTATGCGACAAAATAGAAAAAATTTTATACACCCGGCTAATAACATAGTCTATGTTGTTCAGTTAGTTGAGTAGAACTCAAAAATGCCTTTTTTATATTTCTCGAACCCTCCAAACTTTTTTTATTTGACAAAAACGTTTTTTTTCTTACTTTTCGCACAAATTTATGGATTGCTCAAACATTTCTGGCCCGATTTCCATAATTTAAATCTTGTTAGAAAGGGGAGAGATGGACCTTTAAAACGGTATACATATATCTATTATTCGACTTAATATGCTATGAGATTTGATGAGGTAAACTTGGAAAATGCGAATTTTTTTCACATTTTTCCAAGTTTGTCCATTCATAGTAGCGAACTTTAGTAAAAAAGTATAAGATAAGTGATAATATTCTTAAAGTATGTTCTCTTGTGAAGAGATTGAGTCATCATTTGATAAAATTGTATAAAAATTACCGTAGTTATTAGTGAAATAGTATAACAGTCGTGTTATATTTTTTATATATGCCATCTCATCAAATGAACTTTTAGTTCAAAAATTTTCAGAATTTTTGATGGATCTTGATTGTTTATCACAAAATGTGTCAATTTCACGTTTGCAATGAATTAAATGTACTTTTCTTTTTTTTTTGAATAAAATTTTGATAAAAAAAAAAAAAAAACTTTGCAATATAACGAATTTTTCACTATAACGAAAGGGCCTGACAATATATCGTTCGTTATACCGAGCTTTGACTGTATTTCAATTATAATTAAATATTTATAATAAAAATAAATATTTATAAGATAACAAAATTATTACAGAAGCCAAATAAATTTCACTTTAATAACTACTTTAAGCAAACATTTCACTTAAAATGGAATTTAAAACACTTGTTTTTAGAACAGAGAGCGAGAGAGAGAGAGAAAAATAAGAATTCAAAATATTTGCTAGAATTATACGCAATAACAACAGAAAAAAAAAAATAAAAAGTTTAAATAACTAAAGACGTAAGTAAGTATGAAATTAAATGCAAATAATAATAATAAAAAAAAAACTAAAGGGCTATCCATTTCGTGGTTTCAAAAGTATGGGACTGGAATTCGACATCTGTCAAACGTAAGTTGTGAAACCAATTTTTTTCTTTTCAGTTCAAAGTCTGACATTGACGAAAATGGATCGCTTAACTATCACACAACGCATAAAAATTATCAAAACCTACTACAAAAATTGTGATACTGCCACAGCCACGTATCGTGCTTTAAGAGGAGATTATGGTTTACATAATCGTCCAACTACGCAAGCAATTGGCAAAATTGTGAAGAAATTTCAAGAGACTGGAGTGTTTACAAATATTGCAAAGGCCTGTGCATCATCGTTTCGCTCGTTCCGCTGAAAATATCGCTATTGTAAGTGAAAGTGTTGCCGAAGACCAGAATGTGTCGATTCCTCGTCGTTCTCAGGAATTAGGACTGTCTTACGGCACATTATGGCGTATTTTGCATTTAGATCTACACCTACATCCATATAAAGTCCAGCTCACGCAACAACTGAAGCCAGCTGACCATTCACAATGTCGTAGATACGTGGAATGGGTGCTTGAACAACAGGCGGTGGACGGCAATTTTTCGAACAAAATTTTCTTCAGCGATGAAGCACATTTCACACTCGGTGGGTATGTTAATAAACAAAATTGTCATATTTGGGGTTCTGAGAATCCTCAAGTAATTGAAGAGAGGCCATTACATCCAGAAAAAGTCACTGTTTGGTGCGCTCTTTGGTCCGAAGGTGTGATTGGATCTTACTTCTTCGAAAACGACGATGGAACGACTGTCACCGTCAATTCGGAGCGTTATGGTCATATGATAACCGACTTTTTTTTTTGTCTGCTATTGAAGAATACGACTTGGAGAATATGTGGTTTCAACAAGACGGTGCCACATGCCACACAACTCAAGCGAATATGGCTTTATTGCAAGAGACATTTCCTGGCCGCGTAATTTCTCGTCGTGGCGATATCTACTGGCCATCAAGATCATGCGATTTGACACCATTACACTTTTTTTTGTGGGGCTACGCGAAAGACCGTGTTTATGCAGATAAACCTTCAACTCTTGAGCACTTAAAAACCAACATTCGTCCAGTTATGGCTGAGATACCGCCCAATATGTGTCAAAAAGTGGTCGAAAATTACCTCAAAAGAATCAATGCTTGCAACACTTCGCGTGGAAGTCATTTAAATGATGTAGTGTTTCACACATAATCACCCTTGTTCTGGTTGTCGTCGTCGTCGTCGTTACCAAAAATGATGTCGATAAAATCAGAGTCGACACAACACAATATCGACGGCGTATTGACTCACAGAATACCAAATGTGTGTCGAACAGTCATCTACATATAACTGTCAATAACGACAAACAGAATACCAATTTTAAACTGTCGACGACGACAACCAGAATAAGGGTGAATGTCAACGTTCAAACACTTACAATAAAAAAGAAATATCATGAAAAAAATATTTTATATGTGTTTTATTTACGTTTACTTTTGAAACCACGAAATGGATAACCCGGTATATAATCCAATAATAATAGAAAAATATTTACAAAACTTACTTGAGTCTTCAATAACAAAACGTTTTGTATTCGAACTTCTAATTAAATTGGCTGATGACTCCATTGTTTTTAAAAAGGGCGCCGTAAATATTTTAATTTTTAATTCCAATAAAATATTGTCTTTGAAACTTAATTGCAATGGAAGAGAACGGCTTGTAATATAATATGATTACGCCTTCTGCTTGGATAAGTCAATTATATGCAAACTAGAAATGTTATCCCTCAGGCGCACTAGGGAATTTTTCAATTCAAAAGATTGTAATGTAAGAACGGATAGATAGCAACTTCGGATATAATTCCAATGAAACTTAGCCAAACAATTTTATTGCTTGTTACAACAACAATTATCCTTAAAAACGTTCACTTTTTTACTTTCTTTTCCAAAAAGGATGGCGCCTTGTATCACAATATTTTTAAAGAAATCTTTTGTAACAATTAATTATTGTTGTTGTTTTTAGCAATTATCAATGTTTTTTTTTTTTTTTTTTTTTGTTTTATTAATAAACTTATTCACTTATATTGTTGTTTTAATAATAAAAAACATAGCAATTTACAGAATAACAGAAAGTAGACTTTTTCTTCTTATCAGTTGTCAGTTTGCAAAGACTTCCTTCCTTCTTATTGTTGCAGTCTTTCGTAAAAAGAAATGTAATAATTCAACTGCAAAATAAAATAAAACAAAAAATTAAAATTAAAATAAAATATAAAATAAAATAATTATAATATTATCATTAAATTAAATTAAATTAAATTAAATTAAATGAAAATAAATGCAAAAAACAAAAAACTCTTTAAAGTATATTTTAATTAGACGTTGTTATTGTTTTTTTAATATTTTTCTTAATAATTGCTGTAATCCATTGCTATAATTTCATCACACTTTATCTTTAAATCTGGTCTGTCCTAAAACAGACAAGAACAACTTTTCTGTTCCATTTAAGACCTTAGGCGACAAGTTACATACCCTATAATTCAACGTCAGTTAATATAAATACTATACATAGTTGTTTAAACAATTAAATAAAATATAATTTAAATACACAGATGTAGTAAACAAAGAATCGTTAAGTGGTACTAGAAAGAAATTTTAGACAGAAACACATTTAAAATATTTTACAATTTTCCTTGTACAAAATCTAATGGTGTTTTCTTTTCTACCAAAAAATGTGCATTTTATTTAAAAAAAAATGCAATTTTGTGTTTGTTTCTCAAAAATGTTCGCCCTCTAAAAGGGTGGTATGTTTTATTCTAAATAATTTGCACTTGCCAATGGTGAAGGGCATTGCATTTTATATATAAAATGTATAAATCGAGAGTGCCCTGTAAAGTAGATGACTTTTGTTTATTTATAGGGCTAACAGATGGAATTTAAAAAAGTCGCCTGGTATCGTTATACAATTTTGAAGTTAATTTTTTCATTGTTTTGTGGAGTAACATTAAAGAAACATTACATTATTAAAGCTACATGGTCAGTAATATAAAAAAAAATTGTATTCAGTGTTAGAACAGTGGTTATAATAAAGTGCTCAAAAAATTAAGTCGAAAAATTAGCAATCTGGCAACGCTTTTTTCATATTTACATATTTTATTGAAAACAAATCAAAAAATACAACATATTTTTAAATTAAATTATTATTATATGGATATTGCTGCATCTATTTTATTTGCGAAAATTGAAATAAATCAGTTATTAGATTCATCTTCGTCATCTTTTGAACAAATTGGCATTTCCTCATTCATTTACTTAATAAGTGGTAAACACAGGGCATACCCTTTTTTAAAATTTGTGTTTTGTTCTTCTCAAATAAAAAATTACATTACAACAGGGTTGGTCAGCAATTTTTTGAATGTACCTTGTAAGGGGGTGACATTTTCTTTGTAGAAAAGAAAACACCATAAAAATCAAAGCTAGGCGGTTGAAAATAGTTGAATAGTCTTAAGCCAGAATTAGCCACACGTTCGCGGAATGTACGTTCGTGACCAAAGCACCATTACCGGTGAGGCATATTTTACTAATGGTGTTTTCTTTTCTACCAAAAAATGTGCATTTTATTAACGCAAAATGCAAATGCGTGCAAAAAATGAAGTCGAAAATTTTGCGATCTGGCAACACCTTTGAACAAATTTGGCATTTCCTCATTCATTTTCTTAATAAGTGGTAAACACAGGGCATACCATTTTTTAATATTTGTGTTATGTTCTTCTCAAATAAAAAATTACATTACAACAGCGTTGGTCAAAAATTTTTTAATGTACCTTGTAAGAGGGTGACATTTTCTTTGTAGAAAAGAAAACACTATAAGTGTTTGGCACAGAAACATCTTCTTTTAGTTCACAATAATAATACCACTGAAAGATGCTTACAAGTGACCAACTTTTTGGCCATAAAGACAACACAAAACCATGCATATTTTATTTCCCAAAAATGATTCTTGAAAGAAGTTTGTGAAATAATTTACTTGCTATAAAGAAGACTTACTTAATTGCTTTAGTTAGGATTACGACCTAGCTTCTCATACCACTTATGTTATGTGTATTAATTTTATACATGAGCGGTGGGACCTACAGTTTAAAGTTGATTCCGAATGACAGATTTTGGAGAAACTTTTCGTGGCAATATATTATTTACTCTCTGAGTTTTTGCCAGAAATCTGTTGAGAGGAAGTCGCCAAAGAAATATTTTTTCATATTCCGTTTTGTTAGAGACTTCTGGCCTGGGTTTGAACCGGGGCCTTACGTCTAATTAGTCAACACATTACCTACTAGACTATGGCGACTTCTAGGCAGAAGGATAGTGAAGTCAATAAATCATACACAGGTTTGGTTAGGTTGGAGTGGTAGTTTTGATACCAAAAGCACGCATTGCGGCCCGTTGTGACGCCACAGATGAACGCAGTCTCTGTACTGACCAAGTTCTTCCAAGCTAGGAAAGAAGAAGAAGTTGGTCAGCGCAAGGGCTGCACATTAAAAATACGACTGCCCCACGATGGAAATCCAGCACGAAAGTTTGATAAACGAAGCTTTATCCTTAACATCAATGGATGATAGCTGCTTCAAGCTCACAAGAATTGGAGAACCAAATAACCTATATCTGCACTTTGCAAGAGATGGACATTTACAAAGAAAGTGGATAATAGTCTCCTCTTCCTCAGCGGATCTGCACCCACGGCAGAAGTCGTTAAATGGGAGCTGCATCCTTTCCGCGTGTCTTCCCATAACACAATGACCTGTAAGCATGGCCACAGTGATTGAGATGATGTTACAACCAAGTCCGAGTAACTATTGATGCGCTTTCTCTCCATCAAAGACCAAGTGAGTTTAGCATACACAATATTTAATACACAATAATTTAAGAAATGATTTCGGTAGCAATTATTAATCCCCAGAACTTAAACTGATCATGCAGATGAACAAGTTTTGAAATCGTAAATTTGAAAGCAGATCCTAGCAAACAGTAAATGAGTTTGTCATAGAGTATAAATATGAATTACTTTGGCGGATTGAAAGTAAGCTTAACAGTTTAACAATATCTTTTCTAAAAAATTCATTTCTCTATCCAGTACTTATTAAACTCTTTTGATACATTTTAAAATCATAAAATCATTAATAGGGCTCTCGGATAGTCTAATATGCCGTAACTATTTATCTCGTTTACTATAAAAAAGCCTTTTTATGCAAAAATGTTCAATTTATTTAAATAAGTCTTCGCAGTTGTAATCAAAAGATTTAAAAACAAACGCCCTATTTTTTTTTTAAGCAACAATAAGAAGTATAATAAATAAATTATTAATTCACTATTTATACAATTAATTAATAAATTCAATGTTTGTAAACGTTTTTCATAGGAAAATTAATGAAAAAAAAAAAAAATTAAATAATGAATTAAAACAAATTAAATCAAATGAAATAAAAAAAAGGAAAATTTTTGTTACAATTTTTTTTTTTTGCAATTTAATTGTTTTAAATAATATTTATTGCGATTTAAAGGGTCCGCCAAATAACTTTTTTTTTTTTGAAAATGCTTTAAAAAAAACTACTGAACATTTTCTCAAATTTCTTTTTTTATTTGAAAGCACAACCCTTCCGGTTAATAATGGAAAATAATTTCATTTAAATGGCTGCCTCGACTGGCCATGCAGTAGCCTACACGAATGGTCCAATTTTTAAGCACATTATCGATTGTGTGCAGCTGTATTTCACCAATGGCTTCACGAATATTGTCTTTTAAAGCGTCAATTGTCTCTGGCTTGTCGGCGTAACACTTATCTTTGACGGCACCCCACAAATAATATTCCATGTCGGTGTGAAATCGCAGCTCCGAGGTGGCCAAACGACATCAGCTCTGCGGCTGATAATGCGATCTTCAAAAACAGGGCGCAAAACATCGAGTGTAGCTTCGGCTGTGTGGCACGTAGCGCCGCCGTCCTGTTGAAACCAAATGTTGCCAGTATCAGAGATCAGCAACGAGTATTCAAAACGATGAGTAGATTCGAGTTATACTTATAATTTCAGCTACTTATACGCATTCATACTTATTTTAATATCATACTCATACTACTCATATTCAAAGTTAGAAATACTCATCGTACTCATACTTAACAATACGCACGATGTTGTTGATTTCGGCTCTCCATGATTCAACGTATACACGAAGCACAAAATAAGTATGATTCGAGTACGAACACCACAATACTCGCTAGAAGGTTATGTGTGTGCTTTGCTTGCTGTCTTTGTCTTTTCTTTTCTCTTCTTTTGTAAATGCAACAATAACTACTACTGTAAATTTTGATGAATGATTCGAGTGACTCGAATCATTTGTAAGTATTATAAGTATTTTTCTAAATTTATGAATCTGAATGAGTAGGCGTATGAATCAAACAATGAATAGAATGTTGTGAGTTTGATGTCAACGTTGTACTCATACTCATTGCAACCTATACTTATAAATCAATGTTGTAGCGAGTACGAATGAATCAGAGTAGTTGAATTTTAATACTTTTGACTCACTCATACTCAAAATTTCATAAGTACCTATGAGTAGCGAAAATACGATTCATTGCTGATCTCTGGCCAGTATCCACCTCTTCAATTTATGTGAACAAAAATTCGTTCAACATGGCACGATAACGATCGCCATTGACTGTAACGGCCACTCCTTGTTCATTTTCGAAGAAAAATGGCCCAATTATGCCTCTGGACCAAAATCCGCACCAAACAGTGATTCGTTTTGGGTGCGTCGGCTTTTCAATGTATGCGTGCGGGTTTTCTGTGCCTTAAATGCGACAATTTCGCTTGTTTACATACCCGCCAAAATCAAAATGAGCTTCATCTGAAAAGATGATTTTTTTTTTGCCAAAATCGGCATCTTCTGTAAGTCGATCGCAGGCCCACTTAGCGTTGTTGTTCAAGCGTATAGACAACCATATTCGTTCAGCGGAAGGATAAAACTAATTATCTGTCAAATCAGACATGAGCTAAATGTTACCATTCACGAAATAAGCACTAGTTGAAAAAAAAACGTTAGATGGCGGACCCGATATGTACATCACGCAAGAATTGACTCTGAAAGTTGTTTCATTATCCCATCTTTGTTTTGCAAATGAAAGAAATTTTTGTGAGACCATTTGATTGCTCCTCTTTAGTGGAATGTTAATCTCAAGTATGAATTCGATTGAATTTTCTGATATCGTATGTTGCCTTATTCACGAAATAAGCACTAGTTGAAAAAAAAACGTTAGATGGCGGACCCGATATTATTATTAGTATTTTGTTTTTAAATTATATTAAAATTAATTTAATTTTTAATTGACTTTTTTCCACAAGAAAATTAATTCATTTTGTTTTTTTTTTTTTTAATTTTTATGGAATTTTGTAATTTTTTATTACAGAGATTTTGTTTTATAATTTTTCCTATTGTTTAACAAATTATAATCAATTATCACTGTTTTTTTTATTATTAAATTTTAATTTTGTTTTTCGAATTTTTATGTCAGCAAATTGTATAATTCAACTCAAATTAAATAATAAATTAGTTGTTATTTATTGGTGGCACATTAATATATATTTTGGTTTTAAAAGTTTTACTTTCAATACAAAATTTAAACGAAAGTGTTTGTTTTTGCCGCTGTTTCTAATGCTAAATTTCTAATTATTCCTTTAATGATTTTAATTTCTTGTTTTCAAATAGGCAAATTTGCTATCGCATCAATTTTTTTTTTTAATTCATTGTTTTTTTTTTTTTTTGTTCTATTTTTAATAATCATTGTGTTGTTGAAGTTCACGTTTTATTCAGTTCCTTTAATTTGAATAATCTAATGATAATTTCTCTCCCTAAACTCAAAGAAAAATGTTCGTAAAAAGAAAATAAAAATGTTTTCGTCAACGGAAAATTCAAATTAATTTAATTACAAATTAAATAAGAATTAAATAAATAAATAATTTCTTTTCTTTTTTGAATAAACTAGTGTTAAACAATTAAAGTATTGTTTCAAATTTAATAATTTCACTAGCTGACCCGACGAACTTCGTCCAGCCCAAAATTGATTTTTTTTATTGCCCAAAACAGGTCACATTATATATTTATTGTAATACGATGCATAAAACAGTTATATAAAAATAACTAACTTACTATAAGTGTGTGGATCTATCTATCTAGTTCAAAATTTAATCGAAGTCGGTACGTTATTTAGGTGAGGCATACAAAGAATAACAATAAGAGGCCCGAATCATGGGTAGCGCTGACGAAGTTGTAGTTGCTGTTCTCGCTCCAAAACAAAAACTAACAGATATACATGTTATATATTTACATATCGTTGGTCTCATGTAGAAAGGCCCTAACTCATACTTTTTTCGAAGTTGATTTTTTTTGTGATTCCAATACATTTAACACAAATACATACTCGTACATCTCCTCACAAAATTGTAATAAAAAAAATATGCGAGTTAGGGCCTTTCTACATGAGACCAGCGATATGTAGTTATAAATTATCTCTTAAAGAGGAAGGGTTGCCACGCCCATTTTTGGTGAGTTTGTCGATATCGACTCTACAAACTTACCCACCAAATTGCATTCGTCTACGATCACTATGTCCCTAAATATTCAATTTTAAAGGTTTGCCACGCCTACTTTTTGCTATATCGAATTTTTTTTTAAACCATTTAAACCTGATAAGCTTTCGAACAAAAAAACAATGGTTAAACGATTTGCCACGCCCTCTTAACATTCAGGGATATGAAAAATAGATGTTTTCCGATTCTCAAACCTACCCGATATGCACACAAAATTTCATGAAAATCGGTCGATCCATTTCGGAGAAGTTTAACCACTAACACCGTGACATGAGAATTTTATATATTAGATTTTAAATAATTTAATTTTAAACTTGTCAATTAATATTCAGTGTTTTTTAAATTTCAATAAATTTATTTTTTTTTTAATTTTAACTTTTAATTAATTAATTATTTTGTTATTACATCATTATTAAATTTTTCTTATTTTTTAATTTTTATTATAATTCATCCATATCCATTTATTTCAAACAAAAATTGAATAATATTTATTATAATTTTTTAGCTTCTTGAAGTTGCCGTAGTCTAGTAGGCAGTGTGTTTGCTTATTTATTAGACGGAAGGCCCGGTTTCAAAACACAGATCAGACTTCAAAACGAAAATATGAAAATATTTTTTCGGCGACTTCCTCTCAGCAGATTTCTAGCAAGAACTCAAAAAGTAATAAAAAATTGCCATAAAAAGTTTCTCAAAAATCTGTCTTTCGAAATCGACTTTAAACTGTAGGTCCCGCCGCACATGTATAAAATTAACACACACGACATGAGTGGTGTAAGAAACCAGGTCGTAATACTGGCTGAAGGGTTGTAATGTAACCAATTATGTATGTATGTATAAAGGTTTTATTCCTTTAAAAGTTTAATTTTTTTATTTAAAAAATTGTTTCTTTTTTTTTTTGTTCAATTTTAATTAATTTTCCCCTTATTGTAAAGGGCTATCCATTTCGTGGTTTCAAAAGTATGGGACTGGAATTTGACATCTGTCAAACTATGTTGTGAAACCAATTTTTTTCTTTTCAGTTGAAAGTCTAACATTGACGAAAATGGATCGCTTAACTATCACACAACGCATAAAAATTATCAAAACCCGCTACAAAAATGGTGATTCTGCCACAGCCACGTATAAGCAAAATTTTCTTCAGCGATGAAGCACATTTCACACTCGGTGGGTATGTTAATAAACAAAATTGTCATATTTGGGGTTCTGAGTATCCTCAAGTAATTGAAGAGAAGCCATTACATCCAGAAAAAGTCACTGTTTGGTGCTCTCTTTGGTCCGAAGGTGTGATTGGACCTTACTTCTTCGAAAACGACGATGGAACGACTGTCACCGTCAATTCGGAGTGCTATGGTCATATGATAACCGACTTTTTTTTTTGCCTGCTATTGAAGAATACGACTTGGAGAATATGTGGTTTCAACAAGACGATGCCACATGCCACACAACTCGAGCGAATATGGCTTTATTGCAAGAGACATTTCCTGGCCGCGTAATTTCTCGTCGTGGCGATATCAACTGGCCACCAAGATCATACGATTTGACACCATTAGACTTTTTTTTGTGGGGCTACGCGAAAGACCGTGTTTATGCAGATAAACCTTCAACTCTTGAGCACTTAAAAACCAACATTCGTCAAGTTATGGCTGAGATACCGCCCAATATGTGTCAAAAAAAAGTGGTCGAAAATTACCTCAAAAGAATCAATGCTTGCAACACTTCTCGTGGAGGTCATTTAAATGATGTAGTGTTTCACGCATAATGTCAACGTTCAAAAAAAAGAAAAAAGAAATATCATGAAAAAAATATTTTATATGTGTTTTATTTACGTTTACTTTTGAAACCACGAAATTGATAACCCGGTATAACTATTTAGTACATTTGGCAAAAGCAATGTAAAATTATTTTCCAATTAAATTAATTCTCTTACGGCTTAATTTTGTTTTGGAAAACTTTTTCTATCTGCTTAATTAGTTTAAATGGTGACGAGTATACTCGACATGAGCAAAGTAAAATTTCTTACACTTGTAATCCGTAAAAAGCTATAATTTTTAGAAAATATCGATATATTTTTAATTTAATATTTAAATGTTAACAAACTAAATTAGTTTAGGTAAAATGTATATCTGTTTTACAGCAGTAAAGAAGTTATTTTCGTAAAAAGTTAAGCTTCATATTTTTTTTTTTTTTTTTTCGTTTTATACAAATTTTCATGAAAGATGCCTAGCGAAAACAGTATTATTTTTATATAATTCTGCATTATGTAGTGAGTGAAATAAATCAATTATTATTTTATATTTAAATTTCAAACTTTTTATCACAATTTTTTAAAATTAATTTATTGATGTTAAATTGTTTTTATTTGAATATTGTTTTGTATTGTTATCTTTCATTATATGAGTTATAAATAATAAATTTAGAAAAAAAAATGTTTTGTTTTATTATTTTAAACTTTGTAATTTAACTGAGGAAATAAAACAAATTGAATTTTAAAAATTAGTTTAAAAAAAAAATATATATTTATCTATGTGTATTTTGATTTTTTATTTATATTTTTAAATTCAATATATAAATAAAATATATATTATTTAAAAAACTTTATTTTTAAGAAAATAAAAACAATAAATTTTTGAAGATTTAAAAAAAAATATTTAAAAAATATATATTATTTAAAAAACTCAATTTTTAAGAAAATAAAAATAATAAATTTTTGAAGATTTAAAAAAAATATTTAAAAACAAATAATTTTAAATTTTTTTTATTTTTATAAAATTATATTGTATATGTACAGCTCTGTTTATTTTGATTTTTCATTTATTTATTTTTTAATTCAAAATATAAATAAAATATATATTATTTAAAAAACTATATTTTAAAAAAATTAACAAAAAATATTTTTTAAGATTTAAAAAAAAATTGTTTAAAAAAATAATTTTTATTTTCTTTTTATTTTTATAAAATTATATTGTATGTGTACACCTCTGTTTATTTTGATTTTTTATTTATTTATTTTTTAATTCAAAATATAAATAAAATATATATTATTTAAAAAACTATATTTTAAAAATATTAACAAAAAATATATTTTTGAAGATTTAAAAAAAATATTTAAAAACAAATAATTTAATTTTTTTTTTATTTTTATAAAATTATATTGTATAAGTATATCTCTGTTTATTTGATTTTTCATTTATTTATTTATTAATTCAAAATATAAATAAAATATATATTATTTAAAAAACTTTATTTTTAAGAAAATAAAAATAATAAATTTTTGAAGATTTAAAAAAAAATATTTAAAAACAAATAATTTTAATTTTTTTTTTATTTTTATAAAATTATATTGTATGTATATGTACATATCTATGTTTATTTTGATTTTTTATTTATATTTTTAAATTCAATATATAAATAAAATATATATTATTTAAAAAACTCAATTTTTAAGAAATTAAAAAATATATTTTTGAAGATTTAAAAACAAATAATTTAAATTTTTTTTTATTTTTATAAAATTATATTGTATATGTACATCTCTGTTTATTTTGATTTTTCATTTATTTATTTTTTAATTCAAAAAATAAATAAAATATGTATTATTTAAAAAATTCAATTTTTAAGAAATTAAAAAATATATTTTTGAAGATTTAAAAAAAAATATTTAAAAACAAATAATTTAAAATTTGTTTTTATTTTTATAAAATTATATTGTATATCGTTAGTATAATTCGCAAAGACGCTAAGTCCACTTTTTTCCAAAATTGAGATTTTAATGCAAAACGGTAACATTGTACATAATACATATTTTACAACAACAAAACATGTCATTATATAGTTTAAAGTTGTTGTAATTTTGTGGTTTGCAAAAACGCTAAGTCCACAAAACTACGAAAAATATTAATATTAATATTATTAATTAATTAATAATAATAATAATAATTAACATTATTAGTTATTAATATTATTATTATTTTGTAAAAATAATTGCGTTTAAACAGTTTACAAATTTTAAAAAATGAAAAAGCTACAATGTTTTTTGTGTCTCCTGTAAAATTTAAAAAAAGGGACTTAACACATTTGCAAATTATACTAACGATATGTACATCTCTGTTTATTTTGATTTTTCATTTATTTATTTTTTAATTCAAAATATAAATAAAATATATATTATTTAAAAAACTATATTTTAAAAAAATTAACAAAAAAAATATTTTTTAAGTTTAAAAAAAGTTGTTTAAAAAAATAATTTTTTTTTTTTTTTGTAAAATTATATGTACATACATACATATCTATGTTTATTTTATTATTTCCATTAGAGTTGTAAAAGAATATTAATTCAAAAATAATTATATTTTTATTTTAATTTTTTTTTAATTTAAAAAAAAATATATTTTTTTAAAACATTTTAAAGCTAATGTATATTGTTTAATAAAATATAATACAATAATATGGAAAAATTCTTATTTTATTGTTAAAGCTTTATACTTTAGGATACATTATTTATAATGTATTAATTAAAATCGAATTGATTTATAATTGAAAAAAAAAAAACTAACAAGACTTGTTTGTTGTTTACTTTTTAAAAAATATCAACAATTTTTAAAAATTGTATTAAATTTAAAACATAATTTAAATTTTATTTTTGTATTAATATTGAACTTCTGACTAAGAATTAATAAAGTAACTAAATGTAGCAATCAATAAATATTATTATATTGTAGAAAATTAAAACATTTATTTTTAAAAATAATTACCTTTAAATAAATTTGTTTAAGGTTTATTATAAAATTATTATAAAATACAGATTTTATTTTAAATTATTTTTTTTTTTTAATTTTAAAACTTCCTTTTTTTATAATTTTTATTTTTTTTTTTTATTTTAATACACTTTCACTTAAACTTTTATTTTCCTTCACAGTTTTACTATAAACTTTCAATATTTTTTTTAATTTTAAAAATCCGTTTTTTAAATTGTCAATTTTCTTCGTTTTGTTTTTCAATTTTATTTTTGAAAATGTTTTATTTTTCAGACGAACTTTAACTCTGGACTTGCAGTGATCGACTAAAACTTTTCAAAAGTGAAACATTCAGTTACGGTTGTTGTTTCTTTTTTTTCGATAATTTTTTTCAGTACGAGAGTGTGTTTTTATACGATTCTTTATTTTTCTACATCTTCGTTTAAGCTTTTTTCTTGTTGTTGTTATTGCTGTATTTATTTTAATTTTTGTTTCTTTTTCTTTCATATTGTTATTGTTGTATTTGGTATTATTATTATTATTTGATTTGATTTTTTTTTTTTTGGGTTCAAGCAAAAGAGTGTCAAAACTCGACAAAATTTCGTTTGTGTTTAAATATTGTATGTACATACATATGTATTACACTTTTTGTTTAGATTCTTCTTCTTTTTGTAATTTTTTTTATTTTTATTTTTTGCTGTTGTTGTAATGCTTTTTATTGCATATTTTGAAATCTTAATTTATTCGAGACTGTGCATAAAATTCAATGGAAATAGAAATTGTCTGATGAAAAAATTTTCCATTCATGCTGGACAAGATCAGACAAAAAAAAAAATACGTTTCCCTATACAATAGCCGTTAAAATACAATAAAATTAAACGAATTTTTTTTTTGAACGCTACTAAGTTGCAGTAAGTACTTTAAATTTATATTTCATTATACAACGTGATCAATAAACTTGAATTATGTACTCAAAATAGTTAAAAAGTAAAGGTACTCGTATAGGAGGAGGCGGTATCAGAAATTATCTGTAGTACATACATATAAGGGGTGATTTTTTAAGAGCTATAGGAAAATTTTTCAAAAAAAAAACACATAAAATTCAGAAAAATGCATGAAGTCATTTTTTGAATCGATAGTACGGTCCACATAATTTAATGTTTCAAGATTATTTCATGCAAATGTTGACCGCGACTGTGCCTCAAATGGTCCATCCGCTTAGTCCAATTTTGGCATACTCTTTCCAACATTTCGGCCGGTATCTCACGAATAAATGCTTCAATGTTGTCTTCCAATACGTCAATTGAAGCGGGCTTGTCTGTATAGACATGAGCTTTAACATAGCCCCACAAAATATAGTCTAAAGGCGTTAAATCGCACGATCTAGGCGTCCAATTAACCGGTCCCGAACGTGAAATAAAATGTTCACCGAACTCGCCTCTCAATACATATGGAATGTCCTTGTAGTTATTCAGAAAATAATTTCAACTTTTAAAACTATGTTTGTATTTATTTCAATATCATGCATGTATTAACAATTTTTTTTTATTAAGTTTGAATAATTCTGCATAAATCCTAACCTATATCTACACATGTACACATTTCTGTCTCAAGTTATTAACGTTTTTCAAAGTTAATTATGTTAAGCAATTAACCTTAAATAATAATAATAAAAAAAAACTAATTAACCACCAGCTATGTAGGGCACTTTCATAAAAAGCAAAAATGCCCTTTTTTTCTTCTATCGTTACATTTAATGCACTTTGAAGGTTTAATGGGCAAAAATGTGAGAAATTCATAAAACTGATCTGTTACTAGCTTAAGTATTCAAATACAATTAAATCAGCACGCAAACAGCACTTATTTTACAATTGTTTGGCAACTTTTTTTAAGTACGAACTTAAGCACTGTTGGGTGGCGCGAGCACTTTATTATTATTATTGTTGTTATTATAGTTGTTGTCAGTCGGGTCGGTATTATTGTCGTAAATATGATCTCTTATTGTTGTGATTTATTTTTCTTTTTGATTTGTGTTTGTCACAATTGTACTGTTATAAATATTGTGAGTGTGTATGCGTGTGTGTGCGTAACTCACATGTTAAAAGTATTTATTTGTATGGTTGTTGTTTTTTGTTGTTGGTATTTTGTTTGGCGTTTATACCCGGTGTTTTAATGAATGATGAATAAAATGAAACTTTGTTTATAATTGTTGTTGTTGTTATTCTAATACCCACAACATAGCATGGCGTTTATTTACATTTGAGCGAAGAGAATAATATGTTTATTCATATTATGCATTTATGGCTAATATTCACACTCTTTCATAAAAGAGAGTAATTATTGTATTGTATTTTATTGTTTACTACACACATACATTTACACTTTTATTTTGATTTTTTCTATATGAAACTGCATCACACTTTGCAGTTTTAAGGGGAGCATTATTATCAAGATCATTTTATAAAAACAACAACAACAACAATAAAAATTAATTAATAATAAAACGTCACTGGTTACAGTTTAATTTATGACGCATTTTAGCAAGCATCTCTGTAACATTGAAATAAAAAAAAAATTCCATTTTTGTTTTTTAATTTTTATTTAAAATAATTTATTTTATTATTATTGTTATTGTTCATATGTACCTACTGTATGTGTGCATGTGTTTTGTATTTTTCTAGAGGTTTTCTTTTGTTAATTTGTGAAATATTTAATTTAATTTCGCAGATAAAATATTAAAAAATAAACTCCAGAAACAGTTTAAATGCCGGCTTATTTTATTACGTTGCATAAATCAAATTTAATTGTCATCAAGTTTATTATTGTTTTTGTTGTTTTTTTATTTTTCGTTTAGAAAACAAAAGAAGAAGATACACAGAAAATACACACATACGTACAGATTTGTTTCCAGAATTTAAATCTGTTCTAATTATCCAAGACGAAATAAGACAAAAACAAATACAAAACAAATACTTACACTCTCTACATACATACATATATGTAAGAAAGTAGCACAGTGGGCCAGGAGTGTAAAAAATCAATAAATAAACAAATTGATTAAACAAAATAAATAAATCTTAAGTACCTATGTATTTCAAGCTGCTATAACAATACCCCACAGATCAATTGGTGTTCTTTTATCAATGCCTATACTATTCCTCCAAGGCAATCGTTAAGAAGAGTAACTTCAGCTGAACAATCAAACTTAGCCTGACCTTTTGTCACTGCTTCCGCAAAGTAGCTTTTAAATTTGTAAAAGAATGTAAATATCTATCATATTTGAATACTATAAGTTCAATAAATAGTATCGGGTCCGCCATCTAACGTTTTTTTTTTCAACTAGTGCTTATTTCGTGAATGGTAACACTTAGCTCATGTCTGATTTGACAGATAATTAGTTTTATCCTTCCGCTGAACGAATATTGACCATCCAATGCGTTTTCGCTTCGCTAAGTGGGCCTGCGATTGACTTACAGAAGATGCTGATTTTGGCAAAAAAAAATCATCTTTTCAGATGAAGCTCATATTGATCTTGGCGGGTATGTAAACAAACAAAACTGTCGCATTTGGGGCACAGAAAACCCGACGCACCCAAAACGAGTCACTATTTGGTGCGGATTTTGGTCCAGAGGCATAATTGGGCCATTTTTCTTCGAAAATGAGCAAGGAGTGGCCGTTACAGTCAATGGCGATCGTTATCGGGCCATGTTGAACGAATTTTTGTTCACAAAAATTGAAGAGGAGGATATTGGCAACATTTGGTTTCAACAGGACGGCGGTGCTACGTGCCACACAGCCGAAGCTACATTCGATGTTTTGCGCTCTGTTTTTGAAGATCGCATTATCAGCCGCCGAGCTGATGTCGTTTGGCCACCTCGGAGCTGCGATTTGACACCGTTGAACTATTATTTGTGGGGTGCCGTCAAAGATAAGTGTTACGCCGACAAGCCAGAGACAATTGACGCTTTAAAGGACAATATTCGTGAAGCCATTGGTGAAATACAGCTGCACACAATCGATAATGTGCTTAAAAATTGGACCGATCGTGTAGGCTACTGCATGGCCCGTCGAGGCAGCCATTTGAATGAAATTATTTTCCATTATTAACCGGAAGGATTGTACTTTCAAATAAAAAAAAGAAATTTGAGAAAATATTCAATAGTTTTTTTTTAAGTTTTTTCAAAAAAAAAAAAAAGTTATTTGGCGGACCCTTTATTTAAACTATTAAAATAAAAATAAAAAAACAATATTTTTTAATTTCTTATTGAAGAATTCATTTTTACCGCCACTGTTTACTAACTGTTCATCAATTAGTTAAAGGTTTAAAAAAGTATTTAATAATGATACATTTACAGTTAATTGCTAAAGATAAAATAAATTTCGTAGTAAAGATGACACATTATGGGTGAAGTACTTATTTTAATGGCACTTAGTTTTTTAAACTTTGTTCTCAATTATCTAAAACAAAAAAAAAAGAAAAGAAAACAGGCAATGTTTTTTTGTGTAATATTTAACACAATTTAAAAAAATTTTTCGTTTTCAAATTTAATGTTTATGTTTTTTTTTTTGTTTTTCATCGATAAGGGTATCTCAATAGAAATTTGTAAGTTGGGTGTGGTTTTATGTGGAGCATTAACAATTAATAGGATCTGTAACTGTTCTACTGGCTGTAATAAGGTATGTTTCGAAATTATAAGAACACTTATTTTTTTAAAATTTCTCTGCAAGTAATGAATTGATCTAAAAATATTTATTAAGAGAAATAAATTTTTGCATTTACTCTTTATATGTATGAAAAAAAAAAATAGTATGACAATTTTGTTGTTTCATTTATGGAAGTTTTCTGTTATCTACATGTTTCATTATTATAAAAACAAGTGAAGAAAAAATGATAATGCAATTTAGTAAAGCAATAACTTCAGTTGGATTCAGTTTATCAGAACAAGAACAAGGTAAAATGTTGGCCTTTAAAGATCAATATTTGAAGTTTAGATAAATTGCTCGGAAATTGGGAAGAAGTGTGACTGTGGTAAACAATTTTTTGAGCAATCCTGAGAATTATGGACAAACAAAGAGATCCGGACGGAAAAAAATCCTTTCTCAGCGAGAAATAGCCCACATTAATCGTTTAGCGAGCAATTCAACTTTGAGTCTAAAAAGTATAAAGGCCTCAACGGGTGTTTCTGTATCAAAAACAACCATATGGAGATCAATAACAGAAAATAAAAACTTAAAATATTCAAAAATGAGTCAAGTACCGCGGTTACTACCCCGTCATGTGGCGGCAAGGTTACAGTTCGCCAAAGAAAATATGCAAACTAATTGGACTCAGGTATGACTTTACTCAATTTTTGTAAATGTGAAAATAACCGCCAGTTTTATTTAAGGTTATATTTTCACACGAAAAGAAATGGAATCTTGACGGTCCGGATGGAAACAGAGGCTATTGGAGAGATATTCGAAAGGAACCTCTACATTTCTCCAAGAGAAATTTTGGTGGTGGATCACTGATGGTTTGGGGAGCATTTTGTAGCGATGGGTGTCTTGAAATTCAATTCGTGTCATGTAAAATGAACAGCACAGATTACGTCAAAACTCTGGAAATGAGTTTGTTACCTTTCATAGCTCAAAATCCCTTAAAAAATTATTTGTTTCAGCAAGATAACGCTGCCATTCACAAATGCAGATTTACAAAAAACTGGTTTAGCTCAAAAAATATAACAGTTTTAGAGTGGCCAGCGTGTTCTCCAGATGTAAATCCAATGGAAAATATTTATGGTATATTGTCCAATCGTGTTTAGTCGGGAAATCGCCAATATGAAAATTTAAATTTATTAAAAAAACTCAATTTGTCACGAATGGTCAAATATTGACCAAAACTTAATCAATACATTAGTAGAGAGTATGACCTCTAGAATATTTAATCTTATAAAAAATAAAGGTGGACTAATTCGCAAATAATTTCATTAAAATTGTGTTTTATTCTTAAAAGTTAAAAATATTTTTATATTTCTGAAACACCGACTTACTTGTTATTTTAAAAAATATTAAAAAATACAAGAGCAACATAGAAATGTACCATATCGATGAATACTACACTCAGACATTTATATGTTCCCAACATAATGTATAAGCAATATGAAGAAATTTAATGAAAAATTTTACATACAAAGTGTTCTTATAATTTTGAAACATACCTTAGAACGTACAAAACCTAGCCAACTAATGGTTGCATATCTGAATATCTTTCCAATTCAGTCCGCACAATCCAAAGGAAGAGTACTTTTGTCTATGGCAGCCTGAGGCAGATAATAACGATTGATTATAGGCCTATTCTATTTTCTATTTGTTAAATATCAAACTCTTAAAGCGACTAACGTATCTCCTCGATAAGTCACATTTTATTTATTAACCTAAATGTTTCTACATACATATGTATGCTATAATATTAAATTACTGATAAACTATGTATTTACTTGAGTATTTAATCTTCATTTTCTTTAATTATAGAAATGCCAGAAATAAATCAAAAAGCAATACAATAAAAAAATTTTCTGTTTTCAGATTTTTTCAAGCACTTGATTTCTTTTTTTCCTTAATTGAAAAATTAAAAACGTTCTTTCTTTTTTTTTTTTCTTTATCACATCACAGAAAATGTAATGAAAAATTAAAAAATTACGTCAGTGAAATGTAGATTATTACAGTAAAGGCTAGAAATATAAGGATGAAGAGGGTTAGTCAGTTAGCTTGCTATAAACACGTTCACTTGAAGCCATATTGTAAAGGGTCCGCCAAATAACTTTTTTTTTGAAAATGCTTAAAAAAAAACTACTGAATATTTTCTCAAATTTCTTTTTTTATTTGAAAGTACAATCCTTCCGGTTAATAATGGAAAATAATTTCATTCAAATGGCTGCCTCGGCTGGCCATGCATTAGCCTACACGATCGGTCCAATTTTTAAGCACATTATCGATTGTGTGCAGCTGTATTTCACCAATGGCTTCACGAATATTGTCCTTTAAAGCGTCAATTGTTTCTGGCTTGTCGGCGTAACACTTATCTTTGACGGCACTCCACAAATAATAGTCCAACGGTGTCAAATCGCAGCTCCGAGGTGGCCAAACGACATCAGCTCTGCGGCTGATAATGCGATCTTCAAAAATAGGGCGCAAAACATCAAGTGTAGCTTCGGCTGTGTGGCACGTAGCGCCGTCCTGTTGAAACCAAATGTTGCCAATATCCTCCTCTTCAATTTTTTTGAACAAAAATTCGTTCAACATGGCCCGATAACGATCGCCATTGACTGTAACGGCCACTCCTTGATTATTTTCGAAGAAAAATAGCCCAATTATGCCTCTGGACCAAAATCCGTACCAAACAGTGACTCGTTTTGGGTGCGTCGGCTTTTCAATGTATGCGTGCGGGTTTTCTGTGCCCCAAATGCGACAATTTTGCTTGTTTACATCTACACCCGCCAAGATCAAAATGAGCTTCATATGAAAAGATGATTTTTTTTGCCAAAATCGGCATCTTCTGTAAGCCGGCTACTGCATGGCCAGCCGAGGCAGCCATTTGAATGAAATTATTTTCCATTATTAACCGGAAGGATTGTGCTTTCAAATAAAAAAAGAAATTTGAGAAAATATTCGGTAGTTTTTTTTTTAAAGCATTTTCAAAAAAAAAAAAGGTTATTTGGCGGACCCTTTACAAGTATTTCTAAGAAAACTAAGAAGCGCTCAATTATTTTTGTTCAAACTCTCACAGCGTTGTGCAGAGAGCCAGAATGTAATGTGATCAAAACAATTCCGGAAATCCAATCAGTTTACAGAAAATCAATCCGTTTACGTTGGATTCTTCATTCCATCTCGACCCATTTATGATATTTCATATTCGTTATTTCTAGTATGGGGAGACACATGTAATGTGTTATATTGAAATTCTAAGAAACCATGTATTCAAATTGGCTTTAATCTTAATTTGCAGCTAGTCAATCCCTAACGGAATACAGTTTTAATGAAATAGTCATCATCAGCAGAGATTATTACTGTCTGACACACTGAATGACAGTTGCCAGATTTATTCAGTAATCCTCAGGACTAAGAACGTAATACAGTCGGGAGTATACATACATACATAAAACCGTAATTAAGCGTGCTACAAATCTTGATATCCATCCACTCTATTCTCCCAAAATTATTCCATGTCCAGACTGATTATACAGCAGGGTACCAGCCTCCATAAGTCTTAGGTTAGGTTAGGTTAGAGGACGTGTATTTGTCAGTTAAGACAAGTACAGTACCCGGAGAGCGAAATTGACCCATTGTACAACGTCCTTAGAGAGGGAAGGAAATAGAGGGAATAGGATGAAAGGAGGGCATGTAGGTAAGGCGGGGGGGAGATGAATATCACACAGAAAGAAACAGACACAAACAAAAAAAGAGGGGTGAGAGCACGACTACACTTATGAAACCCTAGCACCTCTCAACCAGCCCAAGCTGCTAATGAATCTGTGGAGAGCCTTGATGTCGGCTCTCGACACAGAACTCAAGCCCTCAAAGAATTTCCTGCCAAGGGTCCTCAACCTCAACCTACCAAGGGCTGGGCAGTTACAGAGGAGGTGTTCGATAGTCTCTAACTCCTCCTCATCGCAACATACCCTGCAATAGTCCGGCTGGGATCTGTTCCAGTTCCCCGTCAGCGACCTAATCTCGCAGTGCCCCGTGTTAAAACCGACAACCAACCTTAAGCTGGCCTTAACCAAACCCAGCAAAAAATATAGTCTTAATATCGCCTTATTTGAAATGCTTAATTCGCCTAACCCTGACATCTGGAACAAAATGAAATATCGACGACTTCCTTTCGGCAGTCTTCTGACGTAAACTCTAAGAATACAAAGTTTCTCACAAATCTGTCATATGGAGTCGACTTTAAACTGTAGATCCCACCACTCATATATAAACTTAACACACACAATTTGGTTGGTATGATGAGCTAGGTCGTAAGCCAAACTAAAGGCTTCTAATGACCAATTAAGTAAGTCAATAAGTTCCTGATACAACTCAAGTCTCAAGAGTAGCCTTTAGATTTGGGTTTTATGGCTTGACAGGTTTTGGAATTTATTCAAGATTCTTCTCTAACAAACTAATGCCACATATATATATATACCTACTATAGGTCCAAATAAGTCTAACAACCGTATACACGAAGTGAATAATTAAAGACTACAGGCCTTTGTTTATATTTTTAACAATTAATTAGGGCAACTGGTCCAAAGTGGCTTTGCTATTTGCTTTCTATTTCGGGTTTTGACCAGCGTTGCCATTTGCCAAGTTTTCCTTTTTTTTTTCAAGTTTTTGGAGATGTGAAAAAGTTTTCATTAAATTTGTTTTCTAACAAGTTTTTTCGACAAAATTAAATTTAAAATTTTTTTCAATAAATTCAGTATTAAAACAGGAAATATTTACATTTTTAAGTAAAATATTGTGTATTTTATTAGTCCCAGACAAAAAACGCAAAAAAAAAAACCAACAGAGGGAACCGGGCTCCGGAATTTCCTTTAAAAATGTTGGTACTTTTGTAGAAAACAATTTTTTTGGGAAAAAAAAGTTTTTTTTCCCAGAAATAAAGTTTTTTAAAACAAAAATCTGGCAACGCTGGTTTTGACTCTCCAGCCTGACAACTAAAGATTTTGTTTCTTCGAATATTTACAGAAATTTTTGAAAAAGCAATTTTATTCACAGAACTTTAATAAATATTTCAATTGCAATATTTCATAGGAAAATATTTTGAAATGTATTGACAACACTAATTTAAATACTGATTTTATTGGTCTACTTTGCATATCAATTTAAAATTATTTATGACGAATTAATTAATGAAATTAAGTGAATACGTTGTAAAACAAAAAAAAAACATTTTTTTTTAAAAATAATAATAAATGCTAAGCGATAATTAAAAAAAGAAAGAAAACTGACGCTAAAAGTAACAGTAAAAATGTTGTAAAAAATGTATTTTGAATAGAAATAAGCCAATAAACTTATAATATTTGTAAACAGTACGTTTAAAAAGTATAACTACATAAAAAGGTTTAATGGTATTTTCTTTTCTACAAAGAAAATGTCACCCTCTTACAAGGTACATTAAAAAAATTTTTGACCAACCCTGTTGTAATGTCATTTTTTATTTGAGAAGAACATAACACAAATATTAAAAAAGGGTATGCCCTGTGTTTACCACTTATTAAGAAAATGAATAAGGAAATGCCAATTTGTTCAAAGGTGTTGCCAGATCGCTAATTTTTCGACTTCATTTTTTGCACGTTTTTTTTTAACAAAAAAAATATATTTTAACACTGTTCTAACATTGAATGCAATTTTTTATACTGCTGACCATGTAGCTTTAATAACGTAATATTTCCTTAAGATTACTCCACACAACAATGAAAAAATTAACTTCAAATTGGATAACAATACCAGGCGACTTTTTTAAATTTCATCTGGTAGCCCTATAAATAAACAAAAGTCATCTGCTTTACAGGGCATTAGCAGCACTCTCGATTTATAGAGGGCATAAAATGCAATGCCCTCCACCATTGGCAAGTGCGAATTATTTAGAATAAAACATACCACCCTTTTAGAGGGCGAAACATTTTTAAGAAACAAACGCAAAATTGCATTTTGCGTTAATAAAATGCACATTTTTTGGTAGAAAAGAAAACACCATAAGTAAAAGCGATTAATATTAAAAAGAATTGAATTCATGAGATGCCATAAACACAATAGACGCAATATTTGCGGCACAGCAATTTCACAATTGCCGTCTCAAGCAAGCAGCAAGTGCTTTAATTCATTTAAAACCGACTGCTGCAAAATTCTTTAATACGGCAAACTGGTCTCTGGACCTTTTAATGTGGAACTCAGTGCAATACATATATTGCCAATAATTACGAGTTTGTATCAACAAAGCCATCTTAATTGCAATTTTGGCCTCTAACCTTCTAACGACTTCTGCCGTGGTTGCAGATCTGCTGAGAAAGAGGAGACTGTTATCCACTTTCTTTGTCAATGCCCATCTCTAGCGAGGTGCAGATATAGATTATTTGCAGACGTCGGCATCAATAGCCCCCGGGGGCCGAACATCTTCGGCTTTTTACACACATAGGACACGAACATCAACAATGTTCGTTAAAAAGAGCTTAAAAATGCATTCAGTTACTTGTCAGCTTTGAAAGAAGAAGGTTCATGTCACCTTTTTCTCAGGTTTGAATTATACACCCAAAGAAATATTACAGTAGGATTCACTAATATTCAATGAGATTCACTAATAACATTGAGAAATGATCTCGATTATAAGTCGCCGTAGTCTAGTAGGTAGTGTGTTGGCTTATTAGACTGAAGGCCCGAGTTCGAATCCCAGGTCAGACATCAAAACGAAATTATGAAAATATTTCTTCGGCGACTTCCTCTCAGCAGATTTCTGGCAAAAACTCTGAGAGTAAATAAAATTGCCATGAAAAGCTTCTCAAAAAACTGTCGTTCGGAGTCGACTTTAAACTGTAGGTCCCGCCACTCATGTATAAAATTAATGCACACGACATAAGTGGTGTGAGAAGCTAGGTCGTAATCCTGACTGAAGGGTTGTAATGACCAATTATGTATGTATGTATGTAATGATCTCGATTTAGTCTTTAGGGATTTGGTGCTGTACATTTTTTCTATTCTTTCACACTACATATAAATATTATTAAGTTACACTTGAAAATATTACTAACAATTTTCCTCTGGGTTATACGCATGCTTCTTACAACTATAGCCACATTTTTATTATGTTCTCTTTGTGCCGACGTCTGGTTATTTGGCTATCCAATCCTTGTCAACTTTTTTTTCCGTTTTCTGTTTTTTGTTTAAAACTATTTTCTAAAAAACTTATGTTGAACGCTTCGTTGGCAATTGCGTCGTCTTATGATGCAATTTAATTCAACAGAGGCAAACTATTAAAAATCAGAACATTAAAGGAATGAATTTATAAAAAATCCTTAATCTGAGATACAGATCTCATATTCAACGAACCGATATCTCGTTTGCAATTCGCCGTAGTCTAGTAGGTAGTGTGTTGGCTTATTAGACGTAAGGCCACGGTTCAAACCCCCACATCAGACATCAAAAACGAAAATATTTCTTCGGCGACTTTCTCTCAGCAGATTTCTGGCAAAAACTCTGAGAGTAAATAAAATTGCCATGAAAAAGTTTCTCAAAGATCTGTCGTTCGGGGTCGACTTTAAATTGTAGATCCCGCCACTCATGTGTAAAATTAATGCACACAACATAAGTGGCATGAGAAGCTAGGCCGTAATCCTGACTGAAGGGTTGTAATGGCCAATTACGTATGTATGTATCCTTGTCAGCTTGACGGAGCAATCATGCATTGATATCCTTGACATAGCTTCGTTTATCAAACTTCGGGCTGATTTTCCAGCGTGGGGTAGTCGTGCTTTAAATGTGCAACCCTTGCGCTGGCCAACTTCTTCTCCCCTGGTTTGGAGGAACTGGGAACACGGACTGTATTCACCTGTGTCGTCACAACGGGCCGCTATGCGTGCTCAAGTGAGCTTTTAGTATCAAAGTTATAACTCCAACCTAACCTTTAACGTTTAAATATAGTAGCATCAACATACACAATATGAACGCAGAATATTAAACGATTACAAAAATGTTATCCTAACTAACATAGTTCTAAACCTTGCTATCCATAGAACTATGTAAAGGTACTTTAATTCAGATTCATCTGCTGTTATCCTATCTCTACAAGCTAGTATGTAAGTATCATTAAATTGCCCTCATCAAAATAGGCTTAATTTCTATGCATTTACTTAGTACTAAAAGACAGATTACAGTCTTATGAAGAAAAGAAGTCTCCTGAAATAATGACTTAAAAATTTCATCTTTACTTTTGTTGCAGACTGTACACTATTAAGGCTTTTATTGCTGCAATTGTAAATAAAAAATAATTGACAGAGATTGCAATTAATCACTCAAGCCATCATTAAAGATAATTACAATGATTGATTTGAATTAATTAAAATTTATTTGAAAAAGATGACATTTAACGAACGTTTAGATTTAGGAGAGTTAGGGCCATTATTACAACTTAGCGTTAAACTTGGGTTTAGTTAAAGGTACCTTTAGCTAAAGGGAACTGTAAAGTTACCTTTAACTTATTTTCATTATTACAACTTACAGATAAAATAAAGTTAACTTTTTCAAAAATATGGCAATGCCGGAGCAATGTCGATAACACTGCTCAATTAAACGCAGTGACAACAACGGGCTTCGTTTTTTTTTTTGTTGTATATGATCATTTTGTTTATATTTGAAGTTGCCATATGGAAAATAATATATTGTTACGAAAATGGAAATGATGTTATTAGAATGATAAACAAAAGCTCCAAAAACAAAACAATGCAGTTGTTCACGTGATCAAAGAATAAACAAAAATATAGCAACAACATCAGCATAAAAAAAATATAAGAGATAAAAGATGTAAATAGCCAACAACAAAGTATAGCGATCAGAGAAATAAACAACCAACAACAAAGTGCAGCGAATAAAAAAGTAAATAAGCAAAAACAAAATGCATATAAGACATACAAACAACAAAAATGGAAACAAGTTGTTTACATTTTTGGTTTGTTCCCGAAGGCCGTCATCATCCTTCAATGGCATTCATCACACTGTTGATCCAGTTATATAAAAGGCAAGATAAAGCGAGCAACGAGGATTCAGTTAGAATTCAGTCAGTCGTGTATGAAGACACGTGATTCTCGGAGTTCGAGTTAAGTTAGTCGTGTGACGACGTCGCGTTGAATTGAGTGAGAATTCAACCAGTGGTGTTGAAGATACGAGATCGAGTTATAATTCAGTCAGACTTGTGTGCAGACAAGTTGCGTGAAGAAAACAGTTGTTAGTGTTGTGCTTACAAAAAAGGTTGTGAGCAAAGAAGAATAACTAACAAGTGTTGTTGTTGCTTACAAAAAGGTTGTAAGCAGAGAAATATCACGAATAAGCACATATTGTGAAAGTTATCATTGTATACGTGGAATAAGTTCAAATAGTGACACAAAAGTTGTGCAGATAATAAAGAATTGACTTAAAATTAAACACATATTTATTTTTATTTTATTTGCAATCTTCGAACTCATATTTTTAACGTTTTTAAAAGGTAAAAACGTAACAATATTATATGGCAAGTTCAAACATAAACTTAACTTTAAAAGTTAACGGCAGGATGATACTCCCCTTAGCTTAACGCTCACTTCTACAGGGTGGGGCAAAAATCGCGAAGGGATTTGAAAAATTAATAACTTTTCTAGTTTAATTTTTTTTTTTATTTTTCTTTTTAGGACTTGTAAAATAAATCTGGGAGATTAATTTTGGAAGATTACAACGTTATCCAGCGAACCAAAATCATAGAACTTTATTTTGAACATCATCGATCAATAATTCAAACTCAACGAGCCTATCGTCGTCATTTTAATGTGCGGAATTCACCATACGAATCAATTAGTGACACGTTTTCAGGAACAAGGCTCACTAAGGGATCTTCCACGAAGCGGAAGACCACATTCTGTAATTAATGAAGCAAATATTCAACGCGTTCTGGAGAGTGTTGAGGAGAATCCTGAAACATCAACTCGAAGGCGCTCTGCTGAGCTGCAAATGTCTCGGCGGTCTTTACGCAGAATATTAAAGGGAAATTTACATCTTTTCCCATAAAAGCTGCAGTTAGTGCAAGAACTAAAGCCACGAGATTCCCAAGAACGATTAAACCCCTTCGTGACTTTTGGCCCACCCTGTACAATATTGTCTTTAGTTAACGGCAAGTTGTAATAATGGCCCTTAAACAAATACATAAATAAATTAATAAAATATCGTTAAAGAAAAGTGTAGTAGGTGGACGTAGAATAATCCAAAAATTAAGCTAATTTAAGGGAATATTCTCTAGTTTGCATATACTTTACATCTGGCCTGCCTAATTGAAGAGACGTAGAAGAGTGGGGAAACACCTGGATATGTATACAGTTACCGGTTACGAAAAAATGTCATAAAAATTTTATTCATCATTTAATAATGCATCCTCATTTGAATAGTTTTTACAAAAAAATATAATAAATTGAATATCATTCTCTTAAAAACCGTGGTTTTTCCACAATTTCGATTCATCATTCCCTATTCAATAACGGTTTTATTCTTCTTCTTTTTCGAACAAACTTAGTCAGATATTCGTGTTTCCAATAGAGATTTACAATTGATAACACGGCAATTATAATTCAAATTAAAATTGTAATAATTTTAATTGTTAATAATAATAATAATGATGGTGACGATGACGATGACGATGATGATTTTGCTGCTGTAAATGATGAATAAAAATTGTTCTTTTATTTTATTTTTAATTAAATTTTTTTTTATAATTTCCTAGACAAGCTAAATAAATAATTGTAATAAAATTAAATACAAAAATAAATGAAATTACAAAATCCCATTAAAAACAAATTAAATAATCTGGAATTTCTAAGTATAAGTTGGTATAAAATAAATAAATCAATTTTAATAAAATTCATAAATATTTCGTAATTTTTTAAACTCATACGCAAGAATGTTCTAGGTGGGTAGGTAGACAGGTTAAAGTAGAGGATATCATGCCAATTGGCGTACACCTAAGCCATTACGTAGGAGTATTGTGCACTTACTATTAAGAATACCAGCTTACTTTCTATAGGAATTCTGTATCTTGTACAACCTTCCTTAACTTCTGTTTGTCTTAATCGCCTTTTTGCACTCCAGGATCATAGGATCATTGATCCTATATTCCTGACATTTAAATCCCTTTACGTCAAACTTAGCCCTAGCCCAGATTATAAGGGGTGATTTTGTAAGAGCTATAGGAAAATTTTTCAAAAAAAAACAAAATTCAGAAAAATGCATGAAATCTTTATTTGAATCGATAGTACGGTCCATATAATTTAACGTTTGAAGCTTATTTCATGCGCCTCAAATGGTCCGTCCGCTTAGGCCGGTATCTCACGAATAAATGCTTCAATGTTGTCTTCCAATGCGTCAATTGAAGCGGGCTTGTCTGTATAGACATGAGCTTTAACATAGCCCCACAAAAAATAGTCTAAAGGTGTTAAATCGCACGATCTAGGCGGCCAATTGACCGGTCCCGAACGTAAAATAAAATGTTCACCGAACTCGCCCCTCAATAAGTCCATTGTTACGCGTCCTGTGTGGCATGTGGCACCGTCTTGTTGAAACCACATGTCATGCAAGTCAAGCTCTTGCATTTTAGGCAAAAAAAAATTGGATATCATCTCACGATAGCGCTCACCATTCACAGTTATGTTACGATTCGCAGCATCTTTGAAGAAGTACGGTCCAATGATGCCAAATTCAATGATTTGCAAGCGTTGTTCGTTTGTAAGACGATTCATGGTTAAATTATAGACCAAACTGAAGATGTTTGACAGTGAAACAAAACACGAAACGTGCGTGAGCTGTTTAAACCAGTGTTGCCAAAAAGATAATAGCTAAAAAATCACCCTTTACATTCCCTGATCGCGCGTATCTAATAATACTCTAAGAGATGCTCATCCTCCCCGTGCTTCTTTATGGCAATTTTGACATAACCCCACAAAAAATTATCCGGTGGCGCCAAATTGCATGATCTTAACGAGAAATGGACTTGACTCTTAATATGGGGTCCGCCATCTAACGTTTTTTTTTTCAACTAGTGCTTATTTCGTGAATGGTAACACTTAGCTTATGTCTGATTTGACAGATAATTAGTTTTATCCTTCCGCTGAACGAATATGGTTGTGTATACGCTTGAACAACGCTGGGAAATATTGCGACATTACTTTGAAAATCATGGTAATGTTGCAGAATGTGTGCGAAAATTGCGTACGGATTTTGGAAGAAGAAGAGCAGCACCGTGGCGGGTATGTAAACAAGCAAAATTTGTCGCATTTGGGGCACAGGAAACCCTCACGCATACATTGAAAAGCCGACACACCCAAAACGAGTCACTGTTTGGTGCGGATTTTGGTCCAGAGTCATAATTGGGCCATTTTTCTTCGAAAATGAGCAAGGCGTGGCCGTTACAGTCAATGGAGATCGTTATTGGGCCATGTTGAACGAATTTTTGTTCGCAAAAATTGAAGAGGAGGATACTGGCAACATTTGGTTTCAACAGGACGGCGGCGCTACGTGCCACACAGCCGAAGCTACACTCGATGTTTTGCGCCTTGTTTTTGAAGATCGCATTATCAGCCGTAGAGCTGATGTCGTTCGGCCACCTCGGAGTTGCGATTTGACACCGTTGGACTATTATTTGTGGGGTGCCGTCAAAGATAAGTGTTACGCCGACAAGCCAGAGACAATTGATGCTTTAAAGGACAATATTCGTGAAGCCATTGGTGAAATACAGCTGCACACAATCGATTATGGGCTTCAAAATTGGACCGATCGTGTGGTCTACTGCATGGCCAGCTGAGGCAGCCATTTGAATGAAATTTTTTTCCATTATTAACCGGAATTATTGTACTTTCAAATAAAAAAAAAAATTTGAGAAAATATTCAGTAGCATTTTCAAAAAAAAAAAAAGTTATTTGGCGGACCCTTTAGTTTAATGCCATCGCGGACTGTCTCGAATATCGTACCGTCTTATTGAAACGACATGTAAACCAAGTTTCTTTTCATATAGCCTTAGAAGTTTTGTTATGCGATTCGTAAAGTAACACTTTACAGTATTCCCTCGATTTACGTCGTCTCGATTTACGTTGTTTCGATTAACGTCGTCGAAAATTTTTTTCCCTTCAACTTCGATTTGCGTTGTCATTCGATTTACGTCGCCTTTTTTTGCAACCAACTGCGACTTAAATCGAGGGATTACTGTAACTTTTTTAAGTTCCTTGTTAAAAACATACTACTTTATAGTATGAGCAATATGAAATTCGATTTACGTCGCCTTTTTCCGGAACATTCTACGACGTAAATCGAGGGAATACTGTAATTGCATTCTTTTAATTTATTTCAGCCTTTAAAAAAGCGCTTAAATGATTACACTTTAAAAGGTTTTAAAACAAAAAAATATTGAATAGAGAGCCCATCATAGACATTTTTTTTTTTTTTTTTTTGTGAAATGAATTAAAATTTTTTAAAACAATAAAACCCATTAAAGACGACACAAAGAGTAGGAAAAGCATGTCTGCAGTGTAAACACACACATCGAATATGAATAAAGTGGGTGGGGGAGTACAAATACCTCTGCTTATACATACAAATACGTAGCAATTCAATGCGATCGATGTTTTATTAAATACGAATAATTGTTGCAGAAACCACGTTCTAAAATTGAATTTAAAATCGAAAAATACTACTCACGTTTGGGCCATAAATTATTCGAAAAAAAAAATAATAATAAAACAAAACCACAGCAATCAAAAGAAGAAGACTTTCAAAAACCTGAAAAATAAATTGACGAGTTTGAAAACCGCAAAAGTAAATAAAAAAAAATTTTTTTTTTCTTTTTTTTCTGTTTTTTTTTAATAAAATTAAAATAATATTTTTTTAAAGGTAAACAATAAGAATTCCTAGAATTTGAAATAATTTTGTTTGCAAGAAATTTTCAATTTACTCACATAAATTAAGCACGTTTTCTTAAATGCAGATCAATAGGAAGAAATTGAAATGTTTTTTTTTGTACACTTTTCAAATTACTCACGGACATTTTCTTATAAATTATAAAATATGTCGGCAAGTACCTATTCGTTTATTATTATATTTTATAATAAATATTTAATAAAACATTTTGTTCATACGTACATACATATGTACGTACGTATGTAATAAATATATTTTTTTAAAAATTATTTCTTAGATAAATAGAAAATATAAAGAAATGCACTTATTTTCAATTTTAATTATGATTAAAGTTTACATTTCATATTTAATTTGTATTTAATTTATTAAGTATTTAATGGCATAACTGTTTGGTAATAAAACTTCATAATATTTTATCAATTATTTACAAATAAATTAAATTAATTTGTAATTTATTTTTTTTAATAATAAAAAGTATTTTTTTTTTTTATTTTTCTTATGTCTTATCGCAGTTTAAAAATTGTACTGATTCATGAGCATCAAGTGAAAATTGAAAATAAAGAAAAAATTTCTTATTTTTCTTTAAACGATTTGCGTTTTTGCCTTATTTATACCTATTTGTTTATAAATGTGTTTTTCTTTTCTTTTCTTTTAATTCTGTTTTCAATTCTGCTTTTGTTATTATTAATTTTCTTTTCTTTTTTCTTTTTTTTTTTTTTTTTTTTGGTTATTTATAAACATAAATAAATTAAAAGAATTAAAAAGTAAAAACAATACAAATGATGTCAATAAACTAGAAAAATGAAAAACTTGTTGATTTATTTATAAAATAAAATACATTAAAAAAAAAACAATTTCAATGAACATTTCTCTTTGGGTGTAATGCAAACAAATAAACAGTAGACCGAAAAGTAGCACAAAAGGTAAAAATTTACTTTTAAGGGCCATTATTACAACTTGCCGTTAAACTTGGATTTAGTAAAGGGAACTATAAAGTTACCTTTAACTTATTTTCGTTATTACAACCTACAGAAAAAAAAAGAAAGTTAACTTTTTTCAAAAATATGGTAGTGTCGAAGCAATGTCGATAAAACTGCTCAATTAAAATTTTTTTTAACGCAGTGGCAACGAGGGGCTTTGTTCTTTTTTTTTTTTTGTTGTATATGATCATATTGCCATATTGAAAATAATATAAAGGGTGATTTTTTAGCTATTATCTTTTTGGCAACATTGGTTTAAACAGCTCACGCACGTTTCGTGTTTTCTTTCACTGTCAAACATCTTCAGTTTGGTCTATAATTTAACCATGAATCGTCTTACAAACGAACAACGCTTGCAAATCATTGAATTTTATTATCAAAATGGGCTCTTGGAAAGTTGGCCGAAGATCCACTTCTTTATCGAAAAATTGTGTTCAGCGACGAAACTCATTTTTGGCTGAATGGATACGTAAATAAGCAGAATTGTCGATTTTGGAGTGAAGATCAGCCAGAAGCATTGCAAAAGCTACCAATGCATCCAGAAAAAGTCACAGTTTGGTGCGGTTTATGGGCTGGTGGCATCATTGGACCGTACTTATTCAAAGATGCTGCGAATCGTAACGCCTTTAGACTATTTTTTGTGGGGCTATGTTAAAGCTCATGTCTATACAGACAAGCCCGCTTGAATTGACGCATTGGAAGACAACATTGAAGCATTTATTCGTGAGATACCGTCCGAAATGTTGGAAAGAGTATGCCAAAATTGGACTAAGCGGATGGACCATTTGAGGCGCAGTCGCGTTCTACATTTGCATGAAATAATCTTCAAACATTAAATTATATGGACCGTACTATCGATTCAAATAAAGATTTCATTCATTTTTCTAAATTTTATGTTTTTTTTTTGAAAAATTTTCCTATAGCTCTTAAAAAATCACCCTATATAATATGGCAAGTTCAAACAATAACTTAACTTTAAAAGTTACCGGGAGGATGATCCTCCCTTTAGCTTAACGCTCACTTCTATCTTATTGGGTACTCATAATAATGAAAAACAATTTATCTGCCCGTTAAAATCCTCCCTTTAGTTAACGGTAAGTTGTAATAATGGTCCTCGTTGGAATAAGTAATCAAGTTAAGCGTCAGTATATAAAATGTCTCCTTGATAGGCGGCGCTAAAAATTTTGCCCTGAAGGTCGTTATCATTTTCAAAAATGCTAGTAAACAAATTCTATTCGTATCACTGATGCTCTATGCACCACCCTCACAAAAGCCTTGTTTGCAATGCTTAACTGGCTTGCTATTATGCTTCTCGCTAAGCAGGTAGCTCAGTTTACTGGGACTAGACTCAATGCCCTGTCACGTTGGCGCGTCGTCCATTATGGTCATTCCTCTATTTTGTAGATTGATCCTGTGGCCCCACTGAACTTCGATTATCACCCTGTGGAATATTGTTTTGACGGGGGTTTTCACTTTCTGATGCCGAGCAGGGACGACAGGGACCCTGACATGATCGTCCCCACGGAACTGCTGGATGTATACACCGATATAAACTCGATAGCGGGGTTGGTAGTGGAAAACAGGACCTGAACATTTCCCTCCGACTGCCGAATTATTTTAGCGTGTTTCAGGCGGAAGTAATGGCCATCTACCGGGCTGTTCAATGGTTCCAACGGTGTTCCTTTCACCCGCATCTCGATCTTCTCTGATAATCAGGCTGCCATAAGATCTCTGTCGAACGTTGTGAATAACTCCAGGATCGTCAGGGAATATCGCCGCTGTCTCGACCTTCTTTCTGGGCGCTTCAGTGTCACAATTATCTATGTCTCCGGGCACAGTAATATTCCGGGAAACTGCAGAGCGAACGAGCTCCGCAGAACTGGTGCACTACTTCCGGAATCCTACCTACCCAGTAAATAAATATATGATTACCGCATATATGCGTTAAGTTCGTTATTGCTTAAATGTTCGCTTTGCAAACTTTATTAGCTTTTTTATATTTTTCTAAACAGTCTCCTGAATTCATTGTAATGCTAATTGATTATTTCCGCTATGGTAATACCGTTAATTTTAAAAGCCCCGGATATACAATATAGTAGCTGTTTGAGGCAGTTATTGCCTTTGTTTGGCATTTATTTTGTTCAATATTGTAATAAAACGAATTTCTAATTTGTAAATTTGTATAAAAATCCATTAAAGCTTTAAATAAAAAAATATGTTTGTTGTGAAATACTTGAATCACAACATTTTAGATGAGATATCTTTATTAACTTGTCTAGCAATGACAACTGATGCTCTATCATTTGCCATCTCAAGTGAAAATCCGTAAATCTTTTAATCGGTTTAACAACAAAAAAAGTGTTTAAAATTCAAAATGAAATGTCACTGTCACGTGTAGAAATCGTGAGTGAATCATTTGTCTTCAGCTTGTCTGTTTTCCCATTTAAACGGAGTTTCATTTCAAAATTTACATCAAAATATAATGTGGGCGATCAAAACCGATTGTGGAGCACACTGCAAACACGGGCAAATTATAGTTTATTTAAATTTAAATTCAAATTAAATTTCAATTGCCTCTGAATCTGGTATGTTTTGGGAATAAAAATGTGTGGCCTTAATGGTGGAAAGTTCAAATAATTGTATTGCGTACGCTACTGTATAGCAGAGATCAGCAATGAATCGTTTCTTCGCTACTCATAAGCACTCATGACATTTTGAATATATGTAAGTGAGTCAACAATATTGAAATTTAACTTCTCTGCTCTGGTTCATTCGTACTCACTGATTCATTCGTACTCACGTACGAACTTTGATTTATAAATACAGGTTGCACTGAGTATGCGTACAACGTTGGCATCAAACTCAGACCATTCGAAATATGTTTGATTAATAAGCCAAGCCTACCCATTTAGATTCATAACTTTAGAAAAATGCTTAAAAATGATTCGAGTGACTCAAATCATTCAATCATTCAGCAAAATATACTGCGCATTTACAAAAAAAGATATATGTACATAACATAATTGGTCATTACAACCCTTCAGTTAGGATTATGACCTAGCTTCTCACACCACTTATGTTGTGTGCATTAATTTTATACATGAGTGGCGGGTATTACAGTTTAAAGTCGACTCCGAATGACAGATTTTTGAGAAGCTCTTCATGGCAATTTTATTTAATCTTAGAGTTTTTGCCAGAAATCTGCTGAGAGGAAGTCGCCGAAGAAATATTTTCATAATTTCGTTTTGATGTCTGACCTGGGGTTTGAACTCGGGCCTTCAGTCTTATAAGCCAACACACTACCTACTAGACTACGACGATTTGCAAACGTGGTCCAAACGTTTATGATCAATGAAAAGGTTGGTCTTCACATCCCTTAATTGTGTGCCCTAAATTTGTCAACAAGTACTGGGAAAACTTCAAGCAAACAATTGGATTTGAAGACTGTAGGAATGTTCTCGATACAAAAAAAGACAAATAAGCAAAAAAGACAGAGCAGCAAGCAGAGCAAACAGACAAACTTCTAGTGAGTATTTTAGTGTTCGTACGCGATTCATACTTATTTTGTGCTTCGTGTATATGTTGAGTTATGGAGAGTCGAAGTCAACAGCATCATTGTACGTATTGTTAAGCATGAATATGATGAGTACTTCAAACTTTGAATATGAGTATAGGGGTTCCATGATATTAAAATAAGTCTGAATGCGTATAAGTATTAGAAATTATGAGTATGATTCGATTCTACTCATCTTGAATACTCATTGCTGACCTCTGGTGTATAGCATGTCAGTCTATGTTAGTGTGGAACTCTAATCTGATCTGTTATACTTCACCAAAACTATCATTCAACTCATTATATTTGTAATTGTATTAAAGGGTCCGCCAAATAACTTTTTTTTTTTTTTTGAAAATGCTTTAAAAAAAACTACTGAATATTTTCTCAAATTTCTTTTTTTATTTGAAAGTACAATCCATTAGGTTAATAACGGAAAATAATTTCATTCAAATGGCTGCCTCGGCTGGCCATGCAGTAGCCTACACGATCGGTCAAATTTTTAAGCACATTATCGATTGTGTGCAGCTGTATTTCACCAATGGCTTCACGAATATTGTCCTTTAAAGCGTCAATTGTCTCTGGCTTGTCGGCGTAACACTTATCTTTGACGGCGCACCCCACAAATAATAGTCCAACGGTGTCAAATCGCAGCTCCGAGGTGGCCAAACAACTTCAGCTCTGCGGCTGATAATGCGATCTTCAGAAACAGGGCGCAAAACATCGATTGTAGCTTCGGCTGTGTGGCACGTAGCGCCGTCCTGTTGAAACCAAATGTTGCCAATATCGTCCTCTTCAATTTTTGTGAACAAAAATTCGTTCAACATGGCCCGATAACGAACGCCATTGACTGTAACGGCCACTCCTTGCTCATTTTCGAAGAAAAATGTCCCAATTATGCCTCTAGACCAAAATCCGCACCAAACAGTGACTCGTTTTGGGTGCGTCGGCTTTTCAATGTATGCGTGCGGGTTTCCTGTGCCCCAAATGCGACAATTTTGCTTGTTTACATACCCGCCAAGATCAAAATGAGCTTCATCTGAAAAGATGATTTTTTTTGCCAAAATCGGCATCTTCTGTAAGTCGATCGCAGGCCCATTTAGCGAAGCGAAAACGAATTGGATGGTCATATTCGTTCAGCGGAAGGACAAAACTAATTATCTGTCAAATCAGACATGAGCTAAGTGTTACCATTCACGAAATAAGCACTAGTTGAAAAAAAAAAACGTTACATGGCGGACCCGATATAATTCAAGAACGAATAAGTATTTCGATTGTGACAAACTCTATCTCATATTGAGTATATCATAGCAATCGTACGATAAGTGTATGGCAAGTTAAAAATAAATTCATTTAAATATTAACAGTCGGTCAGTAAAATAGACAGCCAGTCAGTCAGTCAGGCATTATTACAAGACATGTTTAATAGGATTTTAAAAGCAAATCAAATAAAAATAGACGGTGCAACAGAAATAAAACAATAAAAAAAATTAACAACTTTAAACATTGCATTTTACAAACTATTTATGGGTTTATCTTGATTATAAAAATATTTGAATAATTTTTATTGTAAAATACCACAATAAAAACCCATCATTAAAAACAATATATTAAACAAAATGCAACAAAGTTTAACATTTAATAAGAGTGTTTAATTTTATTAAACAAAAACAAAAACAAACAAAAAAAAACAAAACAAAGATTAAAATTAATTAAAATGTTGTAATATGTTGATAACGATGTAACGTGCTTTTAAGTTATTATGAATACTACTAATATTTCGATTACTACTACTAAGTACTACTACGATGGCAGTTCAAAAATTAACCAAAATGAAGGCTTGATGTCGCCGTAGTCTAGTATGTTAGCTTATTAGACATGAGGCTGTGGTTCAAACCTTAGCTCAAACATCTCGTATAAAATGAAATATAAAAAAAAATATTTCTGTCACTGACTTCTCCTCAGTCGCCTTCTGACAAAAACTCTGAGAGTCAAATGATACTGCCATGAAAAGTTTCTCAAAAATCTGTCGTTCGGAGTCCACTTTAAACTGTAGGTTAAAATTAACACACACAATATTGGAAATGAGAAAATGAGGGCAAAACGAAGTATATGTTATCGATAAATAGAGACGTGCAGCGTAGTGGATCTCAGATTACGGCCGATAACTATACCTTCGATGTAGTCAAGGAATTTATTTATCTTGGCTCCGCCAGTTACCACCCAAAACGATGTCAGTCTGGAGATCAAGCGCAGGATCACTCTTGCCAACAGGTGCTACTGTGGTCTCAACAGGCAATTAAGTAGGAGAGACCTGTCTCGTACGACAAAGCTAATACTCCACAAGATGCTCATTCTACCCGTGCTTCTTTATGGCGCAGAGGCATGGACTCTATTAACCTTCCTATACCCGTGCGTTGGTCTGTGAGACCGATTTTTTTATTATTGCGATTTTTTTTGTAAAAAAATAGTGCCAGTAAGTTGATATCACTGGTAGCTTCATTATTCGTAATAAGCTTCGTTTTTGCATCAAAAAAAATTTTTTGAAATAGTACCAAGGATATAGGATTTTCCATTGTCGGTCTCACAGACCAACGCGCGGGTATTGGTGTTTCACTTTTTGGCGCGGGTATAGGAAAGTTAAGCACTGATGCAGCAGCCTTCAGAGTATTCAAGAGAAAAGTCCCACGTAAGATCATCCTTCCAGTGCGAGTTGCCGATGATTTTCGCATTCGATCCAACAGTGAGCTGTTTGAGCTCCTCAACGACATAGACGTTGTGCAGCGTACTAACATCCAGTGGCTGTCCTAGCTCGGCCATGTCGTTCGAAAGGAGGAGGATGTTCCGGCAAGACGGGTATTTGATGCGGAAGTTTGTGGTAGTCGGAGAAGAGGACGACCTTGTTTGCGTTGGAAGGACCAAATCGAGGAAGCCCTGTCATTGATTGGTGTGACCAACTCGCCGCGAGCAAGAAGCAGAGACGCCTGGAAGGATATGTTAAGGCAGGCCGAAATCCGTTAATCGGGTTGTTAATGGCCAATTAAGTAAGTAAGAATATTGATGGTGTGAGAAGCTAGTTTGTAATCCTCACTAAGGGATTGTAATGACAAATTAAGTAAATAAGTGGATCAAGTAAGTTAGTGCGATATTCTCATGCAGTATTTAAACAGCGTTTAAGTAATGAAATTAAGGAAAATGGCTCACATTAATTATTGCTTGCTCTAGACAATGCACCAGTACATAGATTCTTTATTGAAACGATCAAAATCAATTAATTGATCAATCAAATTGTTTCAGTATTCTGCTTAATAACAAGGTTTAGGTAGGTAGGTTGAAAGGAGAGGAGATCAACCAAGATCCTCATCCCTATTGACGTACACATAAGCCCACGTGTGGGGTCAGCCTAACAAGATATTATGTTGAGAAATAAAAAATGTTATCATCACAAAAAAATATGACACCTATTTGATACACACTATTCCATCATTTCCAACTGCTTTTTTAAACACACTAAGGGCCACTATTACAACTGGCCGTTAACTAAAGGGAGGATTTTAACGGGCAGATAAATTGTTTTTCATTATTGTAAGTGAACGATAAGGTAGAAGTGAGCGTTAAGCTAAGGGGAAGATCATCCTACCTTTAATATTTAAAGGTCACTTTATATTTGAACTTGCCATATCATATACTGTTTTCGATATGGCAACTTCAAATTTAAACAAAATGAGCATATACAACAAAAAAACGAAGTCCGCTGTTGCCACTGCGTTAAAAAAACTTGTTAATTGAGCAGTTTTATTGACTTTGGCCCTATGGGCCACTATTACAACTGGCCGTTAACTAAAGGGAGGATTTTAACGGGCAGATAAATTGTTTTTCATTATTATAAGTGAACGATAAGGTAGAAGTGAGCGTTAAGCTAAGGGGAGTATCATCCTACTGGTAACTTTTAAAGTTAAGTTTATGTCTGAACTTGCCATATTATAAAGGGTGATTTTTTGGCAACACTGGTTTAAACAGCTCATCTTCAGTTTGGTCTATAATTTAACCATGAATCGTCTTACAAACGAACAACGCTTGCAAATCATTGAATTTTGCATCATTGGACTGTACTTCTTCAAAGATGCTGCGAATCGTAACGTAACTGTGAATGGTGAGCGCTACCGTGAGATGATATCCAACTTTTTTTTGCCCAAAATGCAAGAGCTTGACTTGAATGACATGTGGTTTCAACAAGACGGTGCCACATGCCACACAGCACGCGTAACAATGGACTTATTGAGAGGCGAGTTCGGTGAACATTTTATTTCACGTTCGGGACCGGTCAATTGGCCGCCTAGATCGTGCGATTTAACACCTTTAGACTATTTTTTGTGGGGCTATGTTAAAGCTCATGTCTATACAGACAAGCCCGCTTCAATTGACGCATTGGAAGACAACATTGAAGCATTTATTCGGGAGATACCGGCCGAAATGTTGGAAAGACTATGCCAAAATTGGACTAAGCGGATGGATCATTTGAGGCGCAGTCGCTGTCAACATTTGCATGAAATAATCTTCAAACATTAAATTATATGGACCGTACTATCAATTCAAATAAAGATTTCATGCATTTTTCTGAATTTTATGTGTTTTTTTTTTGAAAATTTTCCCTATAGCTCTTAAAAAATCACCTCTTATATTATTTTCAATATGGCAACTGCAAATATAAACAAAATGAGTACATACAATAAAAAAAGAAACCCGTCGTTGCCACTGTGTTTAAAAAAAACTGATTTAATTGAGCAATGTTAACGACATTGCTCCGGCACTGGCATATTTTTGAAAAAGTTAACTTTATTTTATATGTACATAGGTTATAATAACGAAAAAAAGTTAAAGGTGACTTTAAAGTTCATTTTAGCTAATGTTACCTTTAACTAAACCCAACTTTAACGGCAAGTTGTAATAATGACCCTAATTTTACGACTACCTACGTTTTTGTTATTGTAATTTCGTATATTCATTTGTATAATTTCATTATGCAGTTATTTAATGATGAAGAGAAAAAAAATAAATAATTTTGTAATATTTACACAATCGTGTTGTGTTTATAACGATGAACATTATGACGTTGGTGTTGATGACGCCAAAAAAATAAAAAAATAACTGACAATAGAATTTTAAATTGAAATACAAAAACAATAAAAGATTATTGACCGGCTTGTGAATATGGAAACCGACAAACGGTCAACTTAGCAAACAAAAAAAAAAAAACAAAACTGAAAAGCAATTATAAATTGACAAATTGAACTGAGCTCTGCTAAGACAGACTGACAGTTTGTGCAATAAACGCTCTAAACGCCCGTCATTATAGGGTCTAATTATTTTTATACCTCAAAAGAATTATCCACAAACAAAACAACAACAATAACAACAAAATAATAACAATTACAATTTACCGCTACAATTTTAAATTTAAATTTAAATTCGAATTTTAAATTGAAAATTAATTGTAGCAGTAAGTGGAAGAGGTAGAGGTAAATGGAAAAACAACATACAACAACAACACAATTACCATTACAACAACGGAAGATTCTTTGGTAATAAACATTACATCTTTAGAATATTTTATTATTGTTTTATTATAAAATACCAGGTGGCTTAAAAGTAATGCCATAATGTTGTGAGTACCTTTTAAATGTAATACATGACGTACGATGTCATTGACATCTCAATTGCAGGCTAGGGCGAGTTCTACTGTAACCATAAATAGAGACATTGCAGACAGATAGGTTTAGGTTTAGGTTAGAGGACGTGTACTTGCAAGTACAGTACCCGGAGGTTCAGTTATCCCATTGTACAACGTCCTTAAGGATTGCAGGCAGATGATAAGCCGGTTTTTTTTTTTTAATTTACAGGAGCGTTACTGCTAGCTCGATGGAAGTCTCCACTAATTTTTTTTTTCGATACATAAATTTTCCAGCTTTGCACGTGTTTGGTTCCAAGTTCGAATTGATGTTTAGAGTACAAACAACTGTAAGGGTGCGTACAGAGTGCGCGCTGAAAGCCGAGCCGAGATTGTCAGTGCGATAAAGATTGTCAATGCGATAAAACTGGTTACATACAAGTCAATACAAATAAGCTTGTGTATAACACAGTGAACGCCGACAAAAGCAGAGATCAAAGCCGATGAGTGCGAGAAAACAGTTTCAAAGCGTTTTGCGCGCTTGTTTGCATTGTTGATGTTTACTTTTTAGTGTGCAGGCGTATTTTATATGGTTTCAAATAAAAAAAATGGATATCGAACAAAAAATAAGTGAAATTTTCTTAAATCATTATATAAATGATGAAATTCACCAAACTCATTCCTTTTTAGTGTAATTAGATGTTTTCCAAATTCTTTTCTTTTAATAATTGTATTAATCACACTAGGAGAAGCAAAATACTCTTCATCAGAGGAATCCATTACAGTGTACAGCAATTTTATAAACACAAATGAACAACAAGACTAAATGACATAAAAAAGCAAAACACATGCAATAAACAGAATTTCAGCGCTGATTTCTCGCATTCACTGTGTTATACCCAAATGTTCTTCTCGCATGAAAATAAGCGTCAATAAGCTCGGCTCGGCTCCGCTCGGCATCAGCGCCCACTCTGTTCGCACCCTAAGTTGAACTAAAAATTACTGCGAAGGAATTTCTAACACAATGCTTGTCAATGCTTTATATTACAAAATTAATTTTGCGTCACCTGTTATTAAATAATAATTAATATTGTTTACTTTAATCTAAAAACAACAAGAAACAACTTTTGAAAATAGAAAACAAAAATGTTGGTAATATATTGTATATTACAATACAGTTTTCCAGTACTTAAAGGAATAAATTTATTGATCAAAGCATGTTAGCATGCTTTCTGTACCCCAAATGCGACATTTTTGCTTGTTTACATACATAACCGCCAAGATCAAAATGAGCTTCATCTGAAAAGATGATTTTTTTGCCAAAATCGGCATCTTCTGTAAGTCGATCGCAGGCCCACTTAGCGAAGCGAGTGGTTGCGTATACACAATCATATTCGTTCAGCGGAAGGATAAAACTAATTATCTGTCAAATCAGACATGAGCTAAGTGTTACCATTCACGAAATAAGCACTAGTTGAAAAAAAAAACGTTAGATGGCGGACCCGATATGTACATCAGGCAAGAATTGACTCTGAAAGTTGTTTCATTATCCCACTTGTCTTTTGCTAATGAAAGAAATTTTTGTGAGACCATTTGATTGCTCCTCTGTAGAGGAATGTTAATCTCAAGTATGAATTCGATTCAATTTTCTGATATCATATGTTTAGCTATCTCCTCTAAAGGCACTCGGCTATCTTGCATAATCTTAAATGTGTGTTGTACATATTCTCGAAACCTTTAAAGGCTGCTTTATTGACGTTAAATAATAAATTGACAAAAAAAAAGAAACATTCCACATAATAACTAACATGCTAACATACATACATAATTGGTCATTACAACCCTTCAGTCAGGATTACGACCTAGCTTCTCACACCACTTATGTTGTGTGCGTTAATTTTATACATGAGTGGCGGGGCCTACAGTTTAAAGTCGACTCCGAACGACAGTATTTTGAGAAGCTTTTCATGGCAATTTTATTTACTCTCAAGAGTTTTTGCCAGAAATCTGCTGAGAGGAAGTCGCCGAAGAAATATTTGCATATTTTCGTTTTGATGTCTGACCTGGGATTCGAACTCGGGCCTTCAGTCTAATAAGCCAACACACTACCTACTAGACTACGGCGACTTACAAACGAGATATCAATTCGTTGAATTTGAGATCTGTATCTCAGATATAGGATTTTTTATAAATTCATTCCTTTAATGTTCTGATTTTTCATAGTTTGCCTCTGTTGAATTAAGTTGCATCATAAGACGACGCAATTGCCAACGAAGCGTTCAACATGAGTTTTTTTAGAAAATTGTTTTAAATAAAAAAACAGAAAAAGAAGAAACAACAGTAAATAATTTAATTTATTGTCTAAAGATTGATAATTTTTGATAAAATAAAAAAATAATTTCAAAAAAATTATTAAATTAAAAATTAGCAACAATAACAACAACAATAAGAAACGATAACAAGATAACACAAGTTTAACTTTGACTTTGACTTACAACAGTCAGAATAAATCGTAGTAGAAAACGTAATGCCTAAATTATCGCTTACACCAACCAATCCCCCCCCCCCCCCACCTCTCCAACTGCCACTCAATCAATGTAATAAGAGATGAAATCAATTGAAATGTAATACAACAACAACAATTACAATAATAATAAAAAGAAGAACTTAAGTAGTATTATGGCAAGAAATAAATTAAAAATTATTATAGTAGGAGAGAGAGAGAGAGAGAGAGAGTGTGTTATTTATTTTGATTAGACTTTTAATTAAATTGATTGAATTATTGATTGATTGAAAAGTTATCAAATAAATTTAAAGCCAAAACAAACTCATTAAATTGTATAGGGTTATCCATTTCGGGGTTTCAAAAGTAAACGTAAATAAAACACATTACATTATGTGTGAAACACTACATCATTTAAATGACCTCCACGCGAAGTGTTGCAAGCATTGATTCTTTTGAGGTAATTTTCGACCACTTTTTGACACATATTGGGCGGTATCTCAGCCATAACTTGACGAATGTTGGTTTTTAAGTGCTCAAGAAGGTTGAAGGTTTATCTTCATAAACACGGTCTTTCGCGTAGCCCCACAAAAAAAAGTCTAATAGTGTCAAATCGCATGATCCTGGTGGCCAGTTGATATCGCCGCGACGAGAAATTACGCGGCCAGAAAATGTCTCTTGCAATAAAGCCATATTCACTCGAGTTGTGTGGCATGTGGCACCGTGTTGTTGAAACCAAATATTTTCCAAGTCGTATTCTTCAATAGCAGGCAAAAAAAAAAGTCGGTTATCATATGACCATAACGCTCCGAATTGACGGTGACAGTCGTTCCATCGTCGTTTTCGAAGAAGTAAGGTCCAATCACACCTTCGGACCAAAGAGTGCACCAAACAGTGACTTTTTCTGGATGTAATGGCCTCTCTTCAATTACTTGAGGATTCTCAGAACCCCAAATACGACAATTTTGTTTATTAACATACCCACCGAGTGTGAAATGTGCTTCATCGCTGAAGAAAATTTTGTTCGATACGTGGCTGTGGCAGAATCACCATTTTTGTAGTAGGTTTTGATAATTTTTATGCGTTGTGTGATAGTTAAGCGATCGATTTTCATCAATATCAGACTTTCAATTGAAAAGAAAAAAATTGGTTTCACAGCTTAGTTTGACAGATGTCGAATTCCAGTCCCATTTTTTTGAAACCACGAAATGGATAGCCCTATATAAAATACAAAAAAGAATAAGATGTCATTTTACGAGTGTTTGAGAGTTCAGTTACAGGCTTTATTTAAAAGAGTTTCTATAATTTTCACAATTTAAAATAAATTCCATTAAAAGCCGTTCATTTTCCTGATTAAAATAAACTTCTATCGTGCTTTCAGAAGTCGCCGTAGTCTAGTAGCTAGTGCGTTGGCTTATTAGACATAAGGCCTCGGTTCAAACCCCAGGTCAGACATCAAAACGAAAATATAAAAAAAATATTTCTTCGGTGACTTCCTCTAAAATTGGCATGAAACATTTCTCAAAAAATCTGTCATTCGAAGTCGACTTAAAACTGTTGGTCCCGCCACTCATGTAAAGAGTCCGCCATTAACTTTTTTTTTTGAAAATGCTTTAAAAAGAAAACTACGGAATATTTTCTCAAATTTCTTTTTTTATTTGAAAGTACAATCCTTCCGGTTAATAATGGAAAAAAATTTCATTCAAATGGCTTGTTCGGCTGGCCATGCAGTAGTCTACACGATCGGTCCAATTTTTAAGCACATTTTCGATTGTGTGTAGCTGTATTTCACCAATGGCTTCACGAATATTGTCCTTTAAAGCGTCAATTGTCTCTGGCTTGTCGGCGTAACACTAATCTTTGACGGCACCCCACAAATAATTGTTCAACGGTGTCAAATCGCAGCTCCGAGGTGGCCCAATTATGCCTCTGGACCAAAATCCGCACCAAAGAGTGACTCGTTTTGGGTGCGTCGGCTTTTCAATGTATGCGTGCGGGTTTTCTGTGCCCCAAATGCGACAATTTTGTCTGTTTACATACCCGCCAAGATCAAAATGAGCTTCATCTGAAAAGGTGATTTTTTTTGCCAACATCGGCATCTTCTGTAATTCGATCGCAGCCGAGGCAGCCATTTGAATGAAATTATTTCCATTATTAACCGGAAGTATTGTACTTTCAAAAAAGAAATTTGAGAAAATATTCAGTAATTTTTTTTAAAGCATTTTCAAAAAAAAAAAAAAAGTTATTTGGCGGACCCTTTACATCAGTGGCGGGACCAACAGTTTCAAGTCGACTTCGAATGACAGATTTTTTGAGAAACGTTTCATGCCTATTTTAGAGGAAGTTATTTGGCGGACCCTTTATAAAATAAACACACACATCATAAGTGGTATGAGAAACTAGGTCCATAATCCTAACTGAAGGGTTGTAATGACCAATCATGTATGTACATATGTATGTCCATCGTGCTTTCGGTTCACAATCTAGGCGATTGGCCTACGGACATTGCCTATTGCCCAAAGCGAATAAATATTTACACAACAGAGCACTTTGCGGTTCGTAATAGGCGAATTCAAAATTAAAGTAACAGACTCATAAACGCTTTTTGTGGTCTCAGTCGCCTGTCTATGGTTTGAATTGAAAAAAATGGACCCTGTTTCTAGGAAATATTTATTTGAAAACAGAATTGATCAAACAGCCTGCACAAGCTGCAGAATTGTGTTGTTGCGCATTTCACATTCAAATTGACGATTTTTTCTTAGAAAAGCCGCAAAAGAAAATCTCTTGTCTGGTCAAAACGACCATTTAAAATCTTCAAAATGAAATTTCACTCGTGGGTAAACTTACTTAGACCCTCTCAATAGTAAATGAGTTTCTTCGTAGACCAACTCGTTTGTGCGCCAGCTAGCGAAGATTTCAAAGTACGCCTTTTGTAAAAATTGGGGCATATGGTCTTTGGATTCAATTTCAAGACTCTCTAAAGCATTTGCGGCAATTCTAACTTATTTTGTGTTTGGCGTTCATCACAGTTCTTCTACTACGGCATGAATTTCCATTTTGGACCTGGAACTGTAAATATTTGCTACAGTCCAACAGCTTTAAAGTCATGCAATTTCCTAGCGGTACTAATAGAAAAAGAGCGCTTTGTTTGCTTCTCAATTGATTAAGGGACCTTAAATAGAGGTTAGTTGGGAGTGGCATTAGAAACAGATCTGTGGTGTATTAAAAGCTCGCAGGCATTACACCAGTCAATGTAACTTGAACATAAAACCGGACTCAAGGTAACATAGAAAGTGTTCGAATTACTTATAGGAAAAAATTTTACTCTAACCTAATATTATACGATTGTTGCCTGACATTTCAAATGCATGCAATTTCATAATTTACTCGGCTTCCTTGGAAATAAAAAACGTTTAAATAGTTTTCACCTTACATAAATTGTACATTAACGACAACAACAATAAATAAGTAATAATAACAACAACAAATAAAAATGCAAAAAGAAAATGGAGTTAAAATGAAAAAAGGAAGAGTTTCCGAAATCTTTGAAATTATTTTTTCTTTTTGGGTGGGCTACCCTTCGCACCGGCTTTTCCTTTCGGACTTGTTTTTGGAGTTCCTTTTGGAGTTCCTTTTCCACTCGCTTTCCCTTTTGATGGTGAACCTTTACTTCCTCTTGATGTGGAAGGTTGCATAGCTGCCAGCAAACGTCTTTGTTCCGAGGGAGGTGATGATCTGTAAGAAGAGAAGAGGGATATCAATATAAAGGCATAAAGTTTCAAATAAGCTGTAGAACAGTCTTCGGTTTGAAAGTTCTAAGCTAAATGAGTGCTGCTGTAAATAAAATCTGTATTTATGATTGCAACACTGTAATTTTAAATGAGCCCACTCCTCTGTTTGACTGTAAGATATTAGGCAGAGATATAATCTTGTTATGAGTACCAGACTTTATCGCAAAATACAGAAAAATCAAGTTGTACGCGCCACATCTATAGTTTTTATATTAAAACTAATGGAAGTGCTACCATTTGCATTCATATTAAGCTCACAATTTTTTTAAAATTAAACCCAACATCGTAGAACTCATAATTTACTTACTTTTCTTCCTTTGCCAAAAACAATAGACATGCCACAGCATTCGCAATATGAAATATACCAGCGACCAGAGCCAATACACACGACAATTTTATTGTGGATAAATTATCACTTCTACAATCCGTCATGCCAAAGAACGGAACAAAAGCTCCAATGCATAAGAAACCCAATGAAAAATTATAAATTATGGTCTGTAAGAAAGAGCAAACAATTGTTCAGAAAACAATAACCGAATAGTAAACACGTGTAAAAACTTACACGTGGATCAGCACCAATATTGCTGTCCTTAAACATAATGCCAGCACCTATGCAGCCCAATAATAAAATTTCGGGTATAAAGCCAATGGTTAGCAACAGCAAGTTATTGGCAAGTTCTTGATTAACATGCCAACCAGCTATACAGGGTGTGTCCATTAGTCCCGAGATTATAATGATGCACACAATTTTAATGATCTGCAACAGGCAAACAGGGTTATTAGCAGCAGGAGATTAATAACAAGAAAGTCAAAATGAAATACTTACCACGATCACTGCAAACAGGCTGATGCTGATTATTTTTTGAAGCAGCTTTGATAGTTCAGGCATGTGTGCTTAAATTACTTTCAACACATAAAATCTGAATGATGAATTTTATTTGAAATATTTTGATTTGATTTCGTTTGATTAGATTTATTTGTAGTAAGGAAAAGGCAAAACGTCAAATTATTTCGATATCATTGACTTCACATTATCGAAAATCGTTATAAATCAGACACACTTAGAAAAAATGAAATCTTAAAGTGGCATTCAAAGACATTGAGGATTATTCCTAATAAATAATATTGTCTAGGGCCTTCCAACAAGGATTTCCGAACTTTAAAAGTTGACAATGGCCATCTTGTTGAAGCTACAACTGCCAAATTAGTTGTCATTTATACAGTATGTTCTGTCAAATCACCATGGACAGATAGAGGCTTCAACAAACACGGTTCGTCTTTTTTATGTCTTCAGCTATGAAGTCCATTTCTGAATAAATGAGTACGTGAACAAACAAAATTACCGAATCTGGGACGATACCAATCCACATGGGATCCAAGAGCATCCAATGCATCCCTAAAAATTCTCTGTTTTGTGATGCAATTGGTGGGGTTTTCTTAACTTGCAGGGGTATGCGAATAAGCCCCAAATAGCAAATGGCCTCAGAGCCTACCTAAGCCTTGCAATCGGTCAAATTTCAGTCTGATTTATGCGCCAGAGTCATGGAAAATTATACATTTCGGATGCGTTCCACACAGAGTAGCCGTGGCGGACGTATTAAACGATGTTATATTCCACACATAAAAGCAATCAGCAGGTGTTTCGAACGAATAAACAATTTCAAACACAAACACTATTCTTGGGATCCTATTAGACACAAAATTAAACTTTAATGATCATATCACTTTGACTGTAAATAAGGCAAGAAGCACTCTTGGCTTCATAAAACGTTGGGCAAAAGAATTTTCTGATCCCTATATTACGAAACAGCTATATGTATCACTTGTCAGACCAATTTTGGAGTATGGATCCATTGTATGGGATCCTCACTATGATGTTTACAGTGAACACATCGAATCTGTGCAGAAACAATTTCTTCTCTTCTGTTTGCGTGGCCTTGGATGGAATTATTCGGATATGCCTCCATATACTAGCAGACTGGCATTAATAAAACTGCCTACCCTTAAGAGCCGTCGAACGATGTTAAATATATCCTTTATGTTTAACCTGATCAATGGTAATATTTGCTGTGAATTTCTGTTAAGATCGGTTAAATTCAATATTCCTTGTCGTAACTTCCGCTGTTATAATCTTATTTATATTCATTTCTGCAGAACAAATTATGCTGTTGCTGATCCATTATCTAGAATTTGCCGTCAATTTAATTATATGTCAGACTTTGTTGATTTTTCTTTAAATTCTTGCGTGATAAAATGAAATATTATTGTATTTCTCAATTCTTAACTTTTCCTATTTTTACTGTAATAATTACGTTATTTTTGAAGAAACTGTTTGTAATTGTATTTAATTTTATTTGCACCTATTTTTGTTATTAGTCAGTAAGGAATTTGTCCATTGACTTAATTAAATAAATAAATAAATTTGAATTGCCAACTGACACCATAATTATGGACCAGACTGTTTTCAAATTTCAGTTTCAACTTTCCTGAAATTTCAAAGATTTTTATCTCAGATTTAGTAATTAATTAACTCACATATAATAAATCAATGTGGAGAATAATTAACACAAATAAATTACGATTAAGTTTTTCTCATTAAAATTTTCCCTTTATTAAGTCCCTATGAATTTCATAATAAACTCAAGGTCATCTGAAATCTCCCGTTTTTCTACGACAATCTTTATTTAAGACTCATACAACCAAGAACGTTAAATGTATGTGCTCGTAACAGTATTAAATGACATACAGTCCGTGAGAATAAGAAAAAGAAGAAGAAGAAAAGAGAGATAAAATGTCGATAATAATGTAATATTTATAATTATTTAACTGTGTTTCTACTGCTGCTGTTGCTTCTTCTTCTTTATTGCATGTAATTAAATAACATGCATGTTATTACAGTGAATACAGTGTTCGAGTGTGTGTGTGTGTGTGTGCATTTAAGTGTTATGCCGGTATACCGGCATTATTATTATTTAATTTGAAAAAAAAAAATTGTAAAATTCTTTAGATTGTTTATAGTTATTTAATGTAATAGCATGTATTAAATAAAATAAATAAGTTTATTTGTTTTTATTGTTATTGTGCATAAATTTAATCATGTGAAAATTATTGAATAATTTATTACAAAGAAGAAGAAAATATAAAACGTCGATGGAAAATAAATTCAATTAAAATGGATGAAAAGAAGAAAAAAATGTGGAATTAAAAAAGTGTGACGATTATTTATACGTTTGAATATACGAAATGAATTTACTTTTATTAATATGTATGGTTACATTATTAATCATTAATTAATTTTATTTAGGGACATGAAATTAAAGAAAAAGTACAACAAAAATACTTCTCAAATTTCTGCAAGAGTAGGCTAATTGATGTTACTTTATCTGTTTCTTCTTCTAATTTATCCAACAGTACGTCCGCAGCACCAACGCTAGTACCCACACCGGTTCCTTACCCTTCGGATTCAGGCGATTCTGCCTCAGCTGTGATAAATGGACGTAAAGCAAGAGCTCAGCATTGTTGTTTGAGAGAGAATCAAAAAAAACAAAGGGAAACAATCGGTATACCAAAAATTGGAGCATCTGAAAGAAACAATAGCTCTCAAAGAGCCATCCTTGCCTAACAGAGGATGAACAGTATTCTACCAGAACAACTACAGGCAACACAAATCATTAGTTGCGAGAGCTCGGTTGGAAAGCTGTACACTCACTTTATTCTCAACACTTAACCTCAAATAATTATCACCCGCTTTGCCCTACGCCCAATTATTGTTTTGGCAATAAATTCAATAGAAAACTATAGATATGGATTGGTTTTATGTAGATGACGAAAAAGATTTCTATAATTCGTATGGCGCCAATTTACTTCTAAAATAATGGGTATTGTATTTCTCTGGAGTCGCCGTAGTCTTAGGCCCAACCCCAGGTCCGACATCAAAACGAAAATATAAATAAAATGTCTCTTCGGCTTAATTCCTCAGCAGATTTCGAGCAAAAACTCTGAGAGCAAATAAAATTGCCATGTAAAGTTTCTCAAAAAATCTGTCGTTCGGAGTCGACTTTAAACTGCAGGTCCCGCCACTCATGTAAAGGGCTATCCATTTCGTGGTTTCAAAAGTATAGGACTGGAATTCGACATCTGTCAAGCGTAAGTTGTGAAACCAATTTTTTTCTTTTCAGTTGAAAGTCTGATATTGACGAAAATGGATCGCTTAACTATCACAGAACGCATAAAAATTATCAAAACCTACTACAAAAATGTGCAGCCCTTGCGCTGACCAACTTCTTCCTTTTCCCTCATTGTGGTGGAACTTGGTCAGTACAGGGACTGCGTTCACCCGTGGCATCACAACGGGCCGCTATGGGTGCTCAAGTGTGCTTTGTGACATCAGAGCTACCACTCCGACCTAACCTAACCTTCTACAAAAATGGTGGTTCTGCCACAGCCACGTATCGTGCTTTAAGAGGAGATTATGGTTTACATAATCGTCCAACTACGCAAGCAATTGGCAAAATTGTGAAGAAATTTGAAGAGACTGGAGTGTTTACAAATATTGAAAGGCCTGTGCATCATCGTTTCGCTCGTTCCGCTGAAAATATCGCTATTGTAAGTGAAAGTGTTGCCGAAGACCCAAATGTGTCGAATCCTCGTCGTTCTCAGGAATTAGGACTGTCCTACGGCACATTATGACTTTTTTTGCCTGCTACTGAAGAATACGACTTGGAGAATATGTGGTTTCAAAAAGACGGTGCCACATGCCACACAACTCGAGCGAATATGGCTTTATTGCAAGAGACATTTCCTGGCCGCGTAATTTCTCGTTGTGGCGATATCAACTGGCCACCAAGATCATGCGATTTGACACCATTAGACTTTTTTGTGGGACTACGCGAAAGACCGTGTTTATGCAGATAAACCTTCAACCTTCTTGAGCACTTAAAAACCAACATTCGTCAAGTTATGGCTGAGATACAGCCCAATATGTGTCAAAAAGTGGTCGAAAATTACCTCAAAAGAATCAATGCTTGCAACACTTCGCGTGGAGGTTATTTAAATGATGTAGTGTTTCACACATAATGTCAACGTTCAAACACTTACAATAAAAAAGAAATATCATGAAAAAAATATTTTATATGTGTTTTATTTACGTTTACTTTTGAAACCACGAAATGGATAACCCGGTATAAAATTAACACACACAACATATGTGGTGTGAGAAGCTAGCTTGTAATCCTGACTGAAGGGTTGTTATGACCCATTATGTATGTTTGTAAATGAATTAGATTTTAGGGTAATTTGTTACTTTTTTAATTAATCAGAATTCAACAACTATTGCATGTTTTAATAAATTTTAATTTGTTTTATACAATGGCCAACCAATTTTAGTTAATACATCTAATTATTATAAACACCTGACAATATTGCTTATAAAACAACAATAACAATATGAATAATGCTACGAAAATCTAGACTATTCTAATAATTAAACGGTGTCATCACACGATTTATTTACAATCCAGGCAGCGTAATAATTTCACCATTATCCCATAGTAAATATAAAATAATCGCTCCATTGAAAAAACAACAATTCACAGGCAATTTCACAAATTGTTTAATTAGAGAGATTTATCGAAATTAGCAAATAAATAATTAGCAAAAACACTAGATAAATTCGATAAATTACTATTCAGCTGAAGTCATAGAGAAATTATACAAACAAATCTCTTTTTTTTTTTTTTTTTTTTGTTTATCTGCAGTACGTGTGAAAGTGTTCTCTAATTTCTTTTTTATTTCAAAATAAGAATATTATTAGAAATTAGCACACGTATTACTTACTCATTTGAGTTTAATAAATGACCTCAAAGCAGGAGCAGATTTGATTCCAAAGCAATAGAACTTAATCACGACAGATGGTCCAACTTTGTTACAAAACCTTAAGGTATCTAATGTCAGTGAACACTAGAACGTCCAGCACTGAAAGTGTGAATTTGTTCAAGAATTTTCCAAGCAATAGCCTTTTCCTTATCTACTGCACACATTGTTTTGAAAATAACTCACTCTGTTCGCATACAATTCGATTAGACAACGAGTAATAATCCGACTTAATGCAATGCTAGTCAATGTATTAAACTATTTCATTATCACCTTAACTGCGTTGCTCTTAGTGCGATAAATACGACACCAATCAAGTGGCCTATGTTCGAAATAAGTAATCTCGTGTTAGTTCCTTTTTAACCAGATTATCCTCAATATTCACCAACATATGTATTCAGACCAGGATTACCGAAGATCGTCTTGCGATCTAGTTTAAAGATTCATTAACTCAAAGAGCATAGCATAGTTATCGGTTACACCTGAACCGATTTCTAGCTTCAAACTCAAATATTCAACTCAGATCCTACTTACCTTTAAATAACTCAAATGGGACAGAAATCAAGTCACATTTGTACATCAGCGTGTTTAGAAATCCCCACTCACAAAAGTTTAATGAGGTCAAATTGCACGTCAATTCTCATCAAGTCCACTTAAGATGACCAAACCCTTAAATCGCTTATGCAGAATACAGAACATGACATGAGCTGTGCAGCACGTAAAGTCGTCCTGTTGAAACCACGTGTAGTTGGTGTCCATGCCATGCAATTCAGGCCAAAAATGTTAGTAGGTTAGGTTAGGTCGGAGTGGTAGCTCTGATATTACAAAGCTCACTTGAGCACGCATAGCGGCCCGTTGTGATGCCACGGGTGAACGCAGTCCCTGTACTAACCAAGTTCCATCAAAATCAGGGAAAAGGAAGAAGTTAGTCAGCGCAAGGGCTGCACAACAAAAGCACGACTCCCCCGCACTGGAAAACCAGCCAGAAAGTTTGATGAACGAAGCTATATCCTAATCATAGTAATCATCGACCTAAATTGTTCACCATGAGGAACGTCGTTCTCAAAGAAATATAGACCGATGTCGTTGCCAACCCAAAATCCTTACCAAATAGTGACTTTTTTGGAATGCATCGAACACTCTTGCATTTCATGTTGATTGGTATCGTCCCAAGTCTGGCAATTTTGTTTCTTTCTTTTCCCTTTCATTTAGAAATCGAACTCTTCACTGAAGATGATTTTTCAATAAAAATTAAGATCAGTTGCCAACTACTCCAGAGCCCAATAAGCGAACACTAATCGTTTTCTTTGGTCTTCCCTAGTTATTTGGCATAAGAAACTGAATAAATGACAACCAATTTCGCAGATACAGTTTCAACAAGATGGCCGTTATCAACTGTCGAAGTTTATAAGTCCCTGTTGGCAGGCCCTATACTAATGGAAGCAAAAATTTTAAAATCAATGCAGTGATATGTTATTGATGAATATTATCTGTTTGGTTGTCATTATATAGGGTCCGCCAAATAACTTTTTTTTTTTTTTGAAAATGCTTTAAAAAGAAAACTACTGAATATTTTCTCAAATTTCTTTTTTTTATTTGAAAGTACAATCCTTCCGGTTAATAATGGAAAATAATTTCATTCAAATGGCTGCCTCGGCTGGCCATGCAGTAGTCTACAATTTTTGTGAACAAAAATTCGTTCAACATGGCCCGATAACGATCGCCATTTCCTTGCTCATTTTCGAAGAAAAATGGCCCAATTATGCCTCTGGACCAAAATCCGCACTAAACAGTGACTCGTTTTGGGTTTTTTTTTGGCTTGTGAGGTAGGGTTCAAAATGCCTTCGCACTTACAGTGACCGTCGTCAACTGCGTCGAGTGGTGCTTCCACTAAAACAATCCCTCCTCCTCTTCTGGGGATACTCCCTTCCCGGGACGGCTATCTGCATTACTTCGGGAAGGGCCCAGAACGACGTCCCGTTAGGGACCGTTGTCTACTCTTCCACGTCTGGGTACGCCATATTTGAAGCCAGCTTCATGCTATTGGCTCGTCTTCTCATGTATCATTTCGTTGTATTGTGTCAAGGTCGACCTTCTTGCGGAGTACACATTCAACGTATCTTACAGTGCTCCATTTCGTCTCACTTTCGAGCATTGCGTCCACAATGTTGTCGGGCGTAAATTCACCAATTTGCTCTATCAACATGTTCTTCTCGTCTTGCCATTTGATGCAATGGAAGAATGTGTGTTCAGCGTCGTCACTCATTTCCTCGCAATAAATACAGCCAGGATCAATCACCTTGCCCATGCGGTATAGATATTTTCGGAAATAACCATGACCCGAAAGAAACTGGGTCAGAAAATAGTTAATTTCTCCAAAATTTCTCCGTATCCATGTCTCTATAGACGGAATAAGTCTATAAGTCCATCTTCCGCTTGTTTCCTCGCTCCATCTACTTTGCCATCGCCGTAGTGTTTGAGATCTGAGATCTGCGCTACTAATGGCGAGATTTTCTCTCTTTGTTTTCCAAGATCTTCTTCGCTCAAATGCCAGTAGGTCACTAGGTATCTCACCAACGATCACGAGGACCGCGGCGCCCGATACGGTACGGTAGGCCGAGGCAACTATTAGGGCCGCTGTTCGCTGCACCACTGCTAATACTTTCTGCTTAGATTTAATGTCCAGCGCATCTCCCCATATCTCGCTTCCATACAGCATTATCGAGTTCGTCGCCGCCATAATCACTTTTCGTTTGGCCTGTGTTGGTCCGCCAATATTTGCCATCAGTCTGCTTAACATGCCCGTTGGTTTCGCTGCCTTGGTAGCTGCATGCTGTATTTGGGCCCAATAATTAAGTCTGCAGTCAAGTCTCAGGCCCAAATATCTAACTGCCCTTTTTGTGACTAGTGACACATCACCTATCTGCATACTTATCTCGAGTGGGATGTGGGCCATTGTCATCAGTATGACTTCAGTCTTGTTCTTTGCGAGCTCTAGACCGTGGTCCTCAAGCCATATCTGAGTCCTTATCATAACTTGGTTCAGTTTTCTCCTTGCATCCTCAATGTCGCGCGCTGAAATGACCGACACTATATCATCCGCGTATCCCACGAGGTATGTGTCCTCTGGCATATCTATACCTAAGATATCGTCATAGCTCAGGTTCCAGAGATCAGGACCAAGAATGGTGCTGCACCAGACGTAATCTCTACGGCTTTTCAGCCATCGGGTGTATCGTAGAGAAGCTTGCGATCCTTCAAATAGCTGCGTAATATTCTCAGAAGGAATAGAGGAACTCGTTTTGGGTTCGTTGGCTTTTCAATGTATGCGTGCGGGTTTTCTGTGCCCTAAATGCGACAATTTTGCTTGTTTACATACCCGCCAAGATCAAAATGAGCTCCATCTGAAAAGATGATTTTTTTTGCCAAAATCGGCATCTTCTGTAAGTCGATCGCAGGCCCACTTAGCGAAGCGAAAACGCATTGGATGGTCATATTCGTTCAGCGGAAGGATAAAACTAATTATCTGTCAAATCAGACATGAGCTAAGTGTTACCATTCACGAAATAAGCACTAGTTGAAAAAAAAAACGTTAGATGGCGGACCCGATACTACCTCTCGGGGGATAAGCTATGGTTTTGCAATAAATTTACGGTGATTTTTTTCTTTTAAGCTCTGACATTAACTTCCCGTAATTAAAATTGTAATAAAATATCGATAACAATCGTTTGCAACACCGAAATTAATTGAAATGAAATGTTGTTATCATTTTATCAATTGCATCAAAAGCATGCAGTAGACATTTTTTAGTGTAAAAACACATACACACGTGCATTTAAAGTTTCTTCTTTCCAGTATAACTGTTGCTGCCTTCGCAATCGTTGGCACGGTGCACCACATACATATGTTGCAAGGCATACGAAAGAAATTCTATTTTTATTACTTCTCCCAATTGCAGTAAAGTTAGGTCATGCACAATGCACAAACAAACACACGCACGTACACAACGTGATTTCGAGGAGGTCGTTTCCATTTAACAATAACAACGAAAAACAATCTATTTTTAAAACGATTCCATGCAGCAGCCACAGTCAAATCGAAGACAAATTCTTTGTTTTCAAAATCATCCACAATCAGTTGTAACGTAACCGAGGCAAACAAAAGATCTCAACAGGAAGTTAAAATTCTCAAAAAAAAAAAACACGACGAAACAGAACAGAACATGGCTTCCTTCGGTATACGCGGCATGAATCAAAATTTGGGCATAAAAATCTGTTGTTGTCGTGTTTGTACCTGCATTAATTTCGGTTTCGTTAGCTCGCGTGCGGGCCTATTGAAAATTTTACAACTGGCTTTGGCTACTCTGTGTGAAGGGCTTCTCATTAATTATGGCATACCAGCAGCAGATACAATTGGCCAGGCTTTGACCAGCTTTTTAACTACAACAGCATATTGCTTTACCACCACAGCGATTTTAATGATTTGCTATTGTTTTTCCGAGAAATCCTATGGTTTAATACGCCAATCGTTATTTGTAAGTAAAAGTTCGAATGAATTATTAGTGGCGTTACATAAGTCGCCATAGTCTAGTATGTAGTGTGTTGGCTTATTAGACATAAGGGCACGGTTCAGGCCCCAGGTTAGACATCAAAACGAAATATAAAAAAAAATATTTCTTCGGCCACTTCCTCTCAGCAGATTTCTGACAAAAACTCTGAGAGCAAATAAAATTGCCGTGAAAAGTTTCTCAAAAAATCTGTCATTCGGCTGTCGACTTTAAACTGTAGGTCCCACCACACACATAACATAATTGGTCATTACAACCTTTCAGTCAGGATTACGACCTAGCTTCTCACACCACTTATGTTGTGTGCGTTAATTTTATACATGCGTGGCGGGACCTACAGTTTAAAGTCGACTCCGAACGACAGTATTTTGAGAAGCTTTTCATGGCAATTTTATTTACTCTCACAGTTTTTGCTAGAAATCTGCTGAGAGGAAGTCGCCGAAGAAATATTTTCGTTTTGATGTCTGACCTGGGATTCAAACTCGGGCCTTCAGTCTAATAAGCCAACACACTACCCACCACTCGGTTATAAAATTAACACACACAACATTAGTGCTAGGAGAAGCTAGGAAGTAATCCTAACTGAAGGGTTGTAATGGCCAATTGTGTATGTAAGTACGTTGTGTACTTCTAATAGAATGAATATGAGTGGAATCGAATTTCATTATGATTTCATTGATCAAATAAAATAAAATCGATACGAAATCTTCGAAATGCAGTTTAAATGAAAACAAAAAATGTTGACGAGTTAAAAAATATTCACTCTTATTCTGGTTGCCGTCGTCGACAGTTTAAAATTGGTATTCTGTTTGTCGTTATTGACAGTTATAGATGACTGTCGGACACACATTTGGTATTCTGTGAGTCAATACGCCGCCGATATAGTGTTGTGTCGACTCTGATTTTATCGACATCATTTTTGGTAACGACGACGACGGCGACGACGACGACAACCAGAATAAGGGTGATTGAGATTTTTGCTGTTCTAAATTCCATTTTCAACAATTTTTTTGTTTTAACACTCCTGTGGCCTTACTAAGAGTTTCTATTAAAAAATAAATAAAACGTTTCTCGTTCTAAACAGATTTTAGGCATTCGAAATACAGAATTGAGGACCCAATTTTATTCAGTTTCGAACGCTAAAGTCCACAATAATAGTTTCCCAGATTTAGAAAAGAGTCACCACACTATGTTTGTTTGAACGTAGTCCTGTTGGAACACAATTTCGATTCCGACTGCTTGTGGGAGATTACTTCCTTCAGGCGATATAGAGTGATTCACTTTTTATCACAAACACTATCTTCTTCGCAGTGCTGTTGATTCTTTTCTTATTTTTCAGTATAGAATTCTAGAATACAGCATCAGTTCAGTTCAAAATTATTTCAAAATGTTTTACCATTTTTAGGAAACACTTTTTAATGCAGTGGCTTGCAGCATGTATTTCAGTGCCTCTAGTTATATGGGTTTTGCCTGTGTAGTATGGTTACATCCGCAGTTTCTTATAAAACCAGGATTCTGGGCCTATCCAGCCATGACAGCAGCTTATGTAAGTTTCACACTCACTCATTCATATACTGTACTCCTCTAAATTAATTAAAACTATTTCTATCTAAATTAGTACATGGGCTATGCAGCTGGTATTTTACATGGCATAGATGCATTTTTGGCCTTTAAACATTTTAGAGGTTTTCGTTAACTACAACGGATAAAAAAATACTAAAAATTATGCGTTTAAATATAAAAATAATTGTAAATATATTTCTCTTAATATATTAAAGTTAGTCCAGTTAGTAGAGTTAAGGCCATTAATAAATAATTTGTCAATATTTTTAAAACAATTAAAACAAGAACAACATTGAAATTTAAATGATTAGTATTTTAAAAAAACATTAAGTTAAGCTTAAACAAATAGGACAAGAGAGATTTCTGGCGAGTGGGTGCCATAAAAGATTCATTCAGTCAACCTTATTCATGGCTTTGAATTTTCTAAAAAAAAAACAAAAAAAAAAGGTAAAAGTATTTAAAAAAGATAATTAAAGACAACGTATCCAATACAAAAACTTACTTGATATTCTTATAAGCCAAACTAGATTCATAGTCTGCTTTTAATAAAGCAATGCGTACCCATCTGGGTTTTTCGTGAATGGCTTTGTGTATAACGAATTTCAAACCCAATAACAAATGTTCGAAAAGTATAAACGAAATATTAGGCATCGAAGGGAAGAGATTCGAAAAGAAGACCCTGCAACAAACAAACAAAAAAAAATGTAAAATATTTTTTTAATAAATAAAATGTGAATGCGTGTAGCTACCTGACATTTGGTTGGAAATACAAAATTCCACAATTACTTAGAATAGCCATAACCGATAACAACTCAAAGGCCGATTGCCAAGCGCCAATATTTTTTGTTCTACGGGCAAAAGGCCTTTTAAAAATGTTGCAAAGCTAGAATAAGACAACAAAATAATTCAAATTCCTTCTTTTTTGTTAACAAATACAAACCAACCTTAAACAAATCAATATGCATGGCAAAGATATTATTAATTAAGGCACCAAGTGCAGCAAAAGGAGCAACGGCGGCAAATAATACGACATAACCAAATTGTATGCACATTTGTAAATAATCCTCATACGTGGATTGATACTGATCCAAGCCGGCCTCATAGAAACATTGTTCATAGCGGGCAACATCACTAACCAAAGATTTTTTGTCTTCATCCAACTCTTTGTGTAAATATTTGAAATATTTTTGTCTTATAACAGCCAACAATGGTATGCCAATTTCCTGGGCAATGCAAACCAACTAGAAAAGATAAACGAAACTTTGTTATTCTAATAATTCTTAAATATTTTTTCTTAAATATATACCCACCTGAAATATTAACAACTGCATCATTAATTGATAATTCAATTGATTTAAATCTTGCAAGATGAAGGCAATATAAAACAATGAAAAGAAATTATTCACAATTTCGAAAATCATTAATTTATTAACACGATGTCTATCGTACTGGGAGCGTGTACGATGATTTTCGGTATCCGTTAAAAATGTAGCCAATTTCTCATAGGCCCACGAAAATATGGCTATCAATATAGATTGCACAATAACTGGACCATATAAAAGCCAAGAATCTGGACCAAAATCTGCCAATACTTCCGCTTCTATTTGAAATTGATAGAGAGAAAAATAAGCACAGGCTAATACACATAAGCCCACTACCGGATAGGATACCAAATACATCTGTAAATAGGTATAACGCATAGGATATTGAGGTGTTAGTTTGCCAGTTATAGGATCAGGTTTTAAGACACCCTTATATTTAGTGCGTGGCTTATCTAAACTGCTCATTTCAATAGTGCCCCATCGATAAGAGTAGCCGGCACATTTACGTTTCCATAGTTCCAAAAATATCTACAAATTACACAAAAAGTTTTAAAACATTTGTTTGTTTTTCATGTTTTATCATTTCAACTCACCGTTGTCCATATAACATAGAAGCCACATACCACAGAAATATTAAATTGCCAGAAGTATTGCATGAAACCAAAGATTGTGGGAAATATTAAGGCTATCGTATAGAATTGTGTAAAACCGAAGTATAAACCAATGCTAGAACCAAAATAGTTGCGTATATTCTCAATAGGCATACTCTTTCGACGCCAATCAAAGGCAAATTTATCCAAGTATTCCTAAAAAGAAAAATTTTAAATTAAAGTCGATATGCTAGCCTTGTAGTATGGTTTTAAAAATCTACAGTTTAACAGTTTCGTGACAAATTTATGTACATAGTTTACAGTGCTAAATACTTTTGCTTAATTTAATGTAAAAGATTGGTCTCAAACATAATTAACATGTAATGACTGAGTCTTTTAGTAGAAATGTCCGATCTACAATATCATCCATTACTTACAATATCATGCAAAGGAAACATATCCTCAATGATGCCATTTCTTATATGCGATAACAGTTCAGGTTTAATGACATCCTTGATTAAGACAGGAGCCTCACAAAATCTCACAATATCATGCTTAGTCATACCAGGCAGTATATAGTCGGATATCGAATGATAATTAAATTTTTGCATGCTACCCGTAGTGGTTTGTTTAGTGAGTTCAGCTTCATCGGCCAGACGCAATAAAGTATCAGTGGAGGCAGTCACATAAAGATACTTTTCACTTTTGTCAATCCATTCCAATGTGGTCTCAATGCCAAATTGTTGTATAATTTTCTCAACATCTTTGCATTGTTGTAATTTGGTTTTTTCGCCAAATTTTATCACAACATAAGTCTGTAAAGAAAGTGATTCATAAGAATTTAAAAAAAAAAAAAAATGTTTTCAATATATTATTATTGCAAATAAATATGTACTAATAAATAATACTGGGTTGGTTACCTTATCAGTTTCTTGAGTCTCCGAAGATTTTTGTTTAAAAGCTCTTATGCTTCTTTGGCGTCGAAATAATTGATTTTGTATAATGCTTTGTGGCCTTTTGGTCAACAAATTGGAGCCTTTGAACAATTATTTAATATTTAAAATTATTATTTTAATTGCAAATAGGTATTTACTTTTCTTACCTAGATTTTCAGCCATTATTATTTAATAATTCAACGTTGGCCAAATACTCATTCCGTTTCCCTCAGTTGTCAAAATACAATCTGTTTTCTTTTTTTTTTTATCTTTTGTTAATATCTACTACACACCCGTTGATACGATCTCACACAATGCTTTTAATTATTTTCTTTTTGTTAATAATTCTTTAGTTGGTCCATTTTCAGAATGGACTACAAGAACAAATTGTTGACGTTGACTTCTAGATAAATAATAACAATAAAAAATAATACAAATAACAACAAAAACAAAATAAAAACAACAAATCAAAACAAAACTGGATACCGGCTGCTTCAGCCAGCTGATATTCAGTAAATAAGTACAGTGTTGCAATTTTAAGTAGTAAGAGTAAGAAAACATTCGAGGGAAAAAATTCGGGTGTATCTTCTTCGTTGGAAAATTACAGATGATTAAAGGCTATGCTATATGTATATATGAACATGAGGTATATGTGTACCGAAATCATTTACCAGGACTTTAAATGTGGTCCAAGAAAAGTATCTCTATTTGCTGACGACTCGCAAATTATTATTTATTTGTGAATTCGGTTTAATTAATTAAGGAGCATCCTCGGACAACAAGAGCTGTATTAATTTTATTAGAGTGGTTCAATGATTATAATTAAAGGATCCTTTATCCTTGTGTGCATTTTCTTAGAAAAAAACCTAACGCATTATTGCATTCAGCCTATCATACATTGTTTCATATAGTTTATCCCATAAGGACTCTACTGTATTTTGTTTGACGATTACTTAAACGATGTGGCAGCACTATTCTCTATGAAATAATCGTGTAGGAGAGACTGTTTATGTGTCAAACGTGTTTTCACACATTTTCTTACACTGTTGTTGTCTTGTTATTTCTTCTTCTACTCTTTTTCATTCATCTCTGTGATGCAATTGATTTTTTATTATTTATTTAATAATAATAAAATTCCATTAGTGAAAGTGAAAAGCGAATATTGGCAACTTTTCTTTTAACAAATGGGAAAATAGTTCGTAATTCACAAAGGAACAACAACAAAGAAAATCTACCGGGAGAGTTAGTGTCTAAAGAAAACAAAAACAACAAGACGAAAAAAAAAAATAAATACAATAAGATTATATAGATAAAATTTATGTACATATAAATAAAATCACGGATTTTACTTAAGGGAGAAGAAAGAAAAAAAACACCGTAAAGTAATTTAAAAATAATACAATAAAAGTGCGATTGACGACGAGTTCAATAAACGGCTGATCTTTAAGGCGGCAGTCGTCCACTAACCGCAATAACCTAAAAAATATAAAAACGGATCCGTTACAGTTTGGCGTCAATAAAAATGTAGACAGTAAGACGGCTTCTAATAGTGAAGATAGGAAAATTGGCCTTTAAAATAATATCGTAAGAAAAAAGAAGAAATACTTTTACAGAGAAAGCGTTTAGAATTCTGTAGAATAATAATAGAGCAGCTTAGCAACAATGTTGGGTGGTTTAGTGCCGTGCAAATGGTCGGACATACGAATATTTCCGGCTCGAATGAGCACCACACAAAAGGTAAGGCTTTTGAAGTAAATATTGTAGAGTTGTTCAAAGCTTGATTACTACTTTTTCTTTTTTGTATGTAGGTAGTCATTATTTCCTTGGCAGCTGGTATAGCGCTCATGGGCGTGATGTCACGTTTCTTACGCCGCCGGAAACCGCCACGTCCTCCTCGCCGACCACGCAAATATACCGGCCGTAGAACACGTAATAGCATGCGTAGTCCAAATGATATGATTTCCATTGCAGGCTCAAAAGCCTCTGCTAGATCAGGCAGTCCAGGTGGTTCCACTGTAGCCTACTCACAATCTGATCGTATGTCCATGGCCAGTGGGTCTATAGGAGCTGGTGCTCTGGTTAGCTCCTCCAATCAAACCCAAACGGGCATAATGACAACCCAGCTGACAGCCCAACAGTTGGGTGTAATGGGCATGGAATCTTTAGACACGGTCATAAATTTCTGGGAAGATGCTTTAGCCGCCCACTATTCTCCCGGTGGTGTGCCGGCCTTATTAACAACCGCCGAAGAATCCGAATTTTGTAGAGAAATACAAAATCTCCTGGATATGGCCTACACTTTGCAAGAACAAAGTGAACTGCTGTTTTTGGATCAACGTTCTGTTTTATTTCGCGATGATCCCTCGATAGAAGAAGCTGGCGATGAAAATTGGCGTGCTTTGGAAGATGTCACCGAAGAGGACAAACGTTCACAACGTTCGACCAGCATGAGTCGTACTGCCTCTGATCCCAATTTCGATTCAGCGGAAAGTTTTGCTTCTGCCTTAGATCAAGTAGCCGATTTAAGAGAGTTTGATAGTTTTGCCGATACCGAATATGAAGAGTATCCATTCTATCAGGCTGCTTTGAAACATCATGAAGAGTCTCCCATACCCTGTCGCACCGTACGTACGGAATTGGTACACTGTTCGAATGATGTCGAATATTTGGCAAAATTGCATTGCATTCGTTTGGCATTTCAATATTTATTTAAGGTAAGACTAATCTTGATGCGACATCAAATAGTGGTTTATCACTCACTATTAGTCCAAAACGTTGTCGACTGAAGAAATATTGTGTACAGAAAAGAGAAAAGCGATATGTTTCCTTCAAATAAGTAACTTTAAATAAATTATTTACTTTTACTACAGGATCCCGCCATTGGCCAGTGGGTTATTGATACGGGACGTCAGATCCTCACCGATTTACTATGTTTGGGTGATAAAGATACCAAGGAGTTCTTAGTAGGTTATGAGGATTTTATCAATTATTTACAAGATCCCAACAATTGGGAAGAAATCCAAAAGGAATTGGAACAGCGTAATGTCAAAGCCATGACTTTTTATGATATCTGTTTGGATTTCATAATCCTAGACTCATTCAGGGACTTGGATACACCACCGGGCAGTGTTATAGCCGTAGTGCAAAATCGTTTTCTATCAAATGGTTTTAAAGAAACTGTAAGCAATTGTTTCATTATTAATTATGATATGTATGATAATATATTTTAAAATGAATGCTTTCGATTTCAGGCTCTAACCACAGCGGTATGGTCGGTTCTAAAGGCTAAAAAGCGCATGCTTAAGTTTCCTGAAGGCTTTATGGCACATTTCTATGTTATATCCGAAGAATTGTCACCGCTTATGGCCTGGGGTTTCTTTGGACCCGATGAAAATCTTAAAGATATATGCCACTACTTCAGAGATCAAATGTTGGGCTTTTTAGCTGATATATTTAGTTTCCAAAAGAGTCGTTATACCACATTGGAGGATCTTTCCCAAGATATTTTAGATCATATGAAAACTAGAGTAAACAATATTAGTGTTAAATTTAGTCAATAGAAAGAAAGAAACTTTCTTCCTTAGTTTCCTAAAAGATTATTTTGAAATCTTAACGAAAAAAAAAAATTAATTAATTACTAATCGTATAGGCGTAGAAACAAAATATTCCATTTGTTTTTTGAAAACACAATCCAAAAAATTATTTTATACAGCTTGAATGAAAATCATTTGATGGATGGGAATGGTGTTCATTAGGTGAAAAGAGTGAGTGAGATTTCACAAATTGATTTAATTTTCCGCTAATTAATTTACTTTGTGGTGTAATGCATTTACTTTTTGAATTGCTCTTTTCTTTTTATTCGTTATAAGGTGCCCTTATATAGATTAAATAATTAATTAATTAAATAGCTTTAATAACCTGACACACACAAATTAAATTTAATTTTTAAAATATGCAAATCCTGTTTCCTCCTCTTTTACTTCTTAAAGTTTTTTGTCTTTTTTTTTTTTTTTTTTAAATATATTTTTGATAAATAATATTGACTAATTGAAATTGCAACTTTAAGCATATTGAAAACAATTTGTTTTTGTTAGTTTTTTTTTTTTATTATATACACTATAAAACATAATCTAAACTCGTTTAACTAGTACAAAATAAGTTGGCAGTTGTTATTGTTTTTCTCTTTTATTATTTATAATAAATATTTTGTAAAACACTGTATGTATGTATGATTGATTAATAATAATTATTATTGTACTTCTTTATTTTTAGTTGTTAAGCTTTATAATTGTTATTGCCAAGAAACAAAAAATTTTGTTAAAAATGATATTGATTGCGTTCTTTTATTTTTCAATTATTATTATTAATAAATTCATCGACAAACTGTTGTGTTTCTTAAAAGAAAGTCTCTTTTTTGAATAAATCTTTAGAATTTATAACTCAAATAAACATTTTATAGATTAATTATAATAATAATTATTTTGAATAAGACGGAAACATTTATTTGCAAACGATCTAAATATATATGAATGAATAAATAATAAAAAAAAGATTATTTTATAAAATTAAAAATGTTTATAAACAAAGTGTTAATTGTTATTATTATATGGAGATACAACAAAACGTCGACGTAATTTAGTTGGTAGTGTGTCGACTTATTAGACGTAAAGCCTCGGTTCAAACCCCAGGTCAGACATCAAAAACGAAAATATGAAAAAAAATATTCTTCGATGACTTCCTCTTAACAGATTTCTGGCAAAAAAAACTCTGAGAGCAAATAAATTTACCATGAAAAGTTTCTCAAAAAAAAATGTTTCGTTCGGAGTTGACTTTAAACTGTAGGTCCCGCCATTCATGTATAAAATTAACGCACACAACATAAGTGGTGTGAGAAACTAGGTCCATAATCCTGACTGAAGAGTTCTAATGACCAATTATGTATGTATGATACAACAAAAGTACATTCGTTCAGAAAATCAACCACCACAACACACCACATTCAATGTGTAATTTAATTTCCACATTCGTTTTCCGTGTCCGGTTTATATACATAAATAATAATTAAGACCCTCTTGTGTTTAACAAAATTGTATGTGCGCGTGTTCTGTGTCTTAAATGTGGTGTGTGCTCTAATAACGCCTCTATCGCTGTAGTGCGATTGTTTTTTTTTTGGTTTAACCTCCCTAACGTAACGTACAGTATTGGCCAAAACTAAAGCACCCCCTCAGTACATTTTTTTTAAATGATAATTTTTTTATGAAAACAAAGCTATTAAAATTTTATTTTTATTTTTTTTATTTATTTATATCCTTATTATTGAAAAACACAAACTTAAAGAATTCAGAATTTAAAAAAAAAAGTTAAAATTCAAAAAACATTTTAAGTCGCAAATATAAGCGGACAAAACTAAAGCACCCCCCAATTAAGGTGCACAAAAAACTATTGAAATCAATATTTCGTTGCGAATCCTTTAGTCTGAATGACACACGCACATCTTTTAGGCATAGGGGACATTAAATTATTAATTATTTCAGGAGATATTGCTTCGCAGGCTATTTTTGCGGCTTCAAATAAATGTTCTTTGGTTTTGCAATTTTGTGGGTTGATTTTTAAGTTAATGATTGGATTGGAGAGCTGGCTTATCAAGGCATCAATTGAGTGCAAAATATTCAATCAACAGATCAATTATTTCTAGGCTAATTTAAAAGTTTTTACAGACTGGTCGCACATCTCCTACTCATTCTGGAGGAAGGTCACGTGAAACCTTGCGACATGAAGACTCCTTAATTAAAAGGACAATCCAAAATGATCCTACAGCATTTTCTAGTCACGTACGAAACCGCTTAGATTTAAAAATAACCGAAAGAACGATTCCCAGAAGGGTGGTAGAGGCCGGATTATTCAGTCGACGACCAGCAAAAAACCTTTGATATCGCCAAACTTGAATTCGCCAAGACCCATCTCAACTGCAGTGTCCAAAAATGGATGAATGTGCTGTTTTCTGACGAATCTAAGTTTAAATTAAAGGATTCAGATGGCATAAGGCATCCAGAGGCAGGCCAAACGGACAACGGTTCAATCCTAAATGTACTGAGGGGGTGCTTTAATTTTGGCCAATACTGTAGTTGTTCTGTTAGATAGTCTGGTGCATTGCCTATCTTCTTTTTTTTGAATAAAACATATGATGTTAACTTGTAGTCTTTCTTTTACATTCAACCATTCATCTTGTTGATGTTAATCTATCTACTTTAAGTATTGCACGCATTGCCTTATTTTGTAACTTCTGTAGTCTTATTATTTGTTGATCTAAACAGCATGAATAAAATATTGTTGCTCCAAATTCAAAATGTACTTTAATTATTGTATTGTAAATATTTATTGATGTTATAATTGATATTTTACTTCTTATGCATTTGAAAAGTCCGATTTTTTTTCACGATTTTCATACAAATAAACTCAATATGATCATTAAATTTTAATTCTTTATCTGTTATGAAGTCCAAGTACATTATCGAATTAACTTTTTCTATTATTACATTATTTATTTTAAATATTATATTATTGCCCATATTAATCTCTAACAATTTGGTTTTATTTTCTCATTTAGTTTTAGCTTGTTTATTATTAAGCATTTATTTATATTTTCCATATCCTTTGATAAATTTTCGTGACATACAGCTATGGACATTAAATTAGCACAAAACTTCATTATAAAAACAATCAGATTTTTTATAGTATTTTAGGTCTATTCATAAAATAATTTAAACATAGAAACTTAAGATGCATATTCTTCTTTAAAAAAAAACAAAAATTTTGGCGAAATTGCCAATCGTCTGCTCATTAAGACCTGCAACATATCAAACGCTAGATTTTAGCTGGACAGTAAAATAGCACAAATTAAAATTTCTGGAATAAAAATAATATATTTTAATAAATAGTAAAAATATTAATATTTTCAGTTTATTTGATCAATATATAGTAGAGTAGCCTCTATTTTCAAGCACCACGTGGCATCTAAGGGACAAAGTTCTTTGGGAATCGAGTACCAAGCGTCCCGTATTCCAATCCACAAATCGTCCAAATTTTTGTACTTTTGTTGAGCAATAGTACATTTCACATCGTTTCAGAGGTTTTCTATCGAGTTTAAGTCAGAACTTTGCGCCGGCCAGTCTAAAACGGGAATGTGCTCTTTATAAAATCAATCCTTTGCCAGCTTAGATGTGTGTTTGGGGCCACTATCTTGCAAAAATATGAATAAAACTGGCATGTATTAAAAGCTTATGGTTCCATTTTGTTCTCTAGAATGTCCAAATACTGATAACGGTCCATTTTTTCATTAATTTTCACAATGGGACCTACACCGTGCCATGAAAATGCTCTCCACGTCATTGTGCTTTCTCGACCATGCGTTATGATCCTTTGAGTATGGCGTTGATTTAATTCTGGCCGTTAAACAACCACTCTACCATTTGGTCCCATACGATTTAGCATTGTTTCATCACTCCAAAATATTTTTTCCAGAATGGAAGATCTGTACCCTTGTGGGTGCGAGCAAACGTTAAACGCTTGACTATATTTTTCTTTTGGTAGAAGTGGCTTCTTTCGGCAAAAGCGTCCAAAGAGCTTTCCGTGATTAAGACGTCATCGTATGAGCCTGTCCGATAAATTTGACCTAAATTGAGAGTTAATTTCGTTCAAAATATCGCGTGACGACATGAAAGGCTCCTTCTTTGACTTCCGGACAATAGCACGGTCCACGACTTCGGTTGTTTCCTTGACACGTGGCTTTCGTTTTTTGTTTTCTGCGACATTATTATGTTTGCTTTGAAGGAAATGATCACGTTATAAATCATTTTTCGCGAGCAATTCGAAATTTCAGCAATTTCAGCCAGGTTTTTCCCATCATCCCACAAGTCAACGATAACGAGCTTCTCCTCTGGCGAGCAATCTTTTCAACGTCCCATTTTTTAAAAAAATTACTATGTATAAATGCCATAAAATTAAAAGAATTTACCGTAAGAATAAAAATACTTGAACAAAGCTTGTACCTATGCACGTTGTGGTAATTTACTGTCCAGCTCGAATTTAGCTACTGATACAAATTAGCAGTCAAAACAAAAAATTTTTACGATAACGGTAATATTTTTTGTTAAACAACAGCTAGATGTCATCGTGCAACATTCCAGACCAAAACAATTGGCCTAATTAGGATACAAATGAGAAAAAATTCACAATCAAGCTAGATATAAATTTTGTGCTAATTTAATGTCCATGGCTGTATAATACAGTTTTATCATTAGTAAAAATTAATGTATCATTCGCATATAATACGATCTCACACTTATCCAATACTTTTGCCATATCCTTAATGTAAATAACAGCGCTCCTAATATTAATCCTTGTGGTATTCCATAATTATTTTCAATTGGGCTTGATTCAGTGTTGTTAACTCTTGTAATTTGTTTACGGTTCGTCAAATATGACTTAAACCACATTAGCTCTTCATTCTCTATGCCATATTTCAATAGCAGGATGTCCCTGTTAATCGTTTCAAATGCTCGCTTAAAGTGCAGAAAAATTGCCAGAATCTTATTTTTTTTCATATTCTTCCATCGATTAACGTATATAATATAATTATAATTAACAGCAGTTTCACATGAAAACTTCTTTCTGAAACCTGACTGATATTTTGACAATAAATTGTTTTCCTCCATATACATAGGGAAAATTGAAATATTGAAATTTTTTTATTTAAACATTTTTGTTTCAAATTGAAAAATAAAACGAATTTCATTTAATTTGAAATGAAGTTCTTGAGCAAGAAGGAAATCTGCGCTCTGTTGGAAATACTTATGGGGGTTAGTCGTTTATTTGGTACAAGTTTAAAAATCTTTTATTTTTCTTATCGTTTACAGTCGCTGTGCGTGTATAATTTTTATCTTACCGATTTTTTTGATGAAAAACTATTGGACACCAGCTTATTTATGCATCGTTGCTTTTCCATATCCCTTGCATTCATGATGTTCTTTAATGCTTTCGGCACCTGGTTTTGGTTTTCGGTGATACGTACTACAAAACTTTTAAATCGCTTCCATGTATGTTTGTAATTTTCTCTTGATTTTTTTTTCTTTCTTCCTTTATAATCATTTTATAATTTTCAATTCCATTTTTTTTTTCTGTTTAGAAAGTTCTGGTTTATCTGAGCCTAAATATTGCATTGCTTGTGACCCATTTTTCTTATAAATCGAATTACAGCCCCAAAGTTCGCGATTACTTCGATCAGAATATATTTTTCGATGAAATTGATAAAATGCTAACAAATTTAATTCTTATCATCGTTATTCTCCTACTTTCGTTGGTAGTTATTGTAATCAATGTGCTCCACATACGTTTCCGAATCGTGCACATGTTGAAGAAGAAGAAACAGGGAAAAACCGCCGCTTCGAAGAAACAAGGAAAAGCGCCTGCAAAAAAAAGTCCTCCAAAAAAATCGCCCCCAAAGAAAACACCTCCGAAAAAGAAATAAGTAGAAGACCTTGATGCATCTGGCATTAGTAAGAAAGATGAAGTCTGTTTAAGGGACTAGAGTTTTCGATTTTTTTTTTTTTTTTGGTTTTTTATTGTGATTTATTTTTAATTTTTCACTTAAACACATACATTTAGGCATTATTATATATATAAAAAAAGTATACACATATATATATATATATATATATATTTAATACATATAAATACAAAAGTATAAAAAATAAATACAATTTTTAAATTAAAAATTAAGAGATTTTTTGTTTTTTAAAGTGAACTTTTTTTCAAAATAAAATTCCCAAGTAATTCACAAATTCTCTTAAAGAGAAGAGAGAGAGAGAGGGACGTGAAAACAAATAGAGAGAGGGAGGGAGGTAGGATTCAGAATAATTTTTGGTTTTTAAAAATCGTAATTTGTTTTGCAATTTTTTAAGAGTTATTCGGTAATTATTTTAAGAACACACTTAAGTTAACATTAAAATTATTTGCAATTCGAATTATTGCTAATTTAGTTGTTGATGTTGTTGTTGTTGTTGTTGCAGACGTTCATTTAAATGCCACGATAAGATCGGTGGGCCAAGAAAGCGCTAATAAAGTACAAGATGCTGTTCACCAGGCCCATAACACCGGCTGCCAAATAAGCATCAAGTTGTTTATTTCTGCCTCTATCACTGAGCTTAATCACAAGAATAAGGGAACAGACCAATAGTAGAATAGCAGCTACACTGTGATAAATTAGTTCCTGTAAAAGTTAAAGGAAAAGAAAATTTTACTTTTTTAATAGATAAACTACACAAGTAGCAAAGTATTGGAAGGGACCAGAGATCAGCAACGAGTATTCAAAACGATGAGTAGATTCGAGTCATACTTATAATTTCAGATACTTATACGCATTCATACTTCTTTTAATATCATACTCATACTACTCATATTCAAAGTTAGAAATACTCATCGTACTCATACTTAACAATACGCACGATGTTGTTGATTTCGACTCTCCATGATTCAACATATACACGAAGCACAAAATAAGTATGATTCGAGTACGAACACCACAATACTCGCTAGAAGGTTGTGTGTGTGCTTTGCTTGCTGTCTTTGTCTTTTCTTTTCTCTTCTTTTGTAAATGCAACAATAACTACTACTGTAAATTTTGATGAATGATTCGAGTGACTCGAATCATTCGTAAGTATTATAAGTATTTTTTTTAAATTTATGAATCTGAATGAGTAGGCGTATGAATCAAACAATGAATCGAATGTTGTGAGTTTGATGTCAACGTTGTACGCATACTCATTGCAACCTATACTTATAAATCAATGTTGTAGCGTGTACGAATGAATCAGAGTAGTTTTGAATTTTAATACTCTTGACTCACTCATACTCAAAATTTCATAAGTACCTATGAGTAGCGAAAATATGATTCATTGCTGATCTCTGGAAGGGGCCTAAAAAAAGACACCAAATCAGGGTAAAATCATGCCTTAATACGAACTGAGTATATATTGCAACTATGGCTATGGCTAGGTAAGGTTAGTTATTTCAAACTAGCCCTTAGGGCCATTATTACAACTTGTCGTTAAACTTTTGTTTAGTTAAGTAAAGTTACCTTTAACTTATTGTCGTTATTACAACTTACAAATAAAATAAAGTTAACTTTTTTCAAAAATATGCCCGTGCCGGAGCAATATCGATAACACTGCTCAATTAAACAAGTTTTTTTTAACGCAGTGGCAACGACGGGCTTTGTTTTTTTGTTGTATATGATCATTTTGTTATATGTGAAGTTGCCATATTGAAAATAATATATAATATGGCAAGTTCAAACAATAACTTAACTTTAAAAGTTAGCGGCAGGATGATCCTCCCTTTAGCTTAACGCACACTTCTATCTTTTTTTTTTTTTTTTTTTTTTTTTTTTTTTTTTTTTTAAAACCAGCACTCAGGGGATGGCCCCTACTCATGCAGTGCATTGTGCGGGTTTAAGAAAATAGGTTATAGGAAGGTGGAAAGAGGGAGTAGTGTTTGTGAACATTGGATTTAAATTTACCAATATCGTAACTGACGGGAAAAACTTACGCAGGAAGATCATTCCACAAGCGAGCAGTGCGGGCAAAAAATGAATTCTCCCTGTAATGCATTGTGCGGTTCACTGGACAATCAACCACAAAAGGATGTGCTCTGCGAGAGGTACGAGTACCACGTAAAAATATGTGATTATCGGGAACCGAGCCCCTTATCTCTCGAGAACACCTCCCATTATAGTACCGATAGAACAATGAAACACACGCCACATTGCGACGATGCTCCAACGAATCAATAGAGTTGGATACCCTACTGTCATTAATAAGCGCCTTCGCCCTCTCCTGTACGCGGTCGAGAAGCTTCAAAATAGACTTTGAAGCACCGGCCCATACATGAAAGTTGTACTCCATCCTAGGTCGGATAAAGGTCCTGTAAATAGTAAGAAGGTCGGATGGAGTGAAGTATTTTCTGCACCGTTTCAAAAAACCAAGGCACTTGAATGCTTCCTTCGACACTCGAAAAATGTGATCGTTCCAACGAGCATCACAACTAATTCTCATGCCCAGAACATCAAGAGCATCCGCCTCCTCAATATTTACATTACCCATAGATACAGAAGGGTAATGAATTCTGATTCCAGAATTGCAAGTGTGGAAAAACAGGAAAAACGGCGAAGTAGACTACTACATAACCCAGATGCTAACCGGTCATGGATACTTCAGAGAATACCTGCATCGCATGGGGAAATGTCGCTCGCCATTCTGCATCTACGAGGAAGAGGAAATCTTAGACGATGCCGAACACATTCTCTTCGGCTGCAGACGCTGGGCCGAAAGACGTCAGGTTCTCGAGGCTGAAATCGGCATTATTAATGCCACAATCGTCGTGCTGAAAATGATAAACAGCAGAGAAAACTGGAACGCAGTTAAACAATTTGTGCACTATGTCCTGCGAAAGAAAAAACATGATCTAGACGCAGTAGAATAACAGAAGAGCGGAGCCTGGACGCAGGCTGACAATGATGGAACTGGCACAGGTGCCAAAAGGGGTCCACCTCGAAGTAATGCAACCGTGGTTCCGAGGTGGAATGATACCCCGGTGAGGAGACAAGGCGGGTTTTTAGTCGGTATACCCAGTGGGAGAGTCCGACATACCAAAAAAAAAAAAAAAAAAATAGATACAGATGACAGAACACCAGCACCAGCATCACGCCGGTGTGTCAAAAAACAACATTGGGTCTTGCGCGCATTAAAATCGACCCTGTTCGCGCGGCCCCACTCAGAGATTGTTATCAGGTCATTTGTGAGTGCGTCATTCATGTTCGACCTCCTTGCCCCAATCTCCAAAAGGCTCGGCCTCCGATCAAATGAATATGAACAATGATGACAAATGTTGCTGTCATCCGCAAAATAGTAAATAGGATTCGAAGTAATAGATAGAAGATCGTTAAGAAAAATGAGAAAAAGAGTAGGAGTAGGGTACTCATAAAAATGAAAAACAATTTATCTGCCTGTTAAAATCATCCGTTTAGTTAACGGCAAATTATAATAATGGCCCTAAAGAAGAGATGGGGCGTAACATGCTAATACTTACATAAATCGTTTTCGATATTATACCACCCGTGCTAAGCGACGTTAGACATGCCAGTAGCAGACAAAACGTGCCGATCATAAATGTTACAGACATTAGGAAAGCAAATACAACACCTTCAATGCCATAAAAGCAGGAGCCATTTGTCTGATAGTAACTGAAAATTCCCACCATGGCACCACCGATTAGCTATAAATATAAAATCCAATTAAAAAAAAAATTAAAATTAATTAAAAATTCTAAAATTCCATTGTGTTACAACAACAGAAAATAAAATAAGAAGTAGTTCTCCTCTTGCAAATCAATTGTATGGAAGGAGAGAGACCTTTTCATATATTTTAGTGTTGTTGTTAACCATGTTAATTGCTTACCAATTCGAATAGTTTCAATAGACCCGAAAAGCTTTTTAAATAGCCGGTATTCAAAACAATGTAGGAAGTATTAGTGGTACTGGTGGTGGTGCGGGTAATGGTTACAGAGTGTGACATCTTGAGTGATAGGAGTTTCAACAAAATGTTCAATTAAAAGGGGGAAAAAATATATAAAAACTGTAAAGAAAAACAAGAATTAAAAATAAATATAATTTTTAAAATTTATTTCCTCTTATTAATCATTGATTTTTTGTAAATGTTTGTAAATATTTATTTCTAGAAATGGGTCATGGAGGCCAAGTTGAGAAAAAAAAAATAAAAATTATAAAAATTGTACGTAGTCTACTGTAATACTTGTTGCCGATGTTGTTTGTTGTTGTTGTAATTTTTACTCAAGGCAAACATGTTGAAATCAATTCATTTAAAATTCATCAGATTTTGTTCACAGTCGTCCCATCACAACACAGTTGTTAGCCGGGGGGCAGTGGGACAACAGCTGGCAGTGCGTTTAATTTTTAATATTGAAAAAAAAAATTAAATTAAATTATGCCTCACAGTGGGTAGATAGTGACGTGAAAGATGAAGAGAATAAAATTGCAAGTCAAAGGAAAAAAAACTTAATTGGCAAAATAAAGATAAACTAGATGACCCGTTCGAATATTTCGCACCGTTAGTTGTCATTTTTGTAACATAAAATGAAAATAATTAATAGAAATTTTATTAAAAGTATAAAAATATTAGAAATCATAATATATCATACATATTTACATACATACATACATATGTTTAAATGCTTTTATAATACTTCTTTGAATACAATGTTAGAGGTAATGACATGATCATCGTTAACTTTTTGCCCGTACGAATCCTTAATACAAACAAACATATCTTTAAACGTACGCACTCGAGAAAAAGCCACGTATAACTGCCCATGTGAAAAGACCGGTTCTGGTAAATACAATCCTACCTTTTGAAGGGTTTGACCTTGTTTTTCTTAAAACATTTTTAACTGTTAAATATCAGCTGACACTATATACATATATGTATATATTAAGACACCGTATTACTACACTTCATATAACAAACAATGCCATGACAATAACGACATTACCAAAATGGCTTTTACAACTTATATTAATATTATGTGGAATAGCATTACAATTAAGCGACCCTGTTTATCGCACTTGATCTAACAACTACTGCAAAGTATTGCCAAAACAGCTTTTTACAACTTAATATGCATATTATATATAACTGACTTAGTAATAAACGGCTTTATAGTAAATAGAGGTATTGCCAGAATGGATTTTAATACATACTATATTATGTAGAACTGCATTACTATTAAGCGACCCTGTATTACCACACTTGAACAAAAACATATAATCATAATGACAACAGTATTATCATGCAGTTCTATATAAAATATAATTTTTATCAATGAAAATATTAATTTTTCAATTTCTAATTATTTTTCGTCATTAGTGTTAGATATAAGCTTTAAAATGAGATATCATTCATTAAATTTGATGCGGTGGTATGGGAGATATTTGCAACCGACAAAAAAAGTGCTTTAGAAATAATATATATGATTTTAACCTCGAAAACTCTATGACTTTTCCTTTTAACGTTTATAGATAAATTTTAAACCCGAAAACTCTATGATTTTTTCTTTTAACGTTTAAAACAGTTTCTTCGTCTAGATATTCAGTCCATTTCGGACTATACATTAGCCAGGAGATCTCTCCAATAGCTCTGGTTTTCCCTTGAGGTCTTATAATTTGTTTGCATATTTTAAAATGCGGAATTCTCAAGAGATGGCGTATCTTTTACTTATAGTGGCAACCTTGGTTTATACCAATAACTCTTCAGTAACACTGTAGGTAGGTAGAGGTGGCTGTCCATTCAAGGAAGTTGGATGGATGGACAGACTAAAGCCAAATAGGGGCCATTGTATTGCTTGACAGTTCCTCCAAATGATCAATATAGATTATTGGTGTTAATTTTTAGGCCCACTTTAACAGATTCTCTGGTTAAATCATTTACTTTCGAATGCCTGGCGTCATATCTGCGAAATAATCTCATCTTCTCAAGATAGTCGCGCACCTAGCGAGAAATGCCGCACAAATCTACACCGATGGCTCCAAATTAGAAGGAGCCGTTGGTATTGGCATCTATTCGAGATCAATCGGAATATCCAAGTCTATGAGACTACCAGATCACTGCAGTGTCTTTCAGGCGAAAGTGTCGGCAATTCAAGCTGCGGTGAAAATTGTTGCGGACAAAAATGTTCGCAAGCGAAGGATCATTATACTTTCCGATAGCCAAGCGGCCATCAAGGCACTGGATTCTAGTGTGATAAACTCCAAGACAGTATACGACTGTCGCAGATGTCTCAATGAGATGGCGAACCGATGTGATGTTTGTTTCACATGGGTACCGGGACATAAGGACATTCCCGGCAACTGCAGAGCGGATAAATTGGCCAGAAGGGGCACGACCGTCGAGCTCTTTGATGAATTCTCTACATTGGGGATCCCTTTAAGTACCAGTGGGCTTATAATTGACAATGCAATCGTGGACCTTGCCAACAGTAGATGGGCAGCTTCGGATAAAGGCAGAGCGGCGCAAAAAATCTGGCCAAAGCTGGATAGAAGGCGCACGACGACTCTGCTTAAGCTCCAAAGAAGCAGGCTCAAAGCTGTTATCGGGGTTATTACGGGGCATTGTATTATAGGAACACATGCGAGGCGTATTGGTCTTGGACACCTGGCGAATGATTTCTGCAGAAGTTGTGGAGATGAAGAGGAGGATGAAACTATTCTTCACCTACTTTGCACATGTCCGGCACTTGGTCGGAGGAGAAAGAAACACCTGGGTGCCTACTACATGGAGGACGTAGATGAACTGTCATGCGTGGATATTGGCAGTCTAAGTCGCTTCATCGGAAGCTCCGAGTGGTTCCTAGAATAGGGGAAAGATGAAACTGTGGTATTACAATGGGCCCTGTATGCGGCCTAAGTGTGTCCGCTCATCGGGTGGACAGCCACTTCTAAATACCTACCTACCTAAGATAGTCAGGAGATTCTAAGCGTTTATTTGGACGAAGTGAGATCCATAAATGTATGTCTCTTCGTTTATTGCTTACTTCACCAATTATACTTAGAAAAGAAGCGGTTGGAGGTAGTAGGTATCGAGGTGTCTTTTTCTCTTTGAACAAAGTAGCGGGTATGTATTCAGTAGGTGAAGGACAATTTTCGCTTCTTCCTTACTTATCTCTGCAGCTTTTGCAGAAATCATTAAAAAGGTTTCCAAGACTAATGCGCCTCGCATGTGTACCCATAATGCAATGATTCGTAATGACTTCGCAAGCTAAACAGAACATGCCTTTCTGGAATTTAAGTACCATACTAACATTCACCCTTATTCTGGTTGTCGTCGTCGTCGTTACCAAAAATGATGTCGATAAAATCAGAGTCGACACAACACAATATCGACGGCGTATTGACTCACAGAATACCAAATGTGTCATCTATAACTGTCAATAACGACAAACAGAATACTAATTTTAAACTGTCGACGCAAGACGACGTCGACGACGACAACCAGAATAAGGGTGAATGTTTGTGGTTTCATTTCATTTTCATTGTCACTGATCTTTGTTGCTAAATGTAGAAAAAACAGCCTTTTTTGTGTAACTTTTTGAATTCTTAGTGTTTTAGTTCCACTGTATTTGCAGTTAAAAAGTACAGATTTTTTTTCTTTATCGAATTTAAAAACAAAATTCTATAGAAACGTTTAAAGAAAGAAGAATTGATGGAAAACATTTTGTTTTATTTTCTTGTTCTGTTTTTCTTACCGACATTTAAACATTCTTTTCAAAAAGAGCAAAATTTCAAATATTTTCCTACACTTTTGCAGAGAGCAGAGCGCGATGAAAATAGGAAATTTGGTCATACTAAAATTAATTTTAGAAAATTTTTCCGAAATTTCAAAAACGAAAAATAACAACACGAAAGTGCTTACGCAAAATTCTTTGCATATACAGTTTTGTGGAAAATAAGAGCATATATTTACTAAAACAAAAAGAAAATTCTTTCCTAGAGATCTTGTGAATTTTAAACGGAAGGAAAAAAATATTATTTGTTTGGCAGTTTGAGGTATGTTATTTGCTTTGTGTTTGAACGAAGTATCGTGTTTTATAAAGCCGCTGTACAAAATATATACGAAGTATTCTATTTCAAAATGTCGTCAATGTGTATTTTTAACGCAGTCAAAAAGCAATCAGGCATTGGATTTATAGTTGATGCTTTGACATTCGTTTGTTTGCGCGTTCAATTAAAACACAAAAAATAAGAGAATGGCCGACTCACAGATGTAATATAACGCGTTGCAGTGCGTACGTTTTGTATTGTAAATGTAAACAAAGCACACAGTTGCATTGTTTGGTAACTTTGCATATGTACATAATTTAAATACCGCATTAGAACTGCATACAAACTTTGTATTGATACATTTTGGAAGGCAGCCGTATATAGCGGGCCTATGCATTAACATGATCGTCATATTGATTTTGTGTTCAACGGGCTACTATTTTAACCCTCACTGTATGTGTTTCATGATGTCACATCGCATTTCACACCATATTTTAGTAAACATTTTTTTTTTAATTATTTTTAAATTTAAAGTGTTTTTTTCTTGCTTTTTTTTTTCTTTTTAATTATTGATCACAGCAAACTGTTGGCTGTTGTAAACACTTTGCTGGTGTTTGTGTTTTTGGCATTACCAATTTACAATTGAAAAAAAAAAATTCACAAAAATCTGTTTAATGTCTATAACGATTGTAGGCTGAAACTCGTTTATTTTCAAAATTTTTTTTTTTTAAATTTTTATTTTCTGATTGTAGGACTTTTCCGGGACGTCATGCCAGTTTTTATTTAATTAATTGATGAAAAAAAAAAAAACAATATTTTAATGTAAACTATACCGCATATTACTTTTAAAACGGAAATTGTCTTACTTAATTAGCAATTGAACAATGAAAAATAGCCAAATAGTACTTTAAAGTTGAACGAAAAGTACCAAGAAAAGTAAACAATATCTGTGACTTTTTTGTGGTCTAATTTCCGATCTAATTTTATGCCAACAAAGTACCATTTGTGGGATGGTTTGCGGCTTTACTTCTTTAATTAGTAAAAACAAAGAAAAAACAACATTTGTGGCTGAAAGACATCGATTGCTCATTGAAGCTTATTCTAAACGTCTAGGTTAGGTTAGTTTAGAGGACGTGTACTTGTCGACAGAGACAAGTACAGTACCCGAAGGTCGAATTGACCCAAAGGGAGAATTTGAAGCGGAGAAATTACACAGTCCAAAAACAAAACAAAAAATGGGGGAACGCGACTACACTGATGAAGCCCTAGCACTTCTCAACCATCTCAAGCCACTAATGAATCTGTTGACAGCCTTGATGTCGGCTCTCGACACAGAATTCTAACCCTCTAAGAAGCCCCTGCCAAGGGTCCTCAACCTCCACTTGCTAAGGGCTGGGCAGTTACAGAGAAGGTGCTCGACAGTCTCCAACTCCTCCTCATTGCAACATACCCTGCAATAGTCCGGCTGGGATTTGTTCCAGATCCCCGTCAGCGACCTAATCTCGCAGTGCCCCGTGATTAAGCGGATAACCAACCTTAAACTGGCCTTATCCAAGCCCAGCAGCCAACCTCTTCTCATAATGTCTATAGCAGGCCATAGACATCTAGAAACACAACAGCCCGATCCGTTCCCCCAACGCACCTGCTCTTCCCTTCTGACCCATCCATTGATGAGGCCGTAGAGATGGCAGATTAGGGGGTCAGGATCAACTACTAAATCGCTCCCAAAAAGCGAACCTAGCCTAAACGTCTACGTTCCATCGATTTTAACGTACGAGAGCTGAACTCTGCGAAAGAAGAAATAACTTATAAAATCATTTAAAACCGCAATTTCAAAATGTTTGGAAGCTGTTAGATTCAGCCAAAATCCAGAAAATTAATTGGTATAGGAGTCGAAGATGGAAGATGGTGATGTTTTACATCGAATCATTAGGTAGGTAGGTAGAGGTAGCTGGGCACTCTTAGACCACATTGTGATACCACAGTTTTCCATTATCCCTTAGCCATAGAACCACTCGGAGCATCTGATTAAGCAACTCAGACTGCCAGTATCAATGCATGACAGTTCCTCCAGATCGTTTACATATTAGGCACCAAGACCCTTTCTTCTTCTACGATATAGTGCCAGGCAAGTACCGAGTTAGTGTAGGTTTACTTTTACGCTCGTTCTATATAATATAAAAATGAATGTTTGTTTGTATGTACCTTATAGAATCGTAAACTATGCATAGAGTCGGGGAAGGTTTCTACGTTGATATGACCAATTTCCGACAGGTGGCGCCATTGAAAATTACTAATAATGAATTAAATCGTAAACTGTGCATTTGATTATGTTTTGATCTTTAGCAAAGTTATTACGCATGAGACGACGAAGGTTTCTAAGTTGATATGACCAATTTTTGACATTTTACGATTTTTTACCCTACCCACTAGACTACCAGGGCGCAGGAGAATGTGAAGCGGAGGAATTACACAGACCAAAAACAAAACAAAAAGGAAGAACGCGACTACACTAATGAAGCCCTAGCACTTCTTAACCATCTCAAGGCACTAATGAATCTGTGGAGAGCCTTGATGTCGGCTCTCGACACAGAATTCAAACCCTCAAAGAAGCCCCTGCCAAGTGTCCTCAACCTTCACTTGCTAAGGGCTGGGCAGTTACAGAGGAGGTGCTCGACAGTCTCCAACTCCTCCTCATCGCAACATACCCTTCAATAGTCCGGCTGGTATCTGTTCCAGATCCCCGTCAGCCACCTAATCTCGCAGTGCCCCGTGATAAACCGATAACTAATCGAATTTGATTTCTGGTAGCTCTTTTTGTTTTACAAGACTTAAGACATCCGATCGATGGCTGAAAGAGCTGAAAAAGGCTCTCGAGGTGGAATATAATGAAAAGTGTGTCCGAGTAGACCACTGGAAAGGGGAATAACCGTTGACAGAAGTATATTTGCAGAGGATTATTTGTAACGGATTTAAGGTGCTTACTTTGTATAACAATTGGAAGACGGCAAATTTGAAATTTATATTCCAGAAGTTGACATTCTTCGTCTACATTTGATCTATTCGACCGACTCCACACTGCAAGGTCTTGTAACTACTCTACCTATTTTTTCTTTTAATTAAGATTTTCAATTGTCTTGTTAACTTGTTCCAGATATTTTTATATTTTTAAATTGTTGAAAAAGATAACGCGTAATTCGACGAAAACTCTGAGTTTTTACTTTTTTACTGTGTTTGTGAATGATTTCAATGCATCTCCGTTGAAATATTTGTTCTATTTTGCTCCACAAATACAGTATATTGATAACGAATCATGATTCATGCATTTACAATTGAAATTTTCTCATAATGACTTCGTTTTGCATTCATTGAAACCCATTTTTTTGTTTGTTTAGTTTTTTAATTAAATTTAATTGCTTATTAAACATTTAAAATGTGTGTTTGGAATTGTAATTGCTAACATGTTCTTGGATAATTTTCAATGCAAATTAATAATTTTTACTAAATTTGTAAATTCAGGCCTTAATTTTTGGACAAAACTATTGAGTGACTAGAATACAAAATTTATGAATTCGTATGATATGAGGTAACACTTGTTTTTTATTCGAGAAACAACAAAACAAGACATTTTATTCGCAATTAATTATAGGAACACATATTTTGAACAAACATTTTCAAATAATTCAACACAAATTTATTCAACGAATTTATTTTTCGTTTCCATCTCTATGAAAACATATGAATGGATTCCACGTACCAGAGACCTTAGCATTTTTAAGGCCAAGAACGAATGATAAGAATTTCGGATATCCTGCTTTGTAGTATAACGTATGACACTGAGAATGCCAATAAATGATAGTCGTTCTAGGTATGGTTTGCACTGTAAGACTAGTGATTGCAAAGTTGCCAGCCACTATTTCCTAAATTCTCCTTAACGGGCCTTACACCAAGTGGCCGATAGTTGTCATGATCGAATATGACAGCTTTATATTATATAGAACTAGCTGTGCCCTGCGCGCGTTGCAACGCCACCAACTAAAAATTAAATGTGCTTAAATGTCTGCGATACAAACAACAGCATTTTTAAAAATTTTCCAAAATTAAAATGTTTCAAATTTTTGATTGACATTTTACGGGAATGAGTTATACTAAATGTATAATTAAAATCATAAATGATGAATCCTAAAATGTCTGGTATTTGTCCGATCAACACATGATCAAATGCATAGTTTACGATTCAATTCATTTTGAATAATTCTCAGTGGCGCCACCTGTCTTAAATTGGTCATACCAACATAGAAACCTTCGTCGTCTCATGCGTAACAACTTTGCTAAAGATCATAACATAATCATATGCACAGTTAATGATTTAATTCATTTTTAGTAATTTTCAGTGCCGCCACCTGTCAGAAATTGGTCATACCAACTTAGAAACCTTCTTCGGCTCATGCGTAACAACTTTGCTAAAGATCATAACATAATCAAATGCACAGTTTACGATTTAATTCATGTTTAGTAATTTTCAGTGGCTCCACCTGTCCACCTGCGCCCTGGTAGTCTAGTGGGTAGGGTAGTGTGCTAGACTATTAGCGTGAGAGTCGTGGGTTCGATTCCCATCAGAGGCTCTGGTCTGTGACACTACACCGAGCACATGGTCGAAGTTACTCAGGTCGTATATAATTAGAATATAATTTGTAATTGTATTGTAATTAATAAATAAATAAATTTTTCCTATCCCCTCTATAATCCTTCCTTTTTAAGGACATTGTACAATGGGTCAGTTCGACCTCCGGGTACTGTACTTGTCTCAGTCGACAAGTACACGTCCTCTAACCTAACCTAACCAAATTCGTTACTTAGAGCAGATGAGACAAGAGAAGTTTGTGGTCAAAAAATCCGTCATAAATAGTGAAACCATCTATTAGACAAATAATCACTTATAAACTAAAACTGTAGGCCTAGCCTATGTCCTGCATTTTTAAACAGTGATTAATTTCAGCAAAAGCCACAGTTAAGGAGGACATCATCCGCTATGCCATTATTAATCTCCATTGTAAATGAATGCATTCTTTTAAGTGATTGTTAATTAAAAATCTGTTTTTTTAGAATTTTCAAACAACGAAAAAATTCCTTACTGAAGCCATTCAATTAAAACTGGCTTTAAACCCAAACAAAAAACACAGATTTTGTCAAAATATTTGCTTTATTTTCAACAACAATTTCCGGTAAGACAATGCTAGCTGGCTACTATTGCTGCTTTTTTTTTTGTTTTGAATCATAAAAATTCGTGCTTTCAACTAATAATTTGAAAAAATATTTTGTTTTGCTATAAGGAGAGTGTCTTAAAATTAATTTTTTCTATTATTATTATTATTTGCTTATGTACACAAGTATTTTGAATAATTTGTTCCATTTCGCAATTGAGAATTGTTTCTTAAAGTTTATTTTTATCTTGAAAATATTCAAAAAGAATATTTGAATTACGACAATGATGTCATTTCAACTCGTTTATTAGTTGTTTACATTTTAAAGTCATGTTTTTATTGTAATTTTACAATTTTATTTTTTTTTTTGTTTGTTAATCGAGTTCTTTAATCACACACACTTTTTTTTAAATTCTTGTTTGAATTTGTTTAAACTTTTAATGCGTACATAGAACATAATTTATTATGTTAATCAAAGAAATTCATTTATTTTAACGAAGGAACGAAGGGTGTGTTCAATTCTACTCGCATGGTTAGGATTTTTTTTTTTAAATTTAAATTAAGTAAGTTTGCTTTTATATGCTATTGAGTCGTTTGTGGTTTTTAATAAGATTTTAGAATCAAACAGAGTCCATATTCATTTACTTGTGGTAAAACTAGGTGTGGAATTTGAAATTATTTTCTGCTTCTAAAGTATTTTCTTAAAAAAGATGACTATTAGATTTAATTTTAAATACAAAAATTATTAAAATTTAATTATTAGTTTATTTTTCATTTCTTCGTTTCATTTATTTTCATTTATGAAAGAGGAATAAAAGAAAAAAATTTAGGGATTCTGGTAGTTATCGTATGTAACAGCCAAATTGCAGCTCGCTAGGATTGTTTAATAACGAATTTTATTTTATTTTAAAATTTTAGGTCTCACAATCTGGTATATATGTACATAAATTGGAAATTGAGCTCCCATTCAAAAATTGGATATGCAAAAATTTTATAACGAAGTGTGTTGAATTCCTCTATTCAAAGAAATATGAAATTTTGGGATTCCTTCTATTTTTTTTTTTTTTTTTTTTAAATTTTTATTTATTATTCGGTTACAAAGCAATTCATTATATCATCCTAAAGATACCTCTGCGCCGTATAGGCATTATAGAGGTGAGTTAGCAATAACATCCTAACAACAGTTTAAAAGATGTAAGCAAATAATGAAAATAATTTAAATAATTAATTTAAAAGACAATAATAATAATAATAATAGTAATTACATGCATTTGGATATAAAATTAAAAATAAGAATAAAGATTTTTTATCGAAACTTCAAAATTTTCAAGGCAGTAAATCCTCCAAGTTACCTAGCAAAAATTTCTTTAAGTTTGTCTTAAATAATGAAATGTTATTAATTGATTTTACGGACTCTGGCAAGTTGTTAAATTCCCGACTACCAATATATTCAATGCGTTGCTTAGTCATCTCAAGCCTACAGCGAGTTAATACTAAACTCGTACTATTCCTCGTGAATATCGTATGTTGGTTACGCGTAAATTTTATGGTGTGATGACCAATATTGTTCAAGGACTTAAACACAAAAATTAAAAGTTGATACTTGTATATTCCACATATTGGCAAAATCGTTTTCGAAACATTTCTATATAGTGATATAGTTGAGTACCTTTGAGGAAGGTTGTACACTATCTTTAGAGCTTTGTTTTGTATACGTTGTAGGGATTTTAGTTCATTTGTATGTTTACAACCATACAAGATGGTTAAATATCCAAATTGGCTTTGTATCAATGCATTGTAAATCGATAGTTTTGTATTTTCATCAAATTTATGTTTGAACTTGTAGAGTATTCCAATCGCCGAACTTATTCTGGACCTAAGATATTGTATATGTATGTTCCAGGACAGATTACTTTGCAAATGTATTCCTAGATAATTTATTGAAGAAACTTCCTTAATTTCGGTACCATCTACTCTTACACTGAAATTATCATTTGGGCAATTAGTTGGCCTAAATTTAACCAGCTTTGTTTTATTAGTATTCAAAATGAGTTTATTTATTTTAACATATTCAACGATTAACGCTGCATCTCTTTCAATGTAGGCCTTAGCCACTGTGTCATATTTATATGGGTAAAATATGCAAATGTCATCAGCATACAGAAAAAGTTTTCCATTCAAATCAAGGTGAATAATATCATTTATATACAAAGTAAACATTAATGGGCCCAATACACTGCCCTGCGGTACAGATTTAGATTACATATTACGAACACTAATTTATTCCTTTTTTTATAACTTTCTCTTTCTAACATTCAATTATCTTTTACAGCAAATATACATATGCATAGCATCCGCTCTCATTGAACTAAGTTTTAAGGAAATTGGCGCCAAAATTTGGTCACACGCACGTATATTTTGCAAACAGCCTCCAAAAGTGAATTCGTGTGTTAACGGAATTAATTAATGCTTGACATTCAATATGTTTTTGTTTTGGTTTCCTATGTTATAACGGATAAACTCTCACGAAAGCAATGTAATTGTTTTTTTTGTTTCCCGAGGCGCTCAGAATCGACTTCATGAATTATAAAAATTCAATATCCAGATTGGGTTTTTTACGTCTAGGATGGTCAACGCATTGTGCTTTCCATAATGCTAAAAACAACATCCAACATCATCCAGCAACTTGATGAACTCGGTACGCCGCAAAGCTATTTTCGATTGTGTGTTCTGTACGATAGGTACTGATGAATTAATAAATATCTCCTCATTGAGAATGATGCTAAATCTTCATTAGCAATTTCTTCATTTTTGCGTTATGCATTTCCTGCATTTGCCATCAGTGTATCTAACTTGGCTATTAAATTGGTTCAGAATCTTCTTCTGATTACTGAGTCCGACTGGAAAATATGAGTTTGGTATGCAACTGTTCTTGTCTATCGCATTTTAGTTGCGCTTTAAATGTACTTTGGGGTTGTCCATCTACCATATTTTCAAAACCGTTAAGTGAGGTTTATTTATACGAATGAAATTTTTAACAGATGCAACCTTTTGCTAGATTTTCGAAAACAATAATCTTATGGGGCTGCTACAAATCTCAGTCAGAATGGGCTCACAAACACAATTTTTTCTTTTGATTGATTGCAAAAACTTCTTCATTCAGAAACTTAAAGAAAAATCTGTTTTTCTTTATTTCTTATTAATCATTTAACCAAATAATAATAATAATAACAAAAACAACAACAACATATACATTTCATTATCGTTTATATTATGATTATTATTATTGTTGTTGTAGTTTTAATATATATTTTTTTTTTAATGAAATGAGATCATCAATGTTAAAAGGCAATGAAAATATTGAACATTTACTCAGAGAATAGCCTTTAAAATTATTTTAAAAATACCCAGTGACACACACATGCCCCCAAAATACTCTTCATTACTGTATGGATCATCAGTCCAAACAAAAATTTTGAATCTTGAAAAAAAAAAAAAAAAAAAAAACTAAAAGAATTAAAATATTAAAGAGAACGTGCCTTACATTTTGGCAAATGTACTCGTATAGTTTCAAATAATTTTGAAAATTTTTAAAACGTATTTTTGTTAACGAACATTTGAAAATAAAAAACAGAAAATAGGTATTGAAAATCTACTCAAGCGACAACTAATTTGCCATTAGTCTGGAGTATTCAACTAAAAAAAAATATTTAAAAAAATGTTTTTGTTTATATTTAAACAAAAACAGTAGCAAACAAACAAAATAAAAAAAATATATTGCTTAAATAAATATGTATTGAATATCATAAGTACATGTGTAGGCTATAGAAATACACAAAAAAAAAAAAAAACTTTTTAAAAATGCCACACCCACGCACAATTTTTTTTTTTAATAAAATCTTTCTATATTCAAATTGTTAATAATTATTATTTAATATTTTTATCGTTTTTTTTATTTTTTTATTTTTTAGAAATATAGGTATATTTTATATTAAAAAAAAAGTAATTAAAACTCTTACTTTTATTTTGAAAAATTTCGTAACTGTTTATAGATTTCAAATCGTTCAATTAATTTTAGCACGTCTTTACACGCGTACGTTTGGCTTTTAACTGAATTGAAATCGAAACCGTAATAAGAATTTCTTAAAGCACAAAATTTGCGTTTTTTTTTACTCACTGTACTACTTGTCTGCAGTAAATGTATGTATGTATTTGTTTGTTTTTATATTAACACTGTTGTTGTTGTTTTTGGTTGTCTACTGCGTTGTGTATTTGTTTTCACAATTACTCTCTCTCTATAAATTTTGTGTACCCATCAATGGAAAATGACGTCATATTTGAACCTAAAAAATAAATTTTGTAAATAAAAACTTTACCATTAAAATGCTAACAAGTTGTTAAATGTAAACAAATGAAATAACAACAAAATAAAGACTTTCTTAACTTACTTATACCTACACATACTTATACATAAACAAAACTATTCTCTCTTGTTTTAAAACAACACCGGTAAGCAAGACCTTGTGTTCTTTATTCAAAGAATTCTTCAATTATGATTAATTTCTTGGTGTAATCAAAAATAACTACTTTTTTTAGAGTCTCACCTACACTTATGCATTTATTTAAAAACCCAGTGAATGCTTGTGATTAATATGCAATATTTTAAAATAAGCGTATTTGATAACAAATTAGATCGATTATTGTATTTCGTTACTATGTATTAATCTGGATAAAATAATTCTGATGGTGGAAAATAACTTTCCATAAATAAATCTCCTAAATAATAGAAAAATATTATGCTCAGTGTCTAAGGAATGTAAATAGATTAAAGAGAAAAGATGAGTGGATTTGAAATTTAAATGAATCGTTTGATTCTCTGTACATTATCACATATTATGAATGATATTGTTTACTGGGAAATCTTTGGAATAAGAGAGAAATTTTTGTATAAGTATATGTGGGTTCTGTATAAATGACTCACTTTATTTGTTTTTGTTTTTATTTCCGCTGCGTATACAGTTGGCTATGGAAAAACTATTCTGTATAACTCAAGGCATATCAAGGCATATTGGATATGCCTTGGTATAACTGACTTCATTTGTATTTTACATTTACATCCCAAAATCTTCCTCCCAGATAGGATAATATCGACAAAGAAAATCCTTGACGGCTTGGACAGAGACATCTGTTGAGAAACAAAGAGAATCAATAAGTAAACTTCTTTACAATTACACCCAGTACATCTTTACAAATACCTTACCAAATACATTATTTTTTAACAATGTTGTGGGGGGAATCCTATTATTCTAGGACCGGCTACAGGACATAAATCACCATACACATGCATACTTGAATCCATACTATAAACTTCATTTTGTATCTAGCCTCATTTACGTCGTTCCAAATGGGTTTTTTGTTTAATACTTAGCTCCTCAACAATCGGATCTGCCTCGTATTTATTTATTTGTCGCGAACTGTAAGCCATCGTTTATCTGTTTCTTTTTATGGAAGAGAGAAGAGTCTAAAAATGTCTCTTTCCATAACTGTTTTTTTGTTTTGCTTTATAAATAAAAGCTTTGTTATTGCTTGTCGAAGGTACAGGGTGTGCCATAGACAATAATACTACTTATAGAGATGTAAAATTTAAATTTAAAAAGTGATTTCAAACAAAACAATTGACTATTAAAGCAAATGAAATTAATTATTATCGTAAATCTGCTTACAATACACATATTTGCAACGTTAATCATTCTGTATAACGAATATGATATCATTTCATTATTGTTTAAGGTCCTTGGTTAGTATTTATTTATGTTTTGAATAGCATCTGTGATTATATTTACGGTTTATGCTCAAGGTGGTTTGGGGTGAAAATAATTTTAAATCTTACTTTTAAAAACCGCACTACAGCGAAGTAATTATTTATTTATGTAATATGTAAGTGCAAGTATGTCATTCACACAGTATTGCCAATGTAGTACGGAAATGGTTTGTACATCGAAACAAATCTACTTAGTAGGAGGTAATTAAGATGGTGATTTAATAATGTCTTCATGGCGCAGTATGCAATCCTTATGAATCTTTTTGTATCCTTTGTATGGTTTACCACTCCCTCATTCTAATATGTATCTAGTGTTTTTCTTACCAATGATTTAACAAATATTTATTGCTTTTGTATGTGCTATTTTTCCCACTTCGACTACTTATTGTCTCGCCATCAATGGCACTATGAGCACATAAAAGTTTATTCAACTTTGTTTTACTTTGTTTCGGGGAAATTTTTTTGTATAAACTGTCTCCTCTGCTAACAATAGACGCTATTATAGCTATTAAAGCTGTTGATTTTATTGAGAAGATAAATGTCAATTGATTTCATCAATATTATATCACCTTTTACAGCACACAATTTTACGCATACTGCAATATGTCCACTAATGGCCTTAACTGTGATACTATTTTTATAATTGATCTGCAATATAAATATAAAAGTTAATTGACCTTAAAATTCTTGCTATAAATTATAGAACTTAAAATTTCTTAGAATTTCGCTTAAGGAAGTATATTTTCCTCTACGAAATATGAAGAATGCTGGGTTCTAATAAGGCTTCTAGAGAGAGGTAGTAAAACTCTTCAAGAAAATACTTGAGTACTTCTTTGCCTATCAACCAATTTTTAGAGCCTAGCTTTAGGAACGCTCTGTCTACTGTAACACGATTTAGATAATTTAATTTCAAAGTACTAAATTAACACTGAACAGTGCGATACAGCCTTGAACTGTTTTATCAAGACAGTCTTTATTTCTCCAATCGCTTCAAATACTTATATCCGACTGTTCACAGCTGTCTTCAGTTAAGGACACCGGAAAAATCGCAGGTTACCTAATCTACACTGGTGACTGTGAAAGGAACAAATCAATATCAAGAAATGATAAATTTGAAGGAAACTTACGTACTTTATTCCATCTTCGGATTTCCATTATGACTTTAGAGCTTAGGTTTTAAGTCTTTTACGTAATTCACAATTATAGTCAACGGCTTTAAGTAGTGTCTTCACAACTCTTATACAAAGATTCGAAATTGAACCATCTTTCAGTGGTTCACAAAGTCTCCACTACCATTTTCTCTTCTTTTTTTAAAGGTGTTCATTTTAGCCGAGACTTACTAACCAAAATTATCGTTGAAGAATACCTCAAATGAGTTTAAGTACTTATTTCCACATTTCACCACCATCACTGTCTATGCTTCTTCTAACTTTACCACAAATGGAAAACAGCCGGTGTCCATGTTTATATTTGACTTCGTTTTATTGAGAACAAAAGTGGGAATTACTTTGAATTCTATTGAATTACTCAACCAGCTGTTCTGTTTAACTTCTTATTTTTAACGCCAGTAATAAAAACATCGACATTTTGCATTTTCTTGTTATTTATTCATCAATTCCCATTTAATAGGATTTTATAATTATTGTTATTATTGTTGTTGGTTATTTTTCTTTTTTCTTTTTTTTTTTGTTGCTAATGATAAAGTCTTGTTAAAATGCCACTTGAATTTTAATATGTATTTAAAAGCTACGATAAAGTTAACTTGACGAACTAGGGATTTTAAAATCTTGTATTATTTAATTAAAGTACCCCAAAAGAACTTCATAGTTAAACCTAAACTATTAAAAAAAAAAGAAATAAGGAAATGAAAAAGGAATATTAATTAATATTCTAAACAATTCTATCGAGACTTGGTTTCGCGTGCAGACTTATTATGATGAGGAAATTATATTATAATGTAAACGAAAGAAAGACAAACACAAATGGCTTAAAGGCTTTAGTCCAAGCCATCATCGACAAAGTCAGGCTTTTTGGGTGCCTCTTTAGGCTCATCTGCCTTTGGCGGTGGAGTAGCGCCAGCGCCATCAGCTGCACCAGGAAAACCAGGGAAACCGGAAACACCACCGGGGAAGCTATTCTTAACGACATCAATGAGTTTTGCAATTTTAGGATTAGACATGTACTTCTCCACGTTAGCTGGATTGCTGGCTATGTCTTGAAGAGCAGCCATTACTTCTGGATCTTTCATGCCCGACAACAAATCGCCCATGTTCATGCCAGCGGGAAAACCACCGGAGAAGCCACCTGGAAAACCGCCTGCACCGCCTGGAAAACCACCAGCACCACCCGGGAAGCCACCAGTACCTGCTGCAGTTTTCTCTTGTTTGGCCTGTTGTTGGCGGGCCTTTTGACGTCTAACCTCTTCGGCTTTGCGTTCACGTTCGGCTTTCTTGCGCTGCTGTTTCAAGCGATGCTGTTCGATTTTCTTGGCATTTGGTGTAACCTCGCGCAACCATTCATCGGTTTCTTCATCGTAGTCTAGTTTACAGGCTTGACGTAAATCCTTAGCAGCTTCCTCCCAATTGCCCAACAAACGATTGGCTCTACCACGGAATTTATAGGCAGCAGCCGAATCACAATTGATTTCTAAGGCTTTATTACAATCGCGTATACAGGCATTGGGCTTCTTCAGTTTTAAAAAGGCCTGGCCACGTTTAGCATGGAATAAGGCATTGCCGGGATTAATCTCTATTGCTTGTGTATACAAATCAATGGCTTCTTGGAATTTCTGTTCACTGTAGGCTGCAGCTGCCTGTGAACGCAATTCACCCGATTTATCGACTTCCTCTTCGGTAGGAGTTTTCGAAGAATCACCCATAGGTTGTTCCACATCATTGTCGGGTTCGATAACACCTGTAATTTAAGTGGAAGGTATAACGATTGAAATTAAAATAGCAAACAACATTCAATAAATCTTGGCTTTAAGCCTTCAATTGAAACACAATTTAATTACAGATTGATTACTTAAAATTAAAAAGAAATGAATTTATTAATGAGTTATTGTTTTAATACTATTTCTACCGACCCTTAAATCTAAATCATACGAAATATGGACGAGGAGCTACTACCACCGGGTGGCGGTAAATTACTATTGTCGTATAGATTTTGAACCGTTGTTTGGAATATTGCTCTTGGATTAAGTGTTGTAGATGCCACCGTAACAGCTGTTGTTGTATCAACGAAATTTGCCAAATGTTGGGCAGCCGCAGCAGTAGCATAATTCAAAGACTGATTGAACTGATGAGGCGCTAGGCTGGCAGTGGTGGAAGAAGGAGACTGATGGGCATGCTGGCAAGATGATGATTTCATGGAAGAGCAGTTCAATGTTTCTAAATGTGAAGACTTTAAGGTTTCGCCAGGATTTATTAAACGTAAATCCAATTGTTTGCCTTTGGAATCTAGCCAACAACCACCTGGCTCTTCTCCTGTATAATGCGATATGTTTGGATTAATATCTAAGAAACCACGACCCTTTTTTGAATCTCTATTACTTAAGAACAACAGACGAAATTCGTCGTGGAATACTTTGCAGTAGTAATAGGATGAAACGGGCTTTATTTGTTCTTCGGTACATTTTTCTCGATACTCAGTGTACATTCTTTTCAAGGATAGCGAATGATGAAGACAACGTATTTTGGCTTTTTTACTGGGCACCCATACGGGATAAGAGTTGATGTGATCCAAAATGGCTTGTTTGCGTTCGGGTGAGATTTTATGTATCAAATGTTTTCCCCGACCATCGACCCCTGTGTAATTGCCTGTAGTTTTATCAGCATACTGGAGAGCATTTTCAATAAATTTACGGTTAATGCAGAGAGTGTTCATCATGAAATGTTTACACACCCGCTTATTTTCACTATTTAAGCCTGAGCGCAAATAGAAACGAGACTGATAGGCTCGAGTGGGACGATTTGTTTTACGAAATTCTGGTGTTATGGGTGTCTTAACATCTTTCGTTTCTAAACGGGCCAAAATGAAATCCTTGCGCCGTTTAAAATCCAAAGACCAAAATATATCACAGATTTGTTTGCGTTCGGCTTCAGTGAAGTTCTGATGACACTTGTAAATACAGCGTATGGCACAATTGATGGGCCGAGGAAAACGTTCTGGTTCTGGTTCGCCAGGTTTACGTCTTTTCGTTTTCTTTTTGGGTTTCGTGTCAGTTAAATTGCCTGTTTCTGGATCAAGAAATTGTTGTGGCTTTTTTAGCATTTCCGTCTTAGACTTTTCAGCCATTTTTGCTTCCTCCTCCTCTTTTATAATATCACGCAAGGGTCGTACAATTTTTTCCAACTTCAACTCGTAACCCTCTATGGCTTCTTTGATTTCACGATTAGAAATGCCTAGAGTACCTTCGAAAAACTTGCGGCAAACTTTTGTTAAACCCTCATTCTCAGTAGAGTGAACAATGTTGGCATTTTTGTTTTCTCCGGAACATTCTTTCGAGGTCTCAATATTAATTTCGCCAATTTTATAAAATTTGAGAAAATAACGACAATTATTACCTCTCTTTTTGTTACGTATTCTTGTTAAAACCGGCCTACGTATATGTTGGCGTATGAAATCTATTTTAGCCTCTTTGCTAAGATGCCAATAATAGTTAAAGATATCAATTCTTTGAGTTTTTGTATATTTTGTGGTACACTTGTGTTTGCAAGTCTGTAAACATGTCTGTAATCGTGGAATTTTTTTCTTTTTCTTGTATTTTTTCCTGGACTGACACAATAAAATAAGAGGTTCTTCATCGTCTACATCATCATCATCATGCTCCTCGTTAAAGTCTTCATCAATCTCATCATCCTGAGCCTCATAAGTGCTATCGTCAAGTTTATCTTTAAAATCTTCTTCATCTTCCATATCCTGCTTGTAATCGTAGTCATCATCATCATCATCATTGTCACAGTCACCGCCGCTTAATTCATTTTTGTGAACTTGACCCGAAGCCACATTGAAATATAGTTCCTCTTCAGTTAATTGTTCTTTTTTACTTTCAGCCAGCAGTTCGCATTTAACTTCTATTTGTGGTGTATACAGAGGATCATTTGGATCTGTATTTTCACATTTTTCCACAGCCTCATCTCCACTTAAATTGTATTCCTTTTTGATATCGCTGCACTGTTGTGAATACAATTTTTTTAGCTTTTGATTTGTGGTTTTTCTTGTTTTCATTTTTGATTTCTTCTCTACACCTTTTTTCTTTGATTTTTTAATTTTTAGCGATTTTTTTAAGATTTTTGGTGGTTTATCTTCAAGATAAAGAACATTGGGCTCCAGTAGCGTTGGTTGGCTGTTGTTGGCTGCAACAAATATGGCAAAAAGCACATTATCAAAATTCGGAGATATTAATTTGGCTATTTTGCATTATTTTTAAGTAATTTTTCTGATTTTGTTTCAAGTTCTTTTTCATTTTTTTTTTTTTCATTTTGTGTGCATGTTATTGTCATTATTTGGTATTGAAAAGAAAGCTCAAAGTTCATATAAAAACACAATTAAATAAATGCAATGTTTAAATAAATTAAACTTCAAATTTAAATCAAAAAATGAGACTTAAACGCTAATTAGTGAAACTTCTCAAGTTAAAGAGGCTAAACTCCTTAACAATTTCCCTCTTGAATTGAGAACTTAACACTTTAAATATTTCTTTTTTCCATTTAGCTTCCAGTAGCGCATAGGATCAGCGGCCTCTATAAAATGCTTTCAGGATATTCTGGGATTTGCCAACACCTACTTTCTCAAATTGTTTATGTGCACGAAATGTGAGACAAATGCAAATACATTTTAATTTAATTTTCTGTAAAACCTTAATTTATTTTAATACTAAAAAAGAAACATTAAAAAAATAGAAACTTAACTTAAAATGGAAACACTCTAAATGTGGCAGCAGAACCATGAGTTGATGATTGTTCATTGGTCGTAGGAAAATCACTTCGAACTACAGTTAAAACAGATTGATTTCCAATTGATTTCACTGCTAACGATGACGATGGAGTACTTAGAACATTGAACAGCTGATGATGGTGTTGAGCAGTCGCTACAGGAGAAACTGCAGTTCTACTATCACTATCAGAGTAAAGCAAACGTTTGTTACTTAAATTTTCGCTGGGATTAAATATACTCAAGTCCAATTTGTTGCCTTCACCATCAAACCAACTGCCACCAACTTCTTCCCCTGTGTAATGCGATATATTGGGATTTATTTTTAAAAAACCACCACCTTTCTTGGGCTGAGGATTCGACAGAAACGATAAACGAAAATCATCATGAAATGTTTTATAATAATAGTTTGTGGAAACGTATTTCTGTTGTTCAGCTAAGCATTTATCCTTATATTCCATATACATTTTCTTTATGGATAGCGAGTGGTGTAGGTATTTGGTTTTACTTTTCTTATTTGGCATCCAAGTGGGATATGAATTGATATGATCCAAAACGGCCTTCTTACACTCTCCGGTAATTTTATTTTGCGGTATACGACAGCCACGTCTATCAGTGCCGGTATATGAGCCGGTAGTTTTATCAGCAAATTCCATTGCATTGGTTATAAAGTAGCGATGTATGCACAAGGTGTTCACATAAAAATGTTTACACACTCGTAATTTTTCAGCACGCATACCACTAGAGCGTAGAAAAAAGCGCGTGTGGTAGGAACGATTTGGACGGTTTGATTTGCGAAAATCTGGCGTCAGTTGTGTTTCAACATCTTTTATTTCTATATTCGCCAAAATGAAATCTTTGCGTCTTTTATAGTCCATAGCCCAGAAGGCATCACAAATTTGTTTGCGTTCTTCTTCAGTAAATTTTGTATGGCACTTGTGTATACAGCGCTGGGCGCATTGTATGGGTTTGGGAAAGTGTTCCGGCTTGGGATCACCAGGTCTGCGCCTTATACGTTTCTCTTTAGGTTCGTTCGACTTTAGTAGACTTTTGCTAACTTTCGGTTCGATTGGGATTAAATTTCCCGTTTCAGGATCTAAATATTGCTGAGGCTCTATACATTTTTCCCTCTTCTGTTTTTCCTCTACACTGGCCAATTTCAATGCGTTTATTGCTCGCAAATCTTTTTCGATTTCCAATACACAACCCTCTATGGCTTTTTTTATGAAATGATTTGTTACACATAAAGTAGCCTCAAAATATTTACGACACACTCTTATCAAGTGCTGCTCACTATTATCATCTTTGCTATAGTCTCTCAGGTAATAACAACAATTATTGCCTCTTTTCTTAGTACGTTTACGTCTTAGGCGTGTCAAACGCCTTGACTTGGTATGCTGGCGTATAAAAGCTAGTTTTTCATCTTTGCTAAGGCTCCAATAATAGCTACAAATGCTTTGACGTTGTTCTTCGCTAAATTTTTCTGTACAATGTTGTTTGCATATATCACGGCATACCACACTGCGAGGAAATTTAACTCTTTCCTCCTCGTAATCCTCTGTTTTGCGAGGTCTGCCTTTGCGCCGTGTTAGCATAATTAAGGGCTCATCTTCATCGTCTTCCAAGTCATCATAGAAATCTTCATTGATTTCAGTTTTATTTTCACATTCTACATAAACTTCGTTTTCTCTTAGATCATCCACTACCATTTGTTCTTCTTCATCTTCTAATTCACATTTTATTTCCAATTTTGTTGTATTAAGAGGATCGCTATTCTCCAATTTCTGTTTTAACACTTTTTCAACTACATGTTCCTGTTGTAATAACTTTTGTTTGCAAATCTTCGTTTTTATTTGTGATTTTCTTGTTGATTTTCTAATTGTGGCTACTTTTTTAGTTTTAACAATTTTTGGCGGCTTCTCATCAAGATATAGAATATTTGGTGTTAACAATTCAATGTTGTTGGCTGCAAGCATAAGGCCAAAAAGCACATTATCAAATTCAAAATTTCGGAGATAATTTATAGGAATTTATTCAAATTTCTTTTCATTTTTTTTTCCTTATATTCACTACCGAAACTTTAGACGGGATAAACAAACGTAATTAAACTTTTAAAATATAATAAATCATGTATTTTGATACAAAGAAATATTTTTATTGTTGGTACTACTATTTTTAATATTTTTGCACTTAAAAATTTACAATCATAGAAACATTTTCTTTTTTAATACTTTTTACTTTTACGTTAATGTTTGCAAGTGCAAATTATCATTTCATCGGATCATCGAAATAATTCGATGTTTTTAATTGATCAGCATCAACAAAACACCAATGCTTTTCATTCGATTCATCGAAGATGAAAACTTAATGCAAATAATTCCACAAATACAAGATGGCATACGTAATCAAACAACAAATGCAATGAAACGTATTGTAAATACTTTCTCGGAAACAGCCTGCAGCCCTTTAACGACGCAGGGGGCATGTAAGGAGAGAATTGGAGACTATGGCTACGATAATTAGAGACAAAATTTATCACGGGCATGGTTAGTGCCAGAGAGAAATAAATATTGAGTCCCCAAGTTTCTTACAAGAGAAGTCGAAAGATATGATCAACTTAAGCAGAAATTACAGGGACGGCCATCCGAGATTAGAATGGAAAGCAGAATCAGCTGGACTGAGGAATACGGTCATCCCCTTCTGAACCACATGTTATGTGAGAATTCGCAGAAATAAGCAGGCAAATTAATTTCTGAGGAGGGTAGCTTCCACATTGCTGGGAAACTTTTCTGTGGAATAGAGAGGGGGTTGGAAGAGTATACTAGCCGAAAAAAATGATAAAAACAGGCACATACCCTTCTCTTGTGAGACAATCTAAACTTTTGATGAGTAATTAAAATGAACAGATATTTGAGTTATGCATCTGACTATTCAGAAGTTATCTGAGAATTGTAACCGTCCATTTAATTGGGCATTATAAATTCAAAGAACACTTGTTTTAGATGTATGTAGTTCCGTGAAGAGGAGAACGAATCACTAAAACACATCGATGTATTTTGCGTTGTTTTATGTTTGCCACGCATTGCATCGGAAAAAATATCGATGTTGCTTTTAGTATCCATCACTACTAATCCATCTCATTTAAAATCTTTTTCTTCACTTCTCTTTTATTTACACTTTGCTGAACAATTTTATTGTTTTTTTATATATTTACGTATGTATACGTTTTAGTCGTCATAAGTTTGGAAAATTTCGTAAATTTGTTTTTGACGAATAATAAGCAAACTCGTTGTTTATGAAACGGGCGGTGATAATCTTCCTTATCCTGAATTATATACTATGTACATACAAAGTCTACAATTCAAAGAAATAATTTTCCCGTTATACTAAGCTGAAAAAGTGTGGTTATGCGTTCGATTACCATAAGATACGCAAGTCGAATCTGATACACTACACTGGGCGCGGGGCCAAAGTTAATCGAATATTCAGATTTGAGTACATAAAATAAAATTTTATTATAATTCGAAAATAGTAAATATTCGAGGCTGTTTCATATATTATATACTGATTATATACAATAATTCCATCTGACCCAAAAATTATATTGTAGGCAGATTTTAAAAATTAATGCACTTCCTTGGTCAGCATTAAATTAATTTGAGCAGAGCTTAATATTCGAACAAAACTTATACTAAAGCTTTTAGAACTACTCTAATGACCTTAAAAATGATCAATTGTGGTTTTGTTAAATTCAAAAACCACATGTTTAAGCCAAATATTTTATAGAAAAATGCCAAGGTTTTTTCGTACTCACCTTCCATGTCAAGTTCAATTTCGGACTCTTCAGATTCTGGTTCCATTTCAGGAATCTCTTCTTCCACATCTTCATCGGCAGCCGAAGATGCAGTGTTCGATTTACTTTCTGACTTTACATCACCGCCAAAGGGGCATTTTCTATAAAAAAAAAATTTAAAAAAAGTTTTTTTTTTAATTAAATTATTGAGTGTATTTCAATTAAAGCTGCACCCGAAAATGGGTGCATCTTTTATAATTGCATTGTTGTTGTTGTTAGTAAACTTACGCTCCGGCCGGCATTTGAAATGTGCCCTCAGGCACTTTGCCACCAAATTGTTCGATGAGTTTTTTCACAAACTCTAGTTGTGGCATATTTAATATGGCAGGATTTGCAGCCACAAAATCCACAAAAGATTTTAATTTGGTTAAATCCTCTAAATTGAATGGGGCAGCCATGTTGTTTTTACTTCTGATAAAATTTTCTTATTATACAGAATATAACAAAGTTTCGTTGTTTCTTTTAATTTAAAATAAAGGCAAAATACTTTTTTTTATAGATTTTGCAAGTTATAACCAGTAAAACTCACAATTTTCTTAATTTATGGCAAATTTTAAATGAACAAAATTCCAGAGTCTTCTCCTTAATGTTCTAATGCCGTATTTTTCTGCTATTGATTGGAATTTGTATTTTTGTTGTATTCAGAGTGTTGCCAGTCTAAAATATTCAATAATTAATTGCATTTTTCCTGTAGTAGTTAAACTTGGCAGCACTAATAGCTTTTGACGTTTGCCATTTAAAAGTGAAAGAGAATTTAGCGCAAATGTATTTCGTAAATATTTTTAAATTTGTGTTTCCAATACATACAGTTCTTAAAAATGTTATTTTCTTCTTCAGCTTAGCAACTAAAATGGACGCCACATTAACGCAAACTCTAAGATCACTCGAAGACAAATTGGAAGATCTGCGTCGTGATACGAGATTTTGTTTTAACAATTATGATTATCACCACAAGAACAATGAATATGAAATTATGGAAAATTTTCAGGATATACTCAACGAATCGCTGCAAGATGGTGAAGAATTTTTAAATCGCATGAAAAATGTTCGTTCATCTATTACTACTGCTAGAAAGACATGCTCCGAATTGGATGATCTGTTATTAAAAGTTGGCATAAATCCGGATACATCAAATACAACAGCCGCCATCAGTGCAACAGGTAATTGCCACACCGTTAGTCATAGTTTTTCTGAAAGCCTTAATAACGAAGTTTTAGAAGATAATAAAGAGAATGATTATTAATTGACAACTTGAATAGATTAAAAATTGTTGAAAATTTATTTTAAATAATATTTACTACGCATTTTTTGCGTTGTAAAATTTCATTTGTATAGCCCAAGAATTAATTTCGTATGCCATATGTACTTTCAATTGATATTTAAAAACCGCACTTACCCGTCGTCAAATTGAAAATAAAACCATTTTCAATATCTGTATTGATCTGGACGCTTATTTTGCTATAGAACATAACCTTATTCGCTAGTGGTAATGAACTGGTGCAACTGATATTCGAGATTTTATTTTGTGGCATTATAGCAGATGTTATTTCGTTAGATCCAACCAAGCTTTGGAAGCCTTACTATCAAGTTGGTATGTGTTTTCTCGTTCTGATTAATTCATCGCAAATAGTTAACAGTATGCGGCTGTTGGGCCAGGATTGACTTAATATAAATATATTCTCACACCCACCCAAATGAACGTGTTTTGTCATCTTTCGTGTTTTTGAGATGTCAGAGCTGAGATTTGAACCGACAAGTTCTCTCACTACCTACTAGACTACGGTGACCACTGAAAATATATAATTACGTATTTATTTCATTCTCCATCACTTTGTTTATCCAAACCAATCATTATACCGACCCCAGCAGCTGAGCTGGTTCGGCTGTATAGGTTTTAATTTGCAGAACAGTAGATGGTTTATATCCTATTCCACACACAGGACTAAGGTCAAGTGTAGTGTCGTATATCCTAGAGTAGTAGAAAGTGTTCAATCGAGTGCTGACCTGAGTTGGGCCAACATCCCTTTCACCTTACTCGGCAGGTTTTGATAAAATGATTTTGACGTACATATTCGCTGGTACTATTACCAGCACAGCAATACGACCACAGTCTAATTTTTTATTGGTTGCAATTGGACCTTTTACAAGAGCAATGTTAGGCCACGGTCAACCACGCAGTGTGGCAGGATGTTCTCACTCTAAACCTAACTGTAACTGTTCCTTTCTGTATATATTAAACCTATTAAGCCGGGAACAAGTAAGCAAATAAAACGATGCATATTTACCTGAAGTGGATAGTATTTTTTAATCTAAGCTAATTACCACACTAGTGCCTAAAGTAGGACCGACCCTATTCCTGCAGCCATCACTATACTGGACGGCAATGCCTATAATTCATGGTATTAAGTGTGGTAACTGACATAAAACAACAAAAATAATAATAAAATAAACACATACAAATTATGTGCATTTTAACCATAAATATTTAATTTCATAATGAATGAAAAAAATTTCTGGCCATAAATTCGTAATAAACAACAAGAAAAATTTTAAATATCGAGTACATGACTAAAGACACATACAACTGAAAACGAAGAGGAAGAAGCAGCAATAATAAAAACATATATAAAGAGACATGCATACATATGCTATGTACATACCCAATGTATGAATAATAACAAGAACAGAAAGAAAGAAAAACTAGATATAAAATAATGAAAACAAAACAAAAAGTACAAAAACACTCATACTTGTTGTTACCGTTAAACTGAAATTCGCAACAATTCCATTGATTTGCATCATACTTGTTTTCTGTATGGTTTTTCTCTTTTGATAGTGACAGGGTGACATTGACTGGCCTGCTTGACTTACCCCCAACGAATACTAACAGGAATAGCAATAAAAACAATACATTAAGAACAGAATGAAACATACCTACACCGGTTTGGTATACTAAACCTGCCTGGTTGCCTACGCTAGTGTTACGTTTTGTTGTTTCTTTTTTTTTAATGGAAATTGCTTTAATTGTACACACGCTTGCACAATATGGCTATAGTGGGTTATTTATACACGTAATTTTTTTCTCCTGTTCTGTCATTTTTACCAAGTTTCCATTAAAGACGAGCCCACTTTTTATTATCGTTAAGCTTTTTGTATGTGTGTGTGCGTGCATTTATGTTTTCATACAACTGTGGATATTTAACTGTTATAAAAAGCTTGAAAGCTTTACTTCCAATAATTCCTTTAATCCAATTGTGGAAATTTTTTGTCACTTTGCCCTTCAAGTCGTTCCCTACTCTCATTCCTGCTTGTTTGTTTATTATTTCTCTTACTTTTACGGTTTACTTTTTACTCTTTGTTTTTCCTTTTCTTTTTTTTTTTTGTAATTCTTTATATAGAAATTTGGTTACACAATCGCTTCCACTCATACTCTCTTAAATGTAAATGCTCTCATTCAGAATTTTACGTTTTTATTGTAGAAGTATGCGTAATATCAGCATGTGTTTGCCATTAATGACCGTTAAAGATTTTTCGTATAGTCGGAGAGCAAAAGAGCAACACACAAAGGACATCATCAAGGGCATATAATTTTCCACTGAAAGGGTAGGGAAGAAACATAAACCGTAAAATCTACAAACAAACTAAAGGAAAATAAAAACAACAACGTGTCCCATCATAAATAAACCAAAATTTCTTAAGCGCGTGTTTGCTTTTTTTTTCTTACAGTTTTTTTTTCCTTTTTATTTTGTTTTAAAGAAGAGAGGGCCAGTAAATTTTAAAGTGTTTAAACAAAAGTTATTGAATTAATGCTTGGCATACGTGCACTTTAAAGCATTTGACAAAAGAAAAACAAAGAGACCGTCAAACTGTTAAGCGTTCAAAGTTTAAACAAATGCTTAAAGGGCAGCATTATTAACATTTTTTCTTTAATAACATGTTTGTCTAACTACTCTAACACAAACACATATGTACGTATGTATATGCCTACATAATTATGGATTATTTTATTGATTATTTTATTTGGTAGCACTTGTTTTTTTGTTTGTTTTTGTAGTGACGTAGTCAACCCTGGAGAGGTCTATGTGAGTAATTACTTTTAACAAAATCTGATAGTAAATAATAATGTTTTATTTTTGAAAGGTTATTTTGATTATTAAAAATATGTTGCTTTTTTAATGAAATCCTAAAAATACCAGCAATAAAGTAGCCACTGCCCATTTCCAAGTATTTTGCGATTTTATGACTCACAAACGGCGCGTTTTTATTATAAACAAATAAAAATCAAAACAAAACAAAAAAAAAACAGAATATTTTTAAAGATATTGTTTCTGTTGAAAGTATTGCAGTTTTTAGGAAATAAAAGTTTAAAAACTTGACCGCTACGTGACCACAGTCGCTATTAAAATTCAACACCATTAGCTGCTTGCTCAGCCAGGTGATTTACCCTGGCTACTGACTACATGAATGAATTGATCAATGACATTGAATTGTCATTGAAAGAAAGTTAGATAAAAAAAAAGTCTCAAAAGAATTGGAGTAATTAATAATCAACTTCCCTTTAATACCAATTAGAAAACTAAGACATAAGAAAACATAAAATTATTCATGGAGTATTTAACTACGAAAATAATAAATAATAAATTAAAAGCCAACGTCACCAACTACAATAGACATGACCTTCAATCTGTTAGGGAGGCGCAAAACTCCCTACATCAGACAACGGTCGGGACAGCCAGACATCAACTCAGCTACAATAGGGTCATAAATCGGCATCCTCCACCTATATCCGATACCGAAAGGCGGCTGCCAAGGGTTACCAGGACCATTATTGCCCAGCTTAGATCAGGCTATTCAAACATACTGAATAGCTATAGGGCTAGGATCATCCCTGGAACCTCAGATAGCTGCCCTTCATGTAACCAGGCACCACATGACACGGTGCACATCTTTAGCTGTCCAGCAAAGCCGACAGCCCTACGACCCATTGACCTGTGGCTGAACCCAACGACTACAGCGGACTTCCTTGGACTACCAACCACTTAACATCGGACAACGTACACATACAACTAAACAACAAATTACCTGCATCTCTAATTCATTCCATCCCCACCAAATTACACAGGCATACAACCATATTTACAAAACCAACTTTTTATCTTATATACAGGGAAAAGCTTCCGGAGACAACAGCCGAACTGCTACAACAACAACATACACAATAGACATACATATGTACATACATGTCCCTGTGATTATTATCATCATATCGACGCCTCCATTCTATAACGTTCTAAGTGTACTTAGAACGTTTTTAATATTCTTGCATTTTTAAATTCTACGTTCTCTAACTTAAATACTGTCAAAATTTGGTTAAGATGCGCCGATCCGTTCCGAAGTTATAGGTAAAAATCTACTTAGAATACACATATAGTCGTATGTCGTGTGTCAAAACACACTTTTTCGACTTAGAATGTTATAGAACGGAGGCGTCGATATGATTTTAGTTTACTGCAGGCCCTGAAATTTATTGTTGAAAGAGCAAATTACGGACAAACGACTACCCTTCTATCGTGTCTTCTGGGGAAAAGGGACCATCTCATAAACATTTTATTTTGTTTTTCGGGAATACATTCCTTGAACGATTTTAATTCAATTTTATTTTAACCTGGTCAACGAGAAGTGCAAATAAAGGAAAATTCCTTAGCTTCATAGTTTTGGAGTTTCATTAGAAAGCCACCAGAACAGCAGAATAACATTTACTACGAACTTCATCGGAAAAAAGTCTGCTGAAAGTCGCCGAAGTAATATAAAATGTCTGGACTGGGGTTTGAATCACGGCCTCACGTCTAAAAATCCAACACACTACCTACTATGCAACGACGACTTTACGACAGAAATAATCTAATAAACCCTGAGAAATAACATCAAAGCCGTTGATAACTCCAAAGTCCTTGCCAGTTTAATCTGGTATTACTTTGAAAAGATGCCAGTCTCTTTTGCATTTCCCATTGGACTTCTTTCGTTGTTTCCTCCCAATGCCGTTTTTTCTATTCAAATGCCTTGTTTACATATTTTTATTGATTTTTTTTTTTTTTTTTGAAACGATCACAGTTTCATATTTGCCAGACAAAAAAATTGCTTTGCATTCTTCATCTTTGAATCTTAGAGTATTTTGTTCCAAATAGACTGGACACCTCAATTAGTATTCTATTATATTTGAAGCATTCCCACTTTATTTCAAGCCATTACGCACGCCTTATAATATATGCCATATACTCAGACCACTCGACAAGATTAGAAATTAATGATCGATTAGAAATCATGTTTATTTGTTAAACAAAAAACGAGAAAAAATCCCCTATAAAGCCTATTAATAAATGACAATAAAATATGAGCCATTTTTCACAGATATCCAACGGTTAATGACCAAAGACAACTGAACAACGTAAAAGGGAAGCTACAGCGAAGTGAAAATCTCAATAGATTACAATTCCATTATGGATTTTGCGGAAAAAAAATACTGAAACTATACAGAAACAAAAAAAAAAAAAAATGCAATAATTATTGTGTAAGATAAGATTGAATTGCAAAAACAAGCAAAAAATGAAACAACAACAACAACAAAACACCTAAAACAGATACCAAATAATTGCAATAACCCAATAAACATTTAAAGGCACATTTCGATTACATAGAAGATAATTGGTTGTATTGGCAACATCGTCTCAGTTGGACACAATTTACTTGGGTCTTATAAGATTCCGTTGTAACGCTGATATTATCTGTTTAGAAGATGTTTAACACTTGCTTAAGTTTCGGTATTTGAAAGAGTTCCTGGATTTAAAAAGTATTGGTTCCAAGTAGAGATGAGCGATCCAGTGATTTTTGAAGAACGTTGTTCTCAGTGAACGTGATTTGTTAACCACTGTTCTTTAAAACAGTGATTGTGATCACAGTATTCCAATAATACAATAATGACAATAACGTATTTTATTAAGTCGTAAGAAAGAGACAACTAGATACATACTACGAAAAGACTACTAAACAAAATCAAAGTGGTGTCATCAATGTTATTATTTTTAATGTAATTCTTTTTTATATGAAGTTTGACAATTAAGTTTCACAGAAAGTTCATGTATAAAAGACAAAAGTAAATAATCAACATCATCTAATGGTAATTCTGCCTCGCTCAAAATAAAATGAAATAAATTTGAGTATGTAACAATTTTGACATTAAACGACATTATTAGTAACTGTTATTTGGCAATTTCAATCACTGTAGTTACCAGTGAATTATCAACCACCGTGATTAAATCACAGTTTTGAAAATATCGCTCATCTCTAGTTCCAAGTATGTGATTCTGTCTATTAAGCTTGCATCGTTGCCTTGATCTGAAGCAAATATTCTTTGTGTCTACTACGCCCGGTAAATTGCCGGATTAAAGATTACTTACTTACTTAAAAAGAAGTCGCCTTAGTCTAGTAGGTAGTGTGTTGGCTTATTAGACGTAGGGTCTCGTTTCAAATCCCAGGTTAGACATTAAAACGAAAATATGAAAATATTTCTTCGGCGACTTCCTCTCAGCAGTTTTCTGGCAAAAACTCTGAGAGCAAATAAAATTGCTATGAAAAGTTTCTCAAAAATCTGTGGTTCAGAGTCGACTTTATTAAACTGTAGGTCCTGCCACTCATGTATAAAATTAACGCACACAACGTAAGTGATGTGAGAAGCTAGGTCGTCATCCTGACTGACTTAAATGCATATGTACCAGAGATCAGCAATGAATCGTATTTTCGCTACTCATAGGTACTTATGAAATGTTGAGTATGAGTGAGTCAAGAGTATTAAAATTCAAAACTACTCTGATTCATTCGTACTCGCTACAACATTGATTTATAAGTATAGGTTGCAATGAGTATGAGTACAACGTTGACATCAAACTCACAACATTCGATTCATTGTTTGATTCATACGCCTACTCATTCAGATTCATAAATTTAGAAAAATACTTATAATACTTACGAATGATTCGAGTCACTCGAATCATTTATCAAAATTTACAGTAGTAGTTATTGTTGCATTTACAAAAGAAGAGAAAAGAAAAGACAAAGACAGCAAGCAAAGCACACACACAACCTTCTAGCGAGTATTGTGGTGTTCGTACTCCAATCATACTTATTTTGTGCTTCGTGTATATGTTGAATCATGGAGAGTCGAAATCAACAACATCGTGCGTATTGTTAAGTATGAGTACGATGAGTATTTCTAACTTGTGGTGTTCGTACTCGAATCATACTTATTTTGTGCTTCGTGTATATGTTGAATCATGGAGAGTCGATATCAACAACATCGTGCGTATTGTTAAGTATGAGTACGATGAGTATTTCTAACTTTGAATATGAGTAGTATGAGTATGATATTAAAAGAAGTATGAATGCGTATAAGTAGCTGAAATTATAAGTATGACTTGAATCTACTCATCGTTTTGAATACTCGTTGCTGATCTCTGATATTGGTCATTACAACCCAGGATTACGACCTAGCTGCTTACATCACAATGTTGTGTGCATTAATTTTATGCGTGATCATGACCATATCGACTCTGAACAACAGATTTGAAAAGTTTCTTCAGGGCAATTTTAATTTACTCTCAGAGTTTTTGCCAGAAGACTGCTGATAGCCGCTGAAGAAATAATTTTTCATATTTGTTCGTGATGTCTGACCCGGGGTTAGAATCGTAGCCTCACGTCTATTAAGCCAACAGACTTGTCTATTATACAATTATTTTCTTTTGTAATACAATAGCAAATGTTTGTTGGGTATTTTAATTGTTTACCGAGAATCTAATAAAAATAAATAATTGAAGTTGTACTTGTTGTTATTGTAGTGGTTGTTGTTATTGTTACACGTTAGAAACAATATGTTCGTTTGTCTAATAATAAATTAGTAATTTTTTTTTTATTTTTATTTTCATTTTTTGCGATGATTAGATCATAAACCATCATATGAAGCGAATATAAAAAATAAAACGACGCACCTCAACTCAAGTGGTAATGGTGATTTTTTTTCGTTTTTTTTTTTGTTTTCGATTTTATTGTGCCCCTATGTTTTGTATTTAATTTAGAACGTCACCAAATTATAGCGCCAGTCGTAAAAGGTTTAAATTTCAATTTCAAATCATTTTCTTTGTAAGTGAATTTCAAAAATTGTTAAATTAACTGAAACCGCAACTATTTTTTTTTTGTGGCTCTTCACGTGCCCTCTTAATTAAATTTTATTATTTTATTTCTATTATTTATTTTCAGAAACAAAACTATAATTATTGATATATTTTACTCTATTTTTCTCTTTTTTTTTCTGTATTTTCAATCGAAATTCATTTCATTTACTTTATTCACATTGAAAAAAGGTCATAATGAAAAACTTTCCATTTTAACTTCAATGCCACTAGCCAACGTTATAAAGGGGAACTTGAAAACGGTCATTGACCGCGTTTGTGGTTGGAGAGAAATCCATTTAACACACACACGCAGTTAAATTAAAGTAATCGCTAGAAAGCTAGTCTTGTGTTGGATAAATACAAAAGTGAGGCACAGGCACTATAATATTAGACAGCAAGTGTCAAAGGTCGTCATTAAGTTTTATTGTTGTCACAACAATAATAATGACTAGGTTCAAGACTTTTTTTTAAATACTATTCACGATTTTCCTATATGATTTGGTTTGATTAATGAAAGCAACTTCAAGGAATACTATTTCTATCTGGCAATTCAAGATCTCTCGAGAGATCACCTTTGTTAAAAATTAAATGATTTCTTATACATCACTAGCTAAAACCCGTTGTGATTCCCTATTCCTATCGATATCTATATATATAAAAATGAATGTGTGTTTATTTGTTTGTGGGTTTCTTTGTGGGTTTGTTTGTTTGAAGTCTATAGACGGCTAAACGGCTGGACCGATTTTCTTGAAATTTTAACAGTACCTTCCTGTATGTCTGGAAGGAACAATAGGCTACTTTTTATTACTTCCCATATGAATTAAATTTAGAACTTCTTATATCTGGGAAAATCTATAATGATTTCCATTCCAGGTTAAATTTTTTTATTTTCAAGATAAAAATTTTGGGCAATAGAAAATATTTAATATTTTTTATTAGGGTGACCATAAATGACCTGACCATAAAGGTTTGGTCTGTATTATATAACCACAGGTAACAATTGGTTCTTTAAAAAATTATGTATGCTGTAGGTAGTTAATGAATTAAGGCAGTATAGTGTCATCAATGGTCTGTGTCTACTGTTAATGGTACCTAAGTTACACATGTCCCTCCATGTGTATTTTTTACAAACATATAATAAAACAGGTATTGAAATGAACAGGCAATACACATGACTTTCGCTGCAATAGTTTATCAGATATATGATGTTTAGTATTTACTTTTTGTCTAAGAATTCATATAAAAATAGAGTCCATTTATTTCCCTAACCCGAAATGTTCATATGTGTGTCAAAGTGGTTCATGCTAGATTCTAGCTCTAATAGTTTTCCATGTACACGAACTTTTGTATCATATTTATATGGGAGGGTCTCGCTCTTATTGCTAGTCCGGCAATTTTTTCACAAATTATTCATATGGATTTCAGTGTTGCCCGTGTACCATTTGATGATTTTATCTATAATGATTTCCCAGATATAAGAAGTTTTAAATTTAATTCATATGGGAAGTACCACGCCCCATTTTGCTAGTCAGCCCATTTTTGTCTAAAATATTCATATTGATACTAAAGTGGCTTCGACAAAATTTTAGGAGTCAACTGTTATATATTCTTAGATAAACTAATTTAATATTTTTTATATGGGAGGTGACACGCCCACTATAGCCAATCCGCCCATTTTGTTCATATATACGTCAAAGTCGTCCATACAAAATTTGAGGACTCTAGCTGTTGCAGTTTATGAGATATGCGACATTAAATACTTATTGGGTATGTGGGCGTGGCACCTCGCCTACTTGAAAAAAAGTAGCCTATAGTTCCTTTCAGACATACAGGAAGGTACTGTTAAAATTTCAAGAAAATCAGTCCGGCCGTTTAGCCGTCTATAGACTTCAAACAAACAAACCCACAAACAAATAGGCTGCCTTCCAAAATGTTAGTTGCTTTGTGTTTGGACAAAGTATCGTGTTTCATAATGCCGCTGTACAAAATATATACAATGTATTCTATTTCAAAACGTCGCCAATGTGTATTTTTAACGCAGTCAAAAAGCAATCAGGCATCGGATTTATAGTTGATGTATTGTTTGGTTACTTTGCTTATCTACATAGTTTACATACAGTAGTAGGAACTGCATACAAACTTTGTATTGATACATTTTGGAAGGCAGCCATAAACACACATTCATTTTTATATATATACATAGATTATGTGATGATTTATTATGAAATAAGTTAAAAATGGTGACGTTATATAGTGATTAAGAACATTAAAACCAAGCATATGAATGCAACAGAAGACAAAAAAAAAGTTTCATTATGCTTGATTGTTTGACATTTTAAGAAACTAAGGGCATTCATTTCCCCTTCAAATCTATTCAGAATACTCTCAACGTTCCCTAGAATATAACAACAACTGTGGATAGCTCGAAAGTCAAGGGGAGAAATAAAACTCAATGCTCGGATGATAGCCTGACTTCAATGTCCACTTCTTTAAGTTGAACTGAGCACATCTTTCGATGACGCAGAGTTTCTCCATGATCTCGGAATATTTCTATAATTAAACACCCCTGATGCTGTTCCAATATTCGTGCTTAACACATCCATGTACCACAAAATGATATCTCACTTAAAAGAGTGTATAGCCTCCAAATAGCTCCATTAGATAACATACATACAAGCCTTCAGTCAGGATTACGGCCTAGCTTCTCACACCACCCATGTTGTGTGTGTTAATTTTATACACGAGTAGCGGGACCTACAGTTTAAAGTCGACTCCGAACGACAGACTTTTTGAGAAACTTTTTTTTTTACTCTCGGAGTTTTTGCCAGAAATCTGTTGAGAGGAAGAAATGTTATTTCATATTTTGTTTTGATGTCTGACCTGGGGTATGAACTGTGGCCTTACGTCTAACAAGCCAACACACTACCTACTAGACTACGATGAGTTAAATAGCTCCATACCTACATACATACATAATTGGTCATTACAACCCTTCGGCCAGGATGACGACCTAGCTTCTCACATCATTTACGTTGTGTGTGTTAATTTTATACATAAGTAGCGGAACCTACAGTTTAAAGTCGACTCCGAACGACAGACTTTTTGAGAAACTTTTTTTTTTTTACTCAGAGTTTATGCCAAAAATCTGCTGAGAGGCAGTTGTCGAAGAAATATTTTTTCCATATTTTGTTTTGATGCCTGACCTGGGATACGAACCCGGGCTTTACGTCTAATAAGCCAACACACTACCTACTAGACTACGGCGACTGCAAGCTCCATTCATTCTCTTTATTCAATCTCGTTTCGAAGCATTTCCTAAAATCATACGAGTTCCCTAGTTCTGTCAATTGTACGCCAGACAACATCAGCCTTTGGTACTAAATTTTGTGTCATCAAAACGGCACTAAGTCCTATTTTCTTTTTCTATAGGGTTTGCCATCTAACGTTTTTTTTTTCAACTAGTGCTTATTTCGTGAATGGTAACACTTAGCTCATGTCTGATTTGACAGATAATTAGTTTTATCCTTTCGCTGAACGAATATGGTTGTGTATACACTTGAACAACAACGCAAAGTGGGCCTGCGATCGACTTACAGAAGATACCGATTTTGGCAAAAAAAAATCATCTTTTCAGATGAAGCTCATTTTGATCTTGGCGGGTATGTAAACAAGCAAAATTGTCGCATTTGGGGCACAGAAAACCTGCACTCAGACATTGAAAAGCCGACGCACACAAAACGAGTCACTGTTTGGTGCCTATTTTGGTCCAGAGGCATAATTGGGCCATTTTGCTTCAAAAATGAGCAAGGAGTGGCCGTTACAGTCAATGGGCCATGTTGAACGAATTTTTGTTCACAAAAATTGAAGAGGAGGATATTGGCAACATTTGGTTTCAACAGGACGGCGCTACGTGCCACACAGCCGAAGCTACACTCGATGTTTTGTGCCCTGTTTTTGAAGATCGCATTATCAGCCGCAGAGCTGATGTCGTTTGGCCACCTCGGAGCTGCGATTTGACACCGTTGGACTATTATTTGTGGGGTGCGCCGTCAAAGATAAGTGTTACGCCGACAAGCCAGAGACAATTGACGCTTTAAAGGACAATATTCGTGAAGCCATTGGTGAAACACAGCTGCACACAATCGATAATGTGCTTAAAAATTGGACCGATCGTGTAGGCTACTGCATGGCCAGCCGAGGCAGCCATTTGAATGAAATTATTTTCCATTATTAACCGGAAGGATTGTACTTTCAAATAAAAAAAGAAATTTGAGAAAATATTCAGTAGTTTTTTTTAAAGCATTTTCAAAAAAAAAAAGGTATTTGACGTACCCTTTAGTAGATTGAGTCACCAATCAACCATCTAAGTTAACTTCTCTTCTTCTCTTGAGTAAATAGTTTGGCTTGAAACCGAAATATTTTCAGTTACATACATAATTAGTCATTACAACCCTTCAGTCAGGATTATTGACTTCGTTTCTCACACCACTCATGTTGTGTGTGTTAATTTTATACATAAGTGGCGGGACCTACAGTTTAAAGTCGACTCCGAACGACAGATTTTTTGAGAAACTTTTCATGGCAATTTTATTTACTCTCAGAGTTTTTGCCAGAAATCTGCTGAGAGGAAATCGCCGAAGAAATACTTTTTGTATTTTGTTTTGATGTCTGGCCTGGGGCTCGAACCCTGGCTTACGTCTAATAAGCCAACACACTACCTATGAGACTACTACCTACTAGTTACAATTGTAAATATGTACATAGTTTTTCATTTCTTTTTATCTGCTTTGAAATCATCATTTGTACAAAATTCAGTGGCGGTTTTATTAACCTTAGCCATACACTGTGAGTGCTAACAAAAATAAAGAATATACTGCCATAAGAGTAGGCCATTAAATTCATATCATCATCATCCAAAACAAATCCTTTTTTTTTCCCCAGCTTTAGCATTGTAGTGACAATTAATTTGTATCACATTTCGGCGTTCATTAAAGTTGACACGTCAGTTATTAAAACTGCGTTAATGCGTCACGTTAAAATAAAATCCCATTTAATTTAAATATGCCTCATGTGAGAGTATTCTGTTACTTTAACGTTAAGCGTTAAATGTACGTGATACTCCAAAAAAAGACCGCCTCCGTGTTGGCAATTAACATTAAATACAGTGGCTGGCTGTCATATTTTGTCATCAACCAGCCACCTGATAGGTATTTTTTTTTTATTTCTTTTATGGTCTCAGGCAATCGAGCACCTGCTGATTGAATGATTCCCAAAGAATTTGAAATTGTAATTGAGACATGAGACCAAGCCGTGATATTAAAACCCAGTTTAAATGGTCTCTTATCACACGATCAAGTTTTTAAGTTCCATTTAAAAAACAGTTTTTTTTTTTTTGTTTTCCTTTGCCGCAAGTGACAAATTGAAATATTTAGTTGAGCTGTAAAACATTTCCAATTCAATTTATTGTCCGTCCCTCTAATTCTGAAAAATTTTTTTATTATTGTTTTTTACTTTTATTATGAAAAAAAATTTTGCTTTTTTTTTTTTGTCCACAATACAAGTGTTTGAAGTGAATCTTTCTTTGGCGTTTTTTTTTTAAGTCGCAATTCGTTGGCTGGTCTTTTTACAATTTCAAAAAATTTTTTTTCCTCATTTTGATCTTTTACAGAAATGCGAAATTTTTACAAAAAAATTTATTTATTTTTTTCTTTTTTTTGTATTTCTTTTTCTTCGTATTCTTTTACGTTTAAATAAAATTTAAACAAATACAGTCAACCCTCCTATAATGCGGTACTCTCAAAACGCGGTTTCCATATAACGCGGGGCTGAAATTGCGACAGCCCTCCTATAACGCGGTACTCACCAGAGATCAGCAACGAGTATTCAAAACGATGAGTAGATTCGAGTCATACTTATAATTTCAGCTACTTATACGCATTCATACTTATTTTAATATCATACTCATACTACTCATATTCAAAGTTAGAAATACTCATCGTACTCATACTTAACAATACGCACGATGTTGTTGATATCGACTCTCCATGATTCAACATATACACGAAGCACAAAATAAGTATGATTCGAGTACGAACACCACAAGTTAGAAATACTCATCGTACTCATACTTAACAATACGCACGATGTTGTTGATTTCGACTCTCCATGATTCAACATATACACGAAGCACAAAATAAGTATGATTCGAGTACGAACACCACAAGTTAGAAATACTCATCGTACTCATACTTAACAATACGCACGATGTTGTTGTTTTCGACTCTCCATGATTCAACATATACACGAAGCACAAAATAAGTATGATTCGAGTACGAACACCACAATACTCGCTAGAAGGTTGTGTATGTGCTTTGCTTGCTGTCTTTGTCTTTTCTCTTCTTTTGTAAATGCAACAATAACTACTACTGTAAATTTTGATGAATGATTCAAGTGACTCGAATCATTCGTAAGTATTATAAGTATTTTTCTAAATTTATGAATCTGAATGAGCAGGCGTATGAATCAAACAATGAATCGAATGTTGTGAGTTTGATATCAACGTTGTACTCATACTCATTGCAACCTATACTTATAAATCAATGTTGTAGCGAGTACGAATGAATCAGAGTAGTTTTGAATTTTAATACTCTTGACTCACTCATACTCAAAATTTCATAAGTACCTATGTGTAGCGAAAATACGATTCATTGCTGATCTCTGGTACTCACAGAACGCGGTTTCCATATAACGCGGTACTCTTACAGCGCGGTTGCCGTTCAACAACAACATCTCATAAGTTCCTTCCGCACAGCCTATGAATGACTAGTAACTAGATATTGTAAGAGGATTTAATATAAGTTTTATTTTCGATGCAAAAGCTCAGCCGACATACAGTACCTCAAATGGTTCAAGCAATACAAGATGATTCTACAATTCCACTCCCAGTTACAGAAATAGTAAACATTGCTTCTCGTTTAAGCGATGAATAATTTGCAGTAAACCATCAGGATCTAAGAGAACTAGTACTCGGGGAAGAAACCTTAGATGAGGAAGAACTTATGGAATTAACTGATGCACCCACCTCAAATGCATTGTTAAACGAAAATAAGGAAAATGAATGGATGCCAAATCTCGATTTACAAGATGTGAAAAAAGGGCTAAATTTAGCTAAAGAATTAGAACTTCATTTCGTTCAAACTGATCGTTCAACGGTGCGCAGCGCAAAGTTTAAAAGAGTGTTAAGAAATTGCTTAGCTCCCTATAGAGGTTTTAGTGGAGTTAGAAAAAAAAAGCTACAATTGAAAAACAATGTGAAGATAAACCAAGTGAGGTATACATTTTGCCCATTAAAAGAAGGCAACTCATATCTGACAGTGATGGTACATGGTGTAAAACAGATAAAGAAAAATCAACTGCTTTTGCCGCTCATTTGGAAGACACTTTTAAACCTCATTCAATTAATACTAATGATGGCGATATTCTAAATTTTCTAGATGTTGCTTGCCAAATGCATGTTCCAATCAAACATATCTCTCCTCTTGAAATAAAAAAGGAAATAAATCTCTTAAATAACAATAAATCCACTGGTTATGACAACATAGATGCTTTTACACTCAAACATTTACCACCTAAAGCAATTACGTTTTTAACACTTATATTCAATTCTATTTTGCGACTTCAACATTTTCCGTTTCAGTGGAAGTGTGCGGAAATTATTATGGTGTTAAAACCAGCTAAATCCGAAAATTTGTTATCTTCCTACAGACCCATTAGCCTTTTGTCTATCGTGTCGAAATTATTTGAAAAACTATTTCTAAAACGTCTAACACCTTTTCTTAATGAAAACAATATTCTTCCAGACCATCAGTTCGGCTTTAGAAGTAAGCATGGAACACCGGAACAATGTCACCGAGTTATACAAGTGATAACAAAGTCCTTTGAGGAAAAAAATTATTGTTCTGCTGTGTTTATAGACATCCAGCAGGCTTTTGATAAAGTTTGGCATGAGGGTTTGCTTTACAAGATAAAAACAACTTTTCCTGCTCCATTTTATATATTTTTCTTGTCTTATTTAAGAAACAGGTGTTTCTATGTCAAAGTTAACAATGACATCTCTAAAATTTGCCAAATTAATGCCGGAATACCGCAAGGTAGTGTTCTCGGCCCAGTGTTGTATACGATATTTACATATGACATGCCAATACATGATGATATTACTACTGCAACATACGCAGATGACACAGCATTTTTGTCATCTAATTATCTACCATCCCAAGCTTCCTCTATTCTGCAAGAGCAACTCGATTGTCTCCAGCTCTGGCTCTCAAAATGGAACATTGTAGTTAACACTGAAAAATCAAAACACATTACTTTCGCACTGAGAAGAGAAACCTGTCCACCTGTGTATCTAAACAACAAAGAAATTCCTCGTAGTGAAAATGTTAAATATCTGGGTCTCCACCTGGACCGAAGGCTTACATGGAGAGCACATATAACAGCTAAAAGAAAACAGCTTGATATGAGATTTAAAAAAATATACTGGCTACTTGGTCGTAAATCTCAACTTTCCTTAAATAATAAAGTATTACTTCTGAAAACTATACTTAAACCTATATGGACCTATGGTATAGAATTGTGGGGAACTGTCAGCAACTCTAATATAGAAATCCTACAACGATTTCAATCTAAGGCTTTACGATCAATAACAAACGCTCCTTTTTATATAACCAATAAATCCTTACATAATGACCTTAACATGCCTTTTATAAAATCGGAAATAAAAAGATATAGCTCCAATTATTTAGCTAGGCTCAGTAACCATACGAACGTATTGGCAATTACATTACTAGATGAGACTGATGAAATCAGAAGACTCAAAAGAAATCATATCTTAGATCTCCCTTTTATTTAATAAGTTTATTATAATTATTTACTAATTTAATTAATTTTTTTAATTTTTTTTGTTAATTTTATTATATTATCTTTAAATTTAACTGTACATATAATTTATATTATTGTTTCCAAAGGGATTCAATATTATTTTTTCAATTTATCAAATTTGCTTATTATTGGAAAATAGATGCAAATAAATAATAATACAAAAAAAAAAAAAAAAATCTGACAGTGAGGATGAATGTTGAAAAATTATAAAATTTTACAAGTTTTTCTTATTTTTTTTTTGGAAACCAGTCTTTTAGTTTAATTTTTATTTCATTTTTTTTTATCAATCCTTATATGAACTCTTGAATTCAATAGAAATAATTTATAATTTATCTTGCCTTTTGTATTTCTTTGTCTCCATACAACGCGGTACGAATGATGTGATTTGTACTAATTCTGAGTTTCTTATAGCGCGGTTTCCATACAACGCGGTAGACGGTTTCCATAGAACGCGCTACGAATAAGCCTGGTTTGTACGGTGAAATCCGAGTTTCCTATAGCGCGGTTTCCATATAACGCGGTACGTACTCACCGCATTATAGGAGGGTTGACTGTACTCGTAATCGTAGTCGTAATCAAATTCGTATTCGTTCGTACTCGTACATAAACGTGTAAATAAATCATTTTATTCTGTTTATTGTTATTGCTTTTGTTGTTATTTGTTTCTTTTTTTTTATTTATTTATTATTCGTATGCACTTTAGAATACTTTGTAAATTTTTACAGACACTACGAATTTAGTAGGGTGTTCCATAAAATAGTTTACAAACTGTAACTTAGACTTCTAAACCACGTAAGCGTACAATTAGCAATTGGCGCTATTTTAGCATTACAAAACACTGTGTAACTAATTATCAACACCAGCTGTTTTTATTTTACTTTATTTCGGTACAAAACCGCTAATGCCAACTTGAATTGTTCACATATATCCAATAATTCTCTTCGATTTGATACTGTCTGCGATGTTGTGTAATGTCGCCGTGTTTCTCAAAAATCTGTCGTTCGAAGTCGGTTTTAAACTGTAGGTCCCACTACTCATAGATAAAAACTAACACACACAACATGAGTGGTGTGAGAAGCTACATATGTAGGTCGTAATCCTGACTGAAGGGTTTTAATGACCAATTATGTACATATGTGTGTATGATATCTCGTTTGGATCTGGGTATATCATATATATCTGATAATAGCCAGTCGCATATTTCGTTTTGTTCGAAATCTTTCACCTGGGGTTTGAACCGTAGACTACGACCATCCTTCGGGAAGGTTTCGCTTAAACGCGTTTCGTCAATAAATTCTGGATGTTAAGAAATTATTTTTCTTAGATTCCCAAGCTACGGAAAACGATTGTGAATATCTTCTATAGTTTCCAATTTTTCCTCGTCATTACAGCTTTTATAGAAGTCAATAAAAGATTTTCCCAGTCTCCGGTGGTGTACACGCAGATGGAATCTCGTCAGGTTTAATGCAAATTTTGTTCTGCATGTATGTATAGGGTCCGCCAAATAACTTTTTTTTTTTTGAAAATGTTTTAAACGAAAAACTACTGAATATTTTCTCAAATTTCTTTTTTTTTATTTGAAAGTACAATCCTTCCGGTTAATAATGGAAAATAATTTCATTCAAATGACTGCCTCGACGGTCCATGCAGTAGCCTACACGATCGGTCCAATTTTTAAGCACATTATCGATTGTGTGCAGCTGTATTTCACCAATGGCTTCACGAATATTGTCCTTTAAAGCGTCAATTGTCTCTGGCTTGTCGGCGTAACACTTATCTTTGACGGCGCACCCCACAAATAATAGTCCAACGGTGTCAAATCGCAGCTCCGAGGTGGCCAAACGACATCAGCTCTGCGGCTGATAATGCGATCTTCAAAAACAGGGCGCAAAACATCGAGTGTAGCTTCAGCTGTGTGGCACGTAGCGCCGTCCTGTTGAAACCAAATGTTGCCAATATCCGCCTCTTCAATTTTTGTGAACAAAAATTCGTTCAACATGGCCCGATAACGATCGCCATTGACTGTAACGGCCACTCCTTGCTCATTTTCGAAGAAAAATGGCCCAATTATGCGTCTGGACCAAAATCCGCACCAAACAGTGACTCGTTTTGGGTGCGTCGGCTTTTCAATGTATGCGTGCGGGTTTTCTGTGCCCCAAATGCGACAATTTTGCTTGTTTACATACCCGCCAAGATCAAAATGAGCTTCATCTGAAAAGATGATGATCCGTACGCAATTTTCGCACACATTCTGCAACATTACCATGATTTTCAAAATAATGTCGCAATATTTCCCAGCGTTGTTCAAGCGTATACACAACCATATTCGTTCAGCGGAAGGATAAAACTAATTATCTGTCAAATCAGACATGAGCTAAGTGTTACCATTCACGAAATAAGCACTAGTTGAAAAAAAAAAAACGTTAGATGGCGGACCCAATATTAAGCTCTTCGATTCCACACTGCTGTCCCCTCAACAGTTCTTGCAGGTAAGAATTGAAATTATTTTTCCAATATAATTTGCGAATCCAATGTCCAGTGTAAATTTCTACAGTTTTGAAGATACTTCTCCTTGATTACCTTATAGGGTTTCATGTTTGGTTCATGTCGAGCCGCATTGAAGTTTGCTGTTTTGCCAGAAATAGTGCCCTAACCTTTGTGCAAACGCAATAAGGACCTTAATCATTATAACATTTACCTATGGTAAGGTAATCGAATTCTAAGGTCTACGAAACTTTAAATTCATAGCAGTAAAATTCAAATTTTAATCCAAAATTAAAACATGAATCCGCAAAATAATTTATCATTGTTTTACGAATACTTCTTCTACATGTGATCTCCTTATTCTTCCAGTAGGGTATTCACCTTTATTGACCGTCGGAACGTGCGGCGCTAACGGAATGTACTTGAGGGATATTTTTACGTAATACACATATGCATTGTAGGGCGCATTTGAATTCGTTTTCAGCCTCACTATCCGCATATGGGAATCTTTTTCAGCAGAAGTTTTTCCTGTCACAATATCACCTCTTTCCTCACTTCAATAACCTATTTTCCTAGTTTCAACACAATGCATCGCATGGTCATCGTGTTTTTTTTTGACATCGACACCTTAAGCTTTTAATTAACGTAAATATCGGATCTTATACTCCTATCCCAGCACTAGGACTATTTTTTTTAATTACATTTCTAGCCTTATTAGGAACATCTATTATAAAGTATCTCCTCTCCATCGGAATTTTTAATAAAAATAACTCAACAAATACTTGAGAAATTGAAGGTTTTGCATATAAATTTTTTTCTAGCGCCTACAATGGGTTAATATTGATATGCTCTATGTAAGCATGTATGTCGTTTACTAAAAAACAAAATGAAGGGACACCCTAATCCATTAAATGCATACAAATTAGCGTCACATTATATTTCTCTATGTTATCCATGCATCTCTCTCTAAATGCGAGCATCTCTTTGCACAAAACTATTGCATTTATCTATACATGCACGTACATACATATCCATGTACACACATATACATGCATATATATGTATTCTAGTACCAATACATTCATTCTTGCCATTTTATAGATTTGTATACACAAGTTTTTATGTACTCCTCTTTTTTTATTGTTATTGTTGATGTCGCTGTAGCTGTAAATTTAATACGTATTTTATGCGCTTTACATTACAGTGCCTTGTGTATTTTGTTAATTGCATAATAAATAAACATTTACGTTTTAATTCTTTTCTTCTTCTTCGCATATACTATAGTCTTCTAGCAGATATGCAGGCATGAATATGCATGCATGTACATATGTACATACGTAGTTAGCTGTGTCGCTATCGTTGTTATTGTGTTTATTGCAATGTATTTAAATAAAATGGTTAATACGAGTGAAAACGATGAAATTCATTCATTCATATTGTATTTAAGCCACCCACAGGCGTTGTATATGCATATGTGTGTACATATACGGACACTGTCATATGCACATGATTATAGTCATTTGTTGTTGCTTTAATTATTTATTATAAATTACATTTTCTATACATATGTATGTATATGTGTACGTCTTTAGTGTGGGTATATGCGTATGTATGTATTTGCATTGTTTTTATTTTCTTAAATGCATATGGATGCATGTACCGTATACGTGCATGTACACGCCTATTTGTGTTTGAAAGTATTTGTACGTGTATGTACATATGTATGTGTAAAATTGTAGTTTTACTCAAAATAATGCTTTTTTAGCGGTATTTTCGTAAATAAAAACCCAAACAATTCGTGTTTCTTTTTTGTTTTGTTCACCATATTGTATGTATTTACTTAAGCGTGTTCGTTTTAATGCAAAATACAGTAACAACAACAACTATAATAATAATAACAGACCATAATTACAATCAATACGTCAACTGCACAACTTTATTATTTTTTTTTTTTTCACCCGGCTGTCATTTAATCACGTTTCGTTGAATAGTTTTGCAAAGAATTTTTCTTTGGAAAACAACAAAAACGCTTCGTTTTTCAATTTTTGTTTACAAAACAAACTTAATATGAATCAGTTGCAACAACAACAACTGCAACAAGTTGTTTGTTTTTATAATAACCAAACATAACCACAATGTTACAATGACATCTTTTTTTTTGCTTACTTTCATTTAAATTAAAGCGTATTAAATACAGTTTAATTTTTTTAATTTATTTGAAAAAAAAGTTTTCTTTTTGATTGTGTAAACAGGTGTTTTGTTTTGTTTGTCTGTGCATTTTTCTTCCTATTAGTATTTTTTTTGGGGAAAAGTATATATTTCAGGCACTGTTCTACACGGAGAGAAACTGAAGGTTGTTTTTCTTCCTGACTTATGTACTTATTCGTATACGGACTACGTTGGCTAATTTCTCAGGCTAATTGTTATCTTCTTATTTCAATTTTACTTTCTAGTTTGCCATAACGAAAGAGTTAATGTACTTTTAGTTTCTCATAATGTCTTTTTTAAGTCAATAAACTCAGAAACTAATACAGACTTCCTATAACAGTGTTACTCCTTAGTAAATTACTAAACTGAATGCGCAACTAAGCTAATGTATCCATAAAACGTTCCAACTTAAATCTCTGTACCAATTTTTTTTTAATGAATAAAACAATTTACCCCCACAGAAGATCTTATCTAAATAAGAATACCCTGTAGGTACAATTGTTTGTTTTTTTTTCATACCGAAGTTAGTGTCAAGTCATTGCATTTGAACTGTTAAAACGATTGTAATTTCTTTCAGTGTAGTGGTGTATATACAACATTTTCATATTCATCTCCGATGTATTGTTTAAAATTTTAAACCGTTATAATACATTGTCAACATATTGTTAGCAATTGTTTTTAATTCATTGTTTTTAATTTTTATATCTTAATTTGCCATATTAATTGAATTCTATTGTGTCAATAAGTTTTACGACAACAGACAGAAACAACAAAAACAATTGCAAATTTTCATGTACTCCCTGAATTCATTGACTTCGTGGTACTACGTGGACTCTCTTTCTTCTATTCGGGCAATTTCTAGCAACGTAAAGAAACTCAATTTAAAAGAGATTTTTATACACACTCACTGCTGCTGCTACTGCCCCCATTGCCTGGTCTTAACGGAACAACGTTTTGCTCTGTTTATGCTAGCAGCTGCAATTTAAAATGTTGCTGTAACGCTGGCAACTAATGCCTGCTGCTGCTAACGTTTGTCGCTAATGTTTTGCAGTCTTTGAAATTTCATGATCACTCACGAAAAGCAAGAAAACACAAGAGGCCGAAAGCAATTTGGCATTTTGCACTTGTTGTTTTTATTATTATTGTTATTTTATTGTTTTTGTTTTATTGGCTGTTGTGTTTTATTGTTTTTATTTTTAAATTACAATAATAACGAAAACGACAACAACAAATTCTAATCGTAATAAACGGCAAACCAAGACAATTTATTTTTTATTTTTTTTACACGCGTTCGACACAAAACTACTTTAAAATTGTTTTTTGTTTCACTCGGCCTCTTTCACTCTCTCTTTTTTTTCAAGTGCAACGGACAAAAATGTTACAAAATAAGTGTGAAAAATAAGGTGAAAAACAACAAGAGCAACAACAATGGTGATATAAGTGTGTAGCCATTTACAATTTCGAATATGTAGATAAAATGTAAATAAAAGAATGATAAACGATGACAGACACAATGTATTTTAAAAATTATCACGGGTTAACGGGTAAATCATAGTAAAACCTCCGTTAAGAGGGTTTGTTTCTTCTGTTGATTATGTTGTTGAACATGTTTGTGTTCATTTTCACTGAAGTGCCACTGTTTATTATTATTCTTTTTGTTTTTTCATCCAATTTTTGCAATTTTTGTTTTTTCTTTCATATTAAAATTATTTACACTAATAATGTTTAAATTGCAGTTTTAAACGAAATTGTGTGACATGTTTTAATAAATTTCAATTTTTATCACTGCTGTAGGGTTTTTTTTTTCATTTTCTAAGCGCTTTCTTTTGAAAATTCTGGAATGAAATGTCAGCAGACAACACAGATTAATTGGTTCTGATGTTTTGGATACACTTGAAAAAATTCAATGTTTATTTGCCATATCAAGAGGATGGCCTAAAATCATTATTTTTTAATCAAAATTTGGACATGAACTTATTACAATATTGGGTTATCCATTTGGTGGCTTCAAATTAGTCGTTTAACTGTTAAATAGCTTTCATCTGAACTTTAGTTATTCATTGAACCATTTGTCATTTACGAATATGAATCGTTTAACAATCGCTGAACTCGTGAAAGTAGTTAAAACTTATAAATATCAGTGTCGATTCAAATATTGTCCCTTTTCGAGCATTACTAGGTGATTATGATCATCATAAATGACCTACTACCTAAGTAATTGGCAAGATAATGAAGAAATTTAAATGAATCGGAAGAGTTACAGATGTGGTCACACTTTTTCATCTTCACAATGTAAGCACGGTCGAAAATATCAATTGTATTAAAGAATTGCTGTATTCCGCGGCGTTCTAAGTAATTGAGTCCAACTTACAGCTCATTAAGGCATATTTTGCATATCGATTTACATTTCAATTTATTTGTAGTCCAACTTATACAAAAATTAAAAACGGCTAACCATTCGTAACGTCATATACATACATGCTCATTGGGTGCTAAATCAACAAAGTTTCAAATCTGAAATTTCAAACAAAATTTTCTTCATCCATATAGCTCAGTTCCCACTGGGTGGGTTTCGTCAGAAACGAAAATTATAGCAAAGTGATTGTTTGAAAGCCATTATATAGGGTGATTTTTTAAGAGCTATAGGAAAATCTTTCAAAAAAAAAAACACATAAAATTCAGAAAAATGCATGAAATCTTTATTTGAATCGATAGTACGGTCCATATAATTTAATGTTTGAAGATTATTTCATGCAAATGTTGACCGTGACTGCGCCTCAAATGGTACATCCGCTTAGTCCAATTTTAGCATACGAATAAATGCTTCAATGTTGTCTTCCAATGCGTCAATTGAAGCGGGCTTGTCTGTATTAGAGATGATCGATCCAGTGATTTTTGAAGAACGTTGTTCTCAGTGAACGTGATTTGTTAATCACTGTTCTTTAAAACAGTGATTGTGATCACAGTATTCGAATAATACAATAATGACAATAACGTATTTTATTAAGTCGTAAGAAAGACACAACTAGATGATACATACTACGAAAAGACTACTAAACAAAATCAAAGTGGTGTCACCAACGTTATTATTTTTAAAGTAATTTATTTTTTATCTGAAGCTTGACAATTAAGTTTCACAGAAAGTTCATGTATAAAAGACAAAAGTAAATAATCAACATCATCTACGAGTAATTCTGCCTCGCTCAAAATAAAATGAAATAAATTTGAGTATGTAACAATTTTGAAAGAACGACATTATTAGTAACTGTTATTTGGCAATTTCAATCACTGTAGTTACCAGTGAATTATCAATCACCGTGATTAAATCACAGTTTTGAAAATATCGCTCATCTCTAGTCTGTATAGACATGAGCTTTAACATAGCCCCACAAAAAATAGTCTAAAGGCGTTAAATCGCACGATCTAGGCAGCCAATTGACCGGTCCCGAACGTGAAATAAAATGTTCACCGAACTCGCCTCTCAATAAGTCCATTGTTACGCGTGCTGTGTGGCATGTGGCACCGTCTTGTTGAAACCATACGTCATGCAAGACAAGCTCTTGTATTTTGGGCAAAAAAAGTTGGATATCATGTCACGGTAGCGCTCACCATTCACAGTTACGTTACGATTCGCAGCATCTTTGAAGAAGTACGGTCCAATGATGCTCCATCCCATAAAGCGCACCAAACTGTGACTTTTTCTGGATGCATTGGTAGCTTTTGCAATGCTTCTGGCTGATCTTCACTCCAAAATCGATAATTCTGCTTATTTACGTATCCATTGAGCCAAAAATGAGCTTCGCCGCTGAACACAATATTTGATAATAAAATTCAATGATTTGCAAGCGTTGTTCGTCTGTAAGACGATTCATGGTTAAATTATAGACCAAACTGAAGATGTTTGACAGTGAAACAAAACACGAAACGTGCGTGAGCTGTTTAAACCAGTGTTGCCAAAAAGATAATAGCTAAAAAAATCACCCTTTATATGACAATATTGACAGATTGGTTCACATTATAATCTGAATGTGTCATTGAGTCGTATTTTTTCGACAATGACTGTCATAAAACCGTTACCATGGATTAAGGATGCTATGGTCGTATGATAACCGACTAACCACACATCGTCGTCATCGTTTGCGAAGATGATGCGTATGTGGCATGTAACAGCTATATTTACACGACTTCAGTCGCTGTCATGCACCACGCCAAGGTGAATTCATTAATAGGTGACCTTATGTCTACCACAAGTACAACAATGCAAAAACAACAGGCATTTTGTTTTTGTAAAAACTCCTTCGATTGTCAGAAACAGCTGACTGAAGAATGACAATAGGAAGAAAAATGTTAAAAATAAAAGTCAGAATAAGAAAATAAGAAATTTATTATCAAAACAAAATACTAAAAAAACAAACAAAATTTTGACAATCGAAATGTTATCAGCTGTTTAGATACTTGCACCTATTATATGAATTCACCTTGCACCACGCTTTACTTGTTCTATCCCAGCCAGCAATTTTGAAAATTATTAATCAAATTCGAGTCTTTTTTGATTCTTCTGCGCGATTAAAAAGCTCGAATATGCGCTCATTTTCTGATCATAAAAGACTCTGTTGTCGGGAGAAAAAAATGACTACGAGCGACTCTTCTTAAAAAGTCACTTATGAGTCATTTTCTATATTATTTTAGAGTAATTTTCGACCCTTTTTCTAGTAGCTTTATAATCATTTTCGAATCACTTTCTGATCATTTATTAGTCTTATTTACCTTCGTTTATGATTCCTTTTCGAGTCGTCTTTCAGTCACTTTCTAATCATTTATTAGTCTTATTTACCTTCGTTTATGATTCCTTTTCGAGTCGTCTTTCAGTCATCGTTTAATCGCATACGGGTCTTTTATGAGTAATTTATCTGTATGTTTATGAGTCCTTTTATTGTCATTTATGAGTCATGTTCGTATTAATTTGGACTCGTTTTTAGGTCATTTATGATTAAAATTTGAGTCTCTTCAAGTGTTTTTATTAGGTTTTCTGAGTCCTACGTTTACAACGCCGCGATTTCAAAAATCACGTTCGCATGAACATTAAGTAACAAATAAAGAATATATGTTTATATTCGTGATGTATGTACATCAGACATCAAAGTTTATTTAAAACAAATATTTTTTTTTTCGTTAAAAACAAAGAAAAATTTTCTATTTAAAACAAAATTGTACTTTATATCATAGCCATCTTTACATAAATGAAAATTTATACCGAGAAAAGCAGTTTTTAATCATCTATCTGTTCAAAATATGATCATAAAATACGTAATTACAATCACTTTTCAAACATATGCATGATCTGTTTTTGATTAATCGTTTTTCAATCTTCAGTATAATTAGAATATAATAATAAATAACGGAAATAATAGTCACATTTTAAACGTCTGGATGATTAATTTCCGATTACTATACAATTTTTTATTGTATTTTAAATCGAACTCATTTTACTCATTGACACGAATCATTTTTGAGTCTTTTTTTTAATCGTGTAACTGACTAATAAGTTTTTGATCACCAAAAGTACTCTAAAAAGACTCAGCAAGGTGATTTTTTTTAAAAACAATCTTCCAATTGCTAGCTGGGATGTGGTCTTGAAAAGATTTTTCTTTTCTTTTAAGAAAATTTGCTTTACAAACATATTATAGAACACAGTGTTGAATTTCTCCAAGTGTATCAAATAACTGTCATTATTGTTCTCATGTAGTGGCAGAAATGCAACAACAACAATAACAATAAATACAAATAATAGTAATAAAGATGTGTCGTAATTTATTTCCACTGACTGTCCTGTATGTCTGTCTGTCTGTCTGTCTCTGCTTTTAATTTGTTCAATTATTGTTTAAAAACAAAATCAGAAAAAAAATGATTTTTGTTTTCGTTATTTTTACTAATTTTTTGCCATAAATGACATGCATATTGTAACACTTTACATTTTTTTTTTTGTTTTAGAATTTCTTTTTTGTAAAATTGAAAATAACATTCACCATTAGATAATTATTGAATATTCCCTTTTGTTATTTTTATTTAAATATGTACATATGTGGTGGGAAAAAAACAACAAAATGATTGCGAATAAATTAATTTGTTTTTTATTTTTTGTATTGAAAATATGTATGAATTCTATGGAAAATATCGCGTAATTATTTTACAGCAAGGTGGAGGTGTGTCTGAGACAGAGTTGCCGAGACCGGATTTATATTTGCACTGACCATTTATTGAAATCGTATTTTTTTTTTTTTAATATTGAAGGTCATACAGAAAACAGGTTAAAAGTTTATTCATCTACAAATAAGTACGTTTTTACAAGCACTTCTTTATAATTCACATCCGTAGAATGGGCGGAATTGTAATCATATTTGGAACTTAAATTATTTTGATTTAATTAGAATGATCGATTTAATATACTTTTCTGAATATGTTAGTAACTACAGAGGTTCATATAAGCCTCCTCCCTATCGCATACAGTATTCCCTCGATTTACGTCGTCTCGATTTACGTTGTTTCTATTAACGTCGTCAAAAATTTTATTCCCTTCAACTTCGATTTGCGTTGTCATTTGATTTACGTCGCCTTTCTTTGGAACCAACTGTGACGTAAATCGAATGATTACTGTAACTTTTTTAAGTTCCTTATTAAGAACATACTACTTCGTGGTATGAGCAATATGAAATTCGATTTACGTCTTTTCGATTAACGTCGCCTTTTTCCGGAACATTCTACGACGTAAATCGAGGGAATACTGTATAAGGTTCATACGGGCGTATTTTGTGAATGACTAAAGCTACTCCTCAAAACACTGATTAGACTTTATCAGTGCGGCTTCAAACCTGGTAAGTTCACATTACGCTAAATGCTGGAGAAGACCGATGAAAATCAAATCAACACACACCATTTTTTGTCAACTACAAGGTGGCCTTCAATAGCTCCATAAGGAATTGTGTTTATGCCGCAATGTCTGAGCTCAGTATTCCTGCAAAGCTGATAAGGCTATGCAGAATGACGTTGAGCAACTTCTGTAACTTTATCAAGGTCGGAATGGACCTTTCCGAACCTTTTGATACCGTGCGAGGATTCAAACAAGCCGATTCTGTAAGTGACCTCTTCAAACTCGTCATAAGTAAGACGGGAGTGTATCGCAATGACGCTTTTTTACAAAAGCGTTCAGTTGCTTCCAAGGCATATCCAATAGGTAATAGCATCTGTACAACAAGTACAACAATGCAAAAACAACAGGCATTTTGTTTTTGTTAAAGAGTACGCGGAATGTCAAAAAAATTAACCCTCAAACCTCCATAGGAAATTAATCAAAACAATTAAAAAAACTAAATAAATTTTATATATTGAAATTTCTTTTGATTTTTATGTCATGCTTAATTACGCAATAGTGGGGCACCTATAAATTAAAAAAAAAATATTCCATGTAGTCGATAACATTTCCACTTTATGTAAAGAACATGTTTTTATATGGCCATCGAGAAAAATGGCAACTGCAAACGTTATTTGTTATTGGTCATAGTTTATGCACCTAGTTGGAGATACCGAAATCTTGTTTGGGTCATTCATCACTCTCGTCTAAATAAATATAAATATAGTAAATCTAGGTTGTAGTTTAAAAGATATATGGATTTAGTGTTAAAGGCTTAAATATTATTAATCATCTGGCAAAAATTTTAATAAAATTGGCTTTGAAATAGTAATCCTGAAGAATTTCTAGAGTGCGTATCGTTAAGGATACATCCGGTACATATGAGGGTTTATAAATGCGAAAATGATTATCGAAACAAAACACAAAAAAAAAAAAACAACAAAATTTTGACATTCAAAAAGGCGTCAGCTGTTGACATGCGATTACCTATTGGATATGCCTTGGTTGCTTCCATACGCTTTCGACATACGGTGTACCAGACCTTTAGTAAATGAGGGAAAAACAGAATATATGTATGTTGTCAACCAGTAGAGACATATTGGATTACAGTTTACAGCCGATAACTATACTTTCGTCGTTGTCAGTGAATTTGTTTATCTTAGCTCCGTCGTTACCACCAAAAATAATGTCAGTCTGAAGATCAAGCGTAGTATCACTCTTGCCAACAAGTGGTACTATGGTCTCAATCAGAGATCAGCAACGAGTATTCAAAACGATGAGTAGATTCGAGTCATACTTATAATTTCAGCTACTTATACGCATTCATACTTATTTTAATATCATACTCATACTACTCATATTCAAAGTTAGAAATACTCATCGTACTCATACTTAACAATACGCATGATGTTGTTGATTTCGACTCTCCATGATTCAACATATACACGAAGCACAAAATAAGTATGATTCGAGTACGAACACCACAATACTCGCTAGAAGGTTGTGTGTGTGCTTTGCTTGCTGTCTTTGTCTTTTCTTTTCTCTTCTTTTGTAAATGCAACAATAACTACTACTGTAAATTTTGATGAATGATTCGAGTGACTCGAATCATTCGTAAGTATTATAAGTATTTTTCTAAATTTATGAATCTGAATGAGTAGGCGTATGAATCAAACAATGAATCGAATGTTGTGAGTTTGATGTCGACGTCAATGTGAATGTCATACTCATTGCAACCTATACTTATAAATCAATGTTGTAGCGAGTACGAATGAATCAGAGTAGTTGAATTTTAATACTCTGGACTCACTCATACTCAAAATTTCATAAGTACCTATGAGTAGCGAAAATACGATTCATTGCTGATCTCTGGTCTCAATAGGCAATTAAGTAGCAGAGACCTCTTTCGTACTACCAAAACTAATACTCTACAAGTTGCTCATCCTCCACGTGCTTCTTTAAGGTTCAGAATAGAGGTGTCAAACTATCGATAGTGCTACTATCGAAAATTTTTGATAGTTCATAAAAATTTATCGATATATCGAATCTAAACTATCAGTTCTTACACAAAATATCGATATATCGGCAATACTATCGTAACACTATCGGAGTCTCTCAAATAATACATTTACATACATATTTGAATTTAATAGGTCAATGAGCGACGGATGACAGCGCTTTAAATGATCCATTAAATTTGACGTGTTTCCACTGGTCTTGTAAATATTTTTGCATGTTTAGCACTTCGCTTGTTTTTTATCTTCATTTAATGTAAAATGCTTCCAAACGTTGGATATTGTCTTTTTTGTTTTTTTCTGCTGTTTTTTGTCTTTTTTTCGGTTGGGGAAACTGAGAAAAAGCATATTTAGCATTTAAAGAAAGCAAATTATTAGAAATGTTTGTAGCTTACCAGTTAATAATGTCTTTACTTCACTCTCCATTTTATAATAATACTGTGGGAATCACCAGTTTATAAATGCCAACAAAAAATTAGTGATGGAAAATTTACTATCGATAGCGGCAAAAACTATCGATAATAGTTAAATGTTTATATGTTGTAAAAAAAAAAACATCGATAGTAACGAAAAATATAAACTATCGATACTATCGGTAGTGCTATCGATATTTTGACACCCCTAGTGCAGAGGCATGAACGCTATTAAGCACTGTAGTAGCAGCCTTCAGAGCATTGGAGTGAATAGCGCTACATTAGATCTTTGGTCCAATGCCAGTTATTAACTGTCAAACTTCAGTAGCCCCTGTTAGCATACCCTTTAGTATTAAAAAAAAACTGAATTTTTTTCCAACGAAAATAATGAAACAAAAAACCCAATTAAAAAACTTAATTTTAAATCCATATTCTTAAAAGGTAATTTATTTTTAAATGGTTTTTCCTTTTTTTGTTGTTTTTTTTTTTTTTTTTTTTGTTAATTTATTTACAAAACTGTTCTTGAAATGCCATAATGGAAATATGGTTTTGAACTCGATATCACCCTTCACTGCTAATAATAAGCAATTGCTTTTTTTTTTCTCCCCATTTAATTTGCGAATATTGTTTATTAACCACCCCCCCATGCTTTTTAAAATATTGGCAAATTGTCAAGTAAAATTGAAAACAAAAGAAGAAAATACGAAATCGATGTCGATCATAAATTATATTTAAAAATATAGGGTTATCCATTTCGTGGTTTCAAAAGTAAACGTAAACAAAACACATATAAAATATTTTTTTCATGATATTTCTTTTTTATTGTAAGTGTTTGAACGTTGACATTATGTGTGAAACACTACATCATTTAAATGACCTCCACGCGAAGTGTTGCAAGCATTGATTCTTTTGAGGTAATTTTCGACCACTTTTTGACACATATTGGGCGGTATCTCAACCATAACTTGACGAATGTTGGTTTTTAAGTGCTCAAGAGTTGAAGGTTTATCTGCATAAACACGGTCTTTCGCGTAGCCCCACAAAAAAAGTCTAATGGTGTCAAATCGCATGATCCTGGTGGCCAGTTGATATCGCCACGACGAGAAATTACGCGGCCAGGAAATGTCTCTAGCAATAAAGCCATATTCGCTCGAGTTGTGTGGCATGTGGCACCGTCTTGTTGAAACCACATATTCTCCAAGTCGTATTCTTCAATAGCAGGTTATCGGTTATCATATGACCATAACGCTCCGAATTGACGGTGACAGTCGTTCCATCGTCGTTTTCGAAGAAGTAAGGTCCAATCACACCTTCGGACCAAAGAGCGCACCAAAAAGTGACTTTTTCTAGATGTAATGGCCTCTCTTCAATTACTTGAGGATTCTCAGAACCCCAAATACGAAAATTTTGTTTATTAACATACCCACCGAGTGTGAAATGTGCTTCATCGCTGAAGAAAATTTTGTTCGAAAAATTGCCGATACGTACGTGGCTGTGGCAGAATCACCATTTTTGTAGTAGGTTTTGATAATTGTTATGCGTTGTGTGATAGTTAAGCGATCCATTTTCGTCAATGTCAGACTTTCAACTGAAAAGAAAAAAATTGGTTTCACAACTTACGTTTGACAGATGTCGAATTCCAGTCCCATACATTTGAAACCACGAAATGGATAGCCCTTTATTATTGGTTTTCAATTATATTGTATAAGTAGTATGTATTAAAAAAACTAAAATACAAATTAAAATATGGTTTATCTTTAAAAACAAACAATTTAAACGAAATTAATTAAAAGAACAAAAATTAATTTTTAAATGCAAAGAAAACAGATTCACAAATGTTTTATAACAACAATAAATAATAAATATTAAGAATTAATTTTAAATTTCATAGAAATTTTTCTTATTTTGAATTGATATTGCATTGCATGGTGTCGCAGTAATCCATACAAATTAATACTTTCTTACTAAATTGGCAATTAACAATCCGTTCAATGGGTTGCTTTAATAAAGGGTGATTTTTTAGCTATTATCTTTTTGGCAACACTGTTTTAAACAGCTCACGCACGTTTCGTGTTTTGTTTCACTGTCAAACATCTTCAGTTTGGTCTATAATTTAACCATGAATCGTCTTACAAACGAACAACGCTTGCAAATCATTGAATTTTATTATCAAAATGTGCTCTTGGAAAGTTGGCCGAAGATCCACTTCTTTATCGAAAAATTGTGTTCAGCGACGAAACTCATTTTTGGCTCAATGGATACGTAAATAAGCAGAATTGTCGATTTTGGAGTGAAGATCAGCCAGAAGCATTGCAAAAGCTACCAATGCATCCAGAAAAAGTCACAGTTTGGTGCGGTTTATGGGCTGGTGGCATCATTGGACCGTACTTCTTCAAAGATGCTGCGAATCGTAACACATTTAGACTATTTATTGTGGGGCTATGTTAAAGCTCATGTCTATACAGACAAGCCCTCATCAATTGACGCATTGGAAGACAACATTGAAGCATTTATTCGTGAGATACCCCGGCCGAAATGTTGGAAAGTGTATGCCAAAATTGGACTAAGCGGATGAACCATTTGAGGCGCAGTCGCGGTCAACATTTGCATGAAATAATCTTCAAACATTCAATTATATGGAGCGTACTATCGATTCAAATAAAGATTTCATGCATTTTTCTGAATTTTATGTTCTTTTTTTTTTGAAAAATTTTCCTATAGCTCTTAAAAAATCACCCTATATATAATGATGTTTTTTAAAGCGTGGAGTACAACACAGTACACAGAAATCTGTTTGTACTTACGCTTAATTAAACTTGTTTTGCTGATGGTGGTCATGGTAGGTAGGTTGAAGGAGGGGACACCAAACAAGAGTCTCATGCCTATTAACATACACCTAAGCCATCCTGTAGGCTTGTTGTTCGTTCATTATTAGGAATACCATTTTGATTTCTATTGTATGTTATACAAACTTACTTAGGTACTTTCTGTTCACTCTTCTGAGATGGGTTTATGATTTACCTGCATCTGCAATTTTGAAAATTTTTCCTATAGCTCTTAAAAAATCACCCTATATATGAAAATCTAGATGAATTGTCATGTACTGGTATTGGCAGTCTGAGTCATTTTATCGGAAGCTCGTGGTGGCCCCGGAACTAGGCGAAAATGGAAATCTGTTCTATTACATGTCGTTTAAGTGTGCCCATTTAAACTCTCTAGGTGAACAGTCGCTTCTGTCTACCAACCTACCTCCTAAGAGACCTACTAATGCAGAAGTAGAGAGTGTCTAGAGAGAATAAATGGTTGATTATGGATGGCAATTGAACTTCAGTTCCTTTGCCAGTTATCTACCATTCTACCTACCTATCTAAGAGACCTGCTAATGCAGAAGTAGAGAGTGTCTAGAGAGAATAAACGGTTGATTATGGATGGCAATTGAACTTCAGTTCCTTTGCCAGTTATCTATCAGCCTACCTACCTATCTAAGAGACCTGCTAATGCAGAAGTAGAGAGTGTCTAGAGAGAATAAATGGTTGTTTATGGATGTCAATTGAACTTCAGTTGCTTTGCCAGTTATCTGCCAGCCTACCTACCTCCTAAGAGACCTGCTAATGCAGAAGTAGAGAGTGTCTAGAGAGAATAAATGGTTGTTTATGGATGTCAATTGAACTTCAGTTGCTTTGCCAGTTATCTGCCAGCCTACCCACCTATCTAAGAGACCTGCTAATGCAGAAGTAGAGAGTGTCTAAAGAGAATAAATGGTTGATTATGGATGGCAATTGAACTTCAGTTCCTTTGCCAGTTATCTACCAGCCTACCTACCTATCTAGGAGACCTGCTAATGCAGAAGTAGAGAGTGTCTAGAGAGAATAAACGGTTGATTATGGATGGCAATTGAACTACAGTTCCTTTGCCAGTTATCTACCAGCCTACCTACCTATCTAGGAGACCTGCTAATGCAGAAGTAGAGAGTGTCTAGAGAGAATAAATGGTTGTTTATGGATGGCAATTGAACTTCAGTTCCTTTGCCAGTTATCTACCAGCCTACCTATCTATCTAAGAGACCTGCAAATGCAAAAGACAGAAGTTTCTAGAGAGATGAAAGTCAGTTGAAAACTGTAATTTGAATTTGTTTCAATATTTTTTTTTTAATGGCAACTCAACAGGAGTTTGACCCAGAGATTGATGTGCACTTATAAACTTTAGTAAAAAACATTTCTTATCGCTCCTATATTTCACTGGAAAAGAATATTTATACAGACATACATACATATTCATATAATCAATTAAAGCCCAGTGAACACTGAAATGTTTACACTTTACAAATGATGAGTCGAAGTCTGTTTTTGCTTGCAACTGCTTGTTGATTAAAAAAAAAGTCGTTAAGATATGATAAAAAATTTCCAAGAAAATTATAAATTATTATTAATCGCTTATTAATCATTTATTATTTGTTTGAAAGCTATTTTAATTATTTTCTTTGTGCTTTTTATTATTATTATTTATTATTTATATTTTAGTTTTTGCTGTTTTATTTATTTGTTTTATTTTTTTTAATTTTATTTCAAAAGGAGATTATACTCGTAGAACATGCATTAAAAAAAAAATCACACAAAATGTAGGCAAAGTTTGAAAATAAAAAATCTTATTCACATTCCCGGTATCGTTTAGGAATTTATATGTATGGACATATGAGAGTGGGTGGTTGGATTGTTGATAAATTTCTTTCTTTTTTCCATTATTTTTCATTTTTTTTATGACGGAAATTAATTTTTTTATAACCAATAAATGTATCAGAAACAAACCATTTAAAATAAAATATTAAAACAAATGGCAATACACGTCGTATATTAAATTCAAAATACCACCACCATCCTCCCCCATATCATTCATTTATAAGTAGAATTTTTGGCATTGAATACCCCATAAATATGAATGATAATAGAGGTTGTTTGCTCCTACTTCTAGGAACCCTATAACAAATTTCGCAAAAATTCCCAATCTTGATGTTTAGTTTGTAGAATTTCTTTTTTTAAAGGTCGTGTTGTTATATTGAAATAAGATTTCCCCAAGCATTGCATTAGAAAAAAGGTTATTGAAGCATCGAATATTTATTAAAAGAGGTCATGGTGTTATGCATTGCTTATAGTTGTACTACTGCGGTCTTGAAAGTAATTGATGACAAAAGAAACCTCTCTCTTATGTGTCTACTGGATTTTTCAAAGGCCTTTGACAGGGTTGATCATTTAATCTTATGTCGAAAACTGGGGCACTATTTTGGATTTACAAATACCGCTTTATCTCTTATGGAAAACTACTTGTATGGGCGAGCCCAAAGGGTAATTATTGGAAATAGCCAGTCGGGGCTGAGGCGTATAACATCTGGTGTTCCACAGGGGTCCGTGTTAGGCCCCCTGCTATTTAGTATGTTCGTCAATGATTTATTTTCAGTATGCAGATATACTAAGGTATATGCATACGCAGACGATATTCAGCTGTACATCTCAAACCGTATTGGTCTGATAGAGGATACAAGTTACAAACTTAATTATGACTTGAGGTCTATTTTAAAATGGGCTGAGGATAATAACCTTATGCTCAATCCTGGAAAATCCTACATTTTACCAATCACTAGATGGGAATATGATTTGAGTTATTTTCCGACCATTTACTTGTGAAACACATCTCTTGTGTACGTTAGTAAGATTAAATACTTAGGATTTTGGATCAATTCCACCTTGTCATGCACTGACCATATTAATCATGTTGTGCGTAACGTATACCTCTTGCTTCATAATTTACGAATGTCGTCTAACTTGACACCAGTTGAAGTTAAGAGGAAACTTATAATTCAATTAATACTTCCACTGATTAATTATTTTGCAGAGGTTTACAGTAAATTAGACTCTCTCTCACTACATAAGTTGCAAGTATCTTTTAATAATGCTACGCGGTATGCGTATGGTTTAACTAGGTTTAGCAGTGTATCGTCCTGGAGGAAAGTGATCTTGGGCTGTAATTTAATCGACTACCTTCAGATGCGAAATATTATATTCTTACATAATCTTCTTTATCGTAAGAAACCACCCTATCTCTTTGAGAAGCTTGTATTTGGTAGAGCCACTAGATATACAACTCTAATTATACCTAGCTACACTTACATCAATACTAGCAGATTGTTTTTCGTCAACGCAATTAATTTGTGGAACTCCTTACCAATGACTATTCAAAACATTTCGAGAAAGAGCAGTTTTAAGAAGTCACTTTTTGACTATATGTCCTCAAATATTAAAAAAAAAAAAAATCATTTATATTACTTTTATTTTTTTTTTTAATTTTATTTTAGAAATTTTGTGTGAAATATAATTATTGCCTTTTTGTGTATTAGTTATATACTTTATAAAAAATTGCACTATAATTTAGGGAATACTAATGACCAATGTGATTTGTGTATATCCTACTCAGCTATAAAAGAATAACATTCTTAAAGTTCTTGTAAGCAAATAAATAAATAAAATATTTAAGGGGTTTTCCTCTACATTCGTTTAGAAAACAATAGCTCTCTTGAAGGTTATCTAAACACTTTGAAATCATACTGGTTAATACAATACTTGTTGTTAAAAAAAATTTTGTGAGTTTTTTCCAAAAATGTACCCCAAAAAATTAGCAGCAGAAATACCGGAACGGCTCAGCTAAGCTAAGCTTTTGTAAAGATGCGGGTAAATCATAAACCTGTCTCAGAAGAGTGAACAGAAAGTACTTAAGTAAGTTTGTATAACATACAATAGAAATCAAAATGTTATATGTTAATAGGCATGAGACTCTTGTTTGGTGTCCCCTCCTTCAACCTACCTACCTAACATGTCCACCATCAGCAAAACAAGTTTAATTAAGCGTCAGTGCAAACAGATTTCTGTGTACTGTGTTGTACTCCACGCTTTAAAAAACATCATTATATATAGGGTGATTTTTTAAAAGCTATAGGAAAAATTTTCAAAAAAAAAAACACATAAAATTCAGAAAAATGCATGAAATATTTATTTGAATCGATAGTACGGTCCATATAATTTAATGTTTGAAGATTATTTCATGCAAATGTTGACCGCGACTGCGCCTCAAATGGTCCATCCGCTTAGTCCAATTTTGGCATACTCTTTCCAACATTTCGGTCGGTATCTCACGAATAAATGCTTCAATGTAGTCTTCCAATGCGTCAATTGAAGCGGGCTTGTCTGTATAGACATGAGCTTTAACATAGCCCCACAAAAAATAGTCTAAATGTGTTACGATTCGCAGCATATTTGAAGAAGTACGGTCCAATGATGCCACCAGCCCATAAACCGCACCAAACTGTGATTTTTTCTGGATGCATTGGTAGCTTTTGCAATGCTTCTGGCTGATTGATCTTCACTCCAAAATCAACAATTCTGCTTATTTACGTATCCATTGAGCCAAAAATGAGTTTCGTCGCTGAACACAATTTTTCGATAAAGAAGTGGATCTTCGGCCAACTTTCCAAGAACCCATTTTGAGAATAAAATTCAATGATTTGCTAGCGTTGTTCGTTTGTAAGACGATTCATGGTTAAATTATAGACCAAAATGAAGATGTTTGACAGTGAAACAAAACACGAAACGTGCGTGAGCTGTTTAAACCAGTGTTGACAAAAAGATAATAGCTAAAAAAATCACCCTTTAGAATGGTCGCCGTAGTCTAGTAGGTAGTGTGTTGGCTTATTAGACGTAAGGCCCGAGTTTAAACCCCAGGTCGGACATCTTCAACATAAACGTAATATGAAAAAATATTTCTTCGGCGACTTGCTCTCAGCAGATTTCTGGCAAAAACTTTGAGAAGAAATGAAACTGCCAAGAAAAGTTTCTCAAAAATCTGTTGTTCGGAGTCGACTTTAAACTGAAGATCCCGCCGCTCATGTATAAAATTAACACACACAACATAAGTGTTGTGAGAAGCTACATTGTAATCCTGGCCGAAGGGTTGTAATGACCAATCATGTATGTATGTATGTATTTATATAGAACTAGCAGATTGTACCCGGCGTTGCGCGGATTATGCAGTTGGGATTAGTTTGAAAAATGAAAAATGTTTTTAATTTTAAGACAGGCATCGTTTGGGAGGTCTTTCTACAAAAAAGGTGGCCATGGGACATCCTATTGTATAAATTTTTCTCTAAATTTAAAAAAAAAATTATTATTGGGTCATTTTTCCATTAAAAATAACAATAAATAAAAAACTGGTTTATCGGTTTCGAAACCGGATTTTAAAACCGGTTTGTTAAAAAATGCAATTTTTCAAATTTTTCGGAAACCGGTTTAACAAACAACCCAGTTTTTTGAATACTCTAAGTCCTAAATATAAATGCACTCAATTTGCCTGTTTTTCGCCCCTTTCCCCTTTTTGGACCCCTTTTGGTCCAACTTTATAAACGGAACACCTCCAATAGCTATTTGGGAAACTTAACCAAACTAAATGGTAAAAAAATAGCTTTAAAACAGATAAAATACAGCATTTATGCATAAAAGTACTAATTTTTGCCCATTTTTTCTCCCTTTGTCCCATTTTTTCTCCTCTTTTGGTCAAAAATTTGAAAAGATTTATAGCCTATAACCTGCACCGACAAAAGGTCGATCAATATCCCAAATTTCAAGAAAATCGGTCCAGGCGTGATTGGCTATGCACTCAATTTGCCCGTTTTTGACCCCTTTCCCCCTTTTTGGACCACTTTTGGTTCAACTTTAGAAACGGAACACCTCCAACAGCTATTTGGGAAACTTAACCAAGCTAAATCGTAAAAAATTACCTATAAAACAGATAAAATACAGCATTTATGCATAAAAGTACTAATTTTTGCCCATTTTTTCTCCCTTTGAGATGAATATCGAGAAACCCAAAGCCTTGTAAATAAACAACGTACGGTACAGTGATTCAAGATGAACCAGTAAAATACATTGTAGCTCCTGCTATATAGGCTGTACAGCGGCAGCGAATGGATAAGTAGATCGATTTTCGCTCCTTTTTAAGTTCCAATTAAAAGTCCTTGGTAAGGTTAGTTCAATCCAATTATAAAACACACCCGGTGGAATTATTAGTTAATATGTCCGAATGAAAGGTTAAGCTATAGACGACAATTTCAAAATGGCTGCCAAAATTTCCCAAATTTCTTACGTTGTGTAGGGTAAATCAAATTCTATTTGAATTGTAGTATTGAGGAAAAAGAAAACATAAAACATATTTACTAATAGTCATGATGAATTCATAAATAGTTTAGAAAACGTGTAAAAACATTTGAAATCAGAATTTAGGTCATTATTGAAGGTAAAATACACTGAGAAAAATTTAAACTTGAAAATATTTTCCACAGAAGCAATGAAAACACACATCAACGACAGGGTGTAGTATGTTTATTACAATTATAATTTCTTTTAAGTTTATATGTATATAAAGTGTAAAAGGTGTAATAAGAAAATATCCATTATTTTTTCATGATCTAATTCAGGTCAAATACTGTCTTATTTAATAACAATTGAAGTTAAAAATTAAACTTAAAATTTTCTGTTAATGTCGCTAAACACATAGCAAAGCCATATCGACGCCTCCGTTCTATAACATTCTAAGTCGAAAAAGTGTATTTTGAGCTATGAGCTCTCAAAGTTTTCACGCTACATACGACTGTATGTGTCTTCTAGGTAGATTTTTCCCTATACAGGGTGGCTGATATGTATTGCAACCAACTTCAGGTTGTTATCATTTGTAAACCGCTCGTCTGACAGCTGACAGATTTATTCCAGTGACAGTTCATTTTATTATTTACAAGCTTACAAAAGCATTTTGATCTATTGCATTCAGAAAAAAAGTTATTCGTGATGGAATTCAAGCGCCGTGGGTCGCCGTGGTCTAGTAGGTAGTGTGCTGGCTTATTAGACGTAAAAGCCAGGGTTCGAGTCCCAGGCCAGACATCAAAAAATAAAAAAAATACAAAAAGTATTTTTTCGGCGATTTCTTCTCAGTTTCTCAAAAAATTCTGTCGTTCGGAGTCGACTTTAAACTGTAGGTCCCGCCACTTATGTATAAAATTAACACACACAACATAAGTGGTGTGAGAAACTGCGGGCTTCTTGGGGACGATTGCCTGTAGACTGTCTAATGGTGAAGGTATAGCACTGGCCATTTTATAGTCACCTAGCAGCAACTCGTTTCCTTGCAGTTCGCATCTTCCCCCTTTCCTAAAAACCTGTACAATGCACTGCATGAGTAGGGGCCATCCCCTGGTTTCATTAAAAAAAAAAAAAAAAAAAAAAAGCGTGATAGTGTCCATAAAGTGGACGAAAAAAAAAACGGTAACAACACCAGAAATGATCCGAAAAGTGAAGGCCAGATTTGATCGAAATCCACGCCGCAGTGGTAGAAAAATTGCTCGTGAGCTGAACATATCGCGAGAACGGATGCAACACATATTGAAAAATGAGCTTGGACTAAAGCCATTGAAGTTCCAAAAAGTGCAAGAGCTCACCGATGGACAAAAAAAAGTTAGACTGGAAAGAGCCAAGGAGTTATTTCGCTTGCACGAAGGTGGCCAGTTACCGAATTTGGTTTTCTCCGATGAGAAGCCATTCCAAATTGAGCAGTTTGTGAACAAACAAAATGATCGGGTTTACTTGCCAAAGAGGTCAGCTGAAAATGTACACCTGCGATTGGCCACCAGAACTCAAGCGCCGCCGATGGTAATGGTGTGAGCCGCCGTAATGGCCGATGGTCGCACCCCGCTCGTATTCATCTAACGTGGGGTCAAAATAAATGCCGAATATTATCGGGAAAATGTCTTAAAGACAGTATTGAAGCCCTGGGCAGACAAACATTTCGGCCGCAGACCATGGACATTCCAACAGTACTCAGCACCACCGCACTCAGCACGCGTCAACCAAGAATGGCTTAAAAAGGAGGTTCCTCGCTTCATTTCTACCGCATAATGGCCACCAAAATCTTCGGATCTCAATCCGTTGGTCTTTTGCGCCTGGGGCATTTTAGACGGTAAGGTTCTCACTAAAAAATACCAAAGTGTCGATCATCTCAAGACAGCGCTTCGCCGGGAATGGGCCAAAATACCGCAGAGCCACTTTCGTGCAACCTGTGATGGCTTTGTCGGCCGTTTGAAGGCCATAATTCGTACCAAAGGTGGCCAATTCGAACAAATCTAAACTGATTCTAAAATTTGATGTTATTTCCAACATTTTTTGCTTTTGAACAATAAAATTAAAAAAATATAGCGCTTTACTTTGTTGCATTATATATCAGCTACCCTGTAACTTCGGAACGGATCGGCGTATCTTAATCAAATTTTGTTGGAGGACGTAGAATTTAAAAATGAAAGAACATTAAAAAAAGTACACTTAGTGTACTTAGAACGTTATAGAATGGAGGCGTCGATATTATATTTTATTATTATTCCCTTAGTTCCTGTGTGGTGTATTATTCGTTTTATTACTCGGTTTTGTTTTTTTCGTGGTCTTGTATCAGCTTCATTAATCATGTTAAAGAGCTAAGCAGGTAATTGGTCAACTATAGCAGCTTCTGGGATGCCTAGAAATAACACTTTTATGTGCTATGAACAGTCAGGTGGTGTCGTTATCACTTGACGTTATTTTATGTGAACCAAAGTTTTGTTATTTGTTAACCATTCGCTTGAATTTTGATTCGATTCAGTACTGTTTCATAGACAAACATTCCGTGTATGAGGTTTCTAGCGATAAATCTTGTGTATAGCCAGCCGTATTCAATTGGTCCAAAAACTTGGCAATACTTACCTCCTAAACCATTCAAATAGTGCTTGAACCAATGAGCGAATTTGCCAAATTGTAATTTTAAGTGGGATTTTCGGCAATTCACCTTCAACACTATCAGAACATTCCTAAGCACTTTTACAATGACTTTCACATTGTTTTTTGTATTTAAATTTATAAATACACTAGCAGATTGTACCCGGCATTGCGCGGGTTATGTAGTTTGGATTAGTTTAAAAAATGAAAAATGTTTTTAAATTAAAAAAAAAACAGTTATTTTTTCTTTAAATTTAAAAAAAAAATTATTATTGGGTCATTTTTGCATTAAAAATAACAATAAATAAAAAACCGGTTTATCGGTTTCGAAACCGGTTTTAAAACCGGTTTCTTCAAAAATGCAATTTTTCAAATTATTCGGAAACCGGTTTAACAAACAACACAGTTTTTTGAATACTCTAAGTCCTAAATATAAATGCACTCAATTTGCCCGTTTTTCGCCCCTTTCCCCCTTTTTGGACCCCTTTTGGTCCAACTTTATAAACGGAACACCTCCCACTATTTGGGAAACTTAACCAAGCTAAATCGTAAAAAAATAGCTTTAAAACAGATAAAATACAGCATTTATGCATAAAGTACATACTAATTTTAGCCCATTTTTTCTCCTTTTGTCCCATTTTTTTCCCCTTTGGGTCAAAATTTTAAAAAGATTTATTGCCTATAACCTGCACTGACAAAAGCTCGATCAATATCCCAAATTTCAAGAAATTCGTTCCAGGCGTAATTGGCTATGCACTCAATTTGCCCCTTTTTGGACCCCATTTGGTTCAACTTTAGAAACGGAACACCTCTAATAGCTATTTGGGAAACTTAACCACGCTAAATCGTAAAGAATTACCTATAAAGTAGATAAAATACATCATTTATGCATAAAAGTACTAATTTTTGCCCATTTTTTTCTCCCTTTGTCCCATTTTTTCACCCCTTTTGGTCAAAATTTCAAGAAAATCGGTCCAGGCGTTCAGGCGTGATTGGCTAACAAACAAACCAACAAACAGACTTACAGAAAGATTTATAATATATATTAGGATGAGTAAGACTTATTTATTATTAAAATTTATGTATGTATGTATTTATAATATATTTTATTTATAATTTATATAATTTTCTATTGCCAATTTATTTTTTATTTTTCTTTTTTTTTTTGCAACTCATATGATTAACGTCCAGTTGCACGAGGCGAAAAGCTATCATCTCTCTATACGGCACGTTTTTTTCTGAATGTTGAAAAAAAAAAAATTCTTTTTAAATAGAATTTTTAGAATAAAATTATTAAAAATATATTGTACATGTATATACACACCTATGTATGTGTGTGTGTTTATTGCGAAAAGTTTAATACTAACTACTAAAAATCTTTACAACTATTTCTAAGAAAGTAATAAAAATTATTAACGAAACAAAATCGTAAGAATTTCAAGATATCGATAATACACAGAAATATCGAATTTATATCGATTATAGGAGTTACATGCTACGGTCGGTATGTAATAACCCATAATGAATTTTACAAAAGTTACAGTGACATGGAGAAGGAAGGAGGCTATTGCTGACTCCCTTTTCCATTGTTTTGTTTTGTCGAAAAGCCTAGTGAAATTCTGATTCCTTGCTCAGAAGGATACTAGTATCTATTACTTTGTCGAAACCGAAGGATTCTGTTTACGAGCCTATTTTCTAGAATTATTGTGATTTAAAATAAAGTCAATCTCACTATATTTTTCTCTCCTTTCTCCTTTCGTATAATACACTATCTAGTCTAACCTTCCACTCTACGTATCGATCTGTGCCTAATCCGTTCGATTTTGTCATTACAAGCCTTCAGTCAGGATTACGCTTGTGTGCGTTAATTTTATACATGAGTAGCGTGACCTATAGTTTTAAAGTCGAATTCGAACGACAGATTTTTGACAAACTTTTCATAGCAATTTTATTTCACTCTCAGAATTTTTGTCATAAATCTGCTGCGATAAAATCGCCGAAGAAATATTTTCATATTTTCGTTTTGATGTCTGACCTGGGATTTGAACCGTGGCCTTATGTCTAATAAGCCAACACACTACCTAAAGGGTCCGCCAAATAACTTTTTTTTTTTGAAAATGCTTAAAAAAAAACTACTGAATATTTTCTCAAATTTCTTTTTTTATTTGAAAGTACAATCCTTCCGGTCTCTCCATGGTCGCTTTACATTCCTCCGATGTGAAAGTATAGATTTAAAACTGTGACATTAGACTGTGCCTCCGATTCTTCCAAAGTCGTAGACGACACCGAAAGTGTTAAACATTCTCCCTTAGATGTTAACGAATGATTTGCAACTCCACTTTATTAAGTTCAGCAGTGAAAAATCCTGTTGTTATGATGAAATAAAAATTTCCACATCCCGTTAGCTCAAAAGCTGGTTGTAACAGGAGGCTCTTCTGGTAATAATAAGAATTAAATGTGATTAGCAATTTTTGTCATTATTAGAGTGGCCTGTAGATATCTCTAAGAGATCTAAGAGAACCATTTTCAATTTCGGCTTTAAACATACTCCTTTTCTTTATGATAGCGAAGCTCAAAATGCCGTTCTAAAAGATATCAACTTTCTTTAGGCCTTTATAAATCGAAGACTGCAAAGAATAGAGAAAATATTTTGTATACCTATCTAACAGAAGACCATATTTTCTATCAGGTTTACTCATTAAGATTTACTTATTTAAGCTCCAAATGGTTGATAAAACCATTTATCCTCGATATCACGTACCAAAGAAACACAAAGATCGTTGTGTCGTTGAAGTTAAAAAAGTTCGTTATCTTTTGTAACCCAGTGTAGTTTTGTTTTATTTATGAAATTTCAAATTTAACCTCCTTTTTCATTTGGGTTTTTAGAATTAATTCTCTGTCACAAAACCATCTGTAAACATCTGTTAATTTGACACTTGCTGCCAACTCCAATTCAGTCACGGAATTTATAATAAAAACCACAGCTACAGTCACAACTCGTCCTACCTGTTACGTAAAACACCAACATCCTTACGTTTGTACGTACAATGTATGTATGTCTGTAAATAAACGTCACAACGTTCTTTTTAAAATATTTAAAACATCTTTTAAATGGCATCAAAAGCTGTTAAATGTTTAATAAATTTTTTGTTTTTTTTTTAATTTAAACTAATTAATGCAGTCACTTTATATAAATTTAGTTTTCTTGTGTCACTTTCCAAAGCGGTTGAAAAAATCCAGACCCAATAAAACTGCATTTATAACACACAGTGATCAGTGAGCGAGATTCAAGCGTAATTTTTTGTAAAGACATTTATGGTGACGTTTTGTTTTTATGTGATGTTTTTGTAACACAGGCTATTTCACTTGCTTTGCACAAACAACAACACTCAATTTTGTTTGTGTTTCCCATATAAACAGACAAGCAAGTGAAATAGCCTGTGTTACAAAAACAACACATTAATCCATTCCACCACTCACTTCAAGTGTAATGTGTTAGCAACGGCATTTTGCTTGTGATATTTTTATTAAAAAAAATGGGAAAAAACTGAAATCAAATTGATATTTACGATCGACATCTTCTTTCTCTGCTGGCATTAGACAGTATTTTCAATTATTTTGAATAAATTTATTAACACCGGGCTTCCCCTTGCCCCTACGTATGTCTGTACAACATTGTTTGCAATAAGTGTTGCTGATTTGATTTCCATCAATCATTATTAAACCAATGGGGAGAACCATCATCAATTTCTATTTGTTCTACTCTGTGTTTTGATACACCCTGTCTAAAAATTTTACAGTTTTCTGTGGCACTTTTGCCGCTCTCTTTCTCTTGCTCATCTTCTCTTTGATGGACAAGACAATTTACAAAATCAAGTTCAATTGTTCAAATACAGAAATCGATCGATTTTGATCGTTTTGACAGTGCGAAAATAGAACAATAATCACTTAAATTGATTGGCATTTTTAAATTGTGAATTGACATGGTTTCTCTTAAAAAAGTTGTAAAATTCTATAGAATTTGAAATGAAAATTAATATGTTTTAATTCAGAAACGGCTACCACATCTAAGGAAGGCAGCAGGCGCGTAAATTATCCACTCCCAGCCCGGGGAGGTAGTGATTGGAATGAGTACACTTTAAATCCTTTAACAAGGACCTATTGGAGGGCAAGTCTGGTGCCAGCAGCCGCGGTAACTCCAGCTCCAATAGCGTATATTAAAGTTGTTGCGATTAAAACGTTCGTAGTTGAACTTGTGCTTCATAGGGGTAGTATAACTATAATTGTAGTCTGTACTATACCTTATGTATGTAAGCGTACGTACGTACATATGTACATAACATAGTTAATATTAATGAAATCTGGGTATTACTATGGAACTTTGTAAGTTTATAAAGAATGTAGCATACGCGGATTTCTAACGGATAAATGTATCGTATATTGTCGCATATACTCTGCCTTTCATTTCCTAACCCAAGTGCCGTGTATATACGGCAGTCGATTGGTGCATAACCGCGGCTGTTATGGTGTAAATACGACAGTTACTTATTTGTTTACAAAGGCTGATGCCGCATATACACGCAGTCCCGTTAAACATGCCAAAAGACTTGGCATTCCAACAAATGACTCTTGCAGGACCTGTGGATCTGAGGAGGAGGCATATATTGTCTATCACCTCATGACATTATGCGGGGCCACAACAAAATCTAAAAGTTGTTCCACGGTCAAAGCAAGAGATGGCGGAATCCTAGCATTAGCCCATAATAACACTTTTTTTAAAGCGTAAGCTAATGCTAGTATCTTTAGTGGAGACGTGTAAATTTCCAAGTCCATCTTCCAAACAGAAATCCACAAATTTAGTGTATGCCGTTGTCTTAAAGAAATTAAAACTTGAAATTTTCAGACCATAATGATTTAAGACTAGGGTTGGCACAGTGTCAGTCAGTGTTTCATATTCTTTCAATGAATCGAAGATTACGTTTACAGTGAATTGGGGTCTAGAAAATACAGTGACATAAAATAGCATCTAAAGGGTGATTTTTTAGCTATTATCTTTTTGGCAACTCTGGTTTAAACAGCTCACGCACGTTTCGTGTTTTGTTTCACTGTCGAAACATCTTCAGTTTGGTCTATAATTTAACCATGAATCGTCTTACAAACGAACAACGCTTGCAAATCATTGAATTTTATTATCAAAATTGGCTCTTGGAAAGTTGGCCAAAGATCCACTTCTTTATCGAAAAATTGTGTTCAGCGACGAAACTCATTTTTGGCTCAATGGATACGTAAATAAGCAGAATTGTCGATTTTGGAGTGAAGATCAGCCAGAAGCATTGTAAAAGCTACCAATGCATCTAGAAAAAGTCACAGTTTGGTGCGGTTTATGGGCTGGTGGCATCATTGGACCGTACTTCTTCAAAGATGCTGCGAATCGTAACGCCTTTAGACAATTTTTTGTGGGGCTATGTTAAAGCTTATGCCTATACAGACAAGCCCGCTTCAATTGACGCATTGGAAGACAACATTGAAGCATTTATTCGTATGCCAAAATTGGACTAAGCGGATGGACCATTTGAGGCGCTGTCGCGGTCAACATTTGCTTGAAATAATCTTCAAACATTAAATTATATGGACCGTACTATCGATTCAATTAAAGATTTCATGCATCTTTCTGAATTTTATGTGTTTTTTTTTTGGAAAAATTTTCCTATAGCTCTTAAAAAATCACCCTATACCTTTAGTGGAGACGTGTACATTTCCCAGTCTATCTTCCAAACAGAAATCCACGACTTTAATGCATGCCGCTGTCTCAAAGAGATTAAAACTTGAAATTTTCTTTCAATGAATCAAAGATTACGTTCACAGTGAATTGGGGTCTAGAAAATACAGTGACATAAAACAGCATCTACATCCTCTTGGTAGAAATCGCGAATATGGAAAATAATTGAGAACCTGTAGGATCTCACAGGTCTTCTGGCCGAGAGTTAGGGTGGTAAAAGAAATCAAATTTTAATAAAACGGTAATCGCCGTAGTCTAGTAGGTATTGTGAGGTGTCGGTTCAAACCCTCTCAGCAGATTTCTGGCAAAAACTCTGAGAGTAAATAAAATTGCCAAGAAAAGTTTCTCAAAAAGTCTGTCGTTCGGGAAGTTGACTTTAAACTGAAGGTCCAGCCACTCATATATAAAATTAACACACACACAACATAAGTGGTCTGATAAAACTAGATCGTAAACCTGAGTAGAGGTTATGTATGTATTTAAAATGCTGACAGGCGATTATAGAAATGTAATTTATGAGGAACAACCGGGGGTCTATATGAGTATTACAATGACCTCAAATAAACTGCAAAAATAAAATGCAATTGTATAGAGAAGTGGGATTCATACAAGTCTGTGACGCAAATGAATTTAATTTGTTATAATTTAATGATTCCTACATTCATTAAATGAATAATTGTGTCTTTAGTACACTTGTGTACTAAATTTAGTACATTTAGTAGGCCATTAAAATTAAAAACTTGTGTGTTTGCGCATCTGCTTTTTAAACATCAAATCATCAGTTGTGAAACATTTTTTTCTTAATTTATCGAAACGATTTATCGAATTTTAATTACAACTAATCATGTCATCGAAACTTTCAAACTATAACAACAAAAATAATTTTAATTTAATAAAAAAAAAAATAAAAAAATAATTTTAATTTAATTTTTGTTGTTATGTATTATAACATTAATAAAGAAAAAAAAAAAAAGGAAGAACAAACAATTTAATTTAAACACAATTAATTGCCCTGGAAAATCCCCCAGTTTTTCCCTAATTCAGACGATCTTTTCAAATAAAACTTCACACAATAAGTTAACATAGAGAAAGGGAGGCAGACAGAGAGAGAGAGAGAGCTGCCGTTATGTGAAGATGTCAATCACAACATGTGTTGACTACAATGTGACTCGACTGCTTGTGACTGTGGCCGCGTAATTGAGTCGTTGCCAACCATTTATTATTGATTTCCAAAAAATAATTCATATTTTTGTTTTGTTAATTTTAACTTATTATTATTGTTAAATTTAGATGTTTTGCTGTGCTTCGCTTAATTGATTTATTTATATACTATAAATAATAGCAACCACAACAACAATAATAGCAATAATATTATTGATTTTAATTTCAAATTTTTGTTCAACGTATTTTATAGCATTTGTTGAAACGTAAAACGTGATCTTGTAAACCTCGTGCCTATGAAAGCACCAGCATTTCAAATTAAATTCGTTTAAGAAGCCTTACCGATTTGAAGAAATTTAAATACTAGTCTGTCTGCATCTATAATAGCAAAAATAAATAAAAATAATTGCTTTGTGGACAATGATTATTTAATTTATGGAAATAAAATATTAAATAGGCTGTGGGATTTACAATAAAAATGAAACACAAACAAAAAAAAATATGTACTCGTTAATCATACAGTAGCAGACATATGTATATAGGTTTCATAGACCACCCTTATTTTTTATAATTTTAAAGAAAAAAATTCAAAGAAATAATGTTGTGATGCGCTGCATCATTTGAATATTCATAGCCTAAACGGGGGAGTTGATATATTTTGTAATTAATTAAACATCAACAAGATGTACTAAAAATAAAATATGGATTAGCTTTAACCCATTCGTCTTTGACAGGATATCCCGTACTGCCAAGACGAGTATACTCGTCCTACTTTAAATATATTTTAACATGCAGGCTTTTGAATTAGCAAATTTTTTTTTTGCCACAAATATAATATAAATATGTAAAAACCTTGAAAAATACTACAAATAAATTTTTTTACAAAAATAATACTTTATTTCTTACTTCTACTAAAACGTACGCAAATACAAAAAAGGATATCGAGTCCTTCTGCCTTCCTATTGCCAACGACGAGTATACTCGTCTTTGGTTTTCTGCTTGTAAATGATTATGTATGATAATGTATGTGCTCTTACCATGAAATAACAGGGTTTTGGTAAACAATAACACTCAAAATATAAATGGCAATGGGAATGACTTCATATAATTTAGGCTTGGCAGCGAATGGGTTAATATGAAATTCAAGGCGGCTTTTATTACAGAATTTACACGACTACACAAAACATAAAATTATTCAACATTGATCAGGCTTAACCCTTTTGCGATGCGTTCCTCATTCTCAATACTTTCCAAACAATATAAAAAGGATTGAATGCATTTCGTATACATATATCGTCTGTATAATCCAAGTCATGTCGATATTGATTTAAATGCCATTGAATTCTGCTGCAGAGATAAGAGAAAGAAGGAAACTGTTCTTCACTCACAGGGTAAATGCCCGGCTTTATGTCGTAGAATAAGAAGAAGGTATCTTGGTTTCCTACTGTATAAACGATGTGGAGGAACTGTCACCCATTGACATTAGCAGTCTGAGTCACTTCATCAGTGATTCTGGGACTAGGGGATAATGAAAAACTGTGGTATCACAATGGGCCCTATGCAGTGGTGTTGTCGAGCCGGAATGCTCCGGAACGTCGTTCCGGTACTTCCTTTTTGGACAGGAACGCGTTCCGGAACTAAAGATGATTTCTGATAACGAGAATTGGCTGACGTTTTGAAAAAAAAAAAAATTAAAATGTATTGCTGATTTTTTTCTAATTTTTGACAAATTTTTATATGTATTTTTTCTAAACAAGGGTTTGAACCGAACCCGAACCGGAACGAACCGGCTTGTTTTTACGAACCGTGAACCGGAGTCCGGAACGTTTTTTTTCTGCTGAATCGGAACTCGACCCGAACCGAAACAAATACGTGAACCCGAACCCGAACTAATTACTACTACTTAAGAATTTGAGTATTTAAAACCATTTTTTTAACCCTTTCGGCCGCATTTAAATTTAACTGTTGCTACCAAGAGAATCACTTATTTTTTCCATACAAAAATGAAGAGCGCGTATTTCCGCCTTTTTATCGTTAATTGGGGGAAATCTCCCTCCCCCCGTCGTCAAATTTGGGACATGAGACCTAAAAGAAAAACGCCGCAGCCAGGATTATCATGGAAAACCACCCCCGTCGTTAAATTTGGGACATGAGACCGCACAGACCGGCCGCCTACCCAGGATCGGCCCTGTCTATATAATTATATATACGCGTTCCGGTAAAAAAAAATTAGTACAACACCATTGGCCCTATGTATAGCCACCTCTATCTACCAACAATCTACGTCTTAATATGTCATAAATTCATCGCCTCCGAGACCTTTGGAGAAGGTTTTATACATTATGTGGCTATACCTATATGTTACATACATACATAATTGGTCATTACAACCCTTCAGTCAGGATTACGACCTAGCTTCTCACACCACTCGTGTTGTGTGCATTAATTTTATACATGAGTGGCGGGACCTACAGTTTAAAGTCGACTCCGAACGATAGATTTTTGAGAAGCTTTTCATGGCAATTTTATTTACTCTGCTCAGAGGAAGTCGCCGAAGAAATATTTTCATATTTTCGTTTTGATGTCTGACCTGGGATTCGAACTCGGGCCTTCAGTCTAATAAGCCAACACACTACCTACTAGACTACGGCGACCTTATATCTATATGTTATCTACGTAATATATGTGGATTGTATATGTATGTAGGTAACGTTCTAATGTTGAACTGTTCATGTGAAACCGGAACGTGTTTCCAACGTTTTGTTGGCAATTCCGTAATATTTGCTAGATAATGCCACGCCCGACTTTTATTCACTATTCTTCTCTCATCTACAGAATAAATTGCTTAATTCCCTCTTTCCTCCTTTTCACACCAAGTTTTCTAGTTCAAACACAATGCACTTTATCGCCTACGGATGGCGGTCGGAAAGGAAAACCTGCATTAAAATGCATATATACATACATACATTACAGTATTCAATTCAAATTTCAGTTTTTAGTTTGAAACCTTCATTGATTTTGAAAATGCCTTAAAGGGAAATAACACACACTCTCTCTCTCTCTCTCTTCGACATTTGCTTTAATGAGTATTTAAAATGTTTTAACCTCAAATAATAATTAAAAATTTTTGAATATTTTTCTTCTTTTTCTTAAAAAAAAATTTGCATTTAAATCGCGGTATTTACGTGTATGTACGTAGATATGTATTTATTAACCAAAGGAGAAGAAAAAAAACAACAACGACTTCAACATAATTTGTGTTAATTTTTTAATTTTAAAACGAGTTTCATTTTTCAATGAAACAGCTTTTATTTTTTATTGTTTTTATTTATTTATTTATATTTATTTTTTTCTATATTTCTTTAACAAAATTCCATTATTATGCCATAAAGTGGATTTTGTTTAGTCTACGATCGACGTCTATACAGCAGATCGTTGGACGTCAAACATTGTTAGCAAGAAATACCAGTACCAGTACCAACAGTACGAGTAGTGACGATACCATAAAGAACCGGCACAGTAAAACAAAACCAGTCCTTAGTTAATCAGAAGATATTTTTCCAAAGTAAACTTAAGAATAAATATTCTTCTTCTCCTTCTCCTTCTGATTGTGGTTTTGAGCTCATTTATGTAAATGAATGATTAAAAATTTTTATTAAATGCGATGTGATCTGATCTGATCTAATAAAGGGTCCGCCAATAAACTTTTTTTTTTTGAAAATGCTTTATAAAAAAACTACTGAATATTTTCTCAAATTTCTTTTTTTTATTTGAAAGTACAATCCTTCCGGTTAATAATGGAAAATAATTTCATTCAAATGGCTGCCTCGGCTGGCCATGCAGTAGCCTACACGATCTGTCCAATTTTTAAGCACATTATCGATTGTGTGCAGCTGTATTTCACCAATGGCTTCACGAATATTGTCCTTTAAAGCGTCAATTGTCTCTGGCTTGTCGGCGTAACACTTATCTTTGACGGCACCCCACAAATAATAGTCCAACGGTGTCAAATCGCAGCTCCGAGGTGGCCAAACGACATCAGCTCTGCGGCTGATAATGCGATCTTCAAAAACAGATCGCAAAACATCGAGTGTAGCTTCGGCTGTGTGTCACATAGCGCCATCCTGTTGAAACCAAATGTTGCTAATATCCTCCTTTTTAATTTTTGTGAACAAAAATTCGTTCAACATGGCCCGATAACGATCGCCATTGACTGTAACGGCCACTCCTTGCTCATTTTCGAAGAAAAATGGCCCAATTATGCCTCTGGACCAAAATCCGCACCAAACAGTGACTCGTTTTGGGTTTGTCGGCTTTTCAATATATGCGTGCGGGTTTTCTGTGCCCCAAATGCGACAATTTTGCTTGTTTACATACCCGCCAAGATCAAAATGAGCTTCATCTGAAAAGATGATTTTTTTTTTTTTGCCAAAATCGGCATCTTCTGTAAGACGGCTACTGCATGACCAGCCGAGGCAGCCATTTGAATGAAATTATTTTCCATTATTAACCGGAAGAATTGTACTTTCAAATAAAAAAAGAAATTTTTTTAAAGCATTTTCAAAAAAAAAAAAGTTATTTGGCGGACCCTTTAGCAGAAAGCCATCCATGTAAATATAGTTGTTTCTCTTTTCCAAGAAATATGAATTATTTTTTTTTATATAGAATTGCTAGTCAGTTTATCTATCTATAATGCACTCGATAAAACCCAAAGTGTTTTTCCCACATCTGTTTTTGAACTACGACACACCAATGGCCATTAAAATACGTACATCTTCATTATTGTAAAATCTTTAAGACATGTATGTACAAAAAATCCCTTTGATATTAAATTAAAACAAAAATGAACAAAAATAGCAATTAGAATTCAAAATTTAAATATAAAATCTGGATTACGACCTAGCTTCTCACACCACTTACGTTATGTGTGTTCATTTTAACCATGAATGGAGGCACCTACAGTTTAAATTCAATTTCAAACGACAATTTTTTTTAGAAAATTTTCATGGCAATTTTATTTACTCTCAGAATTTTCCCCAGAAATCTACTGAGATAACGTGTGTAATAAGCCAATACTCTATCTACTATACTACGGCGACTTTAAATTAATATTAAAAAACAATATTGTAAGAGCAGGCCATCATCTATACAGATTGTTACATGCCTTATCCACAGACATCTAAGTCATCGCGTCGTCCTGTTACGCGCTTACATAAAAACATTAATTTGTTTCAATCCCCTGCTTTTAAGTGAAGATCTGTCATTCATAAAAAGTGTTCTATTGATCTGAAGTCCCTTCTACATGCCTATATACCTATAGGTCGCCCATTGTATTCTGGTAATTTTGTCTACTGCGTCTCTGTCACATAGTGTCCTATGCAACATTTTAACCCACTTTCAAGTTTATCCACTCTGATTCTTTAGTTATGTTAGCTTGATTTATTTATTTCCGACCACTCACTACTAGGTAGGTTGAAGGACAGGAGACAACCAAGAGTCTTATGCCAATTGGCATACACCCACCGCCAATTCATCATCTCAGAGCAATGGACTGGAAGAAGTTAATTAAGTCTGTATATTGTGCAAAGTATGTTGGTATTCCTAATGCTGAGATCACAGCGAGCCTACATGATGGCTTAGGTGTATATTCACAGGCCCACAAAAGTATACATACGATTAACAAATTTCACAAATTTCTGAACCAATTCAAAAGACCGTCTTAAAATCGAGGAAAGTTGTCAGACAATTACATATAAAGATTTTCAACGAAACTTTTGTGTGAAGTCACCGTAGTCTAGTAGGTAGTGTGTTGGCTTATTAGACTGAAGGCCCGAGTTCTAATCCCAGGTCAGACATCAAAACGAAAATATGAAAATATTTCTTCGGCGACTTCCTCTCAGCAGAGTAAATAAAATTGCCATGAAAAGCTTCTCAAAAATCTGTCGTTCAAAGTCGACTTTAAACTGTAGGTTCCGCCACTCATGCATACAAATTAACGCACACAACACGAGTGGTGTGAGAAGCTAGGTCGTAATCCTGACTGAAGGGGTGTAATGACCAATTATGTATGTATGTATACTTTTGTGGCCCTGTGTATGTCAATCGGCATGAGAACCTTGGTTTGTCTCCTCTCCTATAATCTATCTACCCAACTATTTTTAAAAAAGTTGAGATTGATGAGCACAAAACATAAAAATATTTCAAAACAGCTTCCAGTCACAACCAGTGTTTAGGCACATCTCTAGTAATCACGACAACCTCAGAACCCTCTGAATATTTGAAGTATTTAAAATTTTTGAATAAAACCAATTAAAAGTTTGTGGTTTTTTCTTTCAATAAAGCTTGAAATTTAGGCTTTAAACTTAAAGTCCACCATGAATTGGGTTGATTGTAGTTACTATAGGTACTTCCCCTTTTTTAAATTGTTTTCAAGACTTCATCATAATTTTAATTTAACCTCTTCAGGGACGATTTTTTTATGGTGACAAAAAAAATGATTAAATTTTATTTTCTTTTTAAAGTAATTAACTTTATTTTAATAGTAATTCAAAAAGCAAAAAAAAAATTAAAATTCACAAAAAGGGATAACGTCCACATTTGTGGCCACTGAGCGTTAATGGTAATATATGTGTGAAATGCTTTCATACATTCCGGGCATAGGTATCAGGCATATATGAATATTCTTAACATTTCTCACAAATGTAGAGAGTTCGTCTTATACAATTTTTGTCGTGACATCTGGGGGGATTTTTCAGTTCCTTGTATTTAGGATAATGACTTATACCGTCCAGTCTGATTCCAGGGTTAACTTTAGTGCAGCTGTTAGATTTTTTAGGTAGTGATGACAAAACTTATTATATTAAATATATCTGATATTATTTTTTTTTCAAATATTAACGATTTCTTGATATAATCCAATAAAACAGATTGCCAAAGAATTATTTCACATTTTTTTTAAGTATCCAACTATGCACCGGAAATAATATCATCAGTGCAGATAAACGGTAAAATGTTTACTTCTCTTGTTAGAGGATTTTGTTGTTTTTATTATTATTACAATTATAAAAAATTAAACGTCCACATAGTATGTGGCCAAGGGCGTGAAGAGGTTAAGAAAAGAAACGCCTTAAATTTATGATTTTTTTTTTTTTAGTTTTTCAAATAAATAATTTTTATTTATTTATTCATTTTTGTTTTTATTAATTATTTATTATTTCTCATTTTCGTTTAAAATATAAATGTGCATTTCAACAAATAGTTTTTCTGATTATTTTATTTGTTTTTTCTTTTCTTGTCTTAAATTTTGACTACAATTCGTTTTAAATTTTATAAGGGGTTGCTGTTGTTCTCGTTTTTTTTTTTTAAGTGGCGCTTTATTTTTAGTAAATTTTTGGTTTCAGGGGAGGGAGATTTTTTTTTTTCATTTAGAGTTTGTTTCTTTCTACTCTACTCCAGTTAAGAATTTCAAATAATTTTCTACTAAATTGAGTTGTTTAAATAAATTTGAACTTAATTTTGAAAATGTGAATCTTTAAGCTTTTCAAATGTAATTAAATTTATTTATATTTTATCATCATATATGCCACACTCTTATACAGATAAAGATCATCCGTCATTCAGCATCATTATAATTCATTTATAAATTACACAACATTTAATAAAATTTTGTTTTAAATAAGTTTCGTTTGCATTAATTTTTTTTGTTTTTGTTTTTGTTTTATTTTTTTTTCTTTTGTATTCATTTTGCTTTTAAGTTGAGAGAAAAAACAAAATTGGTTTTGAGTTAAAAAAAATTGTTTTTTTTTTTGTTTAATAAAAAAAAAGAGATACAAAATTAAGGCCAATTAATAAAATAAAACAAAAAATATTATATAATATTAGATTTGTATGTATGTATGTAGTAAGTGTATGTATATTTTGTTTGTTTACAAATAATTTAAAGCCAATTTAGTTTTTAGATCTAAAAAGTCTAAAAATAACAACAAAAAAGTAGTAATAATAATAATAATAAAAAGGTATTTATAATTTTCTTTTGCTTTTCTTCTTCTACATTTTATTCATTTAAACTAAATTTAAAACTAAATACTACTAAGAAAAGAATTTTTTTTTCTAATTTATTTTTAAATGATAACGTTAAAAAATAATTAAAATAATTACATGTAGTATGTTGTATATAGTATGTATGTATGTATGTACTGTATGTATATATAATATATGTAGTATAAATCAAAAGAAAAAAATATCATATGTTGTATTTTTGTTTTCTTTTTTTTTTTCTACATTGTACTTAAACAAATAATAAAAACAATAATTATATAAAGGTTTTGTAAAAACAAAAAAGAAAGAAAACAAAATTTATATAAAAAAAAATATTTTTTTTTTGTTTTTGTATTAATGGTTCTTTTTTTTTCTTCTTATTTTTAAAGCAAAGTATGCGCTTAATTTTAATAAAAAAAATTGTAAAAAAAAATTATGCCACTTTAAAATTGCATTATTCATGTCTTTTTTGAGCTTTTTTTTACAGAAAAAAAAAAAAAAACAGAAAACTAATAATAAAAAATAAGTACCAATTGCTGTTTGCATAAGAAACAAAAACAAAAAAAAAAAGAAAAGAAATACTTTAAAAGGCATAAAAAACTTATTTAGAGTGGGAGAGAGAGCATGGCAAATAAAAGAAAAGAGAGTTCTTTGAGAGAGTTAAGCCTGTATGTAGCATGTAAGATCGTAATAAATTCGTTACAATATAACGGTTAACAAAAAGAGCATATTACTTAAAATTGTCTAAAAACCCGTTATTTTAAGTGTTACCCACTTCGTAATTTAGTTTTCTTTCTTTGGATTGTTATTTTAATTTTTATTATTGTTCTATTTTTTTTTTATTTTTATTTGATTTTCAGGTACTGCTTTTATTTAACCAAAAATCCTTTGTTTTCTTTTTTTCATTCATTTTTTTATACGAGTACACTTTGTAAAGAACTCTCTTTTTTCACTTCTGTTCTGTTTTCAATAGAGTAAATTATCTTCTTTTTTACTTTTGCTTTAAACTTAAAAGTAAGCGCATCTTTCTTTTTCTTCTTCTTCTTCTTCCTATCGTTTCTCATCTATAAATTCTTTTCATTTTGAATGAATTTATACTACATAAATAATTTTATGATTTTTAGTAGCATGTATATTATTTATAATTATTATCTTAATACCTTGATTTTCTTTATATTTATAATGGGTTTTACAATTGCTCCCAACTGCTTATCATCTACTGCTTTTTGGCGGCTTTTATGTCATCCCGACAGGCGACTGCTGCTACAAGAGCCGCTCCACGTCCGGAACCATCTTCAGATAACATTAGATCGAAGGTGATGCCAGGTTTTACCAGCTGTGAGATTTTCTCCACCATGAGATTATGGAATTTGGGATGAAAACGATAGACACTGCCGTCTACGCCTACTGTGACCTGAGGTTCATTCATTTTATTGATGAGCGTAGCAATGCCGCACGACACCAAATGAGCAGCTCTCTTTGAAACACATTCACAGATATAACGCACATTGGCACAATCTTCGTCGGTTGCCTCGCTGAGACCCAATTCTTCCAAGACGAGACGGCAGTTGGTATAAACGCCTGGTTCATCAGCCTCAATTTCCGAAACGTATTTGGTGAAGAACTGTCCGCGTGTCATTAGCACATCGGAATCTTGGCCCCGGAAAAGCACGCCTGCTTTGACCATTTTTACGATGACTAGACGTACCAATTCGCCCATGTACATGCCGGAAATCATTTTCTCAAATACCTGTTTGCCGGGATTAATAGAATGACTGTCGACTTCCTCATCGAATTCAGTGCGAACGAAATCCAAAGCGCCATTATCACCAAAGGCTCCCCATTCGGTATTGATTAACACATGTGGCTTACCGTTTTCGGCTGCATCAAACATTTCGGCTTCCTCCACTTTCTCCACATAGCAGGCATTTGAACCAGTGCCGACAATTAGTCCAATTTTGCAGTTGTGATTCTTCCACGCACAGGACATGAGAGTACCCGTGGTATCGTTGAGTATAGCACACACATCTATTTGAACATCACCTCGTCGAGCAATGGCATCTTTTAGCAATTGAACGACATCCTCGTTGACCACACCAGCACAGTTGAAGCCCTTGGTCCAGGTGACCAGTAGGCCCTTGGTCAGACCCAACTGTGTCAAAGGGAAGGAAAATGTGAAACCCAATGGCAGGCGTTCCTTGTAGACATTGTGCTCGTTCATAAAGTTGGCCAAACACTCGGCGATATGATCGAATAATTGTGTACCCGAACCCAACATAATGTGCTGGGGAATGGCGTAGATGCGTGATTCCATTTGGAAATCGTGATCCTCTTTGAGGTGTATCAACAACACACGGAAATTTGTGCCACCAAGGTCAAGTGCCAAAAACTTGCCACGCTCGTTGCCATTGGGCAAATCTTGGACGTACGTAACGAAACACTTGACATTCGCCTTGTGGTGGGTGTCCTTGGCCAAACCTTTTTTGACTTCATGGAGGATACGATAGTTTAACTCGTCGATCTGTTCGTCCGTGAGTATCAATTGCTGACATAACTCGTGCACCATTTTACGTTTTTCCGCGACACTTGCATTGGCATACGGGGCTGTCGTTGGCGGTGTCGTATTTGTGGTTTTGTGGCTTAAAAACGAGGCAATATTGTCGCCTTCTGACGCCACTGCCGAAAACGATGAATGGTGGTGGTGTTGTTGTTGTTGTTGTGAGGTAGCATTAGCCGTTGCAGCACGATCTGTCTCATCTAACGATTTGCTGCAGTGACAAACCGAATGGCCGCCATTATTTTGTGAAATTTTCTGGCAATTCATCATCATCGTATTGTTGTTATTGTTATTCTGTACTGTACCATTGGTTAAGGTCGCCGCCGCCGTCGACGATGCTAAACAACACGCCTGAGCGGAGGGGGAGGTGGGGGATGTCATCGAGGGGCAGCATGATGTAGTAGAGGATGTTGACGTCTGTTTATTGCACACAGTAATACCGCTGCAACAACCATTCGATGTAGTTGTTGATTTCAGACAGCACTCTTTATTTATAGACACATTTTGCATGGCCACATTTAAATCTTTATCCATTTTGTTGCAAAATTATTTTTATTTCTCTTGCTCTTTCTCTAAATTTCTTTTGCTTAATATTTCAGTTTTTTTTTTTTTGTGTTTTGTTGTTTCTTTATATTTTATTTTTTTTTCTTTTTGTATTTTATAATGTGTGTGTTTGCTTTTAAATAATTCAATACTGTGTTACGGGTAAAACACACAAACAATTCAGTTGTACAATCCAATTGTTCAATTCAATTCAATAATTAATTCTTTCTTTTTTTTTCTACTTTTTTAAGTTGATTTTATTCCGCTTACAAATTTTGTATCGACCGTCTCGTTTAAATGCCTACAACGGAATCGAATCCATAAACTTTGTTAAGGTTTTATTGTATTCTTTACTCGTTTTTAAACAGTCACCACTCTATACGCGTGTGCCTGTGTGTGTGCATACGTCGTTGTCGTTGCCGTCGTGGTAGTAGTAGTAGTAGTGGCAGTAGTTAAAAAAATCAATCGGCGTTTGTGAAAACAATCGAAATTTTTTTCTGCTGCTTGTTTTATTCTCCAAAAAACGGTTTCTCTGCGTTGTGTACTGTAGTGTAGTTGTAGACGCTGTTGTAGTTGTTGTACTACTGAGTAACTAAGTATGACTGCTCTGGTTTAGAGCTTCAGTATAACTTGACTTTGTTGTACTTTTGAAGGAACCTTGAAGGTCAAAATTGACAATTTATTAGTTAAAATACTGGAAAGTTGTTTTTTCTTATATGTATAGATGTATGAATGAGTGTGTGTGTGTGTGTGTATAAATAAGTATTTGAGTGCGTATGTATATATATAAAGATATAAGTGTGTATACGTGAGAGTACAAGTTAAATGTAATACTAAAATGTTAATATGAGTATGTGTGTTTGTGCACAAGTGTGTAAATTCTTCTTTTGCAAGAGACGTTATTTTAATGCTTCTCAGATGTTGTAAAAAGAGAGCCCCTATAATAATAAATACACGTTGTGGTTAGAAGTATTAATAAGTAGTGTTATAAGTGCTGCCAGTATATTTTACGAAAAGATTTCATTTTTATTTACACTAAGCCAGTTATTTGTTGTAAGACTTTAAAAAAGTTTTAAAACTGCTCCGGGATGTTTTAAATAAAGTTAATAATAATTAATGAAATTATGAATTTAATTTCAATTTGCATTCAACTTGGCAACTCTTATTTTCATGTAAATAAGGACTCATTTTTCTTACTCTGAGAGTGAGATACATTCCAAAAAACAAAATGTTCTTACGCTGGAATGGAATTTATTTAAGCGAACACAATAGTGTACACCTTAAACATACAAATAAACTTGGCATCTACATACGGGTATGTACACATGATGTATGTATAATGTATTGTATGTATACTTCAAGCCATTTATTAATAGATGTGAATGTGGGCATGTAAAACAATTTTTTTTTCGGTTTTTCTTTTATATTATATACTAACCTGCCTTCTATTTGATGAACAGACGTTGTAAGTTGTGTTGTGTTTGTGTATGGAAGGTATGACTCTCCGAGTATAACAGTTTTACTGTTTATGAATTGAATTTATTTCACTTCTCTTTTTTGCTGGAATGTGTACTCACTTGTATTTTTTTATTTGCTTTTGTGTTGTTATTCTTTTTTTTTTCATGCAAGAGGGGTGTGTGCAATTGTTTAAACACACTGACACGTTTTAAATTGTTTTGTTGTTGTAGTTGTCGTGTTGTTGGTAATACAGTGGAAAAACGGGGCTCGTCTCTTATAAGTATTACTTTTTTTTTTGTTCGTATGAATCAATAAGTCTGTATATCACTTGTTAACAATTATTGCATTCACAGATTCTATGTGTGCATGTGTGTGTGTGTGCGTATATGTATTGCTTTGTTATTAACATATCATCATCACCCGTTTCATACACGAGACTTGAATTTTTTTTTTTATTTAATGATTGCGTATTTTCGATAATGATGTTTTATTGTCGTTACGACTTATATTGAAGTAAAATTTAATGTTTGTTGTACGTGCTTTAGCTCACACTTTTATTTTAAAATATTTGCTTTTGGTTTTTGTTTTCCAAAAATTTTCCAAAAACTTGTTTTTCTTGGTTTATAAGCTTTCCTAGAGCGTTTTACTGTTTCAAATAGACATCTCTATGGTTGAATGTACCGCTTTAAACTGAAATGAAAAGCAATAAAACATTTAAATTTTATAATAAATACATACATATGTAGGTACATACATATATATTTGTTTATTTTATTATACTAACACCAACACATTAAACATGCATAGGTACACACAATGAAATTATAATTTGCTGAATTGCATTGCACTTTTTACGTTTGCAACTCTCCCTAACCATTTTAGTTTTCATAACGTTCGGAATGAAATACTAGGTGGTGAAGGGGAGAGTATTGTTCAATTTAGAGAGAGCGGTGAGTTAGTGTATTTGACTTTGGTTAGTGGTCATGCCATATTTATGGAAAATAGAAAAATTTGAAAAACAAAATAAACAAAAACCACATACACAGCCACAGTTAGATGTCTTTGCAATTTTAGTAAATATGTCTGTACGTATGTACATATACATATGTATGCACAAATTTTACAACATTTGAAATGGAAATAAAATATACAATTATTCTTAGAAATTTTTTAATTTACGTTGAAATTTGTATTGCACTTGATCCAACTTTGCCTCCAACTCTATTTCTCACTCTTTTTCTCTCTCTCTCTCTCTCTCTCTCTCTCTATTCCGTAGTGTTTAAAATGTTGCCCAAATTTCAACCCACCATTTTTAATTTATGAATGAATATTAAATACAGAATTTCCACAAAAAAAATAATAATTCCCATCCTTAAATAAAGAGCATTCATAGGAAAATTCCGAATACACTGGAAAAAATTGATCGTAAATAAAACTCTTGTTTGATGGGGGAAAAAAAGGAGTAAAAAAGCAAAATATTAGGATTTTATTAAACATTCCATTTGATATTCCGATTGCCTTAGTTAATTTGGATATTGTCCAATCGTTTTGCAAGGAAGCTCAATCTTGTTGGCGGCGAGAGGGTTACGTATAATATTTTTTTTATTTATTTATTTATTTTATTTTATTTTCTTGTCTATGGATAATAGTTCCTTACAGACTAAATTTAAATTTAGAAACAATATATATAATTAACATTTAATGATTTAAGTACAATCACCCTTATTCTGGTTGTCGTCGTCGTCGTCGCCGTCGTCGTCGTTACCAAAAATGATGTCGATAAAATCAGAATTTACAATATCGACGGCGTATTGACTCACAGAATACCAAATGTGTGTCGACAGTCATCTATAACTGTCAATAACGACAAACAGAATACCAATTTTAAACTGTCGACGCAAGACCATGTCGACGACGACAACCAGAATAAGGGTGAATATAATTTTTCTCTTTAAAGAATAATTGCTTTCAGAAAGATCAATTAAATGATAAAGATTATTAAACTTTAGACATATTTAAAGAAAAGAGTCGTTGTTGGCATAGACTGAGCGATGATATTGTAAATTCAATAAATTATAATTACGAGAAAGCCTAATCGGAACATTAAAATTAATTTTACGTAACAAATAATCAGAATAGACATCTCCACGTATTAAACCCAGAAGAAAAGAGATACTTGGCATTATTCTTCGACTTTTCAGTGTAGGAAGCTTTATAAGAGCGAGTCTGCTTTCATACGAAGGGAGAACAAACGAGTTCCATCCAAGTCCTCTCAAGCAAAATAACAGAAAGCGCTTCTGTACAGATTCAATTAAGTTAATATAAATGAGAAAATGTGGATCCCATATAATAGATCCATACTCAAGAATAGGGCGCACCAGATATACATAAATATAATTGTTTCGTTACGTAGGGATCAGTAAATTCCTTTGACCAGCGCTTTATAAATCCTAAAACGCCATTTGCTTTGTTCACCATCATTGATATATGTTCAGAAAACGTAAGCTTATGATCTAACAAGATTTCAAGATCATTTATATTTAAAACTTTTTCCAAGATTTTGTCTTTAAGATGATAAGAGGTATTAAGTTTAAATGAACGATAAAATGTCATATGTTTGCATTTATTAAAGTTTAACTCCAACAAGTTGACTTCACACCATTGACAAAAATAATCAATATCCTTTTGAAGAGTTGATTGACCAGATATGCTATCAAGCGAATTAAAAATTTTAACATCATCAGCATACATACATAATTGGTCATTACAACCCTTCAGTCAGGATTATTGACCTAGTTTCTCATACCACTTATGTTGTGTGTGTTAATTTTATACATAAGTGGCGGGACCTACGGTTTAAAGTCGACTCCGAACGACAGATTTTTTTGGGAAACTTTTCATGGCAATTTTATTTACTCTCAGAATTTTTGCCATCTGCTGAGAGGAAATCGCCGAAGAAATACTTTTTGTATTTTGTTTTGATGTCTGGCCTGGGGCTCGAACCCTGGCTTTACGTCCAATAAGCCAACACACTACCTACTAGACTACGGCGACTTCATCAGCATACATGAGTATATTAGAATGAATAATAACAGATGGCAAATCGTTTATAAATAATGTGAATAGTATTGGACCAAGATGGCTTCCCTGAGGCACTCCGGAGGGAACATCGATGACTTTAGATAGAGCATTTTCAAATTTCACTTGTTGAGTTCTACTGGAAAGATAAGATTTCAGCCAACGTACTGCATTGTTACTAAAACCGATGCAAGATAGTTTATAAAGCAAAAGATCATGGTTGACTCTATCAAATGTTTTACTGAAGTCTGTATAGATAACATCAGTTTGTTGCCTTCATTTACTTTAGTTATTAATTCCAATATATTAGTAGAAGTTGAACATAATTTTCGAAAGCCATCTTGATATGATGTTAAAATTGAGGATATTTGATGATATAAGGAGTCAATCACAATTTTTTCAAAGTGTTTTGGAATTGCATTCAATTTTGCTATACCTCTGTAGTTAGAAACTTCCAATTTATTGCCAACTTTAAACAATGAAATAATGAATGATTTTTTCCCAGCAGTTGGAAAATAAACCAGTTCAATAGATTTATTGAAAATTGCTGTTAGGGGACCAGAAAGGTTTTCAGAACAATGTCTAAGAATACAAGTAGGTATACCATCTGGACCAGGGGTAGGTGAGCTTTGTATTGACATCAGATTTTTTCGAACAGTTTCAGCAGCAATATACGAAATATGAATACTTGATGACTGGGATATATCATAAGGATAAGAAGCCTGATTTTTGAATGATTTTTTATAAGAATAAATTACTTATGGACATTTCGTCGTAAGCACTACGAGAACCAAATTTTAAGTAGTTCGGGTATGTATTTGTACGACGTTTGGAGTTAATAAATTTGTAGAAAGACTTTGGATTACTTTTTATTTTTAGTTTTGATTTCATTCGGTGGAAATAGAGATATTGTTGATAGAATATTGATATTGGTTGGTCCCTGCTGGACGCGTATGTAGCAGAAGAGGATCGACTCACTTGTGTTCTGAAGTCTCAACGGCCCTCCATCGCACAAAGGTAATTCTTTCAAGCCCCTGTCTTTTTAGTAGGTATTTTTGAATGAAAAGAACAAAAGTATTTCCACACAATTTTTTTTTTGTGTTTTTAGCATATGACTTAATATTATTTTATGGCCATTTGATGCTCAATTATTGTTATTATACAATTATTATGTCTTTATATATATATATACATATGTATATACATACACTCAAAATATTTTTTGAATGTTCTATAAATTCGTGGAAAATTTCTTAAGTTTTCTTTTGCAAAAAAAAAAAAAGAAAAAAATTTTTTTTGAATATATGCGCATAAAAATTATAAATAAGAGCTTTTCTTCGTTGGTTAAATAATAATTATAGAAAAACAATATTTTTGTTTGCAAAATAAATTTAAATATTAAAATATGTACATATATATGTACATACATATACATATATGCATATACATACATGCTTATTTTGTCGCAAATTTTTAACAAACATCATAAATCATCTTCTTAAAAGAAAAAAAATAATAACAAATAAAAATCCATCAGGGACAAAAATATGCTATTTTTTATGGTCTTGTGATAAAAAAATATTATTTTAATCTTCCTTTATTTTTTGCTTTTAAAAATTAAAAAAAAAAATAAAACAAATAATTTTTTCAAAAAAAATTTGTTTATTTTTGTGTATTAAATTTCTTAACAAAAATTAATTAAATTTCTTATTTCAACAATTTAAAGTTCATTGAAATTAATTGAACTTTTTGAGTTTATTCAATCTAAAATTATTGTTTGTTTTTTTCTTTATTTTTTTTTGCATTTCAATTGATTTAGACGTTTACTTATACAAAATTAGTAAACAAAAATTATAAATTCAAATTGTTTATCATTCAATATGGGCGATAATTGTTAAGAATGTCTCAAGTCAAAAAATTACAATTAATATTTGTCTGAAAAAAAAGAGAAAATCTTTGGACTTAGTTTAGTTTTAATAAGTCATAACAGTAAAATTATCTTTTTGTCGAGACATAACCCGCAGCATCTCTACATAGTACACTAACTGCCACAATAAATTCATGATAAGACAGCTCAACTCTATCGTTAATAATGTACACTGTGCCAAAGAAAATAAAATTTGGCGCGTATTAAGGGAACGGCATGAACGGCATACCATGAATATTGGTTTTGGCGTTTTATTTTAATCGCTCTCTCTAGGTTCGTAATTGATCATTACAATCCTTTAGTCAGGATTACAATTTAGCTTCACACACCACTCATGTTATGTGTGTTAATTTTATGCTTGTGTGGCAATATTATTTAAAGAATTGTCTTATGGCCTAATTATGGACGGTAACTAAATCTCATTTCGCCAACTACAAATTTTCAGTTGTCAACTATGGTTCAGATTCCGTCCATAATCGAGCCATTAATTTCCTAATTGTAGTTTTCCTTGTTTCATGTTTCTTATGCCTTAGGTTTTAAAGTGTTTTTGACACACCGGCATGATGCTGGTGTTCTGTCATCTGTATCTATGGGTAATGTAAATATTGAGGAGGCGGATGCTCTTGATGTTCTGGGCATGAGAATTAGTTGTGATGCTCGTTGGAACGATCACATTTTTCGAGTGTCGAAGGAAGCATTCAAGTGCCTTGGTTTTTTAAAACGGTGCAGAAAATACTTCACTCCATCCGACCTTCTTACTATTTACAGGACCTTTATCCGACCTCGGATGGAGTACAACTCTCTCCGGTGCTTCAAAGTCTGTTTTGAAGCTTCTCGACCGCGTACAGGAGAGGGTGAAGGTGCTTATTAATGAGAGTAGGGTATCCAACTCTATTGATTCGTTGGAGCATCGTCGCAATGTGGCGGTACTATAATGGGAGGTGTTTTCGAGAGATAGGGGGCTTGGTTCCCGATAATCACATATTTTTACGTGGTACTCGTACTTCTCGCAGAGCACATCCTTTTGTGGTTGATTGTCCAGTGAACCGCACAATGCATTACAGGGAAAATTCATTTTTTGCCCGCACTGCTCGCTTGTGGAATGATCTTCCTGCGGAAGTTTTTCCCGTCAGTTACGATATTGGTAAGTTTAAACAAACACTACTCCCTCTTTCCATCTTCCTATAACCTATTTTCCTAAACCTGTACAATGCACTGCATGAGTAGGGGCTATCCCCTGAGTGCTGGTTTTACACAAAAAAAGCAAAAAGTGTATTCGAAAACTGTAAATCAACAGATCTCGATATAAAATGCTAGAAAATCTTGTTTAAGTTTACAACCCTTTTTTTTCTGCCAGTATATGTATGTACTTTTTTGCTGTACTGTTTACACAATTATGTGCGGAGAGAGATCATAAAAGGGCAACAGTGCCTAAGAGAGGGAGTGAGAGACATCTCGTATTTTACACACATGTTTTAAGTATTTCGTTTTTTTTTCTTTTTTTTTGTAGTTTCTTATCAATTAAAATAAATACAAAAAAAATCATTATTTTTATTTCTTATCAAAAATAAATTAATTTCTCCAACGGAAATAGTTAAGACAACAAAATTTAATGGAAAAAAGTAATTAAAAAAAAGAAGAATTTTTTCAATTTCAAATATTTAAAACACAAGCAGACGCATAAAAAGTAATCAAATGCCGGGCCGGCGGTTTAGGTTTCAATGAGCCGCCCAGCCAACTCTTAAGGGGTAACAACAAAATCTACAAACATGCATGAATCATTTAGAAAAAAAAAACCAGATCTCGTGTCTGATATTTTAAACAAAAATTATAAAAAAAAAACACATACGAACGGAAGATGACATTAAAAAAACAGAAACAGACATTGAAAAAAAAGAAAAAATCAAGGCACGTGTAGAATTGATAAATTATTCACTAATTTAAGTCATTGTCTGTCTGGTTTTATAATATTTCTTAACACCTTACTTTTATTGTTTAAAAAAAAAATATCTCGTTTTAGTCTGTGGCATTTTTTGCAACACAAATTCATAATTTGACGAAATTTATTATATGTACACAGGCAAACAAACATATGCAAAAAAGTCTTACTGTAAAGAGCGTAAAAAACCGCACTTAATTAAACAACCAAAAATTTTACTCACATTTTTATTTTTTGTTTTGTTTTTTTTTTTTTTGTTTACACCACAAAATGTTTTTGTAATAGGTATTTTATTTAAATTCAATTCAATTGTTTTAAATTATTTGATTTAATACTCTTTTTTTTTTTTTTTTTTTGTAAGAATTATTATCCTTCTATATTTTCCTTTCTATATTTCTTCTCTTGAGTTTTAAACACTTCCACTATTTGCGTATGAATGTTGCTCAACACGAAAACAACATCACATTTAACATTTAAGAAAAGACTTTGGCTACACCAACATATTAATACATCCATACACGCAACTCGTATTGTGTATACTTTGGCGTTAATTGTGTGTATGGGTAAAAATGCCCACTCAGTCATAATAAATATGTACGTATGTATGTATATACAATATTAGCTTTGAGTATATTTTTTTGTTATTATTATTGTATTGGTTCTGTTTATCTGTACTATGGTATTATTTTGTCGGCGTGCAATACACATTTATTTCCAGGAATGATATCTCAGCCTCTCAGTGATGAATTTGTGTTGTACATATATGTGCACTCTCAGTACACGAAACACACCTCTTTTTTGGTTGCTCTCTTTTGCATTCTCTGTTAAATTATTTGGTAAATATAATAGCGAAAAGTTCTAAGTTGCCATATACATATAAAAAGGTCAACCACCCAACTAGGTATAAATATGATTTATAGCATAAAAGACAGGAATTTTAGTAACTTAAAGTAATCATAATTATTTAATTTTATGTTTTTTTCCAAAACATTCCTACAAATATACAAAAGCATACATACAATAAGAATCATGTTCTTTTTGCAAAGTGATAGAAATAAAGATAAACCTGTTAAAGACATAAAACATTTAAAAAATACTTTTAATGAAAATTATTTGTTACACAAAAAAAAAAAAAATTATAAAAATATGGCTACACTGTAAAACAAGCTTGCAAATTTACACTTTTAAAGTACTAGCCGTGGTACTTGTCTTTAGTTTTTGTTTTGTTCCTTTTTTGTATTTCTGTTAAGTTTTCTGTATACTAAACAAACAAGAAATAAGCAAAAGAAACAATTTGCAGAGAGCAATTGTAATATACTCTCTCTCTTCTCTTTATGTGTGACATACTTTACTTTACCTTTTGTAGTTTCCTTAGTTTCTTCTTCTTATTTCGTTTCGTTATTACCATATACATGCACAAAGCTTAGGAAGTTTTTGAAAGGGGGCTCGTCTCTGTTTTTCTTGTTGTAGATATATACATACATACATTTGTTTGTAGTTATATTGTACATACACTAGTATGGTTTGTATGTATGTATTTATATATACATATGTAGGTATATACACATATCAGTAAGTAAAACATACATATAACATATAAAGTGTGCTAAATTTAAACAAAAAAGTAAAAAAAAATTGATTTATTTTTGTGTTTTTCTTTTTATAACCTCACTGTCTGCTGTATGTTTTTATAAGCATTATTCTTTATAATTTTTTCTCACTTTAATTTCCTCACTTCTTTCGCTCTCTCTCTCTGGCTCTTCCAAGAATATTAATGACAAAAAATTCCATACTTATTTAGATTTTCTCCTTGTATTTGACCCGAACTTTACAGTACTTTGGACTTTTTAAATGAAATATTTGCATATTTGTGTGTATGTAAGGATAAAATATATGTTGTTGTCTAGTATTAGAACAGTAGAATCAGTAGATTTTGTTGTTTACGATTTTGTAAAGAAAAAGTTCTTAAAAAGCATTCACGTCACCATGGGGTTTAGCGGTATAAGAAGGTAAAGAAGTAAGTTCAGGTTGTGGATATGCGGGGTATACAAAAATATTAGTGTGTGTGTGAGAATGTATGTAAGTGACGTCTTTCAAAGGTCGTTGTTTTAACCCATTGAGTCAAAAAAATGCGAAATTACTTAAATTTTGTATTTAAAAGAAATTAATTTTAAAATTAAAATATGGAATATACATATATGGAATATGTACATATGTACATATGTATGTTTTGGACTGTATACATATGTATGCACATGTATAAAAAATACTATGTACATTAATAACAATAAATGCACACACCGTACCTTAACCCTTTCATGCCCGATTTTTTTCGGCCAGAGCTAAAATTTTTTTTAAGGACATGTAGGTATTTGTTCGTCATGGGATAAATATGAAGTGATATTAAATTCAGAGTGCTATGTGTTCTGGTTTTACCGTTATAAAATGTTGCCTACAGGCAACATTGGGCAGTAGTGGAAAATTTTTAATGAAAGTCTGATTTATATATATTCGTATTTTTAAATTTTTTTCATTCTAATTTCTTATGATATGAAAGAAAACAGTTTTTTTTGTGGATTTGAGCACAATTGTACATTACACTTAGTACAATTGGATCTTGGAATTCCGGTTTTGCATAGTCTACATAGGCCTTTTGCTCCCCATTCTGTCCAATGACTTTTGTCATCAAAACGTAACGCTTTTGGTGGATCAGCTACGTATTTTCTTCTTCCCCTCTGTCACCATCATCATCATCCTTAGACTCATTCCAGTCAAATTCCACAATTCTTTGTATTTCTATTTGAAACAAGCCTTTTGGACGCATGTAAATTTGGTACATTATGGACCAATGTTGCCTATAGGCAACATTGAGTTTAAAAAAATACTGGAATAAAACTAAAAACATAATTTCCAGTTTTTTTTTGGTTATAATTCTTCTCTTACCTGCTTTTAAATTGTTCACACACTTTTTATGAAAAAAATTCAAAAATATACCGATATTTTTAAAGTTTGAAAAATTTATATTTTTTGACTTTGGCATTGGCACGTGCCTACGAAAATTCAAACACCGATTAAGTGAACACCAGTAGTGATTACTCATTCATTTTTTTTTTAGAATACGCGTTTTCAATCAAGCTTGTTTGCAAAAAATAAATCTTTTACAAAAATTTAAAATAACGGGATTTATGAGCAAATATATACAATGTTGCCTATAAGCAACAACGGGCATGAAAGGGTTAAACGGTTGTTCTAAACAAATGACACTGAAATGACTTACAAAATTTCTACTCTAGCACTCCGCTTGGTGAGTCCAACCATACATATGTTTTTGTTTTTTACAAAATGCTCTAATATATTAAGATTCTCTTAGTAGTTAACAGCAAACATTATTATATACTCTCTAAATGAGATTCTCTATTATTTTATTCTCCTTCTTTAATGTTTGTTTGCATACAAAAACATTTAACAGTTAGAGCAAACAAATGCCAAACAAAAATATAAAACAAGAGAACATTACTGTGGTATATTACTAGTTCACGTGATTTATAACACGTCGTATGGCCCCCAAAATAAAACAAAGGCGTCAAACTTAGGTTATATTTAGTATACATATGTATGTATGTGAATACAGTGCATACATGTATGCGTATTCATATGATTATTTTTATATGGAGTAAGAGATGACATACCCAATCAGCCAGCCAGTATCGTCACTACACCCACCCAAAAAACGTCAGTATAGAAAAGAAACAACGAACAGATTGTTTTTATATTTCATGTGACCGTGTTTTTGTTATTGCTGTTTTTTTTTTTAAAACAAAAAAGAAAATAAGGAAAAGATAAAAGAAAATTTTCGTGTTTTTCTTTTTGGTATTTTGCCAGAATATGATTTGCAATTTTTTTGGTTTACTATTTTATTTTTTCTGTTTGTCCATTTATTTTTTTGGAGATTTTCAGATTTTCCTAGAATATTTTTATGTTCGATTGTATTTTCATCATATTTTATTTGATTTTTGTTTTTTTTTTTTTTTTTTTTTAAAATCTGTTACACTATACGTTCCATATTTACTATATAAACAAACAATATATAGAAAATAGACAATAAAAGTGTTGTAAAAAAACGTGCATAACCCTTGAACTGACCCCTTGAAGGCTTTCAATTTCAAGCTTTAACAGTGACCTTGAATATATTAATAATACAAGAACAAAAAGAATCGTTTTCAATTTTTCTTAGTGTTAGAATAAAAAAATGAATAAAAATTACTAAAGGATTTGATTTGACTCATATAAACAGCAGCCAACTGTTGTCATAGTCTTAAAAACCAAAATATTTTTAATTTTAAATTAAATTCTTTTTTAACGGTTTTTTGTTATTAACTTTGTGAAATTACCAAAGAACAAATAAATTTTATACTGACATGAAAGATAAAATAAAATAAAAAAAATTATTTCATTTATTGTGTTCATTTCGTAAATATTTAAACAAAATTTCATCATTTAAATGGAATTATTAACATTCTTATTATCATTATTGTTTATTATGAATTGCAATTGCAATTCGAATACATTGCACTGTCAACATAACGGTATACATTTTTAAGTACTGCCAAGTTGATACTAAAAATGACGTTGTAGCCTTAGGCAAAATGGAACATTTTTTCCAGAGTTGTGCCCTAAAAAAGCAATTGGCTAAATTTTAGTATGTATTTGAAGTTAATAAAAAAAATTCTGTCATCACGGATAATAGAGGTAATCAGGGTTAATCGAAGCAAACAATTTGAAAACATTGCAAACAAAAAACAATAGACTGATATTTGGCCATCACGGCTAATCGGGGTTACCGGTTAACCGGATCACGGATAATCGAAACCTCACTGTAGATTGTACAACTTTTCAGCTTTAGAATATAGAACGGGGAAGATATGTTTATATTTTGAAAATTTATTTTTAAATTTGTAAATATTCTACTTTAGTTTTGTAGACAAAATAAAATGTTCCAAAATTATTTGGATTTCCCTTGATATACATATGTAACTAAAAATAAATATGTACATATGTATGTATGTAAAGGGTCCGCCAAATAACTTTTTTTTTGAAAATGCTTTAAAAAAAAACTACTGAATATTTTCTTAAATTTCTTATTTTTATTTGAAAGAACAATCCTTCCGGTTAATAATGGAAAATAATTTCATTCATATGGCTGCCTTGGCTGGCCATGCAGTAGCCTACACGATCGGTCCAATTTTTATGCACATTATTTCACCAATGGCTTCACGAATATTGTCCTTTAAAGCGTCAATTGTCTCTGGCTTGTCGGCGTAACACTTATCTTTGACGTCACCCCACAAATAATAGTCCAACGGTGTCAAATCGCAGCTCCGAGGTGGCCGAACGATATCAGCTCTGCGGCTGATAATGCGATCTTCAAAAACAGGGTGCAAAACATCGAGTGTAGCTTCGGCTGTGTGGCACGTAGCGCCGTCCTGTTGAAACCAAATGTTGCCTCTTCAATTTTTGTGAACAAAAATTCGTTCAACATGGCCCGATAACGATCGCCATTGACTGTAACGGCCACTCCTTGCTCATTTTCGAAGAAAAATGGCCCAATTATGCCTCTGGACCAAAATCCGCACCAAACAGTGACTCGTTTTGGGTGCGTCGGCTTTTCAATGTATGCGTGCGGGTTTTCTGTGCCCCAAATGCGACAATTTTGCTTGTTTACATACCCGCCAAGATCAAAATGAGCTTCATCTGAAAAGATGATTTTTTTTTTTTGCCAAAATCGGCATCTTCTGTAAGTCGATCCCAGGCCCACTTAGCGAAGCGAAAACGCATTGGATGGTCAATTGGCTTCAACTCCTGAATCAATTGGACTTTGTATGGCGTCATACTAAGGTCTTTATGCATAATTCGTCTCAATGATGTCTCCGAAATGTTCAATTGTTGAGAACGACGGTGAATTGATGTTGATGACGCTTCACGCACACTTTCTGCCACAGCAACAATATTCTCGGGTGTACGCACTGTTTTTGGCTTCTTACGCTTTGGTTTATCGATGAGGATGCCAGTTTCTTTCACTTTTTTCCCAAGATAACGAACATACGGAGCTGACGGTACTTATCTTCTTCCAAAATCCGTACGCAATTTTCGCGCACACATTCTGCAACATTATCATGATTTCCAAAGTAATGTCGCAATATTTCCCAGCGTTGTTCAAGCGTATACACAACCATATTCGTTCAGCGGAAGGATAAAACTAATTATCTGTCAAATCAGACATGAGCTAAGTGTTACCATTCACGAAATAAGCACTAGTTGAAAAAAAAAAACGTTAGATGGCGGATCCTTTATATTCAATTTAATCAAACTATGACGGCATTTTTTATTAAAAAAATATATTTTTTTTTTTTAATTTGATATATGTCGTAGATGGATTTCAAAGGCCATTTCAAAAATACTACAAAATGTACGTACGTTTATATGTTTATTGTATGTATATAAACAAAGATTCTAATTTATGACCTTTGAAAATTTTCACCTACATACACTAAAAGAAAAGTGTTATTTCGAAATAGAAATAAAAAAAATTTGTTTATTTTTTTTAACACACTCACACATTTAAAACAAAAACAGAGAGAACCAAAAGAGAATAACAGAACTTGTTTTCACTGGACTATGGCTGGTTAAAACGGCTTTAGTTTTTTATTTTTATTTTTGATTGATTGTTTTTAATAAATGCAAAGTCCAATATTAATTTATTTAATTAATAACTATAAAATTCAATAAAATAATACAATCTTTATTATTTTATACTCGCATCTCTTAAAGTACAAATAATTATCATTCGATGTTGTTGTTGTCAAGTTTGAATCGTTCACTTCACACTCGGTGACAAGTACGAGTTGAAGAGCAATGCGTAACGGTACTTATTACATCTAGCATTAACATGTGAATTAAATAAACAGTTTGACAACAAATAATGGTCAACAGATAATAAGAGAAGCAAATACAAGAAATGACAGTAGAAAAAAAAAGATTATAAATATAAAATATAATAATAATTTGATATTACAATTGATTTTTTCCATCATTATCAATAATTTTGTCAAAAAAAAAGAATAAAAAAACCAGAACGCAATTTATTTTTGTTATTGATTTTTTAATATAATTTTAGAATCACCAGACGTACTTTAGACGTTGTAGCATCATTTGTAGACTTTCTTGATACAACAAATGATACAGAATATTAAATTTATTGAATTATTTAAATAAATATTACCGTTTTAATTAGAATTAAATATGTATGTACGTATGTATGTATGTATATTTAATTTATTTGTTCATTATTAAAACGTTTTAAATACCTATTTCTTGTCGGTATCTGGTATTTTATGTGATGTCGCTGCTGCTGCTGCTGCTGTGCATGTAGAGCGTAACAGCAAAAGATTTTGAACTTGTTATAATAATTTGTATGTTTGATTTCCATACCACCATACAAGTTTATTTGACCATGACTGCTCTTCTAGCATTATAAATTCTTTTTCCAAATACAAATTTTACTTATATTTGACATTTTTAAATATAGTGCTTTTCATAATTATAGCACCACCCTAATTTTTTGAATTTCTAAAAAAGTACATTTATAATAACAACATCACAACATTTCATTATGTGTAGTGTTAATGTAAAAGAAAAAATAACAGTAAATTTTTCAAATTGTTAGCGTACGTTTTACTTCAGTATAAAAATTAAGGTTTTTGGTCTTTGCATAATTATAGCACCAGTCTCATTTTTGTTAAATAAGAAGCTTTATTTACCAAAAATATTGATACTTAAAACTTAGTAAACCTCCCCTTAGAGCTTATTAAACTAAATATTCGATCTTTCATACTCTTATGAAGATTATTTAATATTTTTCCGTCTATTTTCCCTCACTCTTCGATTATTTTTAATTTCAAATCTTCAACACTGGTAAATTGTTTGTTACACTTGTTACACTTCGGATAAGAATGGGGAATTCGTTTGGGGAAACGTTTTCAATAATATTCATATCAGGAGAGCAAGCTGGCCACGATAAAACCTCAATAGATTGGTTACGAAACCATGCCAAACATGAATTCTGGCATTGTCCTGTTGGAAAATATATTTTTTTTTCATTATTTTCTCTCAAGAAGGGGAGCAAACTACAGCTGAGAACAGTAATGTACTCTGTACTATTCATTCGCGTAGATGGAAACTGAAGTTCGAGGCAACCACTTGAAGAAATACCCCCCCCCCCAAACCATGACAATATCTCCCCCAAAATTTCTTTTAGTAAAATACTTTAATTCCTTTCTAAGGTCAAGCCAGTAGTATCGATAGCCATCTGGTCCATCTAAATTCCACTTTTTTTCATCAGAGAATATAACCTGAAGACAATTTTATATTCATTGTTTGTTATTATTGAAATGCTGGTGGTGCTATAATTATGAAAAGCACTTTATTAAAACCGATTAATTTTAATAAAAAAAAAAAGTATTTAACAAATCTTCACTAAACAGAAAACCTGCTCAAATCATGGAAAATTGTGAAAAGCATACAATTAAAAAAGCATAGTAAAGAGATAGCCATTATTTTTGCAATTGCAAGTTCTGACCGTCAAGTGCTGCGCAACAATATTGCAATTGTTGTGTTAACCAAACAACATGCGTTTTAATTATTTCAAAGCCAACAGCGTCAAAGTATAAGCAAAATAATAAGAAATTGACAGTTGATTACTTCTTTATCAATGGTGGTACTAAAATATTTTTTCGGGTGTTGTTAATAGTTAGAAACCTTTATTTCTTGCATCTTATTGGATTGGAAGCACTAATCTGTTCATTGCCGCGGCAAAAAACATAAATAAGTTGAAGTGCACAGCAGCCGCGTTGATGCTTGTTTACGCCCTGCTTTTACACGCTTGTATTCTACTTTTAATAGATTGCTGTGCAGCATTTGGTATCTCACATTGAATCAACATGATCTTATGTTTAAAATAACATTAAATTATTTTATTTCAACTATGAATCTCATATTGAAATAAGATGCAAACATATTATTTCAACTTAAATTTTCATGTTAATTCAAAAGGATTCCAGTTTTGAAATAACATGAAAATCATATTGACTTTCTGCTTATATTAAGCACGCCCAATAAAAAGAAGTTATTTTTGTTTTTATATATGTATGTACATCTTTAAATAAAATATAACGTTTATTAATTTTCATTTTAAAAATACATTTATTTATATAAAATAAAATTTTAGGCAAATAATTAAGTATATAAGTAATATTTTAAGGATTAATTAATTACAAACATTTATTTCTTATAAATTTTTCTGTTCTATTTTTTTTTTTTAATTAAAACTTACACTTATTTCACTGGGGAAGTTATTGACAATTTTATCCACTATTATTGGCAAATCTCTTGGTGATAATTTAACTTCGTGATAAAATACATCCTCCAAAATTATATTGATTAGTACAGCACGAAATGAATCGGTCAAATTATCATTTTGTTTATAAAAAGTAGTTACAGATTTTCCCTTAAGGCTTTCTTCTAAAATTTGCTTTAGACTCTAAAATTAAACGTAAAACAATTATTAATAATAAAAACGAAAAAAAGAATTTCAAACTTTACCTTAGATAACTTAAAACTTCCAACTGATGATGAAAAAGATGAAGTTGGAGTTGATGTTGAATCAATATTAGATTGATTTTGTAGCCACGAAACTACTTTTTCGGCTATAGTTTCAGACAGTGTACTGAATTCATCAATAAAAGAATTAATTAATTTTGAACTAAATATTTGTATATGTACATATATGTTTACTACCTCAGTTTTTATCCAACAAAAAAGTTTTTCTCCGAAACAAGCACGAATACCAATAGGGGGTATGGCTTCCTTAATATCTTCCTTTGATAAATACCTTAACCACACCACAATACTTATTCAAGCTTTACTAATACATATATGAATGAAAAGTTTTTTATGTTCCAAAATAGCGGTACTTTTTGCAGAATTCAACATGATTTCATTTCAACTTTTTTCTCATGTTAATTGAAAATTTAACAACTTTGTTTCAATCTTGTTCGAAATGTTTCCATCATGGTATAAGTTTGATTTAACAGAATACAATGTAGATTCAACATGAATCAATGTCAATTTAAAATTAACTAATGTTAATTTAACATAACAAAATGTTGGTTTAACTTGAACCGATGTTATTTATAATTTATATAAAAACTATTATTTGTAAATGTTGCTTTAACATGAACCAATATTGATTTAAAATGAACAGTGTTGTTGATTTCACATGAAACAATTTTATTTGCTATCCGTTAATCAATTAAAATGGTGACATGTTGTTTCAAGATGTTTCTCAACATCGAAATATGTAAACATAATGCTGAATTAACAATGGCCCATGTTATATCAACTAAACGCAATTTTGATTTTACGTTAAAAACTTTTGTTTTTACTATAAAAATACATTATATTAAATCAACATTGAAAAATGTTATTTTAACATTATAAAATGTTAAATCTTATATGTACAATTTTATTTTAAAGTGTAAAATGTCAAATCAGCTATTTCTGAGATTAAATTAACATTTTTAATTTTGATTCAATAAACAAACAATGTTAAAAATACATTTATTAAAATTTTTTTCGAAAATTTACTATGATTTGAAATTAAAATTTTTCCATGTTAATTTTACATTGGGTTTTTTTTTCTGTGTGAAGAGGTAGCAGATGGTTTCGAAAAAAATTCCTGCCTCGATTGTTTGTTTGATGGAATTACACATGCAAGTAAACAATACATCAAACAAGACGTTAGGTATTTAACGTGGATGAAATTATTCCAATACTGCTAAAAATAAACACAGTAAAAAAAATCGATTTTTTCTTTCTTGAAGCATATGAAAAATGACACAAAAAAAGCACATGCAGCCGCTGTACAATTTCTAGAATCAATTGTGAACGTGTATGCAATATCATGTAGAATTTATGAAATTTAATTGTTTTGAATATTCAAATGGAAAATACCATCAAATAAACAACTTAATTTTGCCTAAAAATACTCACGCGCCAATTAATGTGATGTTTTTGTATACAGACATGAGGAGCTCAATTACTATTTCGTTTTCAGTTTTTTTTTTGGAAACTTCCATTAATTTCTGCTCTTTTAATTGAATTCTATACAAAATTTCTTTAGATTTTTAATTCATTTCACAACATTTGATGTTTGTATGCTTTTCGTTTGCTCAGTAATAATTTCATCATTTGGGGAATAACTTTGGAAGAAAAAAATCCCTATTATAAAAAGGCATGAATAAAGAAAGAAAGGAATTCACACGTAAAGAAAAATCACCGATTTTTTTTTTATCTTTGTCAACAACTTCAATGGCCATGTTGGGGTTCTTTGAACCAAAAATAACTCGGATCAACAAAGTAAATGATGGAACCTCAATAAACCTTGACGGGTAAAACGTAAAGACAATATTTTTCCATTGTTGATAGGTATTCAAGTTAAAAGTCTGTAAATATTTGAATTGAGAGAGAGAGAGAAAAAAAAAAGGAAAAGATTTCAAAAGAAAAAGCAATCATATTGCGTACGTAAATAAATCTTTAAGGTAATAATATGGATATGTACATACAGTGAGCAGAAAAAGTTTACGTACACTTTGTACTTAATATTATTTCACTTATTTTCTCTTACTGTATTGATTAACCGTAGATCGAGCTTTGTATCAAAAATGATACATTTCAATTTTTAAGACTATATAACTTTAATTCAGAAAAAGTTAGATACCCGATATTTTTTGAACTCGTTAGTATTGTTATTGTCATTATTTTAAAACAAATAAAAAAAGAAAATTTTAAACAGGGGTGAAGAAAATCGAAAACTTCACAATTCTGTCTTTGTATCATTTTTGATACATATGTGGCACCCTATGTTTAGCGTTGCCAACATCGTTATCTGTCACCTGTCGTGTAAACACGCACTTAGGAGCTGTCAATGTCAGCGAAATAAAAAGACATGCCGCCATTGTTTCCGGCCTCTTTGACAAAAATCCTGATCGGCTGCAGACGTTCTTGACCAACATGGGATCCATAAAATCCTAAGCCATCCTAAATTAAATTAGCTTTTTTAAACTTTAAATTTAAATAAATTAAATAATATTTGACCCTAGTGTTGCATTAAATAAAATTGTTTTTTTTAATTGGTAATTAACCGTAAATTACCAAACATACGACTTTCCTAGCGATTCTTTGGTGTTGTGTAAGTAATTTTTTTTAGGTTTTCAAAGATTTTGTGAAGTTTTATCGTAAATAATACATTATTTATGGTATTTAAGAAGGAATTGAAAGATAAGTGTTGGAGGAAAGTGAAAAGGTTGAATTTTCTGTTCATGATATATCCTTGATATTGACGGTAGTAGTCGTAGTCTAGTATGTAGCGTGTTAGCTTATTAGATGTCAGACCAAGGTTCAAACATCTGGTCTGATATGTCCCATTTACAACGAAAGGTTGTAATGACCGATTATATATGTATATATGTAATATTCCTGCTGCTGGAGACTCTAAAGAAGAAGAAAACAGAAGCTCGTCTTATGAACTGGCGAAAGTATTGGGAGCAACAAACGTTAAAATCAGATGTTTATCGCCAAATATAGTACTACTTTAGTAGTTTGGGAAGAGAAAATACTCACAATTTTCACGCAGATTGCTAGCAGCTGTTTCTTGAAATGTTGTAGAGTTTTTCTTATTGCTCTTCTCATATTTATCTCACGTGATAGACAAACATTATAAAAAAAGTATTTCGTCCTATGTTTTATTTCATTGATATTACGGAAGGATAATATTTCGGTCAACTAGGAACGTATGCGATAACAGAATCATTCGGTTTGATAATGTGCTACTCGGAAATAATGATAAATTTACACCTATTATGGCTTTTCGAAAAATGAGCTGAAAGTCTTTCAGCTTTTAATAATCCCAATAATTTTGTCGCTCTAGATTAGTAACTAATTGAATTTTATGGTCGATATAAATTACGCGGTCCACCGAAACGGAATTGGCAGTTTTACATTCATGTACATGCTACGTGCGGAGCAACTACTTACAGCAGCCGTATTTGTAGAAACCCGCATCCGGGAAAATAGAGAGGAACCCAAGACAGAGCCTTGTTATTGATATAATCGACGTTCTATTGCTACGGGAAACTTTTTTACCTCACATGACGTTGAAAACAAATATTTCTAACGAAATATAACAATGGTTTGTACCATTAGGGATCAGCCAGCACTCAATTGAGAGTGTTACTGATGCGACTGACAATAAGCTGCCCCATCTAAACAATTGGAAATTTATAAATCGCCGCAAAGCAGGGGTGCTAGATGCCAAATTATTGCCATTTAGATAAAAATAAAACTAATCTGACATGAAGTGTTTGATTTTTACGTAAAAAACCATACTGCAACGTACATCATGTCAAAAATTTTGGTGTAAATTTCATAAAAGTGATAATAAAATATAATAATATAAAATAGTTTTATTAAAATGAATTAAAATAAATCAAAATATTAAAATTTTTTAACAAAATCTATCAATAATCGTGAAAATACTATGTACTACAAGTATGTATCAAAAGTAATACATAAGCTAGAATTATGAAGTTTTTTTAAGGCTCGATCTACGGTTAAAGATAGTAGTTTTGCATTCATAATTTTTCAGTAGAACCATGCTTATTTATTACATTGCATATTTCATTTCTGTAACTTTTCTGAGAAACAAGATATTTATGAAAAATACGAAAAGGTGCCAAAATAAACGCCAAAAAAGTTTACGTACAGCATAATAAAATTGTATTTGGAAGATAAATCATTGCGGGAAATAGGAAAAATTATAGGAAAGTCTCATTCTAGTGTACAGACAATAATAAATTACTACTTAAGAAATGGAAATTTGAATGTAAAAGCACGATCTGGACGACCAAAAAAGCTTTCACAAAGAGAGGAGCGACTTATTTTGAATACTGTTAAAGCCAACCCACAGAAAATCGGCTCCAGAATTATGTGAAGAACTATTCCAATGCTCTAGAAAAAGTGTACACCCACAAACTGTAAGAAATGTGCTTCACAGAGCTGGGTATAACGGCCGAACTCCTCGAAGAAAGCCACTAATATCTAAAGTAAATAAAAGGAAGAGGCTAGCATTTGCTAAGGAGCATTTAAATAAACCGGATTCGTTTTGGGACAACGTTATATATTCAGTGACGAGTCAAAATATAATATCTTTGGACACGATGGTGGCAAAAAAGTTTGGCGAAAGGCTAACGAGGAGATGCTAGAACAAAATTTGATTCCAACCGTAAAACATGGAGGAGGAAACGTTATGGTGTGGGGGTGTATGGCGGCGGCAGGTGTTGGAAAACTTGTTTTTATAGATGGCAATATGGATAAGCATCTGTACCAGCAAATTTTGCAAAACAATCTTAAACCAAGTGCGAAAAGAAAATGAATTCCTCTTTCAGCAAGATAATGACCCTAAGCACACTTCATATTTGGTCAAGGAGTGGCTTCTTTGAGCAGCTGCATACTAGACATAAATCCAATAGGGCACATCTGGAATTTATTGGACAAAAGAATAAGAAAGCACAAAATAACAACAAAAGAGTCCCTAAAAATGCCTTGTCGAATGAATGGCTAAAAATAACGCAAGACGACACTAAAAGATTAGTCAGAAGCATGCTCCGGCGTCTACAAGCCATAATTGATGCAAACGGAGGTCCTACAAAATATTAATTTTACTTATCACTAATATTTTTGAAGTTTTTATATAATATCTATCTAGTGTATGTACTCGTACATAAACTTTTTTGGTATGAATTAATGAGTTTTTGTTATTTTTTGTTAATGTTTTTTTTTTAATGCATAGAGATACTGAAACGAAAAGCCTGATTTTTATGTTCCTTAATAAATTAAAAATGAAAATAACAAAGTTTTTTTGTAATTTTAATTACGAGGTAATTTGTAGCTTGGCTTTATTTTCTTCTATATTGGGTGTACGTAAACTTTTTTCACTCACTGTATGTACATAGTACATAGCAAATACGAAAATACTTTCATTTCATTTCACTAATTGTGTGTGGCATTTCAAATATTAGAATCACGTTTTCAGGCTTAGAAACACAATCTTTTACCACACCAAACGCTTATTTCTTTTTGATTTTAACAAAAATTTCATTTCGTTTATATTTTTAAAACTGTTTGTCATTAAATAAATAATTCCATTCAAAAAAAATAATAATAAAACAGAAAAGCCTGTCTCAATGTGTAACTATAAAAATGAATAGTTCTTAAGGCATAAAACTCGCTTATCATGGGGTTTCAGTCTTGAATCTACAATATTCATGCATGTTTTTTTTTTTTTTTTTTTTTTCTTTTTTTGACTTTTGTTGTCTTAGCAGGCATTCTGACATTTTGCCATTCAATTGCTCTTTATAGACTCTTTGTAGGCGCTTCATTTGTTAAACGTTTTTTTTTTTTTACTGATAAGATAAGAAAAATTGTGATTATTTTTCTGGTTAATTACCAACACTGACTCACTGAACTATGGGAATTCTTAATAGACTTTGCTTTGAAAATAATTAAAATAACAACAACAAATAATCTATATACATATATACATATATATATAAATGAATGTGTGTTTATTTGTTTGTGGGTTTATTTGTTTGAAGTTTATAGACGGCTAAACGGCTGGACCGATTTTCTTGAAACAGTACCTTAACAGTACCTTCCTGTATGTCTGAAAGGAACTATAGGCTATTTTTTATTTTAAAATTTCAAGTAGACGAGGTGTCACGCCCACATACCCAATAAGTATTTAATGTCGCATATCTCATAAACTGCAACTGCTAGCTAGAGTCCTCAAATTTTTGTATGAACGACTTTGACGTACACATATATGAACAAAATAGGCGGATTGGCTATAGTGGGCGTGTTACCTCCCATAGTCTATATATATAAAAATGAATGTTTGTTTCTATGTACCTTATAGAATCGTAAACTATGCATTTGATCATGTTATGATCTTTAGCAAAGTTGTTGCGCATGAGCCGGGTAAGGTTTCTAAGTTAGTATGACTAATTTCCAGCAGGGGGCGCCACTGAAAATTACTTAAAATCAATTAAATCGTAAACTGTGCATTTGATCATGTTATGATCTTTAGCAAAGTTATTGCGCATGAACCGAAGAAGGTTTCTAAGTTGGTTTGACCAATATACGATAGGTGGCGCCACTGAAAATTACTTAAAATGAATTATACCGTAAACTGTGCATTTGATCATGTTATGATCTTTAGAAAAGTTGTTGCGCATGAGCCGACAAAGGTTTCTAAGTGAATATGACCAATTTCCGACTGGTGGCACCATTGAAAATTACTCAAAATGAATTAAATCGTAAACTGTGCATTTGATCATGTTATGATCTTTAGCAAAGTTATTGCGCATGAACCGAAAAAGGTTTCTAAGTTGGTATGACCAATATCCGATAGGTGGCGCCACTGAAAATTACTTAAAATGAATTATACCGTAAACTGTGCATTTGATCATGTTATGATCTTTAGCAAAGTTGTTGCGCATGAGCCGAAGAAGGTTTCTAATTTGGTTTGACCAATATCCGATAGGTGGCGCCTCTGAAAATTACTCAAAATGAATTAAACCGTAAACTGTGCATTCTTTAACAAAGTTGTTGCGTATGAGACGACGGAGGTTGGTGCGATTAATTTCTGATGGATGGCGTCACTGAAAATTATTCAAAATGAATGACAAGCAATTGGTCGCTCTACGCCTCAAGCACGGAAGAAAAGAGCATTACGAGCCTCAGAATCAGACGAGCATTGAGACTGGAAAATCTTCTAATATATGCCGCTGAGATCCGTTCGCTTGAACCACTTGAGCAACGAAAAGTGAGATTAGAAACTGATCGAATGCGTACTACTCAAGCCCGTTCATCTGAATCATAAGGACAACGGGAAACAAAATCAATAAAATGATTCAAAACTTCAAATTTATTTTAGTTGGTGGCGCAGCAACACGCGCAGGGTACAGCTAGTAAACTATATAGTGAATACAATACAATACATATGTAAATGATGTCTGTTTATAAATGACAATTATCACGATAATGATGTATGCGGCCACACAAGATTACGAAGGACCGTAATTATAGTGTTGCCATAGCCATAGCAGTTAGTTAATAAGGAAATAAAAAACTCGGAATATTTAAGAAAATTTAGTTAAAACTTAATTAAAGAAGAAAATATTTTTTAGGGCAATATATTAGGTTTTTTTTTTTGTTTGAGACAAGCTGTCTTAAACTTAAAAACTTATTTTTTTTATATAAAATTCAAATGCCTTTCAAAAGCCATTCAAAATCTGTTGCTAACGCCTTGTTTACATGTTCCAAATAATTTAAAAATAAAATATTTTCGACTCAATTGGGTAAAAAAGAAATAACACCACAATATACGAGTTAACTGCTCTGTTTTATTTACCAACAATGCCGGCACATTTTGTGTTAACGACTTGTGCGTTATGGTAAAAAGAAATATTTCGTTTTATTGGCGTCATAGCTAATACTACCCCAAAATAGTAAAATACTATGTAAATACATATGTACATACTTTTTAACTTCGAAAATACATATTTAGCTATACTGATGTACAAGATTGGAACACAGATTTGATTAAATGAAACCATTTGCTGTTGATAAAGATATTTTAATTAAATTAAATGTTTATTCTCAGATACTTAGAGAGATTTAACGAATTATTACATCGGCTAAGTAAGTTATAACATTTAAAAAGGATAAATTTCATTTGGAATAATTGTTTTAATTTAAGCAATTATTTAACCAATTCGCTGCCAAGGACGAGTATACTCGTCTTTGACAGGGTATCCCGCACTGCCAAGACGAGTATACTCGTCCCACTTTAAATATATTATAACATGCAGGCTTTTTAATAAGCAAATTTTTTTTTGCCACAAACGTAATATAAATTGTAAAAAACTTGAAAAATACCACAAATAAATTTTTTTACAAAAATAATAATAAAGGAAAAAGGATATCGAGTCCTTTTGCCTTCCTATTGCCAATGACGAGTATACTCGTCTTTGGTTTTCTGCTTGTAAATGATTATGTATGATAATGCATGTGCTCTTACGAAGAAATAACAGGATTTTGGTAAACAATAACACTCAAAATATAAATGGCAATGGGAATGACTTCATATAATTTAGGCTTGGCAGCGAATGGGTTAAAGAAAGTGTACACGATGTTTTTATCACAGCTAAGCAGTAACGAAAGCAATGACATTTGAAAAAGGCTTTTAGCGTAAAAACACTGGTCCAACTAGAGGGAGAAAAAAAATGTTATAAGTGTTGCGAACCAAATGTGTTAGAAGCAACAGATATACAGAGGGAAAACTGATGGATAAAGCAGAAAAATTAAATGTAAACAAACATTTATATTGTGTTAAAAAAGGGAAAATTTAGAATATTTTTTAATTTCTTCAATGAAAATTTTAAAAATTCATAAATATTTAATTATTAATAGAAATTTGTGTGGTTTTTGGTCACAACGAATATAGTTTCTTGTGCAAAAGATAAGTAAGAAGCTAAATATATCAAGATCAAATAACACATATTGCTCATAAAATTTTTTTCTTGTAGAACTTCGTGTATATTACCAGTATTTATTAATTTCTTGAATGAAAAAGTTAAAATTCGGTAATTTTTTCATTATTAATTGAACTCTTAGCAATTTCTCTACATAATGAAACAAGTTCCGTGTGCAAAAGGTAAGTAAAAATATAACAAAATATATACTCATAACTTTTTGTTTCAGGAATTTGTGAATATACCTCTCAATTGGTTAAATACTAAGTTAGTGACGATCGATAAAAGGTGTCACCAAATACGCTAGTTCCAAATTACGTTTCTCCAATAAAATGGTACATCTCCTTTCAACCAAGAACCCGTATTATGTGCATAATTATTCTATTATTCTACCACAATATCATCAATTTCTATCCAATAATAAAAATCCTCCCCGAAAACAAACATAAACAAAACAGAGTTACTTTTAGACAGAGACAGAAGTACTTTTTGGTAATATTTGCTGTCTCTTTTACATTCGAACAGTGCTCCTGTCAAATTCGTTTCGTTACTGCTTATATTGTGGTTTTTATCATGTAGTATTACCACACCGCCCATAGAAACTATTAAAACATAAACAACATTGTTTAACGGTATGCAAGTAAAATGTAAACAAACAATAATAATAACATTTAAATTGTTTAGTAATTGATATTGTTTTTTTTTTTATTTGAAAAGATAGTCTGAGAATAGTTAAAATTTGTTTTGGGAAAATTCTATTAAGGAGTGCGCACGAAAAAAACTTACATTTTTTTAAAACTATGTGGCGGATTTTTTTCGTTTTATATTTCAATTAAAGTAAATAATATTTGAATTCTTTTGTGTATAAAATTTTTTTCTGACAACGGTCTCAGAGCATCCAACTTTTTGAGCCACTTTTCTTCCAGACATGTTAGGGTGTTTTTTGAAAAATACGTATTATTTTACTTGCTTTGTTTTGGTCGGCAAATCCTTTTTTTCTTCCACTTCCACGCTTTCTCTCAATACTCAAAAACTCCTTATATTGTTTTAAGTATTACCTTAGAAACTGTTTTTTGGTTAACACCTGAGAGCCTAGCAATCGTTTTATGTAAGCGGCGCGGTTTTTATTGAAAATTTCAATTATTTTTTTACGACATTCTTGTTGGGTTGGGTGCCCATTTTCAAAAAACTAATTTTGCTATTGCAATGAGATTTAGCACGTGGATTTTGAAACAGATGACTAACAAAAACAATGTAACGGTATTCATTTTTTTCAATTATGATAAAAGTTATAAGCTTAAAAGTAGGCCCATTTTTTTTTTGTGCGCACTCCTTATTATGTAGCACTAGAATAATCGTATTTACATAGTTGGCACATAAACAGCAATAACTGCTTGTAATTCCAAGCTGTGGAGTATGAAATTATTTTGGGAAATTTTAATTTCCTTTTATTTACATATAAGATTACGTCTGTTATGCCCGCAGATGATAACAGTGTTGGTGAGCAATTAAAAACTGCTAACATTTTATAGATTGTAGTAGAATGTCAGCATTGACGCTTATTTAATATAAATTCAGGCTTAAAAGTAAACTCTTTTTTTTCAATTTCTATAGAAACATAGACGATCGAGCTTGTTAAATTACAATAATAAAAAAACCCTTCTTTATTGAAAAACCATTTATAATAATAATGTTAACGAGATCTAAAAATAAAATAAAAACAAAAAAACTTGTTTCTTGATATCGACTTACGCTCATACCTATGCACACATTGATAAAAATCCAAAGCAAAGTTTTGTATGTACAAAAAGCCCATCTTCAAATTTGTTATTCTTCGATTATACCTACTTTGTGGTGGCAAAAATTCAAATTAGTTTTCAAGTTTTTAACTTTACTTGGCAACATAAATTAATTTTAAAAATAGCACGTGTTTTGGAATTTCTTAAAAAATTAATTTCATAAAATATGCAAAAAATTAAAAACAATGGAAAACATTATTGACCACATTAAATACGAGGGGCTCGTTCTATGTACTACATATTAACAAAAATCCAAAAATACAACACATAAATGATTAATGCGTTATACTTGTATACAAGAATACTACAATTCTATTCATATGTAATTACTTAGAATTTTGTGCATAGTATGTGTTACTTAAACAATCAGTTTTTAATCACATACTATGGTTTTATATGCATACATATATGTATGTATGTATGTAGTGGTAGTGTTAGTGAATTTTTTTCATATCGAACTGAAACAACTATTCATTGACTGACGCAATAATCCACAGTCACTGACACGTTAGCATAATTCAATACTTTTGATAAGTCTGTGTGTGTATATGTATGTATGTAGATATATTGATATATACATACATACATAAGTACTGCTTGAATATACGTCGCACATTCATGTTAAATACAAAATGCGAGTATTTTAATCTCTACTTCTCTCGCTCCCTCAGTCACTATGCTGGTAATAAAAAAAAAAACTGAAATAAAACAAAATCACGTTATACACCAGCTACAAGTCGTGTGACTGGATTTTTTTTTTTTTTTATTTGAATTTCTATCGTATGTACTTATATGGAGGTGTTGACTTTTGTCTAGAATAATATCGCTATGAAAATTAAATAAAAATTCCTTTATACATACTATATGCGTTTTTTTTTTTTATTATTTTATACATTTTAAATGCTAATACGAGTTTAAAACTGAGCGGTAGACGCAATGAGTTTGACTCGAATTTATGGAATACCCTATAAATACTAATTTGACCTTGAGGTCTGAGAAACTACTGATAAAACATAAGTACATGTGTTTACATAAAGTGAGATTGAGAGAAAGAGAGAGAGAAAGAATAAAAAGATTGGCATTTATGAAAATAAATGTAAGAAATGGCTGGCTTTACATGAAATAGATACAATTGGACAATTCACACAATTCAATTCACACAATTCACACAAGCCGTTGTATCGTGTATGTTGTATTGAATACACTTGGTTGTTTGTGAACGCTCAATGCTATGCTGTATTGTGTATTTCGTATTCCAAATGTATTTTTTTTTTTTGGCATTCAATCAATTTGATAGCACGAAACCAACACAACTTTTGAAAAACATATGGAAAAAATGTGTATAAGTGTATCGGATTTTTACATGAAAATTACCAACAACAATCATACACTGTTGTATAATCGTCCAACAATACACTCAATACAACGATACAACGGCTTGTGTGAATTGCCCAAATATGTTTCAAAAATGTATCAAAGAATTTTCTTAAAATTTAAATAACTTAAATAATTGGGCAATTCACACAAGCCGTTGTATCGTTGTATTGAGTGTATTGTTGGACGATTATACAACAGTGTATGATTGTTGTTGATAATTGTCATGTAAAAATCCGATACACTTATACACATTTTTTCATATGTTTTTAAAAGATGTCTTGGTTTCGTGCTATCAAATTGTGTGAATGAAAAAAAAAATGTGTATATTTTTCATATGTTTTTCAAAAGTTGTGTTGGTTTCGTGCTATCAAATTGTTTGAATGCCAAAAAAATACATTTGGAATACGAAATACACAATACAGCATAGCATTGAGCGTTCACAAACAACCAAGTGTATTCAATACAACATACACGATACAAAGTCGTGTGAATTGCCCAAATATAAATTACACATGTCCCAGAGTTGTACGGTATTTTATGCACTCTTTCGTTCGATGACTTATTGGCATTTTAAAAGTAGTTGCTCTCCGCCTCTCTATAGATTTTAAGTAGCTTTTAATGGAGGTCAATTTTAATGAACAAAAGCGTTTGACATTTATTAGTGCTAAGTGTAATCTATAAGTCGCCGTAGTCTAGTAGGTAATGTGTTGGCTAATTAGACGTAAGGCCAAGATTCAAACCCCAGGTCAGACAACAAAACAAAATATGAAAAAATATTTCTTCAGCGACTTCCTTTCAACAGATTTCTGGCAAAAACTCTGAGATAAAATAATGATAAAATTGCCATGAAAAGATTCTCAAAAAATCTGTCGTTCAGAGTCGACTTTAAACTGTAGTTCCCGCCACTCATGTATACAAATTAACACACACAACATGAATGGTGTGAGAAGCTAGGCCGTAATCCTGACTGAAGGGTTGTAATGGCCAATTATGTACATATGTATGTATGTAAGTGTGGTCTATATTGTGGGTGTACAAACGCCATCAATTCATAATCCTTAACTTCAAACGAATCCTGATTGAGCATAATTTCTCTTCTATTCGGAATACATTGTCCAATTATTAACATTTATAAGCTCGAATTGAACATCATATTAAATGAATACGTCAATCTTGCCAAACGAACAGCAAAACCCTTCTGACAGTCAATTCTAGCTTGGTCGGTATTTACATCGGTTTACCGTAATTCAACCCCAACTGGTTTCGAATGGCGATCATGTCTCTTAATACTATGTTCAGACATGCACTTATATTGAGTAAATCGCAATAAACGCCATTATTGATCTCAATATTTCATATAAAATGTCAATTATTGCTCAATAAATTCATAAATTGTTATAATATTGATTAAAACTTGAAATACAGCACTGTCATAAGTACGTTCAGTGAGCATATTACAATTTTCCGAACACTTTCTATTGTGCTTTCACACACGAGACTATTTTTTAAGCCGCACAATTTTTTTCTTTCAGTCACACACGAGACTATTTCATCTGGCATAAAATTGTATACATGTACTCTGCTTTGTATGCATTAGTTTTATTTTTCCGACAGGGAATTTTCTGAACCTGCTGTTTTATAAATGTATGTGTGGATTGGTTTTGTGTTATTTATGTATTGGTTTGTGCGGGGTAGAAGCTGGTTGAAAAATTATGCCAGCAAAAAACCACTCTCCTCACCTATCTTGCCAACAAGCTGCCATTTTGTGCCAGCATAATTGTTCTCGTGTGTGATTGCGGATTGATATTTGACAACTCAAATATTAACAACGACAAAAAAACAACGAACAAAACAAAAACAATGTTGTTGAAACAACCAGCTGTTTTGTTTACCAGCTGTCAAATGAATATTAAATAAGCAGCTGAACTGCGTATATTGTTATGTCTAAACACTAAAAATATTGTAATCAATAAACCGAATATTGACTCAATAAAAGTGCATGTCTGAACATAGTATAAGAAAAGGTGTAGATTTTTTTGTGATTCTTAAATTCTCAATTCATTCACAATTAACACCTCATTCGTTTGCGTTAACTCGCATTCCACTGTTGAACGCGGCGTTTTTAATTCATCGCTATATCTGCCAATTGATCTTTAAGGACATTGTTACGAAGCTGTCAATTGAATGAAATCTTTTATTATTATATAGTAATAACTAACACACTGTAATGGTATTGTTAGTAAATTTAAATTATTGACGTTACTTTTTAAAATTGTTTCAAGGCGTATTTATATATATATATATATATGTGTATATATATCTATATATCATATATATATATATCATGTATATATATATATATATATATGTATATTAATACATCTTAAATTGTTTCCTTTTATTTTAAATAATATTTTAAAAATTAACGGCTTTATTCCTTTTACAGATTGACAACATTTTTCTTGGCCATCAGCTGTGCATTGTTGATAAGAAAACAGTGTTGCTTATGAAGATACATGTTTATATGAAGATATGAAAACGAAAACATGTTGTAGTGTCTTTACTAATGTTTGTAAACATTTGTTGATTGTCATGGGTAAAGTAATAGAAACAGTGGCTGATTCAATAGCCATTGAAATCCTTGATGAAAATGCCATCTTAACAGGTTAGTTTCTGGATTCCTTATATTATAACAAATCATAATATTAATAAAATGCTTATCAAACATTCAAAGGTAAAGGCAATGAATTACATTTGTATCGGAGAAATGTTAAAGGCGAAAACGTGTTTGTGAGCCAAGTGCTGGACATAAAACTCACCAATAAAATCCATGGCATAAAAAAAGCCCTTGAGCATGATGCTAGTGGTGGTGGCACACTTTTGGTGTATGGTGAAAAAGAATTCATCTTGGTTGCATTTAATAATAATTATGAATTCCATGAATTCTATCGAGCTGACTTGAGTGATTGGATAAGTTGTGGTTGCTTTATAAACAACGAAAATGAAGAAGAATTTATTTTATTGACAGCTCACAGTATAATATTAAGATTTTCCTTGGATAACTTAAGTAAAGAATGTGTCCTAAAGGAAAGAGTGTCGTGTATGGATAAATCTACTTTGTATTGTGCCCATTTATATGGCATAACTTGGCACGATTTGGTAGTATTTGCCGGCAATGCATTTGGCGAACTGCTCGTTTGGCAGCCAAAGAAAAGTAAAGAAAATGAAAATATTTTAAAACCTAAAATATCTCCCCTTATACAGCGAATTTCGGCTCATAATGGTGTCATATTTTCCATTGATTATGACCAAGATACACAATGTCTTGTAACCACTAGCGATGATCGCGCAATAAAATGGTGGCAAGTGGATTTTAAAGGCGAAAATAAAAACGATTGGAATGAGGTAGTTCTTCAGGCAATGTCTAGTGGCTATGGCCACGTAGCTAGAGTATTTCAGGGACGAATTATAAAAGATGGTAAGTAACAGATTTTATTGAAAAGAATTGAAGTTATTTATCTTAATTCTGAATAGGAATTTATTGCGTATCTTTATTGTAAAGGAAAATTGTTTATGCATTGCTGCCTATCAAGAATTTATATTTTTTTTATAAATTTTTTTTAGGTGGCCAAGTCTATGCCCTTAGCGTGGGTGAAGATTCGTATTTTTGTCTTTGGCATAAAAGTGGTGAACTTCTTTTCAAAAGACGCCAGCAATATGGAGCTACTATTTGGAATTTTGTCTATGACTCTAAAACAAAAATCATTTACACTATTGGTTCGATAGGAAATTTAGTTGGATTTGGCCTTACAGAAGTGCTAAAAGAAACCCAACAACTTACCCAAACTGAAAGTTTACTGCCCGCTCTTGAGGAAGAAAAATCATCAGAATACATAGCAAAAGTGAAATTTCTAAAGGAAAATCTTTTAATTGGTATAACAAATCAAAATCGTCTAAAACTAAGCAAATACCAGGAAGTTGAAAATAAATGGCACGACTGGCAAACAATAGATGTGAAAGTTGACTTTAAATGTACTGTCATGGAAGTGTATCAGAATCGTATTGCTCTAAGTGGCTATAAGAGATTGATTTTATTGGAATATTTAAATGAACGTGAAGAATTCATCATTTTATGTGACAAGGAATTGCTTCAAAGTGTTATAAGATGTGTGGTATTCTTTAATCGTTCGAATTATTTAGTCTGTGATGATGAGGGTAATTGCAATATATTTACGGAAACTTTAGATGCCACAAGAACTTTAATATTGCCCAAATGTAAAGAACCTTGGCTAACGTCAGCTGTACAACTCAATCATCAAGGGCATATGGTAATAAGCAATCGGCAAGGCAATTTATTGTTGTATAAATTTAAGGACAATAACAATAATTATGAGCTAATGCAAACTGTAAAACATCCACATGGCAATTTAGGGGCCACAAATCTTCATTGCTTAGAAGAATGTACAACAACAGCTTTTATACGTTCAACCGGCCATGATGGAGCCCTTAATTATTTTTCTTTGGACTTTAAAGAATCTAGTATTACAGCTTGTCGACGACAAATTATACCCGTTGCTTGGCTGGAACACATAGAAAAAGGGTTTAATGATATCAATTTATTTTTGGGCTTTAATGATAATCATTTTGTAGTTTGGTGTAAAGAGTACGACTTCTTATTGCAATTACCCTGTGGTGGTGGTCATCGTTGTTGGCATTTTGTTATTAATTCCCGAGATCATTATATATGCTTGGCTTTTATTAAAAATAAACGAGTACGTTATCATAAGTTGCCTTTACTTAATAGAGAATTGATTAATTTACCATTGGCTAAGCGATGGCATATAGCTCCCTGCAATATAATGCAAATTTTACCAGGAGATCATTTCAAATCGTCAATAGCAGTAACTGCCGGTGATGATAATTTAATAAAAATTCACTTATTAAAGCCAGAAGGCTTAAATGAGCAACTTGAATTACATCATCATATATCGAACATAAGAGCTTTAAAACTGTTGCCTTTAAACACCAACGAGTTTCTAATATTTAGTGGCGGTGGTAGAGCCCAACTATGTGTGACCAAAGTGAATAATTTAAATTTCCACATAAAGGAACTGATAAATTATACTCTTAAGCCTTTTAACGAGCACAACACTACTAATGGCAAGTCCTATAACTTTGATCCGGAAACTCGTTTAATGTCTGTTGATGTAAAAAAACTCAACAATTTTGAATACCACATATATGTGGGGTGTTCAGATGGTTTCCTGCGTTTATTACACTTGAATTTACTAACATCTGAAGTCCATGTTATTAAACAATATTTCTACAAGAAATGCATTTTACAAGTTCGTTATATTAACGAATTGGACTACATTTTAGTGGCGGCTACCGATGGCATACTAAAGTTTTACGATAGTCAACTTGCAGATTGTGTTTATCAGCTGCCACATCATTCGAGTGGCATAAATGGTTTGGCAGTTTTATATAACGTTGAGGCAAACTGTCTGCATATTTTAACTGGTGGAGATGATCAGGCTGTAGCATACAGTGCATTGTGCGTAACAAAATCGAAATTTAAAATCTTAAAACAATTTCATCATGCCCACTTGCATACGGCACAAGTCTGTGCCTGTGCTTTAAGTTCGAGTGGTTTGCATGGCTTTACCAGTGGTGTGGATCAAGTTCTTAATAAAATTGATTTGTTAACGGGTGAAGTTGTGGACAGTTTCTATTCCTGTGTTGCTGATATTAAAGGTGTTGCTTTGGCTGCTGACAATACTTGTCTGCTCTATGGCTGTGGTCTTCAAATTTATGCATTTAATTGAAGATTTTTATGTTTCTATTAGAAAATATTGACAATTTTATGTACGATAATAAAGTAAATCCAATTTTTTTTTTTGTAATAACAATAACAAATATTTTTTAGAATAACAATTTATAAGTAAACTATCTGACCCGGCGAACTTCGTCCCGTCCAAAATTGATTTTTTTTATTACCCAAAACAGATCACATTATATATTTATTGTAATACGCTGCATAAAACAGTTATATAAAAATAACTAACTTACTATAAGTGTGTGGATCTATCTGTCTTGTTCAAAATTTAATCGAAGTCGGTACGTTATTTAGGTGAGGCATACAAAGAATGACAATAAGGGGTCCGAATCATGGGGAGCGCTGACGAAGTTGTATTTGTTGTACTCGCTCCAAAACAAAAACTAACAGACATACATGTTATATATGTACATATATAAACCATCGAATTAGCCGACTTGTAGGTATCTTTAAAAGGGGGAGGGTTGCCACGCCCATTTTTGGTGAGTTTGTCGATATCGACTCAACGAACTTACCCACCAAATTGCATTCGTCTACGATCACTATGTCCCTAAATATTCAAATTTAAAGGTTTGCCACGCCTACTTTTTGCTATATCGATTTTTTTTTTAAACCATCTAAACCTGATAAGCTTTCGAACAAAAAAAGAATGGTTAAAATCGGTTCATTAGTTTAAGAGTTATAGGTATCACTTGAAGGGGGAGGTTCCATGCCCATTTTTGGTGAGTTTGTCGATATAGACTCAACGGACTTATCCACCAAATTGCATTCGTCTACGATCACTACATATATCCCTAAATATTCAATTATAAAGGTTTGCCAGGCCTACTTTTTGCTATATCGAATTTTTTTAAACCATCTAAACCTGGCAAGCTTTCGAACAAAAAAAGAATGGTTAAAATCGGTTCAGTAGTTTAAGAGTTAGAGGTATAACTTGAAGGGGCAGGGTTGCCACGCCCATTTTTGGTGAGTTTGTGGATATAGACTCTACGAACATACCACCAAACTTTATTCGTCTACGATCAATATGTACCTAAGTATTCAATTATAATGATTTGCCACGCCCTCTTAACATTTAGGGATATGAAAAATAGATGTTGTCCGATTCACAGACCTACCCGATATGCACACAAAATTTCATGAAAATCGGTCGATCCATTTCGGAGGAGTTATGTATTAGATTTGGTTGAAAAAGCGAAATATGTGAGGAATTAGACCAACCGTTGATTCAACTATGTACAACTAATCGCAACGTGTAGGGGTCGAATAACAGTAAACCTGAGGTTTTAATATCAATTTATAATGTTCCTGCATACAGCGAGAGTAGAGCATCATCTTTGTTTGATAACATCATTTAATACAGTCACCAATAACCATTTTATAGAAATCCACATGTAGTTAAAAACGATTTTTTTGTTACTTTTATTTACTTGCACTTGTCTTTTCGTGTTACCGGGGTAACCCAAGTTGTTGACAATTCTAGTGTCATTTTACGAAAATAAAATTTTAAATATCTTTTAAACTCAATTTGAAAATCAAATTAAACAAAAGAAAAAAACACAAATAAAATTAATAAAAAAAATCTTAAGACTATACAATACAATAAACAATTCAAATTAAATCATAAACAAACATATATTTTTTATAAATATGATGGATTATAGCGAGGAAGAGGATATTGTCTGTCATTCGTTGGGAAGTGAATATTTCGATCAAGTGATTGGTCACATTGAAGATATTGTTTTGAGTGAAAATTTCCTAAAGTTACATGAACAATTTTTGGAAAAATATTGGCACATTTTTGAGTATAAAGAAGAAAATAAATTGGAATACATGGAGATATTCAATGAATACACCAATACATTTGAAGCATTTTTTATTGGCGAGTTAAAGAAACTTATGGATAATTTTGACATGGAGAAGTTTTCACAAGAATTAAAGTAAGCTTCACAAGGAAAACGTGCTTCACTTTCAATATTTTGTGCGCTTTTTTTCTTTACAGTATGAATAAAGCACTGGCGAATTCTTTAGGCACTACTGACTCGGAAATCTTTGAATTGCTGCATTCATTTCATAATTTTCAAATTTTTAAAGATCTTATGTTAGATTATCGTCGCAAAAAAGAAGGCCATATGCAACACATGGATTTTGATATTCTCATCACAAAGCCTTTGAATTCATTCAATACCGTGCAGAATACAACAAATTTAGGTGCGGAATAATTGGTATTTTTCGTGTTTTTTTTAATAAAACTTCTTGTACTGTAATATAATAAATTCGAAAGAAATCCTTTATGTGTACAAATTTGTGAAAAACAAAAAAATAATAAAAATTCGATGTCTTTTACCGATTAATCCGCGACTTTTTTCATGGAGGCTACCAATATTTTATGATAACTGATAACGGGATTGAAGAGCACTTATATAATATAGGCGAGAGAAATGGCGATTACGCGACAAAGTACCAAAATCAGGCGTGATTGTCTGCAAGTGTTTCCTCCTTGCCTCCTCCTTAAATAATTTCAAAACTCAACTCATAATGGTGTATACATTATTTTAAAATCATTTAAAATGATTATTTTTTATTGAATTTTTTTTTTTTCATATATATTTGCTTGCATTGTTAAAAAATAACATTAACAAAGATCAACTTAGACGTTCCATTTTTCATTTTTGTTTTTAGTGTTGTATTTTACAATTATTAGAATTGCATGGCCCCTCCATGCACTACTACATCTCTATATAATTAAAATTGTTTTTAAAAGTAACAAAAAATTGAAAACAATTTTAAAAATTCTTATATAAAGTTGCCATGCACACAAGAGAGAGAGCTGAAGCAAAAACTCGACTTAAAATAAATTATAAAAAATATACAAATTCTTTCAACTCGCAACAATTGTTCTTTCGATTGATTGGAGGCGAAATAAATAATAATAAACCATTTCAGGAACAATTATTTCGGTAAGGGTTATATATGTATGTATATAGAGTGTCAAATTCAACATCAAGATTCTTTGTTATGATGAAAGGATGAGTAAAAGAATGGAGTAATTATTTGACAGACACTGCATAATTGTTTAAAACTACTCGAGAGTTTGATTTAGATTTAAATTTGCAGTGTATGCTAAAAAAATCATTTATTTTGTTGATCTTGCTGTTGCTCTTGTTCCTGTTGTTCCTTTCCAGCCTTTAAGGCAGCACGGTGGGCCTTTTGCTTTTCATACATGCGTACAAATTCTTCCTTACTTGGCATAGGCTTAATATGACCCTGCGAAACTAAATACTTAATAGAAACGGTGGTGCCACCTTAAATGAAATTTAAGCATTGATTTTATCAATTAGGGTTTATCAATTACCAGTACACACACACACACACACACTTACCCAATGTTACCGCATAACGCACTGGTGTGGCTACTTTATAGCACAAATACGCAACAGCCCAATGACCCAAATTTGAATTCTGAACTTTTTCAATGATCGTTTCACTTAAATGTAAATATTGCAATAATGATGCCACATCCACTCCACTAAAAAAACAAAGGAATATGTACGCAATAATTACATATATGTATATGGATTAAGTAGAAAGAAAATGTTTAAAACAATTGATTGCAACCACTTTACAAACAAACCTCTTGGACAAATAATAAAAACCGCACATCCAACCGGCTGATGTTACCACATGTACCGGTATCAAAACATACCAATACTTTTTATACATGAGCTTGAATTTGGCGAAAAGTCCCAACTTTGAGGTCTCACCAAATAAGTCGGCCTCTGTTATGGCGGCAGATTTAGTGTCAGATTTATTAGCGTAATCGGGTGCATTTTTCGTGCCAAACAGGCAATGTGTGTTATTATAATAAATAGGTGCACGGCCAAGACTTTGCAATTGCGGCAATAGAAGGCTCTGTCGGCTATTAAAGTTCCCTCCACTGGCGTAAATTGTGCCCGGCTGAGCTGAGGCGCCTGTGTTACGTATAAACACAGCTGTGGAATAAGTGGCTGCACGTTTTAAACACCACAAATCTTGTTGTTTCAACTGTTTGCTGGCACTGAAGAGGCAATTATTGCCTGTTTTCAATGCACTCGATATTGACCTTAAGGTGTTCATGCTGTCCGCTTATGTATTTTACTTTTTTAAGGATGTTTATCTCGAAATAATTTACACTTTTCCGATCTTAATTTTTCATTTTCCCAACAAAAATGTACGTGCTCGATGTCAGTTGTTAACAAAATAAATCAACCGGACATAGTTGCTCTAATTCAGTAGTATATTGTAATGCTCTTGTATTAATTTAGTACTATATTGCAACACTGTGTTTTGGTGGGTTTTTAAACCTATGGCTCCGCTAAAGGAGGTGTAAATTATTTATTCCAGACAGGCACCCGGCAATTCGCCACAGACAGTACATTGAATTATGATAATACAGTACCTATTTGGAATAACGGCACTTTGGTGAATTTCTGTTTTATTCACCACACCTGTAAAATTCACCACACTTGTCAGAAACTCACTACACTCGAAACTCACCACACCATAAAAAATCACCACATTTCCAAAAAAAAAAAAATCAACATTTTTTTATTATATAAATTAAATAAATAATTTTTTTGTCCATCCCATCAAAGGACATGCCGCCACCAACAACGCTAAACAAACACACACAGAACATACTTCCTTCCCCACCCACAATCTCCTTCCTACTTTACTCACTCACAACAACAACAACAACCCCCTACTTATCACACACACACATATATATCGTAGACACCAACCAACCGACACACAATCACACACCCGATGCAACAACCACAACAGAATGAGAAAGAAGGAAAGCAACGCACACACCATACCACACGTACACAACAGGAAACCAAACCCAACGCACAAGAAAACTCCGCCGGATGTTTTATATATAACAACGAAACACGGAAAAAGAATATGTGAAGTACGCGGTGGGTGGGTGTGGTTGGACTGGTGGCTCTTTCTTTTAAACTAAACTAAACTGCATTATCATCTATCAACTATGGTAGTTACCAGTGTTACCAAAACCTTTTCACAAAAAATACCGCTAAATTAATTATCAAAAAACCGCTAAAAACCACAAATACTATCGAAAAAACCGACTGAAAATTTTTTAAAAAAAATTTTTGTTGTTATATTTTTTCTATTTTTATTTTGTTAAAAATTACGAAAACAAAAATTAGAAGAAAAATAAAGAGTCATTTTTTATATTTAAAATTGTAGAAAAAAGAGTTCTTTTCTTCTTTCTCTGTGTTTTTTACTTCCCAGAGACATAAAGAAAAAAGAGTCCTCAAATAGGGGTCTGTCTGTGTGTCGTATTGGGCCGTTTGGCAGTTTTTAATTAAGGCGATTTTGATTAATTATAGGGTGGTGAGTGTGTGAAGGTGGTTTCTCAATTTTCTCCAACGAAAAAGGATTATTCAGGCGTATTTTTGATGATATTATTTTCAGAATGGGTTTTTTTAATTAGTTTTTCAACAAATGCGGAATTTTGAGATACAGTTCGATTTGTCTTTTTGCTTAAAACCATATACATATGTACATATACATACATACATATTCATTACAACATTGTTGACCAAGGAAGGATATAGAATATAGGCAGACATATGATGATGAATGAATAAATTACGATGCATATAATAACAAACATAACGGATAAAGCGATAGTATGAAAAGGGGAACACCTAACTAAGGCGTTTCCTCCTCTCATGTGCACATCTTGGAGGACGAAGGAGGACTTGAACGGTCTGCTACGCGGACGACGTGCTAATCCGGTAAAATTGCGAACCATTTATGAGGAGAGCGGAACGGGCTCTGAACATAATAGCATCATACAATTTTATTGAACGTGCTCAAGGGGTCTGTCTCTAAATGCGAACCCAGATAAGTAAGAAATTTGTATAATTAATTAATTACAACAAACAAGAAAGACGAATCGTGATCGCTATTATATAAAGAAAGAGATTAGAACTTCCAACCAGATAAAAAAAAATTCTTTCCTGGATAGGAAACTGACTGCATCTAGAAGACAGGAGGAAGGACAGCAAAGGACCACAGGTGGTGGAGCCATATGTAGGAGAGTCCTAGGTTCGAAATGGAGCCTCAGACCAAGAATGACACCACTGGCTCTTCAGAAGCGTATTATTGACGTTTTTATTTTAACTTTGCTTCAGTAGTAGTCCGGTGGGCATGGAGAGGGAATGCTACAACATAGAACAATTCAAAAGGTTCAACGAATTTGTTGCTTAGGAAGAGAATAAGTGGTGCGATGCAAATTAAACATCACACGCAACAAGGGCATTGGAAACAATACTCCATCCAACCGATAGAGATGAGGGGGTCGATACGAGGCGGCCCTTACGGCGTATCGTCTTCACGCCACAAAATCAATCGTATGTATCACCAGAATATTTTGGACAGACACTGGTCTGTTTCTCGCTTGACGTCCGGTTTCCAATATCCTTTCTAATAACGGATCGGCTTTCTTGTAAAACGGAATCATATGTCACGATGCCCGTGGGGACACTATGTTGTTACCATGGGTAGGCTTATATAAGATGAAGATAGGACGGGACTGTTCGGGGCCTCTTTATATACAAGAAGCAGAAATCAAACTTTGCTTTGGGGTTATCGGCATAATTAGAATTTTTCAAGTACGCGGGATGTATGGATGTATTATTAGGTATGTTTTGTGATTGGGAAGTAGTCGTCTAGGGATATTTACTTAAATAAGAAAGCGAATATTCTGAATAACAGAGATAGAGATGTACAAAAATGCTTTGGGGCGATCCTAATGAGGAGTATTTTTAAAACCAAATAAGGGGTGATCCGAGCCCGCTAATAATAATGAACGTACTCGCGGGACTAATGTGACATCTGAACCGAAATGTCGAGGTGGAGAACAATGAATGAATGCAGTACATGCGGTAATGAAAAAGACGTTGGAGAACGTTTTGTGTCATTTTTCTAAGCTCGAGATCACAATATTTTGGGGATGAAACTAACTATACATACCAGACATAAATAATTGGGGAATGAATAATGGATTGGATCGATGAAGTTAAGCAAGTTTGTACAAGATACAGGACTTGCTATGGAAAAGCTGGTATTCCTAACGAGGAGCACACAACGAACCTGCATGGCTTAGGTAGACGTATGTCTTTTGGCATTTAGACCCTTCCCTTAGTTGATCTTCTCCTTCAAACCTCCTACCTACCTACACACCTTTGTTAGCCCACTGTAATTGCAATTTACTTTTAGGATCAATTAACTTTTCATTAAATTGTTATTTTCAAAACAAAGCAAAAAAATTAACAACAAATGTTTTAATTTTAAAAATCTGCAACGAATTTACCACAAAAATGCATTTTTAGAAGAAAACACATGTTTTCTATCAAATTTAATTTCGATTGTACTCGTAAAGTACAAAATATTGCGAAAAGTAAATAAAACAACACAAAAAATTATTACTAAACACAATGTCTGTCTGTCTGTGTAAATAATATTTATAGACAACAAGACAGTGGATGAGAGAGAAGGAGAAGGAAGTGGTGGTGATGGAGGTGAGGAATAATAAGAAGACTCTTCTAATTCACATTGAAACAATATTTTGTTTTTCTTCTCGCCTTAAGTAAATAAGAAAAAATCTATTTTTTCTTTTAAATGATTTGAGGAGGCAGACAAAAATTTAATGCACGAGTTACACTCGTTACATCGAAAAGAATCCAAAATATAGAGAAGAGAGAGAGAGAGAGAACACCTACTACTGGAAATGAAAATATTTACAACAACAAAAAATATTCAGCTTTTTACAAGATACGTACGTGCACAGGTCAGACATATACATACATATACATACATATGTATAAATAAATAAAGTGATATATTTATTGTAAAATATAGAGGTGTGATTAATTATTTTTATAAACTATAGGATATTATTACAAATAGACAAATTTTATTATTATACTTTATGTATCTTTTTATGTATGTATGTACATATGTATGATGGACAAAAATGCATATTATATATGTGTGTGTGTATTGTTTGATTCAAACTTCCTTTGGAATAATAAAAATTGAAGAATACAATGTTTATTGAACAAACTATCTAACACACGTCTCACACCGTCGCGAGCGTGGCCAAAAATGATTAATGTCAATGTGGGAAATTAATTACATATTTCTTTACCTTTTTCTTGCGGTGAAAATTGTTGCGGACAAAAATGTTCGCAAGCGAAGGATCATTATACTTTCCGATAGCCAAGCGGCCATCAAGGCGCTGGATTCTAGTGTGATAAACTCCAAGACAGTATACGACTGTCGCAGATGTCTCAATGAGATGGCGAACCGATGCGATGTTTGTATCACATGGGTACCGGGACATAAGGACATTCCCGGCAACTGCAGAGCGGATGAATTGGCCAGAAGGGGCACGACCGTCGAGCTCTCTGATGAATTCTCTACATTGGGGATCCCTTTAAGTACCAGTGGGCTTATGATTAACAATGCAATCGTGGACCTTGCCAACAGTAGATGGGCAGCTTCGGATAAGGGCAGTTCGGCGCAAAAAATTTGGCCAAAGCTGGATAGAAGGCGCACGACGACTCTGCTTAAGCTCCAAAGAAGCAGGCTCAAAGCTGTTATCGGGGTTATTACGGGGCATTGTATTATAGGAACACATGCGAGGCGTATTGGTCTTGGACACCTTGCGAATGATTTCTGCAGAAGCTGTGGAGATGAAGAGGAGGATGAAACTATTCTTCACCTACTTTGCACATGTCCGGCACTTGGTCGAAGGAGAAAGAAACACCTGGGTGCCTACTACATAGAGGACGTAGATGAACTGTCATGCGTGGAAATTGGCAGTCTAAGTCGCTTCATCGGAAGCTCCGAGTGGTTCCTGGAATAGGGGAAAGATGAAACTGTGGTATCACAATGGGCCCTGTATGAGGCCTAAGTGTGTCCGCTCATCGGGTGGACAGCCACTTCTACCTACCTACCTACCTTACCTTTTTCTTATGTTTAGAAAACACTTCTATTAGTTGATATGTAAAATTTTTTTTAAAAACTTTTGCGTAGTTTTTTAGTTATTGTATCTCAAAGTTAAGAATTCACATTCAATATGGAAAATTTGTGCGAAAACTTGAAATTTTACATATTTTTGTCATAGTTAAAATTCAAAAATTCTTTTGGTAACGGCTTAATTATTTGTAATAGAATTGTAAGCCAGGTATGTAACTGTAATTAGAACGCTGTAATTGTTTACAAATATTAATCATATGTGAAATACCGTTAGCCAAAATACAGGTCTTCAAAAAATTAAGATTTTCATACATTTATTAACTTCAGTAGTGAATTAAAAAAAAAAACACCCAATATCACTTTTGAAATTTTTTGATATTTTATTGCCACAAGTATGTACTCGTATGTACTTTAACATATACATATGTATAAATTTCAGCTGCTTCTGACTGCTTTTGTGGGCGTTATAAATGTTTTTTAGTGTCAACATCATTGCAGATTCGTGATATTTTTGAGCAATGGATGCAGCTTAAGAAAAATAATACAACAAATGTGTTGCATCATATTGAACAATTTGTGGAAAGTCGTATTCAAAGATTTCTAACAGATATAAAGAAGGACAAACTACAATTCATTCTTTTAAAAATTAGTAATAATTGGACAAAGGTTTGAAACTGAGTTGAGTACCTGGCTAGATAATGAGCTATTTTGTAAAGAAATTTGTGATGTAAGTTTTTCTAGATCATCGATTTTTTATATTTTTAAACATAAATAAATTCAATTAGGAAGCAAGTACAAGTAGCGTTAAGTGTCGACCATCTGTTTGCTATGAATATGCATCAGAGCGAACAAAAAGAAGACGAATCGAAGAGCTTGTGCGTCCACTTCTGCTGATGCTCTTACTAAATGTATGTAATATGTATTAAAGTATGTTTATGCATCTAAATAATGTCCTTTAAATATTTTTTTTAAATATTTTAATATATACAAATTATAAATTGTTTAATAAAATATTGTATAATTAGTATTTCAGCTATGGTAAAAATTTATCCTTAACATTTTCTAAGGATATACGGAATGTGAGAAAATTAAATTTTAATGAGTTAGTAAAACATTTAAATCATAATTTGCGATTCGAAAAAAGTAAATATTCAAGTTTTTTATGTCTTTTTGATACTTTTTTGAAAAAGGACATTTTTAAGGTAGGCGTATCCTTGCTCCAAATTGAACGAAATTTGGAAGAAGTGTTAAGCGTGTTAAAACTAATAAGTGTACCAAATTTTATTAACATATCTTTTTTTTCCTCCAAGTTATAGCAATTTTTAATTTCAGGATATATGGGAAGGACACGAATCCTTTGACTTTAAATGACCAAATTTTAGGTATGATTATGTTTTACCAATTAATATAGGTGTGCCATATTTCATTACTCTACTATTACTCCTTCTATTTTTGGCCACTCGTTATATGAAATCGCGTCAGTGTGCGTCTTTTTAAATGAAATTTTTTTTGATCGAACCCTGTAATAAATAAATATCCATCCATCCAGCCCAACGATGCGCCTCAATGTGACAGAAAAAGCCTCTTTGATTGCAAGATTTTATATTTTACTATGATCTGATTGTGAAACCATATCCTTCCTATCTACTTCTAATCCATCGCAAGGGGAATGATGATGGTACTGCTTAACCACCTGTTTTAGTCCTTGGAGAATAGTTTATTTATTATTGATGGAATTATTTTAAAGTAATTGCGTTAAAATTGCTTCGATTTTTTTGTCAACAAGAGAGGTTTCTACGAGAGTAGTGTTCAACGTGTTACCAAACAGAAAGAAGTATTTCTGAATTTGACCTGACAAAGAAGCTGCTGCTGGCTAAGCATCTCTCTCTCTCTCTCCATGTTGTTAATTAATTTTCATTAATCAACTTTTATCAGGTAAGCAGGTAATTAATTGTTGTACTCTAGACGATACGATTGATTGATTGATTGATTATTACTTGATGGATTTTGGTTTACCCATCTGTCATCGCTTTGGAACAATCAATATACATATATGAATATGTATTGCGTGTAGTGGAGAGGAATTTTGCAAATTTCTTTTTATGCTTCTTAACATTCTCAAGATGTTCCTTGTTGACGTATCCTCAGCGGTGGAGCGAGCACGGGTCAGAGTACTTTCTGGATGGATTATTTGAAGACATTGGATGCCTGTTAACACATTCGCGGACAGTTAAATTCTGTATTGTCTCATTGTGGGGCATGAAGCGAAATCATTAGAATCAAGAATACAGGTAGTCCCCGACTTACGACCGTTCGACTTACGACTATTCGCACTTACGACCATTTTTTTTCTAATTTTTTTCATAGAAAATACTTAAAGAAGACAAATATGTAGTTGCGGGGAATTCCTAAAATATAAATTTTATATACAGTGAGCGTCAAAAGAAAGTGTACACTATGAATAAAATTCTAACAATCTCAACTCAAGTTTTCCACTTAAGGAGAGTGCCCGAAAAAAATTTACAATATTTTCAAATTTTTCTAATTCTTTTCTTCTTGTTTCAATTTTAAAAATTGGCAATAAAATAATTTAAAAAAAAATTAACGGTAATTTATTAATGTATATTTTTTTGAATTGTACATTTTCTTTTGCCGCTCACAGTATATATCTATTATTTCCTTTGTACTTAGAACGTAAGTACGTACGTACAAACATCTAAACAATAAAAAAAACTAAGAAAACAAAGTGTTAAAGAGACTCCATCCATATGTTTTGAAATAAAATAAATAATAATAAACAAAAACAAGTCTACCAAATGTTTAAATAAATTCAAACGCATTATAATAAAACAGCAACAAATATATTTTAACTTTATTTTAATTTTCAAATTAAATATGTGTATTAAAAATATACACAAAGAATACAAAAAAAAAAAAAAAACAATACAGACAGACGACGTAAAACAAAAAAAAATACTTATTGTTATAGTCCACTTATTAAAACAACAACAACTTTCTTTAAGAAAACAAATGATGATCTTGCCATGTCGATAACCAAAATCAATAAGAAAAACAATAATAATAAACAAAGAAAAGAAAATGTATACAGTACAGGGTTCTCACTAATCTATTACATTTATGAACCGTTAGAAATGTGTAGTTGTAGCAGTGAATATAGCTTTCGCTTAAAGGCAACATATACGGGATCAGTCATGTTGACAAACACAAAATCAATAATAATAAGAAACACGAAAACAAACAAAAGAGAACAAACAAAAAAAAAAAAAGAACATCCAGAACCATTAATCAATTTATTTATGGGCCGTTAAAATTGAATACAGTGTTGTGGTTTAATGTAAACACCCAAAATACATTGCTACAGAATTTAATTACAAATGCGTGTGTTTAATTAAAAAAATATCATATAAAGTTATTTATTTTTGTAGAATCATTCGTTTTTTTTTATACATTATTTTATAAAAAAGTAAAGCTAAATAAATACAATTTGAATAATAAAATCTATAAATGTACAATATACTATATACAGTGAATCACAGTGAAAATGGCACACCATGAAATTACATCAGTATTTGGTTAATATCACTATGCGACAAAATAAGATTGATTGTTTATCACAAAATGTGTCAATTTCACGTATGAGCGACAACCAGAAGTTGCCCAATGTTTGCGCAAAGAGAAATAATAATATTTGCAAAAACCACAAACATTAGCCGACTTCTGATAGTCATGCAAACGTGAAATTGACACATTTTGTGACAAACAATCAAGATCCATCAAAAAATCTGAAAATTTTTGAATTAAAAGTTCATTTGATGAGATGACATATATAAAAAATATCACTCGACTGTTAGACTCTTTAAATAATAACTACAGTAATTTTTGTCCGATTTGATCAAGTGATGACTCAATCTCTTCACAAGAGAACAGACTTTAAAAATATTATCACTTATCCTATATTTTTTTTATTAAAGTTTGCTACTATGAATGGACAAACTTGAAAAATATAAAAAAAATTTGAATTTTCCAAGTTTACCTTATCAAAACTCATAGCATATTAAGTCGTATAATAGACATGTGTATACCGTTTTAAAGGTCCATCTCTCCCCTTTCTAACAAGATTTTAATTAATTTTAGAAATCGGGTCAGAAATGTTTGAGTAATCCAGAAATTTGTACGAAAAGTCAAAAAAACAGTTTTTGTCAAATAAAACAAGTTTGGAGGGTTCGAAAAATATAAAAAAGGTATTTTTGAGTTTTACTCAACTAACTGAACAACGTAGACTATGTAGTTACTCGGGTGTATTTTCACTGTCGCACCGTGTATTTATTAAAAAGGAAGAAAATAAAATAAATATTTTTGTTTAAAATAAAGTTTATTTGGTATTCAATATAAGGAACTAAAAAATTCTTTTAATTACATTATTAATTAATTCAAATTTATCTCACAATGAAAATGGCTCAGTATATTATTATTAAAGAAATAACGTTTTTTTTTTTATTTTTAATATTTTGTAGGAAAGCCTTTTTCACTTATTACCGATTTTTAACGATTAGGAATGGATTCTACTAATTTTTTTGTGTAACTTGGAGAAATTTTTTTGAACTGTTTTTGTTTCTGATGTAAAAAATCAATGAATTAATAATGTTATTAAAAGAATTTTTTAGTTCCTTATATTGAATACCAAATAAACTTTATTTTAAACAAAAATATTTATTTTATTTTCTTCCTTTTTAATAAATATTTACCAAATACTGGTGGGCCATTTTCACTGTGATTCACTGTATATACACATACTATATCTAATTTTAAAATGTTTATAAAAAATTTATTTGTTATTTCCTGTTCATAAAGGATGTGATCGATACTACAGTATGTATCAGAGATCAGCAATGAATCGTATTTTCGCTATGAAATTTTGACATCAAACTCACAACATTCGATTCATTGTTTGATTCATACGCCTACTCATTCAGATTCATAAATTTAGAAAAATACTTATAATACTTACAAATGATTCGAGTCACTCGAATCATTCATTAAAATTTACAGTAGTAGTTATTGTTGCATTTACAAAAGAAGAGAAAAGAAAAGACAAAGACAGCAAGCAAAGCACACACACAACCGTCTAACGAGTATTGTGGTGTTCGTACTCGAATCATACTTATTTTGTGCTTCGTGTATATGTTGAATCATCAACGAGAGTCGAAATCAACAACATCGTGCGTATTGTTAAGTATGAGTACGATGAGTATTTCTAACTTTGAATATGAGTAGTATGAGTATGATATTAAAATAAGTATGAATGCGTATAAGTAGCTGAAATTATAAGTATGACTCAAATCTACTCATCGTTTTGAATACTCGTTGCTGATCTCTGGTATGTATCGTATCGTATGTTATAAATTGATTTTATGGTGCCGATCCCATACGCACCATTGTTGGCACTTGCAAAGCATTTAATCTTTGTAAACGTTTTCGTTTCGTTTCTGCTAAAGTAGCAGGAGTTTTATTTATTAATGGCGCTGAACACTGTGGCCCTGGTGTATTTATAATGGCTTGCACTAGTGTTTGTGTGGCATTCACGTGAGCTTTTGCTGGTGATGATGATGATGATGATGATGATGGCATATTATAAATGCCAGTTTGTCTAAATAGTTTTTGTCTTATACTGGGTCTTTTAACGCGTAAATCCTTAGTGGCATAATGCGAGGATTTCTTTGAACTTGAAGATGAAGTCGTACTATAGCCATCACTATTATTCGTTGTGGCATTTCTATGTTTGCGATGCTTACGATGATCATTACTTTTAACAATTGATGATGATGCCTTTACTGCGGTTGTCTCTACACTTGCCGTTGCTTTAGTTTTCAAAGGTAATTTTTCTTTGTTTTTAATTTCATTTTCATGGTGTAACAAAGTTTCAGTAGATGTTCTTCTTTCATGGGATTTTTTTGTTTTGGATTTCGATTTGTTTTCCAATTCTTGTTTATTTTTTAAAGCTACTTCTTGCAAATATTTTTCCTAAAATTTATTAAATTTTTATAAGTAAAAATTCAGACATCGGATATTAATGAAATCACAAAATCAAACTTACAAACATTTGCCTTCTAGCTTTATCACGTTTGGCTAGGACAACAACCCAAATACCAAATGATAACATAATAAAGGCCGGCACTAAGACACCAGCTAATTTGCCACCTGTTTTCATCCATGCATGATAAGCACCAAGAAATATGACTAATGTAGCCAATACGACCGCTACCAAACGTCCATTGGCCTTGCGTTCTTCCTAAAATTAATTGGAAAAAAATAATGAAAACTGATTATTTTCAAAGGTATTCCATTAATTCATATGTGGTATACATAAACATTAAATAAAAACTTTTAACTCTAAATTTCTAATGAAAAGAAAGATATACATATGTATGTGGTCATCATATCACGTACACGTACAAGCATGTACATTTTTGCGTGAATAAACAAAAAAATTTATATTATTAACAAAAATTTCTCTTTATTATCTTCAAAAAAAAAAACAAAAAAACAAATTAGTTTAGAAATAATTGTGAAATAGAATTACAACACATTCAGAGGATGGATGGAAGTAGAGTGTAGATGGATGAGGAGAGTGTTAAAAAACTAAGATAACAAATTCCAGACAAAATCTTTTAAGGACACGTTTTTTTTTCTTCCAAATGCAGTGTAAGTAAGTAAGTGTATACTGTGAGCGTCAAAAGAAAGTGTACAATTCAAAAAAATATACATTAATAAATTTTTAATAATTAACTAGCTGACCCGGCGAACTTCGTCCCGTCCAAAATTGATTTTTTTTATTACCCAAAACAGGTCACATTATATATTTATTGTAATACGCTGCATAAAACAGTTACTATATATAAAAATAACTAACTTACTATAAGTGTGTGGATCTATCTATATAGTTCAAAATTTAATCGAAGTCGGTACGTTATTTAGGTGAGGCATACAAAGAATAACAATAAGAGGTCCGAATCATGGGTAGCGCTGACGAAGTTGTAGTTGTTGTACTCGCTCCAAAACAAAAACTAACAGACATACAAAAACTAACAGACGAATTAGCCGACTTATGGTATCTTTTAAAGGGGGAGGGTTGCCACGCCCATTTTTGGTGAGTTTGTCGATATCGACTCTACGAACTTACCCACCAAGTTGCATTCGTCTACGATCACTATGTCCCTAAATATAAGGTTTGCCACGCCTACTTTTTGCTATATCGAATTTTTTTTAAGCCATCTAAACCTGATAAGCTTTCGCCACACGCCGATCAAGCACCTAACGCCTTCAGCAAAACATAAAATAGGCTTATTGCTCAAATAGAGTTTAAAAAAGAGTGATAGATAGATATTTATTTACCTTTTTTTTTAATATATTTTTTTCACAAAAAGATGTTAGGTTTCAGTCGGTATCGGGCTAATTAACGCCACTGCACGCTGATTAACGACCCAACGCCTTCAACGGAACACAGCATAGTGCAGTAGTTCTTGAGTTACTGTGCACAAAAAAAAACTAACTTCAAACTTCACAGAAACACTCCTCACGCCCCATAGAGCATGTATGTATATAAAGGTTGGTCGAAATCGGTGCAGTAGTTCTTGAATTACGGTGCAAAACACAAAAAAACTAAATATTGCGCCATCTGTCGGACGAACTTCAAACTACACATTTTTTTTTTCAAATTATTTTATTGCCAGTTTTTAAAATTGAAACAAGAAGAAAAGAATTAGAAAAAAATTTGGAAATATTGTAAAATTTTTTCGGGCACTCTCCTTAAGTGGAAAACTTTAGTTGAGATTGTTAGAATTTTATCCGTAGTATACACTTTCTTTTGACGCTCACTGTATATACATTATGAATAAAAAATGAACATCATCTTTACATAGACAAAATATATACGTACGTACATATTATGTACAAAAGAGATTACAATTTTATGAATGCAAAATGATGTCTTGCAAACCATCTATGCTTGCTGTCTGGATATAAAGGGTCCGCCAAATAACTTTTTTTTTTGAAAATGCTTTAAAAAAAAAACTACTGAATATTTTCTCAAATTTCTTTTTTTATTTGAAAGTACAATCCTTCCGGTTAATAATGGAAAATAATTTCATTCAAATGGCTGCCTCGACGGGCCATGCAGAAGCCTACACGATCGGTCCAATTTTTAAGCACATTATCGATTGTGTGCAGCTGTATTTCACCAATGGCTTCACGAATACATACATAATTGGTCATTACAACCCTTCAGTCAGGATTATTGACCTAGTTTCTCACACCACTTATGTTATGTGTGTTCATTTTATACATAAGTGGCGGGACATACAGTTTTAAGTCGACTCCAAACGACAGATTTTTTTTTTAGAAACTTTTCATAGCAATTTTATTTACTCTTAGAGTTTTTGCCAGAAATCTGCTGAGAGAGGAAATCGCCGAAGAAATACTTTTTATATTTTGTTTTGATGTCTGGCCTGGGGCTCGAACCCTGGCTTTACGTCTAATAAGCCACCACACTACCTACTAGACTACGGCGACTTCACGAATATTGTCCTTTAAAGCGTCAATTGTCTCTGGCTTGTCGGCGTAACACTTATCTTTGACGGCACCCCACAAATAATAGTCCAACGGTGTCAAATCGCAGCTCCGAGGTAGCCAAACGACATCAACTCTGCGGCTGATAATGCGATCTTCAAAAACAGGGCGCAAAACATCGAGTGTAGCTTCGGCTGTGTGGCACGTAGCGCCGTCCTGTTGAAACCAAATGTTGCCAATGTCGTCCTCTTCAATTTTTGTGAACAAAAATTCGTTCAACATGGCCCGATAATGATCGCCATTGACTGTAACGGCCACTCCTTGCTTATTTTCGAAGAAAAATGGCCCAATTATGCCTCTGGACCAAAATCCGCACCAAACAGTGACTCGTTTTGGGTGCGTCGGCTTTTCAATGTATGCGTGCGGGTTTTCTGTGCCCCAAATGCGACAATTTTGCTTGTTTACATACCCGCCAAGATCAAAATGAGCTTCATCTGAAAAGATGATTTTATTTTGCCAAAATCGGCATCTTCTGTTAGCCGGCTACTGCATGGCCAGTCGAGGCAGCCATTTGAATGAAATTATTTTCCATTATTAACCGGAAGGATTGTACTTTCAAATAAAAAAAGAAATTTGAGAAAATATTCAGTAGTTTTTTTTTAATCATTTTCAAAAAAAAAAAAGTTATTTGGCGGACCCTTTATCGATTCAACGGTCCTGGATCAACGTTCCATAACATCTTTTTGATTTATTAGAATAAAACTTTTTTTTTTGAATTAGCCGCACATGAATTTAAGCTGATCTTGGCGGACAAATTGTTGCGTAATTATATAAAATTGTCCTGTGTGTGACTCTGTGTGACATATCGAATCATCATCAATTGGCCAAAAATTAAGTTACGACAACGCAATCCGTTGACACTAAGCCGTCCCAACCACGTTTCCAAAAAATATTGGCACAATTTAATCAACTGACCGAGATTCTGTATTAAACAGCAATATGAGAGAATTGTAAAGTTTACTTAATATGTATACAGGCAAGGTTATTCCAATACCCAAATCCGGCAATTATGTGTGTTGATGCATCAATTTGATAAATTTTAGTCTTTGTATCAAAAATATCTTGTTGTTTGTACTCCAGTGAAATTAACGAGCTATTAAGGTTAGGTTAGGTTAGAGGATGTGTACTTGTCAACTGTGACAAGTACAGTACCCGGAGGTCGAATTGACCCATTGTATAACGTCCTAGCTTCTCACACCACTCGAGTTGTGTGCGTTAATTTTATACATGAGTGGCGGGACCTACAGTTTAAAGTCGACTCCGAACGACAGATTTTTTTTGAGAAGCTTTTCATGGCAATTTTTACTCTCAGAGTTTTTGCCAGAAATCTGCTGAGAGGAAGTCACCGAAGAAATATTTTCATATTTTCGTTTTGATGTCTGACCTGAAATTCGAACTCGGGCCTTTCGTCTAATAAGCCAACACACTACCTACTAGACCACGGCGACTTCAACGAGCTATTAACGTTTTTAACGAATTTGAACCCAACACCAAATGAATCATAGAAGATATACATACATACAAAATTGGCCATTACAACCCTTCAGTCAGGATTACGACCTAGCTTCTTACACCACTCATGTTGTGTGTGTTATTTTTATACATGAGTGGCGGGACCTACAGTTTAAAGTCGTTTCCGAACGACAGATTTTTTTGAGAATCTTTTCATGGCAATTTTATTTACTCTCAGAGTTTTTGCCAGAAATCTGCTGAGAGGAAGTCGCCGAAGAAATACATATTTTTTTTAATATTTCGTTTTGATGCCTGAGAACACATAAGAATCAAAAACCCATTCTTAAAGTTTACCTAATTTAAATTTTAACTTATTTCAATTATTTTTTTTTTTAATTATTTCTTTATGATTGTACTGACACCTACATCCATACAGCTATGGACATTAAATTATGATTTTTTTCCTACAAGGATAAAGACCTCTCATTCTGGAAAAAAAATACTTTAGAGTGATGAAACAACGATAAATCGTTTGGGACCGGATGGTAGAGTCTTTGTTCATTGGCCAAAATGTCAGGCATTTAATCCACGTTACACTCAAAAGACCATAAAGCATGGTGGAGGAAGCATCATGGTGTGGGGATCATTTTCATGGCACGGTGTGGGTCCAATCTTCAAAATTAATTTTAAAAATGGACCGTTACAAGTATTTGGACATTACGAAGAACAAAATGGAACCATATGCTTTTGAAAACATGCCAGTTTCATTCATATTTATGCAAGATAATGATCTAAAACACTCGTCTAAGCTGGTAAAGGATTGGTTTTACAAAGAGCACATTCGCGTTTTAGACTGGTCGGAATGTGTAATTGTAATTGCTCAACAAAAGTACAAAAATTTTGAAGATTTGAGGCTTGGAATACGGAAAGCTTGGTACTCGATTCCCAAAGAACGTTGAATTTGATTGAAAGCATGTCCCGTAGATGCCACGCGGTGCTTAAAAATAAAGGCTATTCTACCAAATATTGACCAAGTAAACGAAAAACAATAATATTTTTACTATTTATTAAAATATATTATTTTTATTTCAAAAATTTTAATTTTGTGCTATTTTACTGTGCTAAAATCTAGCATTTGATATGTTGCAGGCCTTAATGAGCATACGATCGGCAATTGAGTCAAAATTTTTGTTTTTGCTGTAAAGAAGAATATGCCTTTTATGTTTTTATGTTTAAATTTTTTTGTAAATAGACTTAAAATACTATAAAAAATTAGATTGTTTTTATGACAAATTTTTGTGCTAATTTAATGTCCATGGCTGTACCTACTAAGGAAAATAGAATAATATTTCTTGTCTACAATAATAAAATATTATTACAAAAGAAATTCGAGCGTGAAAAGCCCCATGTCTGTCTATGGTAGCAAAAATGTGGCCAGCATTTATTTGTTGGGAAAAAGTTAGAAAAGCTTTAAATTATTTAACAAAATCGTTAAGCTAATTATAAATTGTTTAATTAGAAGAATTTAATTTAAATTTTAAAAGTTACGAAAAAATTGATTGCAATTAAAACTATTTAGATTACTTACTGCATTCAGGTAATAGAATAAGGAAAACTATTAAAAACAATTGTAAACAAACGGCAACACTGTACTAAACACTTGCTAGTCTCTTTGTTCTCCTTTAAGGCAATTATTATTAACATTTTGTTTACATACATATACCACTCACGCACACACTACTATGATGATGCTGATTAATAAGATTTTTAATACGAGTATGTATGTATTGTTTTTATTTTTTCATACCATTGCGATGAATTGTACTTTATTTTTAATCTTTTATCAAAAATCTGTTAAAAATCTAGCGAACTTAAGTTGAAAAATATTAAATTAATTAAAAATGTGTACATATGTATTTGAAATGCTTAATTGTATGTGTGAGAAATATTTTGTTTTTATGATTCAGAACATCGCAACAAAATTGCATTAAAAAATTTATATAGAATAAATACATACATACATACTCGTACATACATACATATACTTTTAATAAATTTTTCAAAAGAAAGAAAACAACTACTTATACAAGAATTTTATAAGGAATTCTAAATCTAAATGTACCGGGTTATCCATTTCGTGATTTCAAAAGTAAACGTAAATAAAACACATATAAATTATTTTTTTCGTGATATTTTTCATTTTTATTGTAAAGTTTGAACGTTGACATTATGTGTGAAACACTACATCATTTAAATGACCTCCATGCAAAGTGTTGCAAGCTTTGATTCTTTTGAGATAATTTTCGACCACTTTTTGACACATATTGGGCGGTTTCTCAGCCATAACTTGACGAATGTTGGCTTTTAAGTGCTCAAGAGTTGAAGGTTTATCTGCATAAACAGGGTCTTTCACGTAGCCCCACAAAAAAAGTCTAATAGTGTCAAATCGCATGATCTTGGTGGCCAGTTGATATCGCCACGACGAGAAATTACGCGGCCAGGAAATGTCTCTTGCAATAAAGCCATATTCGCTCGAGTTGTGTGGCATGTGGCACCGTCTTGTTGAAACCACATTATTTCTTCATCGCTGAAGAAAATTTTGTTCGAAAAATTGCCGATACGCACGATACGTGGCTGTGGCAGAATCACCATTTTTGTGGTAGGTTTTGATAATTTTTATGCGTTGTGTGATAGTTAAGCGATCCATTTTCGTCAATGTCAGACTTTCAACTGAAAAGAAAAAAATTGGTTTCACAACTTAGTTTGACAGATGTCGAATTCCTGTCCCATACATTTGAAACCACGAAATGGATAGCCCTTTATAATATTAAAATATTATTAATAGATTAATGGGATTTATGGGCTAGTTAAAGAAGGGCGTAGCACGCCTTTATTAATATATTTTATAGATCGACATTTAATTTGCTTTCTCTCTCAAACATACACAAAACTACTAATATTTTTGACAGGTTTGCAGTGACACTTTAATACAGTGAAAATAAGAAAAATTCAAATTAAAAATTTTTGTAAATAAATTACAAAATAAAACCAATCATTGAATTGAATGTGTAGTATTTTTGTCATACTCGTTTCCGAGGCTGTATAAAAAATTAATTAAAAAATTTTACTTTGTAAATAAGAACGCGATTCGACAGCAAACGAGCCTATCCGTAGCCACTATGTACATATATATCAAATTTTAAGTAAATTTATGTAATTTCGTTGATTAACAAACTTTTCGTTAGTTGTGGCCACTTAAGTCATTCGTTTTCTTGAAAAACGCCCGGTAAGCTTTGATGGAAAAATTATATTCTCAGGCGAAGGTTATTCCCATTTGAACAAATAAATTGAAGTGTTTCAGATCTGAAAGTTCAAGTCTTATATGTAAAGAAGTATTTATAAAGGGTGATTTTTTAGCTATTATCTTTTTGGCAACACTGGTTTAAACAGCTCACGCACGTTTCGTGTTTTGTTTCACTGTCAAACATCTTCAGTTTGGTCTATAATTTAACCATGAATCGTCTTACAAACGAACAACGCTTGCAAATCATTGAATTTGGCATCATTGGACCGTACTTCTTCAAGATGCTGCGAATCGTAACGTAACTGTGAATGGTGAGCGCTATCATGAGATGATATCCAATTTTTTTTTTTTGCCCAAAATGCAAGAGCTTGACTTGCATGACTTGTGGTTTCAACAAGACGGTGCCACATGCCACACAGCACGCGTAACAATGGACTTATTGAGAGGCGAGTTCGGTGAACATTTTATTTCACGTTCGGGACAGGTCAATTGGCCGCCTAGATCGTGCGATTTAACGACTTTAGACTATTTTTTGTGGGGCTATGTTAAAGCTCATGTCTATACAGACAAGCCCGCTTCAATTGATGCATTGGAAGACAACATTGAAGCATTTATTCGTGAGATACCGGCCGAAATGTTGGAAAGAGTATGCCAAAATTGGACTAAGCGAATGGACCATTTGAGGCGCAGTCGCGGTCAACATTTGCATGAAATAATCTTCAAACATTAAATTATATGGACCGTACTATCGATTCAAATAAAGATTTCATGCATTTTTCTGAATTTTATGTGTTTTTTTTTTAATTTTCCTATAGCTCTTAAAAAATCACCCCTTATTATTTTCGTGGTAAGAATTTTCGTGTGATAACTTATAAGACCATATTTTTGAGATTGCAACCAGACTTGTGCTTACCGTAAACGTAATGTTACATGATATCGTTTTCATAAATATTCATCGTAACAATGAATTTATTGAGAACTAATTTCCCTAATTTCATGTAGTTACAAAGCAATTAGCCAGCCAAGCAAGATTCCAGTATTTAATGCTCTTGGTCTAAATTCTACGCGCCTATTTCAAAGGTACAGTTTATTCAAGTTAATCGGAAAAATAACATTCAAAGTGAGATTGCAGAGATTTTGAATGTTTATGCTGGCAATGCCCACTTAACTTTACAAATTTGAATTACCTGAACAAATTACATACATAGACAAAGAAAAACGAAATTAAATTAGTTGCCTATGACGTCAAAAACTTAAAATTAAAATAGTTTAGGCAGATTCCACATAATATTATTGTAAACTCTTAAAAAATGTGTAAATTTCTATTTTTAAAATTATTTTTGTTTATTTTTAAATAAAATATTTCGTTTAGAAAATAAACAATTTTATTAACGAATTGTAGGTCATGTAATGCGTTATTGATTTCAATCAATTAATTGTTATTGTTGACATTAATTAAAATAAACAAAATTCTAGCATTTGAAAGAAAAGTAAACATTAAGAAAAGCTGTTGCCACATAGTAATAATAACAACAACACTATAATAATAATAATAATAAAGAAAGAAAAACACCATCAGGAAAAACTATATATTACGATTGAAAAAAAGGGAAATTTCCGGATTTCCTTTGAATTAAAGTAAGTGTTAAAGGCTTCATTACAATGAACGTAGATCGTTTTATAATAACGATTTACACATCCCAGAGAACGTCATACATTCTCTGAAGGATTCAAATCACGCAAAAAAGTCGAATGTGAAATTTTTCCAGCTGAATCTTAGATTATCGCTTGCACTACCCGATTACTGTAGTTCTTATTCAGGCTTAAAATAAGGGCTATCATCGTCGAAAATTCAAAAGTACGTATCATCAAAAAAATCAAAATCGAGTTTTTGATTGATTATGATTCTTTTTTTTTTTTTTTTTTTTTTTTCGAACGTCCCCGGCCACACACTATCCCGACCGCGGAGGGCTCGTCCCCCTTACGTAGGGACACGTACACACTACAGTCCGGACTGTAGCGGGTAAAGGAAAAGTAATGGCAACGGGAACATAAAACAGCTACAGAACTTAATCACAAGCTGAATAAAGTAACAATAAACTACGTAAGACAATAATAATTTACAAATTAATGCTAGCATATAAGCTACGTTTAATATTACAAACATTACAATTAAAATCAATAAAATCATAATATAAATTGAAATCATTACATAATCTACGAAAAGGAAAATTAACTCCATAGTTCGTTCTATAGAAATCTAAAGAAAGAGGACGATAGTGCCGTGAAAATCTTGCTGGAATACTGAAATTCAGGTTAGAAAGCAAAAACTCAGAATCGATATCACCTTTAAGCAAATTAAAAACAAAACAAACCCCTAAGACAGCCCTTCTACGTTCCAAAGTTGGAAGTTTCACCAAATCTAATGATGGAAACCCATTGCCATAATCCCATCCTAGGCCACGTAAACAGAATAATAAAAACTGCCTCTGCACAGACTCTATTGAATCACTATGACAACGATAGTATGGATTCCAAATAATAGACGCATAATCCAAAATAGGTCTAACAAGTGAAATGTACAGTAGTCTTGTTATATAAGGATCAATGAATTCCTTAGCCCATCTCTTCACAAAACCAAGAACAGCCCGAGCCTTGCCAATCATCATACTAATATGATCAATAAAAGACAGTTTCATATCCAATAATACTCCCAAATCAAGAAATGTAGTCACAGTTTCCAAAGGGCAAGAATTAATCACATAAGTGGACAAAATTACGCCTCCGCGAGAGAAAACCATGCATTTACATTTTCTCAAGTTAAGATCCATTAAATTAATTCTGCACCAAGTTACAAACAAATCAATATTTCGCTGAAGAACAGCCTGACCATGATCATCATAAAAAGTATAAAATAATTTAACGTCGTCAGCATACATCAGAATATTACAATCAGAAATAGCACAAGGAAGATCATTAAGAAACAGTAAAAACAGTAAAGGACCCAAATGGCTACCCTGCGGAACACCAGAAGTAACGTATACAGTCTTAGACAATACATTCCTAAACAATACCCTCTGAGTCCTAAGGGAGAGGTAGGAGCCATCGTGAGGTTATCTAACATACTATCTCTACCAATTTTTAGATTCTTGCGACCAAAAATAACGTTTTTATATCAATAATTCAAAATGTTTCTACATATGAAGTACTTGTTATTTTATAACTTTTTTTGCTTCTCCTGTAAAATTAGAAAAATGTTTCTTAAGTACTTTTGGATTTTCGACGACGATATCGATGGCTTAATATAGAAAGGTCGTATCTTCAATTTTCAGTACTTTACAGGAGAAGGAAAAAATTTAATAAAATCTAAAACAAAAATGTTATAAAAAAAAGTTTAAATGCAGTTTTTATTAAAAATAAATGAGGAATTCATTTAAATCAGTAACGGAGTATATACTATAGTTGAACTCTTCACTCGGTACAAAAAGTCAAAAATATTTATTCAAATTTATGTGAGTTAGGGCATTTTCTTTTAATTACTGTAAGTCGACTATTCGTCAACATAGGAAGCTGAAATATTCAGAGGATGTGTATGGGGGTTTTGTCTACCAGAATATGTAGAAACCCCGATTTTGAAAAAATGAGATACGACCTTTCTATATTAAGCCATCGATATGTATGTATTCATTATCAAGTTCAAGCTATTTGCTGACAAATCCCTGAAAGTTTGGGTTATGATAACAGCTTTAGGATTCTTGCCACTTGTTTTCATTTAACAATACAGTACTTTTCGCTTATAGTCACAACCCTTAATTGCATACAAATTGAGGACTATATCGCTAAAGTGACTATAAGCAAAATTTTTTTATATGCCACAATGTGCTTAAAAAGAAAATCTCATACATATATTAAATTTTTGTGAATATAACAAAAAATAAAAATTCATTTTTATTACAAAAATAAACAAAATGTACATGAATTCATTGCATTTAAAAATAATTATTGTTAATATTATTTTAAAAAAATCAGTAATTTTAGCCTGTTTTAGGTTGAGGATATTGTTTACAGATGTATCCTCTATTTTTTCGAATAAAAAATTTGTATCTTGCTCTGAGCAAAAATGTCGCAAAATATCTACTGCATTTAAAATTTCTTTAATCGAAAACCGTTTTTCTTCAACAAAAACTTCTTCATTTGTATCCAAATCAGTTTCCGTTGGATTATTTTCGGCGTTTATTGAGTTTAAAATTTCTTCATCCGACATAGCGCCATGGCAAATTAAGTCATCATCGCAATGTAAATATTCCGGAGAAAGGTTTTCGATTTCGGTAACATCACCAATATATTCATTATGTTCGACAGTAGTATCATTTATTATATAAAAACCAGCCTACAAAAAATTAATTCAGCATGAAAAAAATACATTTTTATACATATATTATACTCTTTTAAAACAATTGACAATTGTCTCTGGCTTAATTAACCACTAACCTCTTTTTATAAAATTTAATGCATCTATGTAGTAGTGGTTTGTGATTTTGATAAATAATTTTTTAGAATGTGACAATATCGTGAAGTTTTTTCATATAATATGACTTTTAATAACCTCGGCTAGATGGCATATATGTGAAAAGTTCTTATATCAAAAATGGACTATAAAGTAAACTTTTTGTATGAAATTGATCGATAGAGACATATAAATCTAATAAAATTGACAATATAACTAATGTGACTATAACAGGTAGTGACTATAAACGAAAACTACTGTACATACTAAAAAATAAATCAACTTATGTACAGAGAAATATTATTAAGAATACAGTATTCCCTCGATTTACGTCGTCTCGATTTACGTTGTTTCGATTAACGTCGTCAAAAAATTTTTTCCCTTCAACTTCGATTTGCGTCGTCATTCGATTTACGTCGCCTCTGTTGTTTATAAACAAAAACAGGGGAATTCCCTCTTTAAAAAAAATTCAATATTTGTGTGTAACTATTTGAATAAAATATAGAGTTTTGAAAAAAATAAATATTTAAGTGCTAATGGATAATTTTTTTTGTTTTTTATTAAACTTTTTGTGAACAACATATGAAATAAAATTTTATAACAAATCAAAAATCCATCTATATTTAAGTATGTACTTAGTTATACAGAATAAAAATTGAATTATTTTAGTTTTTTTTTTGGAAAATGTGCATAAATAAATGCATCTGATAGTATAAGTTATTTGAAATTCGATTTACGTCGTTTCGATTTACGTCGCCTTTTTCCGGAACATTCTACGACGTAAATCGAGGGAATACTGTAATCGATACTAAACTCTACATTTTTTATAGAAAAGACCAATAGTTTAATTTCATTACAACGTGGCTATACAACGCTAATAATCCAATCTAGAGCCCACAGTATCACAAAAAAATATTTAGCGAACAATAGCCTAAATTTATATCTACCCTGGGATAAATACCAACAGGCAGCATTTGTCTAACACTTAAGGGAGTTCACTCTTAAAAGTTTTTTTTTTTTTAATAGAAACAAAATTATAGTAAAGGGCTATCCATTTCGTGGTTTCAAAAGTATGGGACTGGAATTCGACATCTGTCAAACTAAGTTGTGAAACCAATTTTTTTCTTTTCAGTTGAAAGTCTGACATTGACGAAAATGGATCGCTTAACTATCACACAATGCATAAAAATTATCAAAACCTACAACGAAAATGATGATTCTGCCACAGCCACGTATCGAACAAAATTTTCTTCAGCGATGAAGCACATTTCACACTCGGTGGGTATGTTAATAAACAAAATTGTAGTATTTGGGGTTCTGAGAATCCTCAAGTAATTGAAGAGAGGCCATTACATTGTAGTGTATTTAGCATAATGTAGTGTATCATAACAAACGTAAACAACACACCACATATATTACGCTATAAGATTTAAATTACATTTGCTCTATATTTGTATAACACATTAATTGTAATTCTAAACCCTTAAAATAAAAACAAAGTAAACAAAGTGACACACTTTAAGGGAAATACAATTAGAACAACTGACATGGGTCAAAGCACTTATGAAAGAAATTTATTACTTCAAATTACTCATTTTAAAGTAATGAGTGGAAATATGAAAAATATTGAGTGAGGTCTTGACCAATCAAAATTCAGTATGTTAATGTAAATGAAAGTTACTATGTAATAGAAAGAGCAAATGATAGATTATTAAGAAATATTGTAAAAATTAGAAATTAGTATAAATAGTAGAAAAAATTAAATAAAAATTCAGAAAAGATCTTGAAGTCAAAAGAAATCATTATCATTTCTCATTTTCTAACCCAGCACCTTAAACAGTGCAGGGAAGAAGTAAAACTGCTGTGGCTAGACATAGCATTCAAAACTAAACTAGCACAAAACCAATTTTAAATCCTTTTGCCTTTTTAAATACATTATAACATCCAGAAAAAGGCACTGTTTGGTGCGCTCTTTGGTCCGAAGGTGTGATTGGACCTTACTTCTTCGAAAACGACGATGGAACGACTGTCACCGTCAATTCGGAGCGTTATGGTCATATGATAACCGACTTTTTTTGCCTGCTATTGAAGAATACGACTTGGAGAATATGTGGTTTCAACAAGACGGTGCCATATGCCACAACTCGAATATGGCTTTATTGCAAGAGACGTTTCATGGCCGCGTAATTTCTCGTCGTGGCGATATCAACTGGCCACCAAGATCATGCGATTTGACACCATTAGACTTTTTTGTGGGGCTACGCGAAAGACCGTGTTTATGCAGATAAACCTTCAACTCTTGAGCACTTAAAAACCAACATTCGTCAAGTTATGGCTGAGATACCGTCCAATATGTGTCAAAAAGTGGCCACACTTCGCGTGGAGGTCATTTAAATGATGTAGTGTTTCACACATAATGTCAACGTTCAAACTTTACAATAAAAATGAAATATCATGAAAAAATTATTTTATATGTGTTTTTTATTTACGTTTACTTTTGAAATCACGAAATGGATAACCCGGTATTTTTAAATAATTATTAACGATTCCAAGCACCGATCTGTCTATATTGACGTTGTTATAAATCGACTGTCCTTTGGACACTTTAAAATCCAAAATATTTCAGAACAGACTTCACAAAGTCATAGTCTAACTATATTTATTGTATTTTCACTTTTAATATAAAATTTTTTTTGCTTTAATATTACCCTTTCAAAGATTTAATTCAACATTTTTTATTTAAATTTTATTTACTTGTAAACACACTCATAAAAAAATTGTTTATAAACAAAAATTATAATTTAATGTGTTCAATAAAAACTATAAATTTTTTAAAAATCATAAAACGAGTCAATTAATGCGCATTAATTTTCAAAACCTTGATCCCATTATTCAATGATTCGTTTTACACTTTTCAATTAAGAAAAAAAAAAAAAAAAACACGGAAACTTACTCGATTCTTTTTGTCCATCAATTCTCGTATATTTTTTTGTATGATTTCTTCATCTGTCAATGATTCCATACGCTTGCCATTATTGGCTTCAGCACTTTGATTTGTCAATGTCGCCGTTTTACTTGTCACCGTACTGATGCTCAAAGAAGACATTGAAGCATTTTTATAATGCATTGAACCAACATTATCGGCAGGAAATTTTCCATCAGCATTTGTCTCCACCATTTTTATTTTTTTTTTTTTAATTTTCTAATATATTTTGCTACGATTATTTATTTGATTTTGTAAATGAATTTTTATCTTTTTTTTTTTTGGGCGTAATAATTAATCCTTTTAATTTTTTTATTTACATTATTATAGGGATATTAATTTTTTTTTTTTTTGAAGAATTTTCAATTTTATAAATTTCAAATTTATTTTAAAAACAATTTTTAAAATAATATTTTTGTTTTTAAGTTTTTAATTTTTTAAAACCGTTTTCTATGCGTTACTAAACAAGTTCCCATCGTTTGTACAAATAAGCGACTGAAAGTTTTGTAAAAATTGTACTCTGGACAAACTCTTCATTCATTGTATTAAAATTTCATGATTTTTTTTTTTTTTATTATTTTTGGAGAAATCTACAGCATTTTTTGGACACATAAACACATTGTATGTATCTCTGGGAGAATGAGAAGAGTATGAAATAATAAACAATTTAAAAAAGAAAAATCGTCTGCAGTATGATTTTATTTAAAATTTTTATTCGAAACAGTGGTGAGCAAAAATTTTTTAATTGTTTAAAACAAAAATAATTATTTTCCGGTTGTACTAGGCACTCAGCAAGCTTCTGGCGAGATCCTTTCTAGGTCTGGAACAGATCTAGGAAGCTAGTAAGTGATAAATAAGCCAATTATGAGTCATATTGAAGATATGTATCTACCCAAGAGATACAAAAGTTATACAGTGGGACCTCGATTTTCCGTGATGGTCGGGACCGGAAGCATTCTGAATAATCGATTTTCCCGGTTAATTGAGTACCAATTTTGGCTAGTTTTTTAATAGATATTTTTATTAATTAGTAAATGAAAATGTACATATTTATATAAAAACTAAACAATTCAAGGATTTTATATACTACATACATACATGTTTCAAAAATATAAAAAAAATAATAATTTTGTCAGAAAACAGTGAACAGTAGATAAGGATTTCATGTACTAAAGAGGGAATTCTCCTTTTTCGCTTGTTTGTCCAAAATAATAGAAATTTTTTTTTGCTTATAATCAGGGATAATAGAGGTAATCACGGTTAAACGATGCAGAAAAATTTAAGTCGATCCAAAATAAAATTAAGTCGATGCAAAAAATTTTCTTTCTCCATCCCGGATAATTGATGTTGTCGGATAATCGAATCACGGATAATCAAGGTCCTATTGTATTATATTTCTCACCCAATCCAATGTAAAATTATATATTTAAACGTCATATTCAACGTATATATATATTTTAGCTTGACACATACATACATACATACATAATTGGTCATTACAACCCTTCAGTCAGGATTATTGACCTAGTTTCTCACACCACTTATATTGTGTGTGTTAATTTAGTGTTTGTGTTAGTTTAGCTTGACACACCGAACATTAAATAACGTCATGAATTTACATATTTCAGAATTACTCGTTAAGGCTCTTAATGAGGGAGCATTTAAATCAGACTGACACTCCCATAAAGTAGAATAGTTTATAAAATACTTCAACCAGAGAAATAAAGGGTCCGCCAAATAACTTTTTTTTTTTTTTGAAAATGCTTAAAAAAAAACTACGGAATATTTTCTCAAATTTCTTTTTTATTTGAAAGTACAATCCTTCCAGTTAATAATGGAAAATAATTTCATTCAAATGGCTGCCTCGGCTGGCCATGCAGTAGCCTACACGATCGGTCCAATTTTTAAGCACATTATCGATTGTGTGCAGCTGTATTTCACCAATGGCTTCACGAATATTGTCCTTTAAAGCGTCAATTTTCTCTGGCTTGTCGGCGTAACACTTGTCTTTGACGGCACCCCGCAAATAATAGTCCAACGGTGTCAAATCGCAGCTCCGAGGTGGCCAAACGACATCAGCTCTGCGGCTGATAAGGCGATCTTCAAAAACAGAGCGCAAAACATCGAGTGTAGCTTCAGCTGTGACACGTAGCGCCGTCGAAATGTTGCCAATATCCTCCTCTTCAATTTCTGTGAACAAAAATTCGTTCAACATGGCCCGATAACGATCGCCATTGACTGTAACGGCCACTCCTTGCTCATTTTCGAAGAAAAATGGTCCAATTATGCCTCTGGACCAAATTCCGCATCAAACAGCGACTCGTTTTGGGTGCGTCGGCTTTTCAATGTATGCGTGCAGGTTTTCTGTGCCCCAAATGCGACAATTTTGCTTGTTTACATACCCGCCAAGATCAAAATGAGCTTCATCTGAAAAGATGATTTTTTTTGCCAAAATCGGCATCTTCTGTAAGTCGATCGCAGGCCCACTTAGCGAAGCGAAAACGCATTGGATGGTCAATTTTCGTTCAGCGGAAGGATAAAACTAATTATCTGTCAAATCAGACATGAGCTAAGTGTTAGCATTCACGAAATAAGAACTAGTTGAAAGAAAAAAACGTTAGATGGCGGACCCGATATAATAAGTGTCTTTATCAAATCTGTTACAATTTTCAAAATTTTTACCGCATAAAATATAAATATAAAACAGATAACATTGAAAATAATTGTAATACTTTTGATTTCCATTGTATGTATGTGTTTGTGCGCGTGAGAGTTTGTCTGCGTTTGTTTACTCGATCATAAATTATCGAAATTCGATAAACAATTGCACATAGTCTGTATAAACGAATATTTGTGCAGCAACAAAAAACAAATAACAAAAAAAAAAAGGAAACTCTTCGCACATGAATAATATTTAAACGTATTTTTATGTGTGTAACGGAAATTGGTCTCGGAAATTGTAGTTAATGAAAAAATTCTCACAATATATGTATGTATATATGTTTGTATAAACCAACGAATAGTAAAAAAAAAAACTATTTAATTTAATTTTTTTCTTCTGACTTTTAAATATTCCATTGATTTTCATTGCAATGTTTTTTTTTTTTTGTATGCTTCATTAAATAAAACGATTTACTTTATTTTGTTAACGATAATAAAATTGTTTTTCTTATTTTCTCTCTTTTGTTATTATTCAACCAATCGTTAAAAAATATAAAAAAATTTAAGATTAAATAAAAATTGAAAACAAATTGAATTTTGTTTTGATTGAACTTTAAATGTATAAAAAAAAAAATGTATTCAGGATTTTTATGATCTTCCAAATTGAAAGCAATTCCATCCATATATACAAGGAAGTTTATATTGTGTTTTCTTCTTTTTTTTTTTTTTTGTTTTAATATTATTTAAGCAAATTATTGCTTAAAAATTGTTAATGCTAAAGACGACCAAGTAAAAATTTCCATCAACAACAACATGAGTGAAAAACATTTAAAGTAATATAAATTCTTTATACGACTATAAACATTACGATTAATTAATAATTATATTTTTTCTATCGGTCTGTCTGGCGCAGAATGTCTGGTGCGATTTTTAAATTCTAAAGTAAATATTTGGTGTCTATTACCAACAGAACAGAATATACTGCCTACAGTTTTTGTTTATTATATTTTTATTATAGAATGTAAATTAAGAAAGAATTAAATTGAAATCACCAGTCTCTTTTTTCTAAGGCATATTGATTGATAAAGTTTTGAAATTGTAACTTAGCCTGGAATGCTAATTATCTTCCTTGAACCTTAGTTGAATAATTAAAAATACTCACATTTTAAGAAAAATAAAAACAATTCCACAATTCAATCAATTTGCTGGTGAATTTTAAAGTTAGGATTAGCCGAAAGTTCACGCTACGCAGCGGAACATATTGTCATTTACAGCATACGAAAACAATGCAAATGCTTACCGAAATTGGAGTTACATATTAGAAACAAGCGTATCTTCCGTTACGTTCGGCTAATTTTAGCTTAATTTTCCCTATACGACTTACGAGAGAAACTATACTCATTTCATTGAAAAAAATCTCTCAAGAGTAGTTTCCAAACTACCGAATGTTATTAATAGGCCACCATAATAATAGGTATTGTGAAATTGCTGAGAAAGCACTGGCATAATTCGATAAAAGGTCTACCGAAACCCAGTATTTTAATTAAATAACCCTTTGAAGAAATCTTATATTCATAATGCATGTTTATTTATAATAATTATATTTATAAGATTCTATATTTATGCATGTTTTGTATTTATATACATATTTATAATAGATTGCAAACTATCATCGATAACATAAAATTAACTTTACTTACTACATATATCACATGTATATATGCAACCCTGTAAAGTTATCGTTTCTCTTTAAATATTTTGCCAAATGTGGCAATTTAACGCTATTAAAATCACGTTTTATTTAGTTGATAACACTGTTTTACATGTATTTGACATTTCTTGTAGATTTTTTTTCGCTATTTTGCTGAAAAAGGACTAGAGGCAAGAGAAAAATTTTAAATAAGATTTATATAGAAAATAAATTATTCTACAAAGTAATTTCGATTTTTAAGTGCAATAAGTATCAGTTTGTGCTAGAGGCACAATATCAAAATAAGTGTTAAATCAAATTAAAAAATAAAATAGAAAAAATACACGCACTCATGTTCTTCTATTAAAACTTGAATACAATAACAACTGCCAACATATACAGCTGTTCGAAAGTTGGTGGCTGTAGCCTCGCATTGCCTCCAAAGTAGAAAGTTTTCATTGAAACTACTTTAATTGCATCAATTAATTACAATCAATCATGTCGAATGGTCGTGGCCCAGGTCCCATTCCTAATCGCTGGCTCTATTGTCCACGCAAAAGTGACTCTATTATAGCGGAGAAATTTTTGGCGTTTAAGACACCATTGAGTGATGCTTTCAACAGTCAAATGCCAATTGATTGTGTTTTCATGCCGGAAATGATATTTGGTTACTGTAAGACTTTAAAATTAAAATTAGGCCTATGGATAGATCTTACGAATACAAAGAGATTTTATGATCGGTCTGTAGTCGAAGCTCAAGGAGCTCAATATGTGAAATTACAATGCAGAGGTCACGGAGAAACGCCGTCCCTGGAACAGACTCAATCCTTTATAGAAATTGTACATAATTTTATAAACGAGAGACCGTTTGATATTATTGGAGTACATTGTACACATGGTTTCAATCGTACTGGTTTTCTAATTGTTTCATATTTGGTAGAACATTTAGATTGTTCTGTAGAAGCAGCTTTGGCAATGTTTTCGCAGGCCAGAGCTCCAGGCATTTACAAGCAGGACTACATCAATGAACTGTATAAACGATATGGGGATGAGGAAGATGCCACACCGGCTCCTGAACTCCCCAGTTGGTGTTTGGAATTTGACGACTCAGATAATGGGGGTCGGACAAGGAAACGTAAGCAAGAAGAAATTGCCCACTCTTCTAATTCTCAACAAGCCTTGGCGGCTCGCCAATCGCATTCCAACGGTAGTTTAGGTGTAATAGAATCACTAGACGACGATGATCAAGCCGATGAGGCTGATGAAGGTAATGACGACGTCAACGGCACTGGTGGTGATCAGACAGAGGGTCATAGTGGAGAAAAACCCCGCAAGAGGCGACGACGAGAACTGGTGGTTAAAAATGCAACTTTCATGGAAGGTGTACCGGGTGTAGTTTGGGTACAAGATCAGCCTCGTCTAAGAGAATTGCAAGAAAAGGTACAAAATATGTGCGGTTGGGAGAAAAGTGGTTTTCCTGGAGCCCAACCAGTCTCAATGAATTGTGAAAATATACAGCAATTAAGTAAAATTCCCTATCGTGTTTCGTGGAAAGCTGATGGAACAAGGTATTCGTTCGTTTGTAAAAATTATCTCCAAAAAAATTGTTATTAAACACCGTTTCACTGTTTTCAATAGATATATGATGTTGATCAACAAACGCGATGAAATTTATTTCTTCGATCGCAATAACTCCTGCTTCCAAGTTGAAAACTTAAGTTTTGTTAAGTCGTCAAATCTAAATGAACACTTAGAAGATACCCTCATCGATGGCGTATGTATATATAAAATATCTTCAAATCTTTCTTTTTAATAATTTCTCTAAAACCGCTTACAGGAAATGGTTCTCGATAAATACCAAGGAGAAATAATGCCTCGTTACCTCATTTATGATATAATCAGAATATCCAATTACCATATAGGCAAGAAGCCATTCTATCCAGATCGTTTAATGTGCATCAAAAAAGAATTAATCGATCCACGGTATAGAGCTATTGAAAAGGGCATTCTACACCGACCGTCAGAGCCATTTAGTATACGTAACAAAGATTTTTGGGACATACGACAATCAGCCTCACTTCTGGGAGAAAAGTTTGCAAAATCATTGCTGCACGAACCGGATGGGCTGATATTTCAACCATCTATCCAACCCTATACACCTGGCGTTTGTCCAGATGTATTCAAATGGAAGCCAATAGAAATGAATTCGGTGGACTTTCGAATGAAGATTCATACGGAAGAGGGACAAGGGTAAGTTGAAAGGGAAAACAATAAAATTTTATGTCAAACGTTAATTAAAGTTACTTTATATTTAAGCATTGTTAAGCGGAAAATATGTCTTTTGTTCGTGGGAGGCCAAGATCACCCTTTTGCTCAAATGAAATACACAAAAGCATTTAAGGACTTAGATAATAAGATAATCGAGTGTACGTTAAATCAAAATCGCCAGTGGGAATTTATGCGTGAAAGGACCGACAAGACATTACCCAACAGTTATAACACAGCCGTATGTAAGTTCTAGCAATGACCTAAGTTTTCTTTATGCATATATAGACTAAAACTCATATACTCTCTTTCTTTATAGCTGTCGTTGAGAGTATACGTACACCAGTTACGAAAGAAATACTTTTGAATTATATTGTCAATCATGGCTTTCGTGATGATAGTGATATGATGCCACCACCACGTAATGTTCACCCGCAACATCAACATCATCATCACCAGCAGCATCAGCAACAAAATCATTACCATCATCAGCATTCTTCACAACAACATCAGCCGCAGCAAAACCAAGATCATCTATTTAGACCTCCTCAATAAATACTATGACTGACGTTTCTCGGTGTCTTTTTAACAAATACAAACATGCAGGCAACTACAGACGGACAGACATACATAAATAACTTAATAATATTTTAAACTTAATTAATTCAAGAAATTAATAATTTCATTGTTTAAGCTAAGTCTCTCTTATTACCTTCTTTCGTTTATGTACATACGTTTATGTCACACAAAAAAAAAAAAAAAAACAAAGAAACAAACTACGAAAGAAGGTAAGAGTAATATATAGTTTGGTTTACAAACATAAAAAAAGAAAAAGCAAGAGTTTGAATTCACTTTACAATCATCAGCTTAAAATACTGCCATTTTTTATTAGTTCGTCGGTAGTCACAAGACCAATATTTTTTAGACACACTAAGGCAGCTGCCTGTTCAGCCTGTTTTTTATTCTTTTGCCAAAATGTACTTCTATAACGCTTGCCATCGTATGTACATATTGAACGAAATAGTTTATCCTTTCCTTCTGTTTCATAAACCGGTTGCAAAATATCGTTTTTATGAGCGTGTTCATACAAAAGTGTTTTGGGAAATTTGTCTACGTCTGCAATGGTAATATTTTACTTAAGTTTAACGTTGAGAAATTTGCGAAGTGTATATAACTTACTCATATTATAGTTGCTACGTAAAAATGCTACGTTTTCTTCTATAACATCGTCATTATCAGTTTTGGCTTTTTTCGCAGAAATCTCAAGCACATCAGAGTCGGCCACCTGGCCGGGTACAACTTTTCGTCTACCGAATTTGCTTTTCTTGTGCAATTCCAGTTCCTTTTGACGACAGTAGTCTCCCATTTCCCAAATGTCACTAGGAAAATATAAAATATCTGTCAATTTCATTGCCTCGTTACAGAAATCATTAAATATGTATGTATCTTGTTTATGCAAGATATTGCTGAAAAGCACGATTAGAAATTGCAAAAACAAAATATCGAAGAGTTAAATTTTGTGAAAGCATTATAAAATATTCAAGTTGGTCTGCGATACGCCCTATAATAATACTAATATTCACATGAATATTCTGCTAAAGACGGTTCAATTTAAGATCAGTTGAACAACTCATAGTAGAAAACTTAATATCAATTACACATAAAGGAATACAGGTAAACCTTCCCAGTCAGAATAGCTATACTTCGCTTTGCATTATCTTACCTTCGAACATGAGTCGATCTTTTTGCGAATCGTGAATGGACGATCTGTTCATCACGCATTTCGCCGTTGCCTACTAACTGTTTTGCGTAATGTCCTTAACAATTACTGATGATTGACTATAGCTGCAGGCTAGCGTTTTTTCCTTTTCCGAAGAAAAGTAAAAAAAAAATTTTTTTCTGTGATTATCCCAAAATGTGTTATTTTTTCCAATCTTTCAAATTACTCAACACGAAATCCAGATTACTAAAACCGTCTATTAGAAAACTCATGGATTTTTTCTAGTGCTACTAACATTTGTTCGGAAACTATTATTGCGAAATAAGCCAAATTAAAATGGTAGTACAAAATAGTGTATTCAAAATGAACTCACCACATCTGTTGCATGGTTTGCGATTGTAAAAACTGTCTTGGTGTCTCTTGTAGTTCCCTTAATATACTCTGGACACCGTACTTTGTGTTATGAGGCGCATTATCATAGTCCACGCTTAATTTTAAATATTTCTTTATAAGTTCATCAGTTGGTAATAAACCTTAATAAAAAAAAAAAAAAAGTAATCATTAACAAACTACAAAACTTAAGTTTCTTAAGTTTCACCTTCTTTCCGAAAAATGGAAACATTGATCTGTGCGGCTCTGGCAACCATTATACTAGAAGCACCACACAACTTCCGAAATTTTAAAATGTCCTCGTACTTTTGTATGTCTCTTGATCCTCCATTACATATCACCGGTATATCAATGTGTTTAGCTATTTCCCTAATAACTTCAGGATGGGGCTCATGTTGTGGTCTTTCGTCTCTCGTACGGCAATGTATACCAATGGCGGCTATACCAGTGCTAACAAATTTCTTTACCAACTCTATGGTGTCTGACAAATTAGGTAGAATTCTGATTTTACAGGTAACAGGTATTTGTAGACCTTCCACTAGAGTTTTGAGTATATGACATGCCTTGTCAGGCTGTGCCAACAGAGCAGCACCCATGCCGCCTTTGATTGAGAATTCTTTAGGGCAACCCATATTGATGTCTAGACCAGCGATATCTTGTTGAACTTTTAAGCCTACAGCTAATGCTCTCTCGGCATCGCTGGTGCCCATCTGCAAGACCACACGAGATTTTTCCAAATCACAGGTACGAAATGTTACAGTGCCATCTGTAGGGTCAATAAAATCAACAGTGCCCAAAGCATCTACAATTCAAAGGTGCTATTGAAAATTTTTCTTTTCTTTCTACTTTTCAATTTCTTACCATTTATCGTTCTTTTACATTTAATTAAACGCAGGTCTATTAGCTCCTCTGTGTAAACAATATCCGCTCCCATTTCTAAAGCCAAAAGTCTTGTGGGTAAAGTTCCTACCCGAACCATCGGAGCTAAAATTATTTTATTGCTATAGTCCAACCGCGGTGCTTTAACAATCGTCATTTTGCGTAATAAATTCCAAATCATAAAAGAAATAACTAAACTAATATAATATTTTGTTTTAGCCAGCACATGTAAAATAATAATAAAGTTACCAGTTTACAATGAATGCCCACACAAATACGAAGAAGTGGTAAACAAAGCAGGGTTAGGCTTTGGCAACAGTGTCTGTAAAATAAAATTATAATTTTCACCACTAAATAGTGCGATTTATCTAAAATTGCTAGTTTTTAAATGTATTTGAAAAAATAATTTATTAAACGATAACGTTTTTAAGATATTATATCTGGTTCGCTTAGTCTTGATGGCTGCACTTTGTAATTTTCAAAGGAAGAAGTATCTAAGCACTGCGGAATGTTTACATCGGTAACGTCTCTGTGAGATTACTAAAGGTCAGATACTTTTTTCGTGCGTTGATAAGATAGTAATTGCATGATCAGACTTATTTCTGAAAGTATTGGACTGTCGGAAAAATTATATTTTTTAGTTTAATACATTCATAATTAGTCATTACAACCCTTCAGTCAGGATTACGACCGAGCTTCTAACACCACTCATGTTATGTGCGTTAATTTTATACATGAGAGGCGGAACCTACAATTTAAAGTCGACTCCGAACGACAGATATTTGAGCTTTTCATGCCAATTTTATATACTCTTAGTTTTTGCCAGAATCTGGGATTTGAACTCGGGCCTTACGTCTAATAAGCCAAACACACTACCTACTAGACTACGGCGACTTTATTTTAATACCTTGCAATAATTTTAATATTTAATTTAACGTAAATTATATTTCTTTTTATTCATATATTATACTGTGTAATTTAAACAGCAAAAAACCAGGAAAATAAAAACTAATAAATAAATTAAAATTCTCGAAAAATAAATTCGGGGTCATGGTTTCTATGGAAATATTTAAATATACATTACAGATACTATTAAACTAAATACTTAAATTTGTTCGAATATTGTTTTTCCTTTTTACTAATACAAATTGCAACTAATTAACAAGAAAACAAAAATAACAAGTATAATATTAAAAAAAAAATAAATATATGATATTGTATATTATTCATTAAGTCTACTTCAAAAAAATTCGAAAAATTAGATTCTGTTCTCTTGTTTTTGTGTTATTTTATTATTTTGCTAAATAACGTCGTTGATTTCATCTTGACGTTTATCGAACCTTTGGCAACGACAACATATTTCACTCATAGATTTCCAGCAATTATGATGAAAACAAGTACCGCAACGGTCACAACGTTCGACACGTGAGTCCCAAGGGTATATTATAACATCAGCATGACAATACTCACACAGGAAACCTCGTGCCGAGCAAAGCTGTTTGTGGTAGAACACAAGAAATAATTTGAAAATAAAATTAGAAATAGAAAGAATAGAAAACTTACCACACAATTAAATATATGATTTTCACATTTACTTATCAGTTCATCTATAGACCGGTGCAAACATTTAGTGCGTGCATCAATAAAATCGGACATAGACCAATTATCAATATCAGCGGTTATATAATCGGGTACCGTTTCAAAATAACTCTGTTCACGCAAGGCAAAACGACACATGCGTATAAAGTCTCTAACATATTTCAATTGTAAACGTTTATTACGAGCACTGAGCAATGATTTACTACGGATATATAAGGCAGGATTTAGGTCGGGCACATAAAATAAAGGATAAGCATACATCTGTTCCAGCAAACGATAAGCAAAGACACTAACCGGATAACATTTAAAATCCCAGCTGCAAAAATAATGTAAATACATACGTAATTATAAATCAAAATTATACGCTTTAACAAATTAAATATTGACGCTGAGCACTTAAGCTTAGAGGCACTTGTAACTCGATAAGATCGCGCTAAATATCATTAAAACAAAAGAAACATTGTTGAAATTTTTACGAGCTCTTCGAGTGGTAGTTGTTAATGTCATACAAATTTTCTATGACTTGTCAAACGACCACAACGAAAGTTTGGCGTAAATTGATACAATTTTCAATATTTAATTTTCAACTTTCGTGGTTTTATATTGGAGACTTACGTTTGCAATATCTTGGCTGGGGTAGCCGAAATCTGATTTCGATGACAACCTGTACAATGATATTTGCCCAAATATGTGCAGTAGCGAAAGCTCTGCATATATTGAGGAGATACACGCATTCCACAACCAGCACAACGATAGTTTTGTTTTTTCAACAATTCCTTGCGACTGGAAATTAATTGAAATTTAGAAAAATTTTGTGAAAAAATAATTTCATGTGTTAAATATTTACTTTGGCTGCGGATGATCGGTAAAAATTATTTGTTGTCTTGGTGGTGCCCAATATCTAGTGCCGCGTGTCGCCGAATGTATGATATGCTCATCAGGATTGGCCGATGATGTCAGATCAGGCATTGGCAACAACTTTTGTGGCGTATCTTCATCCGAAACCAGCCACTTTAGTTCAGATACTTTGGGTAAGTGTTTTTCATCGAATTTCGATATTAGCGAGAGACCCACCACTTCTGCTGATAGTAAATCGTAACTAACTTCTTCTAGTTCAGCATAAGGAACATGTTCTTCCTCTATAATATCACCGGACGTTGAGGGTACCGCAGATGTACGGCAGGAATTAGGTGCAGACAAACAATCTGTTGCTAGAGGAGGAGCTACCAAGTAAAACATTCTTCATTAATTTTGTTTTGCACCTAAAAATAAAATAAAACTCTTTAACTCACCTTTTTTGTTGATTTTATCTTTTTGTGTTTCTAATCTATTCCATTTAATATGTTCGATGGCTGAAATAATAGCCTCAGATATGCGGAAATGAGCATTTTCCTTTTCAAGTTCTGTATTATTACGTGACATGTGAGATATTTGCAGAAATCTTGTTAAACTTTGACAATTTTTAACTGAACTAGGCGATGATGATGATGATGCATCTGTATTAATGTTGATGGTAGCTGGAGTCACCAATATATTGACACCCGAGCAATCTAAAGGTGTGTTGATATCTTCGAATAAATTTTGCGATTTTCGAGATCTTAACTTTTTACCATCTACCGAGATGGGTAAAAATTTATCAAAAACTGTAGAGCCCAAGGATAAGGATGAATTTTGCTGCGAGGACATAACTGAATGGTGATTGGTGTCTGGTATAATAGATTCAATAGCGGTTTCAGTCGTTTCGTGATCTGTTTGGCTGTCGTGGTTTGTATACCAAGAAGTGTACGAGGGCGGGGTACTAAACAGTGAAGAAAAAAAACTATTTAATGGACTAAGGCTTTTGGAAGATTTTGTGTTTGTTGTCAACGGTGTAGGTATAGCGCATGAAGCTGTCGGCGGCTGTTGCTGCTCCTTTCCTTGGCGTTTGATTTTTTGTTTAACTTCCCACGTATGATCAGTCCATATCTTAATATCATCCGTATTTATTAATTGTATGCGTTTTGCCGTAGTATTCGAATTACAGGAAGACACTGATGTTGACATTAAACTCGATGCAGTTGATTTAGTTGAATTCAAAGTATAATTTGATAAAGGACTTTTGCTTCTGTTTGAGCTTGCCTGAGATGTTGTAGGCCGGTTATCATCGTATTCGTATAAAAACGAACTTGATGAAGAGTTAGTGGCCTGAGAATTAGACTGATTTATACTGTTGTTATTCGTAGTGTGTATTTTATCGCCTTTCGGTATAATTTGAGGTTCTGTGGCAAAACGATTAATTGTCCCCATGGTTTTACATCTTGGTCGTAAATGACCCAAATCTGTTTCACCTTGGACTTCTAAAGCATTTCTCTTCAGTTCGGGAAGACTTTTAGTTTTTCGTATAGTCAACAATACTGGTGATGAAAGTCGTTGAGAAGTTTTTCTAGGAGATATTGTTTGGAGGACATTTTGTTTCTTTATTTGAACTTGGGATACGACAATTACATTTGGTTGGGAGTTTGATCTCTTGTGATGTTTCACTTCCTTCTCATTGTCCTTAAGGAGTTCATCTATTTGGCTTAACAAACCATACTGCTTGGTTTCGAAAGATGTCAGTCCTATAACTAAACTAGTTACGTACAATTCTTGTCTCAGTAAAGCTTCTTCCTTGTAATGCTCTTCTAAAAGTTCCTTATCAGAAACTAAATACTGAAAAAAAGCACACAAATTGTGTTCAGTTAGATTGTGCTTTAGCCAATGTATAATATGTAATGCGATTGTCTTTGGTGATGTTTGAAACTCTATAGACGATGGATGTCTACGCAGTGCTGCAGTCGCTGGTACAGCTATTCTGGGAGGTGTATCTGTTGAATTACGTCGAACACTTACTGCATTACGCACCCATTCAAAATCATCGATTATTTTATGTAGTTTATATAAATTTAGTTCACTGCTACTACCATTAAGATGATTTGTAGTATTGTTATTATTGTTTACGCTCGTAAATGCAATGGGCGATGAATCATAATTTATTCCAGCACTATTAGTACTTGTTTGCAACTAAAATTAATATAAAAAAATGGGTATTCTTGATTAAGAAAATTACAAATCAAACAAAAATTTATAAAAAAAACCATTGTAATTTTAATTTTATTAGAAAAGAAGAAAATGTAGTATTTAATAAAAAAAAAAAAAAAAAGAAAAGGATAAACAGATGTGACTCAAATTTTTGTAATTTATAATATTCAGTTGGCACATCTTTTTAATTACAAAGTTTTCGAAACTAATAGGTATTTATTTAATTTGGAGTCAGAAATAACAAAGAACAAGTCATGTGTAAAATCTTACCAGAAAGTCTTACGTAAATACCTTAGCAAATTAAGTAAATATGAACGTGGAAAGATCTAATTATTAATAAGAATTATAACCAAACACACCACTAATTACCCTCTTTGTTAGACATACCTTACCGCAGTCAGATGCTGGAGTTGGTGGAGGTTATATCATTAATTTTGGTGAATGGATAAGGGAATATGCATAAAACTGTCTAAATACGATATTCTACATGGACCCATGGACCCTGAATGCCAGTCCACATGAGTGTTTCACATATGCATCATTTTTAGCCAGATATAAATGATGTATATTTAATAAATGGTCACACGGATCTGGAATCTTATGCACTTAAAGAACTTTTCAAAGAGCTTTTATTATGAGTAAAATACATAATAAAGAATACATACAAGAGCAATAATTCAAGATAGTCCAGCTCAGTAACACATTATGAGTACTATAATATTTATAATTTCTAACGCTGATAAAGTAGTCAATAGTAGTACCCATTGTCCTTTAAACATCTGTCTTTTGTCTTTTCATCATTTGCCGACATTCAATCATTATACATAATAGATTACATTAAGAGAATAGAATAGATCCTTGGCGAAATGGCATACGCATACATCGAAACAAAAGTCTAAAGGAAATCATATATCATACTTGTAATTTCAGTCTATACAAATTAAAAATCCCGATTGCTTCCCAAATATGTATAATTTATTGAATATTTTACGCCAACTCATCATTATTTTAGCAATTCTTAATCTGGTATTACGATGTAGCAAAATTTTACAACTTTCACATTACTATGTGATACTCGTATGTTATGCATGTACAGCAAAATGAAATAAAATCACTAATTTATGTTTTATCTTTGATACTTTTAAATAAACTATCGGTTCAATCTTTTACAACAATACTTGTTTTTACTCAATTCAAAAGAAAAAAAAATCAGATGCCAATAACCTTGGACAATAAACAAAATGCAAATGTACAATTAACAACAACAACAATAAATTGTTGATGTTTCATCATCCTCATTGCATTGCATTGAAGAAAAGATTGCCATCGTTTTCTCGTCTGACTACATTCTTCGCATTCTTTTACCAATAATCACACGCATTAATGCTCATATACATCCATACGCTCGTTCAACTGACACAGTCTCAAATATGTGACTGAGGCACAACCAGCAATATCATGCAACAGTCAAAGTAATAGACAAAACAACAACAACTTTCACTTTGTAATTGTTTTCCTCTTTTTTGAACTTAATTTTTTTACCTTTTCTGGATCATTTTTTAAACCGTGCATAATAATGACCACACAGGAATTTAGCACTTCTTCCAAGATAGTATCATCAATCGACCCATATAGAAACCACAAATGTAGAGTCTTTTTAAAATGTTCAATTAATTCTCGACACTTTGTTTCGTCTTTTAGCAGTACTTGATTGGATTTTTCTTTTACTTTTGATGCCATTATAATTTCGCTTGTTCGAGTAATTTAATAATATTTGCATCTGCGTTGTAATATTTGTTAATTGCAAAAAAATGGAAATACCCAGAATTTCAAGTTTCAAGGAAACTATATAACTCAAATATGACTTGAATACTTTTGTGTGTCTGTTTCTCTTTTTGCTTTTTGTTTTTGGTAAAGTAAAATTCGCAGTTGAAATAAAAACGCACACAATACCACATAAAAAACACTGATAAAAACAAAGCCTAGCGTTGTTGTCAAAATTTTCGTTTTGTTCTTTGTGTTGACATTTTTGCAAAAACAACAAACCAAATTGAAAGAAAACAAAAAAGTGTTGCCACTGACCCAATAGGTTTTGTGTTTAAAATATTTGCAAAACATTTTTAAACTAGAATTCGACGCTTTTATATTTTTTATGAAACTGTTATTAGAACTTCTTAAATGAAAATATTTAGTAGATAGTGTATATATTAATTATTACTAAATATGTAAACGTCTTTTATATAGTTATTAATTTATTTTTAATATATTTTTCTATTAAATTAGCGTTTTTTTACAATTCAATATTCTGCCGAGGAAAAGCATTGCCAATATCAAAATTAATTTGACGCCGTCTTTTCAACGCCGATTTTCAGTCATATGGTTAATTCGACTACCTGCTAAATGCCGACAACACAAATTCACTGAAGTTAAAAAATAAAACAAAATATATAACTGCAAAGAAGTTGTAAAATGTAATTGGGGTCCATATAATTTTTAGATATTTTCTTAAAAAAAATTACTTAAAAAAAATAGTTACGGTCGTAAGGAAAATAAATCCAAATTATTTTCACAAACAGTGTGATACAGAAAAAATTACAAGTGTTGGGTAGAGAGAAAAAAAGCCAAACACCCAAGTATGCGTCGCGATATGGAACTTTACAGACATTTTTAGAAGACAACACAGCATGGTTTTTGACGCATATGAACGCATACATGAACTTTGTTTTTGTTCTACACAAAATAACAAGAGGAATTAACGTCAGTCGACGCATTGCTAAGGACTTGCGATTTTTTTATTATCATACATCGTTTCATTAGTTTGATTCGTCGCTTATACGACGAAGTTATATAGCAGCGTTACTGTCAGCCATCGACTTTGTCTTTTTGTCTGATTTTGTGATTTGTAAAGTACGGACGTGTAAATTTTTAATCACATATTTTTCTTTCTTATTTCAAGAGAAATTTCTAAAGAAAGAAAAATCGGTGTGGAAAAAATATTTTTTTATATTTTCCAAGTGTAGAAAAAAAACTTAGAAAATTTTTTCTTTGTATAACTTTGATAGAAAAACGAAAAATTTTGTTGAAAAAATTCTAAGTTCCCTTTTATTTTGGGACTTAGAAAAATTTTTTCATCGTTATACTACCACCACCAACACTTATAATTTTTTCTACACATTGTGTCGTTTGTTCGCTGAGTGGCTAGCTGGCTGACTACCTCGTTGCTTCGACTTGTAAAAATTTTTCATTTTTTGCTGTTCATTCGTCTTTAGTTGGTTGACTGGCGAGTATTTTATTTCACATCAGCAAAATAATCAAAAATAAGAGAAATAATACAAGTGGTGAAAGAAAGAAAAAATTACTTAAATCTGTGACTGCATAATAGAAAAAAAATATTCATATCAAAGAAAATTCCTGTTTGTGCATTATTTTTATTCATACACATTCTGAAATTATATTATCTTCTGGCTTAAGGAAAATTCTTGTATTTTCCTTAAACAAATAAAATGAGTGTCGATGTGTCCGGAGAAAATGTAAGTATATGTATTTTGTATCTACTAAAAATTTTTATTTTTATTTAAATTGGAAAATTTTAGTATTTTCGCATATTTTCCTGACTTGTTATTTTTACGATTTTTTTCAATGTTATATAGACTTTGAAAAAATTCACAAAAATGGCGACAAGTCCACTACATATCAATACAATCACTAATGCTAAAGTAGCGTTTATTTCCACTAACAAGTGCCAAATCATTTAAAACGCTTTTAACGTGTTGGAAAATGAACATGAAAATGAACCGCCTCACAAGATACAGCTAAAAGAGGTCAGGGTAGTCACAGTCATGGCAGTGTTTATATTCCTTCTAAAATACATTTTTTAGAGTATTAATGTTAGACAAGAAGTAGTTAAAATATGCAGGAATTACTGACAAATATATTTCTGCAAACGTATACATAAAAATAATCTTGAGATTCTTGTTTAGATTTGAAATATTTCAATTCCGGAATATCTACGAAAAAAGTTTAGATGTAAATACTCGTTTTTATTACACTGATGCCTGAACACCGGTATTGAAATCAGTTGTATCAATGTCAGTTAATTATACTAAATATTTCTCAGAATTGCTTTTTTGAAGTGTATTTTGCAATGTAATGGAGCTATAATTTTATACTTTTTCTTCGAGTATACCTTTATTGGGCATTATTTATTATGCCTCGAATAAGAGGTAAATTGACAACTAATATGTAGGAGCCTGTACTTTTCTACAGATGAACTCAAATGACTGCTGTTAATATAGAATTTAAATAATATTTATATTTCGTATTAATATAACTTTTAATTCTATGATATATATTAATATATCAGTACAATTTCGCATCATTATAAGCGTTGTAAAGCTCTAGTTTGAGAATTATAACGAAATTTGCTATTTAAAATTTTTTAATTTGCACGCAAATTTCTTAGTTGTTTACTTAAGTTAATAGGCTATTGACCTTGAAAATTGTCTAAATGTAAAAAAGGCTTGAATAGTTGAATTTCTTTCATTTTGTAATACATTAAAGATTCAAGTTTTTCTTTCACTTTTGTAAGCCAAATTCGTTTTATTTTTAATTAAAGTTGGCACCTCTGCTTTCATTAGAGTATACAAATTATGAAATTTTTCAGACTCTTCCATTGTTGGTTGTTGATTGTTGATTACTACCAGTAAATATATGTAGCTAAGAGTTAGTCCCATCCCAGTTGTGTATTTGTTGATTTTAAACATTTATCCATTTGTCTTCTACTCATTTCATTTGGCCACATGAGCACTTGACTTAAAAACGACATAACAATATACTTATGTATGCACATACATAAATAAGTTACAGTTGTATAGAGACTACAATAAAAAGGTGCTCGTATGAGTATGTCGAGGAAAATTAGTTTATTTTACGTTTTGTTATTATTAAATAAGTTTGAAAATAGATTTCGTCTTTTTTTTTCGTTCCCTATTATATTAATTTACCTAATCACTCAATTATAAATAGGGTACAAAAGTAGAGAGATTCTATTGTTACTTATTGTATCAATTCAAATAAACCTTTAAAATTTAGAAAGTAAAAAGAATGGCAAATTGATTAATTACACTTTTATTATGAATAGGTATATTTCTCTAACTCATCTTTACATTGAAACTTCAATTTTAAAATTTTATCAAATTTTTAATCAATAGAACCTTTTTTTTTTGTAAGATAAGACAAGTAAAATTTGATACGTATTTATTCGTATCATGCATGATGGGCTCTTCTTATTACGCTTTTTCTCAGGTCCATAAATAATACATTTTCTTATAATTTATTTAACTTTTCCTCATACTCTTAAATCTTAACTTGGAATTTTCTTTTTAATAAAATGCTACATACGAGTGTAAGTAAGTAGATGGTATATGTAAGCGTTACATAGAAACACATTTCTAAATTACTAAACACTTTTTGCGTTCTATGTTATATTTATTGTTTACTTTTTTTTTCTGAAGTATAATTTCTGGAACATTGACACTGAACGAATTACTTTCATTCATACATACTCATGCATAAATATTCGTACTTACATATGTATATTTTTATATAAAGATAATAACTAAATATCATTTTTTAATATTTTGCTTTAAGAACAGAACAGAACATACATACTTAATTTATTGTATTTGTTTTTGTTTACTTATTCGTAAAAAATTCTCTTAAAGTATCTCTAAAAAAGTGTGAATGTGAAAACATTGTTGCCAAGGTGTAGAGTTTTATTCATAAAAACATATTTAAAAGCACATAGGGTACATGTGAAAGGAGGTGTTTTTTTCTTAGCGGCTGTAATAAATGAGGTTACTGACTCGTATTCCATTTTTTAAATCGAAACCTGTATTCGCAATTATAAATTTAATCGAAATTATTTTTACTTCACAACGTGTGATGTAATTAATTTCTATTTAAATTTTTCGCATTCATTTTCGTTTTTATGCTAAGAAAATAATTTAACTTACTAATATTGTTAAAACTCTCATTGGAAGTATAAACAGTTGAAATTTTTAAAGTCTATATTTAAAGAAACGTTTTTGTTAGTTTGTTTAGTTATCGCTAATTTTAGATACATAGTTTTTATCTTCTTTTTCCATAGGCTCCACCAGGGATATGTAATCCGTTAGGGCAATTTTACGTTGACAGATCAACGGCCTTGAGGCTATTACATAAATTATGAACAGGTTGCTAATATTTATATAAATATGTATTATTTTTTATAAATTTTCTCAAAACTACCCTTAATTTCGAAGTGGAGTGTAATCCTTACTACGAATAAATCATAGCACTTACCTACTCTAAAAATACATATCCATACGTATTATTGGTATCGTACTTACTTCACTTGAGGTCAAAATTAATTTTTTCTGAATTAATGAAATAAAATTAAAAATTTTTCTTTTATAAAATACAAAGTGTGTGCTGCAATTAAATTTTACAGTTAAGCTAATGTATTGTTTGGCCTAATAACAGTATATATCGTTATACCCTTCATTTTGTACGCTTCGAAATATTTTGTTTTTCTACGTCATTTCAAACATTTAAAAGGCAACAAACTAATATTGTCTTTTCAACTAAAACCCATTTGATTAAGTATATGTACCTATATGTATTTATTGAAAAAATTACTACAATATTAAAGTACTTATTTGGTTTTTTAAACGCTTAACCAATTTTTTTTAGCCATGTATTAATATTTATACTATTTAATAGATTATTCAAGAGATCAATCATTATCGACTGCACATGTCATTTAAGACATTTAAGATTTTGTGTTAAAATATAAATATTTTCACATTTGTTGCTGAACTCAAAATGAAAGGTTTAAAGCAAAACCCAAATAATATAAATTACTTTTGTGTAAAATATTATTAAAAACACACTCTCTTTTTCAATTTCGTCTATAGTGTGTGACACACTTAGTTTTGCGTATTTTTCTTTTTTTTTTATTTATTTCTATTTTTTTTAATGTTTTAGTACTCTTAATATTTCTAAAAAAAAAATTGTCAAAAAGCACGTGATTTTATTGTTTCTGTAATTTAAAATAAATCTACATATATTTGTTTAAGAATCTGATACAGGTTTTTTATTTTTATATGCGATTTGCTATTTTGTTTTTAGTTCATAGCGAGTGCTTATTTTTATAACATATAACAATAGATGGCGAAAACGTGGAAACCACATGTTATGTTTTAAATAAATACTTTTAAAAAAGTCTCTTCAGAAATGCCCTTAATGATTAAGAAAGTTTTTCCTTAATATAATTTGCAATTCGTTTATTATGTTTTCCTTTTACTGAAAAGTTTGGGTTTTAGTCACAATATGAATTTTAAGGGTAGCAAAGTCTCTAACTCTTCTCTTTAAGCAAAGCAACCACATTGGTGTTGTATAGAACTTTAAGTATTTTGAGAAACATACACAGTATAATACAATTTTCAATCTCTTTGCTCTTAGCTACCTTTTGGGTTTAAAGTTACAGGAGCATGCATTAAAAATTATGAAAAACTTGTTTGTGTTCTTAAAATTCTTTCATTTAATATTTCCAATATATTTCATGATTAAAGCAAAATCACGTTCTCTTTAACTAATAGTTTAAAAACCGATTAGTAACATAAAGAAGATAGGTTTTTTCCTTAAATTTTCTATGCAGTTTGGGAATTATTCAACATTGTTAATTAATTTGCCTTTCACCATTATATTTTTTTTCTATTCTATAATTTGGAAGTGAATTCTGTTACATTTAACTGAAAACATTTGAGCCTTTAAAAATCAATAAATAACTGCTATTGACAAAAAAAAATGTAGATTCTCGATGTCGACAATAAGCGTCTAATAAGAATATATCTTTACCTTTTTTTTAAAGGCTATTGCTAAAGGTATAGCTTGAAACAAATGACATTTTAAGCGTCCAATAAGAACAACTTCGTCTGATCTAATAAATAATTGAAAATACCATAATAGTTTACATTCTCCCAATTTATTTCTCAAAGAAGTTTTTTTAATTGTTATTTTTTGTATTTTAGCCACCACCAGCTCAAAATGGAGGCACTGCAGAGGTTCATATAAACGGTATAAGCAATGGCCATAGTAATGGCAACATAAGTAGCAGCAGCAGCAGCAAACATCATAAATCATCCAGCAAGGACAAGCATCGTGACAGGGATAGGGATCATAAGAGTTCCTCGTCCAGCAGCCATAAGAGTAGCAGCCGGTAAGTGTTGAAAATTTACAATACTTGTGCAAATCAATATTAAAAACGAGTTTTTCATTTATATTTTAGCGACAAAGAAAAACATGGTTCTTCGTCATCGTCTAGCAGCAAGGATAAACACCGCGATAAGGAACGTGACGATAAACACAAAAGCTCTTCATCCAGCAGCAGTCATCGTAGTAAAGACAAGGAGCGCAGTAGTAGCGACAAGGAAAGAGATCGTAGTGACAGAGATAAACACAAGTCGTCATCCTCTTCAAGTCACAAGAGTTCTTCTAAGGACAAGGAAAGACGCGATAAAGATCGTAAAGAAGGCTCAAGCAGCTCCAGTTCAGGCAAAGATAGAGATCGCAGTGATCGTGACAAGGATCGCCATCATAAGTCATCTTCAAGTTCTTCCAGTTCTCGCGACAAAGATCGTGATAAGGATCGTCATCGTTCATCATCCTCGTCATCATCTAAACATAAACATTCCAGTTCTTCTTCGAAATCATCATCGTCGCATCGTCATGATGGCGAATTTATTAAACCAGAACCTTTGTCACAGACCTCGCATCACTTCCATGAAAACGGTTTCAATGGTGATGTATTATCACAAGACATAAAACAAGAAAACATGACCCAAGATCCTTTAGAGACTACGATCAACAGCAACGGTTACAATCAATCATACGATGACAATTTTAAAAGGGAGAACGATCCCAACTTCAATGTATCACAGGCCAGTTCTTGTGACTATTCCATGTCACAGTTCCAGGACGATGAACCTCCATTTGTCATTAAGGCAGAGGCTAGTTATCGACACGATAGTCAAATGAAAGGCGAAGACTACGATGATAATGACACGCAAGACTATGAGGGAAAAGCTGAAGAGGAAGAGGATGAGGGTGAAGACGAAGATATGCCTTTAGCCATGCGTAAAAGCAATTCGCGTGGAACGCCACAGGAAAATATCGCTGAAGAAGATGACGATGAAGAAGACATACCTTTGGCTAAACGTAAAGTAAAGGTTGAAGATGAAGAAGATGATGATGATGTACCATTGATGGCTCGCAAAAAACCTAAAAAAGAATCAAAATCGAAGGATAAGAAAAAGAAACGTGTCAAAGAAGAAGAGGAGGATGACTATGACGATGTAAAACCCAAAAAGAAGTTGAAAAAGGAAAGTAGCAACAGAACGGTGGTGAAAACAGAAACTGTCTCACCAACAAAGCGTGTAAAAAAAGAAAAGAAAGGTGATGAAGAGGAAGAAGTGTGGAGATGGTAAGTAACGTTATTAAAAATTATCAATATTGTTTTGAAACAAGAACTGTACATATTTTATGGAGTGGTCCCTTATGTTAGATGATGTTAAATACTGCTGGGATTTAAGCAGTAGTCCCGCTAGGACGAAAGCTAAGCCTCAATGACGATAGTTTTTAATCGCTTGATGATAAAGAAGACTAAATCAAGCTAGCTAAATTTAGTAACTCCTCGATAATTAATAGAGTTCGTTTAAGGAAAGTAGTAATTTAAAAACCAATATTTTACACCAGTTGCGCTAGTTTTTTTTAATATTCTTTATAGTTGTTTTACGCAGGAGTTGCACGAAATTTTCTTATAGTACGTGACTTGCTGAATTAATTCTACAATTCCCTATAAAAAAAAATCGTCAATTTCCGGCTTAAATGTTTAACATTGACAATACTGTTCTAATAACAAATCAGCTGTTTCTTGCAATGGCAAAATGACATTTAAAATAGAGGTTATGTTTGTTAGGTATTTAAGTGTGTTTGTATGTTTTAAATAAACTTTGCGTAATGCATCTCGTTTTCCCCAAATGGCAAAAGCAATTGTATTTGCCTCAGTTATTTCACGATGTACATACGAAAATCTTTTGACAAGACAAACTACTCACGTTTCACAAGTAACAACAAATTTAATCAAACAAACGACGCGAACACTACGCTTTCCTCTACCAGTAGCTCGGTATTTCATTTGGAGTCATAACTATGCCACTAAAACTAAAAGACCTAAAGAGGCTTGCTTATCATCCTCTTTAGTGGCAAAAACATCAAAAACTAAACGAAAAACTTCTTCAACATCTAACGAATCTACCAAATCATATTTTTTTAGGTGGGAAGAAGAGAAGCGTGATGATGGTGTTAAATGGAACACTTTAGAACACAAAGGCCCAGTCTTTGCCCCACCCTATGAACGTTTACCTAAAAATGTGCGCTTTTTCTATGATGGCAAAGCAATGTCACTTTCGGAGGAAACCGAAGAATGTGCCACTTTTTATGCCAAAATGTTGAACCACGATTACTGTACCAAACAGGTATTCAACGATAATTTCTTCAAGGATTTCCGCAAGACAATGACCAAGGAGGAAAAGGAAATAATTAGGGATTTCAATAAATGTAACTTTGAAGAAATGCATCAATATTTCTTAGCCGAATCGGAGAAGCGTAAAAACGCCACTAAAGAAGAAAAGCTTGCCAAAAAGCTGGAAAACGAAGCTTTGATCAAAGAATATGGCACTTGTATTATTGATGGTCACAAAGAGAAAATTGGTAATTTCCGTTTGGAACCGCCGGGTTTGTTCAGAGGTCGTGGTGAGCATCCTAAAATGGGTATGATAAAACGACGGATACGTGCCGAAGATGTTTCCATTAATTGTGGCAAAGATTCCAAAATACCCCAACCACCACCAGGTCATCGCTGGAAGGAAGTATTACACAACAACACGGTCACTTGGTTGGCATCATGGGTCGAGAATGTACAGGGGCAAGTGAAATACATTATGTTGAATCCTTCATCAAAATTAAAAGGTGAAAAAGATCATATCAAATATGAAACAGCCCGTAAACTGGCCAAGTCCATTGATAAGATACGAGAAACTTATCGCAACGAATGGAAATCCAAAGAGATGCGCGTACGTCAACGTGCTGTGGCTCTTTACTTTATTGATAAATTGGCTTTGAGAGCAGGTAACGAAAAGGATGAAGATCAAGCCGATACTGTGGGTTGTTGTTCGTTGCGTGTCGAACATGTTCAACTGCATAAAGAACTGAACGGCAAGGAAAATGTAGTGGTATTCGATTTCCTTGGTAAAGATTCTATACGTTACTACAACGAAGTTGAAGTGGAGAAGAGAGTATTTAAAAATTTAGAACTTTTTATGGAAAACAAGAAGACTGGCGATGATTTATTCGATCGCTTAAATACACAAGTTCTTAATGAACATCTGAAAGAATTGATGGATGGTAAGGATTTTAAAAATAATTTGTAATATACGTATGTATGTGGTACTACTAATATATATTTCTTTTGAATTTTCTCGTCTGTAGGACTTACTGCCAAAGTGTTCCGTACATATAATGCCTCAATAACTTTACAGAATCAATTAAATCTTTTGACTAAGGATGACATGACTGTACCCGAGAAACTTTTAGCCTACAATAGAGCTAATCGTGCTGTAGCCATTCTATGTAACCATCAACGTTCAGTACCCAAGAGTCATGAAAAATCCATGGAAAATCTCAAAGAAAAAATTCGACTTAAACGAGAAGCCATCGATGATTGCGAAGCTGAATATAATGTAAGTATATATCAAATATCTGATAAGAAGCTGATTATTGTTTTACACATTGTTTGTAATATTGCTTAAAATCATATATGTAACTTGAATGTGTTCTATATTTGTTTTGAATTTAATATCAGTGACTGATACATATATCTGATTACACATTATTCACTTTATTACTACTAATTTTCATTTACATATATTAAAACAATTTTGATTATTATTTTAAGGATCTTAAGAGACAAGCCAAACGTGGCTCAGTTAAAGAGAAAATAAATGCCGATAAAAAGGGTAAACAATTGGAACGTTTGAAGGAACAATTGAACAAATTAGAATTACAAGAGACTGACAGAGATGAAAATAAGACAATTGCTCTGGGTACTTCCAAACTGAATTATTTAGATCCACGTATTTCTGTTGCCTGGTTAGTATCAATGACATTTTAATATGATATATATGTATATATTCTCTATTTCTATTATTTATATATCTATTTATAGGTGTAAAAAGCACAATGTACCCATTGAAAAGATTTTCAATAAAACGCAAAGAACCAAATTTTTGTGGGCTATACATATGGCTGATGAAAATTACATTTTCTAAATACAACAGAACTATAACAACAAAACAATTAGTATTAGGTACTAAAAACAACCACATACACACAAAGAAGCCCACCCAAAATTACACTAAAATGGACACTAAAATAGTTTTATAGCAATAGTATAAAATCAAATCCCATTTATAATTTCAAATGGCATTCATTCATGCAAGTTATTGAATATTTATCTGTATTTATACAGACGATATTATTTGATTTCTATTCCCCCTGATTTTATTCCAAACACACTACTAAAATAATTATACTTTAATTCATAGAATTAAATTGAAAACAAAAGGAATTAGTAATTAGTGTTCAAAATTAACAAGGTAGCTTAATATTAAAAAAAGGAAATACTTAAACAAAATCAATAGATACACAACTATGCGATGTGAGATAAATAACAAGCCGCCAACCATATTTTTAAAACGTATTTAGCTTATAAATACATATGTTTAAACAATTAAATAACAAAAATAACATACATTACTTGATTTCAAAATATTTTGAAATTTTAAACTTTACATACATACACACTACATTACTTATAATAATTTTTAGTTAAATTTTAACTGTTTGTTTTTCTTATAAAAACAAGGAAAATAACAATTTTCCAAAAAAAAAAAAAAAAAAAATACAATTTCATCGTTTAAAATGAAGGGAAATTAAATTAACCTCTTTTGTAAATTATGGTTAATTTAACTTAAATTTTATTTTAAAAGAAATTGTTTTAATACAATTATTTGCAATTAGATTAATTAATAAAAAAAAATTTGTTTCTTTCCTATTTTAAAGAACAAAACCACTACAAAGAAATATTTATAAATCTAAAAAACTGATCTTAAGTTATGTCATACATAAATACAAGATCTGGGTCAAAAATAATAGTTTATATTTTCATTATAATTTATATAATTCTGTATTTAACTTGTAAGTTATAAATAATTTTGTATTTAATAACAAAAAAAAATGTTTCAAATGATTTTAACATCTAAAAAAAATCTTTTATAATTTGAAAACTTTAGTTTTTAAAACTTTTATATTTTCCATTTGCTTTGACTTTTTTTTTATTTAATTACTCTTCATTTTATGTAATTTAGATATTCATTTGACTTTCCAAGTCATTTTTCTATATTATTGTTTTCGTTTTCTTTTTATTTTATTTTTTTGCGATTAGAATTTATTTAACTGTGCAATCTATATAATTTAAAAAAACATTTTTTTGCCTCGTAATAATAACATTTATTATAATTTCTTCTTACACAAAATTTTATAAAAATTGTAAGAATTATTTTTTTCTCTTAGCTGGAATGATGTATTTAATTTTATTTTAATTTTCTCAGTTTATAAAGCTAAAATAACAATAAAAGAAAAACAACAATGTTAAAAAAAATCACTTATTAAAACCATTTTATATATATAGAAATATAAATAAAAAATAATAAACTATTTGTAGTGTAATAATAATAAAATGTTAAGTGTAATAAGAATATTTTCATTAAGACTAAATAAAAAATCAAGCAGCAACAACAAACCTATTATACTGAAAAACTAAATATATATCAAGCAAAAGAAAAAGTATTTAGAAAAAAATTAAACAACATTTTGTAATTTTTAAGAGATAACTTAGTAAGAATAAAACCAGTACTCTTATATAAATTCATATAAATAAATACTGAATTAATTTGAATTGAAACATAGAAATGCTTGCCTATTTCTTTCTTTTATTTGAATATAATTTATCTCTAACCTGGGGCGATGGGAGTTTATACTAAAATAAAGCGTCCCTTAATTCGACCCTATGCTGTCAATAATTGGACTGTATGAAGGAAACAAGTGGTTATTTTCAATTTTAAAAATAATTTGTGCCTTGACTATAGCACAGAATGGAATTAGAAAAAGGTCCCTAATTATATATTCAAATGGAACGTTTCCTTGATCCATTTCTTTTTAATTGTAATTAATTTTCATTCTTTATAAAATATAATAGTCTAGAACACTACCCACTAGACTTCCTGGGGACCCTATTTTCAAAGTACAATATCAAAGTAAACAAAATCGCTTAATTTGTTAAAAAAAAATCGCTGAAAAGTTTTTCCGGTTTGGCATTGTTTACAGTTAGCTATTTCACGTATGTACACATCTTTTGGTGAATGCTAGTTTTTTTTAGAAGAAGCAGCATTAGTTGACATTCTCAAATTATTGTTGTATTCGTGTTTACTCTGCAGTTTTTTGCAAATTGTAAAATTTGCAAAATTTCTAAATATTTAAATAAAACATGTGTAATGTTTAAATGTTACACTGTGGTTTAAATAACCGAAAAATAATATTTATTTTCGTAATTTAAATTAAAACAAAAATTAATTTCAAATTTTAATTAAAAAAATAACAAAAGCCGGGAGATTATTCCTTAGCGCAATCGATAAGATTATTTAGACATTTATTAACAATTTGTAACAATCGATGTAGTGGTGCGGCAGATAAGAAGGAAAAATGGCACGTCAACGTGAAAACAAAAGTGGTAATAATAATACCGACAAAACGTCGAAACAACAAAAGTCTAATAAGCAAACAAATGAAAATGCTGAATCGACAAAGTCTACTAATAGTTTGGGTAGTAGAGGAAGTACAACAACAACAAGCACAACATCATCGAATACCACCATGGAAAAGCCAAAAACAAAACATTCAACACATCCGAAGAAGGCTACATTTGAGGAGCCCAAATCAAAATTTGTGTTAAACAAATGGAAGACATTGGCAGGTTGTATTTGTATGGCAGTGGCTGTTTACTTCGGTTATCAGGGTTATTTAGAGACGAGAGTCAATACACCCTTTGATAATCAAAAAATGGTTACACGAGCTGGCTTAGATGATCCTGAGCGATATTGGGGTTCTTATAGGCCTCTTAACTATTTTGGAATGAAAACCCGTGATCCTCATTCTTTGGTGATGGGTTTGATGTGGTATTCACCCTCGAATTTGGGTCATGGCGGCAAAGGTATACGTCACTGGTGTGACATGGGTGATAATCTGGACAAGTATGGCTGGACTCATCATGATGGTCGTACATTTGGTGTTCAGGAAATTCATGATTTACCTTTTGAATTAAAAACCTCGTTTGTCAAATATCCCAGCGGTAAACAATTTGGTGGTGATTGGACTGCACGCATATCAGTTAGAAATACTACACGAGCATGGGATAGGACAATGTCTTTAATATGGTATGTGGCTCTAGATGAGCGCACAAATGGCCACATTAAATATGTGTCTGATGAAAAAAGTCCTGAACCTGGTGTTTATGGCGAAACTCTGGGCTTGGGAGAATTTCAGTTAAGATTCCATCCTGTCAAGGGACGTATTCTACACAAGTCCTACTTGAGTACTGTTGCTCCCTCGCTGAGTAAACTTAAGGAAACCGTATTTACTCACTTTAGAGCGTTCACCGATAAGCGTGGCAATCGCTATATAGGCTTACCAGGTGAAATGATATCCCATAACGGCAATCTAGCCTTAGATCCTAATTTTATTGCCATACAAATCACTGCTGAAGTTGATTTCACAATGGATATAACATATCAATCTACTTCGGGATTTTCGGTGGGTGAAATAATACCAAAGCCTCCTACTGGCCGTGAATATACTGATTCATTGCAAGCACAAATAACAGCATACGATAAGCGTTTCGAAGATACATTTCACTTGAAGGCAAATGGCTTTTCAAATGAAGAAATAAAATTTGCAAAATATGCCTTAAGCAATATGTTGGGTGGTATCGGTTATTTCTATGGTTCAAGTAAGGTGAGTGCATTTTATTTTACAATTCTATTTACCATACCGTTAGCACAAAAAAAAATTTCTCATTCTCATTAAATCATTTTAGATGAATAATTTGTGAACATTCGTCTAAACAAATAATAAATGTTAACCATTTTAGGTACAATCAATTTATACTACAAATCCAGTACCATATTGGAAATCAGCCTTGTATACAGCTGTGCCGTCACGTTCTTTCTTTCCTCGAGGTTTTCTTTGGGATGAAGGTTTTCATGGACTACTTATTTCATCATGGGACATTGACATTGAACTGGATATTATAAGCCATTGGTTTGATCTACTAAATATTGAAGGATGGATACCAAGGGAACAAATTCTAGGTGTTGAGGCATTGGAAAAAGTCCCTGCTGAATTCGTTATTCAACACAATACTAATGCCAATCCGCCAACATTTTTACTCACTTTAAAGAAGATTTTAAAACATCATAAACAAGAATTATCCTTAAAAGGTAGATTGGATACCTTAGAACGTATATATCCACGACTGCAGGCATGGTTTTCATGGTATAATATCACACAAAGAGGTGATTCGGCTGGCACATATCAATGGCGTGGTCGTGATGCCAATACCGAACGTGAACTGAATCCTAAAACTCTTACCTCGGGCTTAGATGACTTTCCCAGAGCTTCGCACCCCACTAAAAAGGAACGTCACATTGATATAAGATGTTGGATGGCTTTTGCAGCAAGTGTTTTGTATGAATTGTCGACTATTTTGCGTAAAGAAGACCATAAGTACTATGAAACAGCAGCCTATTTAAAAGATAATTCGATTTTAAATGAACTTCATTTGAGTCCCTATACTGAGACTTATGCCGATTGGGGTCTACACACAGACTCAGTGGTTCTTAAACGACCACAACTGACACAGAAAAATATACAACGTGTTCATCAACAACAACAACAGCAATTGGAGATGGTGAGAGTTACTTTGAAACAACCTGATTATAAATTTGTTGACAGTACCTTTGGTTATGTGAACATATTTCCTTTTCTTTTGGAAATACTCGATCATGATTCTCCTTATTTGGGAAAGTTATTAAATGACATTAAAAATCCCGAAAAACTTTGGACCCCCTATGGTTTACGTTCCTTATCGAAAACGTCGCCCTTGTACTTAAAGCGTAATACCGAACATGATCCTCCATATTGGAGAGGCCCTATTTGGATAAATATTAACTATTTAGCCGTTAAAGCCTTACGTCACTATGGTTCAATTGAAGGTCCATATGCTGCGCTGGCACGCGAAATTTATGATAAATTAAGAGAAAATTTAATTAATAATATATTCAAAGAGTATCAACGTACCGGCTATTTATGGGAACAGTATGATGATACAACCGGTCGCGGTAAAGGATGTTATCCCTTTACTGGTTGGAGTTCATTAGTCGTTCTTATGATGGCCGAACAATACTAACTAATTCTAGATGTGAATTAAACAAAAATTGTAATTTTTATAAAAATCTGTTCGATTAATTAACGAACAACAATGGAAAAAAAAAAATAAGCATATAATTTAGTCAATTTATTTATTTATTTAATTTTAATAAATAAGACACATCCGTAAACTATTGTTCTTTGTAGATAAATTGATTAATAAAATCGTAAATAAACAACAATACAACAATTTTAATTTATTTATATTCTATGCTGGATTGTATTCACGATGAATGTTAAGAAAAAATTAAGACGATGTAATTTTCGGAGTAGTAAATTTGCTTTTTAAAAGTTATTTTTTTCCATAGTTTAAAAGGAATACAATTATTTCAAATTTATTAGGTTTTTCCTATTTGTTAAATTGTAAAATTTTAGCTTAAACTTACGACATAATTTTGTGAATTAATAACGAAACAAAAGAAACATCGAATAAGTCATTTGATGGCTGTTATGACATTGTAATATTCGACCAAGGGAATGGGCGCCTAATTAAAGCAACATTCTGGATATAACATGTAATACTACTTGAGATGGGTTTGGCATTGGTAAACCTAATGCAAGGCATATCTAATAGGTAGTAGCATCTGTACAACAAGTACAACAATGCAAAAACAACAGGCATTTTGTTTTTGTTAAAGAGTACGCGGAATGTCAAAAAAATTACCCCTCAAACCTCCATAGGAAATTAATAAAAGCAATTAAAAAAACTAAATAAATTTTATATATTGAAATTTCTTTTGATTTTTATGTCATGGTTAATTACGCAATAGTGGGGCACCTATAAATTAAAAAAAAAAATATTACATGCAGTCGATAACATTTCCACTTTATGTAAAGAACATGTTTTTATATGGCCATCGATAAAAATGGCAGCTGTAAACGTTATTTGTTATTGCTTATAGTTTATGCACCTAGTTGGAGATACCGAAATCTTGTTTGGGTAATTCATCACTCTCGTCTAAATAAATATAAATATAGTAAATCTAGGTTGTAGTTTAAAAGATATGTGTATTTAGTGTTAAAGACTTAAATGTTATTAATCATCTTGCAAAATTTTTAATAAAATTGGCTTTGAAATACTAATCCTGCAGAATTTCTAGAGTGCGTATCGTTAAGGATACATCCGGTACATATGAGGGTTTATAAATACGAAAATGATTATCGAAACAAAACACAAAAAAAAAAAACAACAAAATTTTGACATTCAAATACTCGTCAGCTGTTGAGATAAGGCTACCTATTGGATATGCCTTGACCTAATGTTTGAATACTTTCCTGCATATTACTTCAAAGACAAAATTTTATTAACGACCGATTAAATCTGTCATAAATCTGTATATATTTTTATATTTTTGTCATAATTTAATTTAATACAATATGATTTTTATTTTAAAAGTATAAATACATTTGAGAATTCTTTAAAACTAAATTTACAAATTATTATTATTGTTTTTATTGTTTTTCTTATATAAATCTTAGCATTAGAGAACGAGGATTTGATCTTACATTTTAAATGTAAATTGTACACTATTTTGTAAAAATTAAAAACGATTTCAATTTTTATTTACAAAATAGGACAATGAATGAATGAATAAATTTGCTTATAAAAAAATACCACTATAATTGAAAGCTTTTAAATTTAATTAAATAAAAAACCCGTAGTTCGAAACTACAACCACATTTTAAGTACAAATAAAATCAAATTAAAAAAAATAACATTAAAAAAGATCTTTAAATCTCATTCGATAATGGAAGTAATGTTTTTAATTGTTTGTTTTTTTTTTTTTTTTTTTTTTGCCTAATTTAATTAAAACTGTATAGAATGACAAATCAAAATAATTTTCTTTTACTTACAACAGTAAATTAGAAAAATTTGTATAAAAAAAAAGAAGAGATGTTGATTAAAATCGAGAGAAAAATTAACACAGTTTAGAGATTTTACAACTAAAATGGAAAGAAAATCAAAGAAAAAGAAAAATGTTATAAATTACTTAAAATAGAAATGGGGGGAGAAAAAAGGATGAAATTAATCTCTCTTATTTCGAAAGGGTGGAAAACGATCTAATAAGGCGTGAAATATGCTGCCAGGTATACGTTGGTGTTTATTAATTAATACTTCTAAAGCTTGAGCGACCTAAAATTATAAATTATATTAGAAAACAAAACAAAAAAAAAAACATTTTCTAAATGTAAACATATAAAACTTACCTTGATTTGTAATTCCTCGGGTGTTAAGGAACCATCATATTCTATAGGAGCACCCAAATAGGTACGGAATTTAACCGGAAAACCACCATATATGGGATAAACTGGTATTCTAATAGCATTATAAACTTTCAAGAAAAATCTACGAAATATGCCCACTTGTCGAAATCCTTCCCTTAGGTTTTGCGTAAAGCACGGTATTATGGGCGCTTTAGCCTCTAAAGCAACTTTTGCAAAGCCCACACGATTACGCCATAGCAATTCATAATAGTTATCACCAAATTGAGCTTCATATACGCCACCGGGTGAAATGGCCAAGAGATTACCATCTTTTAGGATATTCACACATGATTGCACCGTACCGGGACTAATATGGAATGCTTCGGATATAGTGCCCCAACCGGGTAATTTGAATAGAAAACGATCACCTATGGTATAAATCAATTGATCTCTTTGCAATAGCATTCGAGAATTCAAATAATACATGTCTATCGGTATGGCACCATGATAGTATACAATTAAGGCTGGTCCTTTCAGAGGTATATTATCCATGCCAACCACTTCATAGCCATGATAAATGCGAGCATGAGCATCCCATATAGCAGCAACTATTTTGCGTCCAACTTTCCAAAAGCCAAGATCCGAGCGTACCGAACGTAAGATGACTTCTCTAAAAAAAAAAAAAAAAATGAAAAGAAAGGAAAGGAATAAAATTAAAAATTTCAATTTAATTTCAAAGAAAATTATCGATTAAAAATACATATAGGCCTAAGTGAACATGATGACAGGTAGTAAGTATTATATTATTTAAAAGTACCGGGTTATCCATTTCGTGGTTTCAAAAGTAAACGTAAATAAAACACATATAAAATATTTTTTCATGATATTTTTCATTTTTATTGTAAAGTTTGAACGTTGACATTATGTGTGAAACACTACATCATTTAAATGACCTCCAAGCGAAGTGTTGCAAGCATTGATTCTTTTGAGGTAATTTTCGACCACTTTTTGACACATATTGGGCGGTCTCTCAGCCATAACTTGACGAAAGTTGGTTTTTAAGTGTTCAAGAGTTGAAGGTTTATCTGCATAAACACGGTCTTTCGCGTAGCCCCACAAAAAAAGTCTAATGGTGTCAAATCGCATGATCTTGGTGGCCAGTTGATATCGCCACGACGAGAAATTACGCGACTAGGAAATGTCTCTTGCAATAAAGCTATATTCGCTAGAGTTGTGTGGCATGTGGCACCGTCTTGTTGAAACCACATATTCTCCAGGTCGTATTCTTCAATAGCAGGCAAAAAAAAAGTCAGTTATCATATGACCATAACGCTCCGAATTGACGGTGACAGTCGTTCCATCGTCGTTTTCGAAGAAGTAAGGTCCAATCACACCTTCGGACCAAAGAGCGCACCAAACAGTGACTTTTTCTGGATGTAATGGCCTCTTTTCAATTACTTGAGGATTCTCAGAACCCCAAATACGACAATTTTGTTTATTAACATACCCACCGAGTGTGAAATGATGCCATTAAAAAAGCATTCTAGTGGTGGACGTCAAACATTTCAAGAATTCCAGGTTAGGTTAGGTCGGAGTGGTAGCTCTGAATATCACAAAGCTCACTTGATCACGCATGACGGCCCGTTGTGATGCCACGGGTGAACGCAGTCCCTGTACTAACCAAGTTCCACCAACACCAAGGAAAAGGAAGAAGTTGGTCTGCGCAAGGGCTGCACTCAAGAATTCCAAGAAATTAAAAAAAAAATTAAAAGGCTGAATACATCCAGAAGAGCAATGACTACAGATCATTTACGCCAATAAATCAAATTCGGGAAATTTTACCAAGATTTTTAATTGGCAACAAGTGCAAATGTCCATACCTGTAATATGCCTGTAATAAATTGCTCATTTAGATACGTACATACATACATATCGTCGTCGAAAATCCAAAACAACGTATCATCAAAAAAAATCAAAATCGAGTTTTTGATTGATTATGATTCGTTAGGTTATCTAACATACTATCTCTACCAATTTTTCGATTCTTGCGACCAAAAATAACGTTTTTATATCAATAATTCAAAATGTTTCTACATATGAAGTACTTGTTATTTTATAACTTTTTTTTTTGCTTCTCCTGTAAAATTAGAAAAATGTTTCTTACGTACTTTTGGATTTTCGACAACGATATGTACATATGTATATCGTATGATTATTTTTCTATTAAAACAATTGCGATTTTAATATTATTCTTATCAAAAGTTCTTGGTATAGACCCCCTGTCAGGTATTAAAAAAATCTGCAAACATATTTCGATTATTTGTTTATATTTTCTGAGGTTTTTAAATTTTGTATTCTTATCAAATGTTTATATTTTTACTACACATTAAACGCTATCATTTAGTATTTGATTTTGTTTTTTTTTTTTTTTGTTAATTTTTCTTTTCCTTATGGCTTATGATTTCCAGCCACCTGTTCAATGCGTATTTATCAACAACACAGTCAAGTTTTTATTTCAATTTTTTTATTTACTAAAAAGTACTTTAGATAAATTTAAAGAACAAACAAAAATATTGTAAAGTGCTCGAAATGTATTCGTTTTCTTTTATATTTTTCTACTAAACAGGGAATTAGTTTACTGTAGCAGGATCTAGCATAGTGCAATAACCATTTCTCGACACTTAAAAACAAGAAAACAACTATCGTTCTTACAGACTTTATGCGATAAACTCTGCTGAAAGCCTTAACAGTTTCTACCGAACTTTTGAAGACTGAAAGTATCAAAGCACTATGAGTGAAGGACATCCTGTGGCTTAAAACATTACTGATTACTTTCGAAGTGTTTTTCTGGTGTATATCTATTGCTTTTCAATTTTTCATCGGCAGAGACTAAACATTAAGGCTCCCTACCAAGAGCTCAATACAAGAGTTTTAAGTTGTTTGCCTTTATTTCTGAACTGGTTTTTGTGATTTTTTTCTATTAACTATTGACGTTTTTCAATATGTATTCCAGACACATTAATCTCCTGTTTCGGTAAGTCAAAGTCTTTCAGATAATCGACAATTTGCATGACAAATCCTAAATTAATCAAAGCTTTCGTTGCACAAAAGCAAATGACTGCATTAGTGGATTACGTTAAATTGTGATATTCACCAGTTTTTATCATTATAGCTGGTAGAGACCATACATTGTACATGGACATACATTCACTGTTCATCGTCGTTTTCGTTTGAAAAATGAAGCCATCGCGTCCATATGATAGAAATGATAGACTGTTTTAAATTTTCAGTTACGATATACATAAATATGTACATACAGTATTGTTCGAAACCTAAGCAACTTTTTCCCACTAAGTAATAATGGACTCATATCTTCTTTTTAAATAAATGTATAGAAAATATTTATTTTATTTACTATTACACAATGTGGCTATAACCTAAAAATAACAACAAAAATTAAATTCCATTTCTTTGGAAGTTATAATAAAATAAAAACCAAATTAACTTAAAAATTCGCTGTTCAAAACCTAAGCAACTTTTAATATTTGGTATGATATCTTTTGTTTCTTGCGACCTCAGCGCATCTTTTGGGCATAGATTCAATAAGATTTGATAGAATAGATGTTGTTATAGCTTCAACTCCTGTTTATTCTTAAAGCGCCAAGTTCCAACTCTCCGTTTTAAAATGCCGAAGAGGTTCTCTATGGGATTCAAGTCTGGCGGTTGAGGTGGCCAATCCAAGACTTAACCCCCATTAGCTGATAACCAATCCTTGACCAACTTCGATTAGTGTTTTGGGTCATTGTCATGTTGAAACACCCATCGAAGTGGCATTTCCCACTCAGCATAGTTAAGCATGTGAGTGGCTAAAATGTCTCTGTAAACAAAACGGTACATTTTTGTTTGAATTTCTACAAAGGGACCAACTCCACTGGCCGAAAAACAAGTCCAAACCATCACATTGCCACCCCTTAAGAAGCTTCAGGCCATCTAAGAAGCCTATGCTGACTAAGAAGCATAGGGAAAAAGTTGCTTAGGTTTCGAACAATACTGTATATGTATTTCTATTGTTTATATTTCCACTAACATCTAAGAAAACGTGTTGGTTATGCCAATAACCAGTTCCAGCGATTATAACAGACAATAGATACGTTATTATAAAAGTTAATTACAAGGTAATAAATGTTTTGCATTTTTTAATGGCTAGCATAGTACATAGACATTTACAACGCATTTCAAGAGTCAATTGTATTACACAAACGAAATATAATAAACACATCCAATAAAACACTGTATTTTTTTTTATTTTTCTATTAAAAAAGAAATTAATTTTTTTAAGTGGTTGATTCATAAAGTTTCCGCCAAATAACTTTTTTTTGAAAATGCTTTAAAAAAACTACTGAATATTTTCTCAAATTTCTTTTTTTATTTGAAAGTACAATCCTTCCGGTTAATAATGGAAAATAAATGATTATGCGTTTTCGCTTAGCTAAGTGGGCCTGCGATCGACTTACAGAAGATGCTGATTTTGGCAAAAAAATCATCTTTTCAGATGAAGCTCATTTTAATCTTGGCGGGTATGTAAACAAGCAAAATTGTCGCATTTGGGTCACAGAAAACCTGCACGCATACATTGAAAAGCCGACGCACCCAAAACGAGTTACTGTTTTGTGCGGATTTTGGTCCAGAGGCATAATTGGGCCACCTCGGAGCTGCGATTTGACACCGTTGGACTATTATTTGTGGGGTGCCGTCAAAGATAAGTGTTACGCCGACAAGCCAGAGACAATTGACGCTTTAAAGGACAATATTCGTGAAGCCATTGGTGAAATACAGCTGCACACAATCGATAATGTGCTTAAAAATTGGACCGATCGTGTAGGCTACTGCATGGCCAGCCGAGGCAGCCATATGAATGAAATTATTTTCCATTACTAACCGGAAGGATTGTACTTTCAAATAAAAAAAGAAATTTGAGAAAATATTCACTAGTTTTTTTTTAAAGCATTTTCAAAAAAAATGTTTTTTGGCGGACCCTTTAGTTCTTATCATAAATTAAGAATGACGACTGCATTAAGAAAAAGTTAATACATTTCTTTTATTATAAAATTAATTATAAGAAATTAAAAAAAAACCGGCAAAATTTATCGTTTTCATTGTTCGATTATTATTAAGAGCTCTGTATGCTCTAAATAAAATATTTCCTGATAATGATTGTGTAGCATAATTTAAAGGAAATAATAATTAATCACACTCTTCTTCATTTATCCAGTGGTATTTGAACCACTTTTAAGAAATATGTATGTACAGGTAGTCCCCGACTTACGACCGTTCGACTTACGACTATTCGCACTTACGACCATTTTTTTTTTCTAATTTTTTTCATAGAAAATACTTAAAGAAGACAAATATATACTTAGTTGTGGGGAATTCCTAAAATATAAATTTTATATATACATTAGAGCGACTCAAGTTGTATGGAAGCGAAATTCGTGCAAAGTGTACCCCCCTCAAAATGAACTTTGGTATTTTTTAAGATGACTTTTAAAATATTTCGGCTCCAGCTTTGACCTCTCGTGAGCTGGACCATTTTGAAAAAGGGTCTATTTTTGCATGTTTTGTTCATTTGAGAATCTGTTTCCTTACCAACATATACAATATGGGTATCATAAGAAAGGTATATACAATTTGTCCAAGGACGATCATCCATGTCCTTTTTTAAGGATATTCTGTAAAAAATAACAGTTTTTGAATTTTTTGTTCGGGGTTGTTTGTAATAAAATTGCCAAATTAACATATTTTAATCTTTAGTCGATTTAATTAAATTGGTGAGTCGCTCTAATATACATATAAGTAAATATAAATATAAATTTTGGGTAGTTTCATTTCTCCTGACCCTCAAAGTTAGTAGTGCAGTATGTAATTGTTTTCTTAAATTTTTGTTTATATGAAATTCGACTTACGAATTAATCGACTTACGACCGATGACCAGGAACCTATCTCGGTAGTAAGTCGGGGAATACCTGTATATATGTATGTGCATATGTTCGTATACCATAAACTGTCCATACGTAATATTATCTCAAGAGATAACAAGATTCAAGATGATTCACTTTTATAGAAATATGTGAAAAATAAAATTAATCTTTATACAGTTAAAGGACGATTGTTTCGATAGTTATGGCTATAGCTAAAGCTATGGCTTAATCTATCTGCAAATATCTTGAAACATTAAATTCTTTGTAATGATCTGATACATCAGAAGACTTGAATTCAAATTTTTTTGAAAAAATTCAAAATAATAGTTGAACTTCAGTTGCAGTATTGTTCACACAAAAAACTGGGACTGGGATGTGTTTTCTTTATTTATTCTTTATATTTATTGATTTTTTTTTCTAATCCTAAAAGCCCTAGCATCACAATTTTTTGGTATTACCTTACAGATTTCCTTTTCGAAAGCAAATTAAAAATATATTTTATTATTAAACTTAATTATTGGATATTAAAGTAAAAGTCTAAATATTATTAATTTGTTTTATTTTTAAAAAATAGTTTATATTTAATAAAATGAAACATGAAATCTTTTTATAAAATTATAAATTTACAAATCGCGCCTTTATTTTACAATAAATGCCTGTACATAGTAATTTGAAATTACAATTATTGTACTTTACTTAAAATTGTAAATCCCAACTAATAACATGTTTATGAGTATGGAGACTGGGAGACTGGCTCATATGTATGTATATATACGTACACTGAGCGCCATAAGTGAGTCAATTTTAAATTTTCTATTATAAAAAATATACTTGTAGCACAACAATAATTGAATTCTTGTTTTTGTTTTAACATTTTATAAGTAACTAGCTGTAGCCTGCGCGCGTTGCTACGCCTCCAACTAAAACAAATTTGAATCATTTTATTGATTTTGTTCATTTAAAAAAAAAAATTGACAAAAACTTTAAAAATTTAGAGGTTTTCGATTATGAACATTTATTTAAGTGCTGTCGGAAATTGGTAATACCAACTTATAAGCCTTCGTCGGCTCATACGTAACAACTTTGCTAAAGATCATAACATAATCAAATGCACAGTTTACGATTTAATTCATTTTTAGTAATTCTCAGTGTCGCCACCTGTCAAAAATTGGTCATAACAACTTAGAAACCTTCCCCGGCTCATGCGCAACAACTTTGCTAAAGGTCATAACATAATCAAATGCACAGTTTACGATTTAATTCATTTATAGTAATTCTCAGTGGCGCCACCTGTCAAAAATTGGTCATAACAACTTAGAAACCTTCCCCGGCTCATGCGCAACAACTTTGCTAAAGGTCATAACATAATCAAATGCACAGTTTACGATTTAATTCATTTATAGTAATTCTCAGTGGCGCCACCTGTCGGAAATTGGTCATACCAACTTAGAAAACTTCGTAGGCTCATGCGCAACAACTTTGCTAAGGATCATGAAATGATCAAATACACAGTTTACGATTTAATTCATTTTTATTAATTTTCAGTGGCGCCACCTGTCGGAAATTGGTCATACCAACCTAGAAACCTTCCCCGGCTCATGCGCAACAACTTTGCTAAAGATCATAACATGATCAAATGTATAGTTTACGATTCTATAAGATACATACAAACATACATTCATTTTTATATATATAGAGATAGATAAATAAACGTTTTTAAGTTTTGGAAATTTATTCGACTATTCTCATTTACTTTTATCGCTATCCTAAGAAATTGAATTATTTCAATGGTGTTTACTCACTTTTGGCGCACAGTGTATATCTATTTACAAGCATCTTAACACAAATATTAGTTAATATTTATAATAACAAATAAAAAATAAAATTTATTTGCAAATCATTACCATTTTAAATAAATGTAAAGTCAATATCGTCATTACAGCTTTAGACAGACGTAAATCAATTTTAAAATATATGTACACACATACATATGTACGTATGCACACTTGTCATAGTTGAATAAAAAGTCTACTTTTAAGAAGCTCATAGACACAAATGTGTTTTAATAAGACAAATTTTAGTTTAAAACACTTAAAATGTTTCAATGTTTTATTCGAAAGTGTACTAAGATTGTACAGTTGAATCACGATTATGCGAGACTTTAGAACAGAAAATAAAGGAAAAATAGGTTATTACTAAAACATGCTGTGACCCTAAAATATCTGAAGAAATGTAATTCGATAAGAATTTTAAAAAAACATCAGTACTCTTTAAGAATTTTGTCAGAGTGGGGGCATAATTTATACTCTTCTCATTTTCGGAACTTTCTTTAATTGGGTTGGATTGAGCAGTTTAACGACTTCATTATCAGTCACAATGGCAAAAGCATCAAGGCTGATTAGATCACATTTAAAACTTTGAACTTTTAAATTTAACCTCACTTTACTTAAAGTCTCTTTGTTTACAGCACATCAGTCATCTGCAGGAATTAATATTTCTCTTATTATGTTGACATATTAATCGAACGAGTCTACTGTTAGAGGCAATAAAGAAAAAGGAAGTAACAGTCATTTGCCCAAATATACCAGTGTTGAAAAATTGAAATTTTGAAATGGTACTGAACTCTAACTGAAAGAGTACTTTTTCGCATCAAATGGTACTTTATGGTACATTACAGCCAATCAGGATTATGACCTATCATGGCAATTTTATTTACCCTCAGAGTTTTTGACAGAATGAGGTCGCCGAAGGAATATTTTTTCATTTTTCGTCATTTTGGAGATGTCTGACATTGGGTATAAACCGCGGGCTCACATTTAGTATCCAGCACACTACCTACTACATACATACATAATTGGTCATTACAACCCTTCAGTCAGGATTACGACCTAGCTTCTCACACCACTTATGTTGTGTGCGTTAATTTTATGCATGAGTGGCGGGACCTACAGTTTAAAGTCGACTCCGAACGACAGTTTTTTGAGAAGCTTTTCATGGCAATTTTATTTACTCTCAGAGTTTTTGCCAGAAATCTGCTGAGAGAAAGTCGCCGAAGAAATATTTTTTCATATTTCATTTTGATGTCTGACCTGGGATACGAACTTGGGGCCTTCAGTCTAATAAGCCAACACACTACCTAATAGACTACGGTGACTTCACACTACCTACTAGACTATTTTTTTCTTCATATTTAATGCATGTACGGTACGGAACGGAAAAAATAACGTGTTCCTCATATATAAAACAAAAACTGCTGATTCTGAACGTAACAAAACGTAAAAGTTCCGTGTAGTCAAACAACGACGGAACGTTATGGAACATACTTTCGTTTGTAGCATATGAAGAGCAATGTTAATGATTACCGAAGTCATTTGTCGGTTCGGCAGACGTTCTCATTGCTTTTTGTATTCTAAAAATGAACGTATGTTCCGTGGACATTTGGCTAACCGGAGCTAAAGACAAATTCTACCTTTAGCATTACGTTGCTAATGCATTAATAGTTGAAAAGCACACGACATAAAATATTTAATAATAAAAAAGTACTGAAAACGTCGCGGGGGTACTGCGGTATTTTTGAAATGGAAAAGTACTGAATTTTTCAACACTGAAATATACACCAAGAGCCGGATTACCAAACTACTATAGAAAACAGTGAAATATTGGGTATTAACAACGTAAGTTTTAAGTTTGGATTTCACTTTTAATTTGACGTCTTACAGGGGTACAACTCTCTGTAATGACAAGATTCTAACAGCTATAGCACACGAGACACTGTCATTCATAGTAAGAGTATAAAAACTGAGAATAGCACGTCGGATAATAGAGAATCAGATAATCACGGCTCAACTGTAATTGTTTCTTTTAATTTATGTACGACTTTATTCAAATTTTTAAAACTTACGTGTAATACAACTCGTTTAAGGTTATACTCAAGAGAACAGTCTTTAAAAAGAATACTAAAACGTGTAAAATGTATGCGTTATTATTATTTCTTTATTAAAAAAGTTGACGATCAAATGAAATGAGTTAGCAATTATAAATTATTGCTTTTGTATAGTTAGAGCAACTGAAAACAAATTTTGTAGACCGGTTTTACAGTCTCACTACTTTCGTTACAGCTTTTCCGCTGGTTCTTTATAGGAACCACTACTTGAATTACATTTTATAAATAGTACCATTTTAGTTCAATTCGACTTTATCAACATACTTAGGAAAATAAACAAATTAAAATACTAACAGAAAATATTAAATAATCAAAGACCTTGAACTAGACAACTAAATAATTCATTTTCATAAATCTCATTAACGCAATGTCATTAATTAAACATAGAAAGAAATTGTCGCAATTAATGATATTCATTCATTCTTCATTCATTATACACAAAGTAGATAGGAAAAAAAGGTCTTTGTGGTCAAATTAATAAAAAGAAACACCGGCAATTGTATTTTAAAAAAATATTTAACATGAAAATATAAACATAGAAATTAATTATGCAGAAAATATTTAATTAATAATAATTAATTAATTGTAGCATTTTAATGGACATATTAAATGATATTTTAATAAAATATGTTTAACTCAATGTGTATAGGTATTTTGTTTCTGTTTTTATTATTAAGCTGACCTACTTACGAATTTACAAAGTTTAACATATTTTTGTATAGGTTAGGTTAGGTTAGAGGACGTGTACTTGTCACCTGTGACAAGTACAGTACCCAGTACAGTACAGTACCACTCGTGTTGTGTGCGTTAATTTTATACATAAGTGGCGGGACCTACTGTTTAAAGTCGACTCCGAACGACAGATTTTTGAGAAGCTTTTCATGGCAATTTTATTTACTCTCAGAGTTTTTGCCAGAAATCTGCTGAGAGGAAGTCGTCGAAGAAATATTTTCATATTTTCGTTTTGATGTCTGACCTGGGATTTGAACTCGGGCCTTTCGTCTCATAAGCCAACACACTACCTACTAGACTACGGCGACTTCTCTTTTTTTTTAAAAAATGTGGAACGCTTCACGATTTTGCGTGTCATCCTTGCGCAGGGCCATGCTAATCTTCTCTGTATCGTTCCAATTTTAGTATATGTTCTGCCGAAGCAAGAACAAATTTGAGTAAGAATTATATAAACCGATGGAGATGGAGATTTTTCGAATTTGAGAAACTTAAACTATATTTTTTTATTCTAAGAATTATAAAATTGATATCGTTTGTTTCTTGAAGTAATCATAATTGATGTAAAATTCATTTTGCCAATATTTAATAACTTTTTCCAATCAGAAATGATCTTTTTCCAATTCTTGATTTTATTTGGGAATCTACATAAAGATACAATGAGCTACTCATCCAAACTTTTATTTCGAACCTACTCTAGAAGCATTTGCAGAGTCTAAAGAACACAATGTACCAAAGAGAACACACATTCTGTCCCATTAGAAAACATCATAGAAAGCTTTGTTTCAAAACATACAACTTATAGTGAAAAACTAGGTAGCCCCTCTTTCGTATATGGTTAGTTAACTTTCGCAGAAATTTATAAAAATCCTTCTTTGCCATTAGGGAAGGTAATTACTATAAGATAGGCATAATGGGCTTACTACCTTCAAAACCTCAATATGGTTTAGAACAAAATTCGGCATATTTGACTTCAATTAATGCCAATATCACATACACAAACATTGATTGATTCCCTTATCAAATAGTAGTCCGAGGAATAATAGGGTGAGTTCCAAAACGTCATTTGCAATGTAACCGAACAAAGTCATGCATTCCTAAACGCAACCTTGTAAACATTGACAATGTATCGCATTCTTAAATGTATAACAAAAGCTATCGATACGCAAACAAAAAGCAAATTGTACATCACTAATTTTGTTGATGCTTTGTGTTTACATTTATAAACAAAATACAAATATAACATGGCGGATGAAGAAAATATTTTTAATTTTATTTTTTTAGTGAAAAAAAAAGGAGTTTTGAGTGGAAGCAGCTGCTCCTGACGACACGACTTCAAAGTGAAGCCGATTTTGCTTCAAAAAAAAAAAAGTATTGTGACATACATAATTGGTCATTACAATCCTTCAGTGAGGATTACAACCTAGCTTCTCACACCACTTATGTTGTGTGCGTTAATTTTATACATGAGTGGCGGGACCTATAGTTTAAAGTCGACTCCGAACGACAGATATTTGAGAAGCTTTTCATGGCAATTTTATTTACTCTCAGAGTTTTTGCCAGAAATCTGCTGAGAGGAAGTCGCCGAAGAAATTTTTTCATATTCTCGTTTTGATGTCTGACCCGGGATTTGAACTCGGGCCTTCAATCTAATAAGCCAACACACTACCTACTAGACTACGGCGACTTCATGGTGACATACAAAAGAATGAAAAAAAAAAGAAATGGAACATCCGGAGAGTCGGCAACAACATGGGAATTTTTTGATAAAAAGGATGAAGTGTATGGAAATGAAACCGATGTAACAGTTCCAGAAAATATGCTTGGCAGCTCGTTGGAGTTGTTACTATCAGATACTACTGGTTCTTTAGATACCCCTAATACTTCACCAATCCCACAAGAACCTCCGCGAAAACGACCGCGATGTGATGTGTAAAAAATTCGAAAATAAAATACAATTTTTGGAAATAATATTTTTTATTATTGACAGTTCCATTTCAAAAGCAAAGTGATTGCAAACAAGTGTTTCTAAACGTAAAAACATTGCAATGTGTTTTTATTACAAAGCAAACAACACAGTTGATGACTTTGTATTGAAACGGTAGTAATACCGCATCACTGCAGTGTGTTTTGATGTTTTGGAACTCACCCATAATAATTTAAGAATTGGGAAATATCTGCTTTCTTTCAACATTTAATATCAACGTTCCACTCACCTGTGTAATTTATAGATAAACAATATTAAAAAGGATATGTAGATTAATGCCACAAAGACTAAGGGCAAAAGGAATGTTGCAATCAGTGGTGTCAATAAACGGTAAACCCACAGCGAATAATCCAAATCAATGTAATCGGCTAAAAAAGAATACAATAAAGAACTAAGAATTAATTGATTTTGTTGGTAGAAAAAGATAATATGATTAAAAAGTAAAAGAAAAAGAAAAAAGTGCTTCGTTGGAGACTTACACAAAAATTCTTGCAGACCTTTGGTTAAATTATGTATAAAATCCATATTTAGAATTGGGGCTAAAATTTAATGACTGTGGTCTTCTTTATGTATTGTGGTCGTTATTTAATTTTAACTTTTTCTTATTAATTCTTGATGATGTTGCGTTTTAAGTTGTTGTTATTGTTGTTGTTTTTTTTTTTAAATCGCTAACTTTCTTTGTAAAATTTTAGCTTATTTACCAAAAGACGCATAATAATTAATTAAATAAATACTAATTCAAGGTGGTTGTTGTTGTCTTATTTCAATGATATAAAAAAGAACATCCTTTACTTTATTATTCTTCCTCTTTTTTGTAAATATTTACGTTATTGTTTTTTATTCTTTTTCTCTAATATTTCTTCGTTTTACCCTTTCTTCTTTATTTTCTATAAGTTTTCTCTTAGCAATTTTTTATATATAGAATATTTTACCATTATATTTCTTTTTTACTTATTTTTTATTGTTGTTATCATATTTTTATCTAATATTATTGTATTATATGTAGGTATTCTTTTTAATTGGCTCTCTACCTATATATACATGTTTGTTTGTGTATATATTATCGTTTTACTACAATTTCTATTTTTGTTTCTAAATATTAATTTGCATCACAACTTTCACTTTATTCGAATGAATTTTTGACAGGTATTTTTAAATAATTTTTTAATAAAGTTTTATTTGATGATTTTGAATTTTCTTTTCTGCAATGTGGAAACAAAAAAACAAAACTGGTAAACAATTTTGCCCACAACTTTACTTGCCGATTTTACAAAAACAACTGATGTGGAGCCAATTTTGGCAATTCAATAAAAAAAAGACTGATTGTCACTATAAAGTGATGCCAAGTTTATTCAAAGGGCAGCTGTATAAACACCGAGAGAATATATAAAATAATACTACTACACCGTTTCCGATAATTAAAGCAAAATTAAAAATTTTACTATATACTATCGATGAGAAATAGATACAAAATAGTATTTATGGGCTTAATGATACCAATTTCGCAAAAATAAAAACAAATTTTTAGTTTTTCTTTTTAAGATCGCTACATATGACATCAACTAGTTTAACGAGCAAAATATAAAGTGCTTCAGCACATTCAGAAATAAGTACTTATAGGAAACCAAGTAATATTTGACTCAGAACATGTATATCTATATGTATATGATTTTATTAGTATTTTATATTTTTAACATCTTTTTTTTTAAGTGTACAAGGCATATGTTTTAAACTTGGCAACACTTTCAAACACATGGAATTTTTTGTTAACAGCTGTTCTCAGAGTTTCATTGGCGTTGAAAACAATAACAACAATAATTTAAAATAAACAAAAATAAATTTTCGCATACATCTACTCTGTCTATTCTTACAAAGGCACATACAATTTTTTGGTTTTTTTTAAAGTCAACAATATTTTCAAACTCATTGATCATAAATTAATGGCGATAAAAAAGAAAATTTGCAAATAAGTTTTATTTAAATTGTGTTTGTATTTTTATTGTAAACTACGGTGATAAAAAGATAAGACTGAGCAAAGAACGATAAGCTGCCGATTTAGAGAACAAAAGAAGAGTCGTAAACAAGCGAAGGTTAGTTGCGACCTTATTTTTAAGACTACTAGTCAAAGTATTATTGAATAAAACGTATTTCTTTTCAACGAATTAACTTAGCTTTAAAATGTGTGTGATATTTTTCTATGTCAACTCTAATCCTGGTGAGAATGGATATAAATTAATATTGGCTTCCAATCGGGATGAATTCTACGCCCGTGAAACGAAACAAGCTGATAAATGGTTAAATGCTGAACATGTTTATGGTGGCATCGATTTAGAACCTGGTCGAGAAGGTGGTACATGGTTGGCTATATCTGGCAAAGATGAAATTTTTAAAGTGGGCGCTCTCTTGAATTTGACCGGAGAACCTAAGCCCAAGCATGCTGTGGGTGAGTACGATTTTCTCTGTTATGTTAGAGCCATTTTTTTTTATCAGAATTTTATATTTCTCGGGTACTATTGAGTCTCCTGTAATGGTTTTAAGTCATCATTAATCGTTGCAGAAGCCAGATCCTTTCATTCTGACAATTTAGTGACATAAAGTAATGCTGATATAGGACATCCTAATTATCAACACAATGTTGGTTATGCTTCACAGTCATTTACATAGGTCGTCTTATTGTCCTATATAACGTTTTTAATGCCCATGATTTGCATGTGTGAAGCCAGGGTGTTACGTTGTTATTCAATATCTGTTAATTAAAAAGTTTATTTAATGTAGCTGTAATAATATATATTATTCCTTTGTATCTGAATGCATTTACAACTTACTATTCATACAGGATATTCAAAGTGTGTTCTTCCGCCTAATGAATTTATAACAATTCTGATAAAAAAAATCTAAATGTTTAACATTTTTGATTATTTATAAGCAATTTTGTGTGTATTTCACTTTCATTTTTGTACATAAATTTACGTTTAACAAATCATAATAAACATTTTCCCATTATAAATGAATTTAAGTTCTAAATCATTTAACGTTCCACAATTACAACCACAATCAACACCACCACCACCACCACCACAACCTCGAACACCATAATTACAACAATAAACATTCCTTGTTAATAGCCTGCAACTCAAATGGTTTTCAGACAGCCAATATTATTGATACTAAGACTTCTTATAATAATAGTACCACTAGTAGTTCTAGTGATCCAACACAAATTCCAATACACAATAATAACTCTTTACTAGGAAGGGGAATGATCGTTACTGACTATGTACGTAATTATAGCAAAGACTTTAATAATGATAATTATAATCAACAGCTGGTCGATGATTGTAGTAAATACAGCGCCTTTAATTTTGTATCCATTGAAATTGGGTAAGTCCTTCTGTTTTATGTAATAATTTATAAAAATTAAATTTATTATGCTTTCACAGATCGCCATCTATGCCAGCTGCTATTACTCTTTGCAGTAATGTACCCGCTGGTTTAATAAATTACAAAGAGAAAACTTGTTATGGCTTCGGTAATAGCTTGCCTGCAGTACCGTTCGAAAAGGTCAGCTATGGACGTGATACTTTTCAAACAATTGTCGATGATTTCGGCAAACAGTCACAGCCTCAGGAAGATAAGCTTATAGGCAAATTAATGGATTTATTAAAATGTAAAACGAAATTTTGGCCCGATGACGAACTTAAAAGACGCGCTCCTCTATATGGTGAGCATTTAAGTGCTTTAAATGTTTTAATACCCGAAACGGGTTACGGCAGTCGTACTCATACAGTGATATTAGTTGATAACAACAATAAGATGCATTTTATCGAAGAGACTATGCTCACAGAAGACCCTGAAGGGGAATGGTCACATACTCATATTAAAAAGCAATTTTTTTAATACCAAAATATTTTAAATATTTAATATTTCCATTAGATGTACTTTCATTTATTTTACAAAAACCAAAAAAAAAAAAAAAATAATTGTAAACTCAGGATTGTTTTGTTTAATTTAAATTTTTGTTTTTAATTCTTTAACTCACAGCTAACGGTCATTACATAATTTTTTATGTATGATTTTTTATTTTTAATTACAAAATATGTATTTTCTTTGTTTTTTAATGTATAAACTTGTTTTTAATAAATGTACACTGCATTCGGCGATTTTTTTTTTTTGTAATTGCTACTAAAAATTATTTCGAATTGTTGTTTCACTTTTTATAGGCTTTGGCCATTTTACTTTTAACACCCTTTAAAGCTCCTTTGCGGGCACCATTGACAATATTTTTAAATGTGCCAGCATTTTTAGCGCGTTTTCTGCAGAAAACAAAAAGAAACAAACTTAAATCGCTTTACTTCACTTTATTTTATATCTTCATGACTTACCTTTTATTCAAAGTATTCCTACTTAAAGGTATATAGGCATACGGATCTAATTTTCCCTTCTTTTTCATATCACCTTTAGCTTTTTTGGTAGAGTATTCTGTGCCTGCATGATTTGATTTTCCTGATTTCGCTGAATATCCTGATTTACCCGATTTCATAGAGACAGCATCAGAACCTACCTGTCTGTGAATACCTTTGCCGCCTGTTGTATAACGTGATGCTGAAGTTTTACCTGAACGCATGCTTAATGCGTCCGCGGCTTTACGTTTGCGATTTGGTGCCATAGCCAATTCTTCCTCTACAGAAACAGAAGAAACAAATTGATTTTTTTTTCTCAATATATATTAAAATGAACAAATAGATAAATAATTAACATAACGTAAGGGATATGCCATTGAAAATTGTTTAATTGGTTTTTGTGTACCCTGGTTGTATAGTGGGTAGTTTGTATGAGAGTCGTGGGTTTAAATCGCGCTCTCTCTCTCTAAACTCCCGTTAGTTATACTACACTGAGCATTTCGTTGTAGTTATTCAGTAATTAAAAATACATAAATAATTAGATTTCTCTACAAATTCTCCAATTTAAATGTGCAAAGGAAAAAAATTACGATGAAATAATGTGTTGTCTTTTAGAAAGGCCCCATGTTTTTCGTAACCTGGCTTAAAAAGTACATGGCCTGATGGGTATGTATTTCATGTTTAGACTATAAGGATATATGTATGTATGTGCTTCAGAAGATTTGATAGAATAATATAGAATGTCGCATAATATTCTTAAATTTATTATAGTTAAGGAAACACATATTATTCAAAAACTACAAGGCAAACTAAGAGCTCTATTCTTTCGTAGAAACAAAAGTAACAACAGTTCTTACTTACCATCACTGGAATCATCTTCCATGCCACGCTTAACAGCCTTTTTATCATTCAATTCAACACCCTCATCTTCATCGTCATCGCTACTACTGCTGTCGTCCCCAACGTCAGCTTTGCCACGTAAAGCTTTATCACTGATGATAAGACGGCCATCTTCGGCAGTTTTGAAACCACGATTAGGATTATTTGATTTCGCTTTCGATGCAGACTTCTCGGTATCCAAATTCGGTCGATTGGCTAAAATTTCAATTTAATTGTTTAAATGAATACCATTTTCAAAGAAAACCTTTAGCAGAACCTACTTAAAACATTTCCTATTGACTTAATGTCAGCCAAATCTACAATGTCTTCTGGATCTTCGCGTATAAAAGTATTGCGTTGTTTTTTTGATTTCGTCTTATCAGCAGAGTCATCCATATCTTCGTCCATATCATCGGGTAGATCGGAGTCAGAATCAGCCAAAATGTCATCAATGCTATATAAAACAAAAGAAAACTTGTGAATATTTCTGACATATAAAGAAATCAAAGATTTAAAAAACCTACGTAACACTTTTCTTTTCCAAACCAGGCACAAATTCTTCATCTGAACCGTCGTCATCACTATCTTTGGCATTATCTTCTGATTGTTTTTTACGATTATCTCGTCTTAATTGTTTGCGTATCTTTTTCAGTCTCCGATGAGTTACTTCATCATCGCCAGGCACAAAGCGTATCAGTTCCTCAGCGGTAAAGCGTTTACAAAGCTTTTTCAACAAGTAACCGATTTGAATGCGACAATAACGTTTCGTATCCTTAACCATAGCCGACAGAGACTTCATCTAAAGTAACACATACAAAAGATGTAATAAGAATTTTTAACGACACAATTAATTACCATCCAAACTTACTATTGTTTCTAAATGATTAGCCACCAAAGGTGTGGGCATTACTTTAATGAAGGTAATCAAAAATGCCACTGAAGCCTCCGCTTGAGACCTTGATTTTTGCACTAAAAAGACAGCTATTTGTTCCATAATGAATTCCAATGTACTGACTGTTAGATATTTGCCTTGACTTTGTAAGACAGTGCGAAAAGCTAAAATTGTATTCGTGATTAATGACTCGTCGCCAGCAAAACCAGCAGTTAGAATGTCTACAAAATCGTTTAATTTTTCTGCTTCATGATACATTTCCAAAATCAATTTTAACAGTTCTTCGGAAACATTCTCTTTCTTTGTGGAAAATTCTCTGTAGTTTATAACAGCCTCGGGTAAAGTTTTTACAATTAATTTGTCAGAGACGTTGTTGCATTTTTTGGTCTCAATTAGGATTTTTAAACACCTGAAACAGAAAAGAACTTTTATAATACTGTTCAAAGCAGAAGGAAAATAAAAAAGAATTCTTACCTTAAACGAGCAGCTTGACAAACGGCACAGCTGGTGGAGAAGGCTTCCAAGAGAAGTTTCTGTAAGGCTATCAAATTTTTACGGGTAAACTTTTGACAAGACGCTGCTTCAGAAGTCAAAATATCACGCAATAGCCTAAAATAAAAGCAATTGTGTAATAATTATTGTGGCAAATCAATAGTATTTATTTCGATGAAAGCCTAAATAACGTACTCCCTTCCTGTCTGTGCTGTAACTACACAAACAGCAGAAGGAGTATAGAAATATAATTTTTAATACTTACTCATAAGTTTTACGTTGTTGTTTCTTTAATTTCTGTTCATCCTTGGCTACAAGTTTCGATTTTTCGTTCTTCATTAAAACGGGCACTATATAGGTTTCGAAAAACGCACGTATAACTTCACAGGTTTGGAATAAAACTAAAGCAGCGGTTACATCGAATATGGAATCATATTCAAAACTGCCGACAGCAGTGGCCTCCAATTGTTTGTTGGCGGTGTCGAAAAGTTCTTTCAACATCTCATTAGGGGTTTTTGTTAAATACAACTGCACTCAAAGAGAAAGATAAATATTAATTGAACAATGCAAATGACATTAAATCTCTTACCTTAATAACCTCCAAAGATTTCTTGCGTAAGTCTTGTTCATAGGTGCCATTAGGTTTCTGTGTGTATATATTAAACAGACGTGGTAAAAAGTTTTTAGCATATTTGCCTAAAGCCTCATGTATTACGGTCTGTTCTTCGTTTTGTATCAATTCGATGAGACCGTCGAATATGGGTGCTCTAAATTCTGGATTATTATCCAGAGCATTACCCAAAGTTGGCGCTATAAGTCTGAAGTTTTCTGGATCTTTAGGTGATCTGCAGAAACCTGGAAATAGACCCCATAACTGGCAACACAACAGTTCATAAGTATGTGACATGGAAACCTGTTTTTCTTCAGCGAATTTGTGCCATTTCTTATTGCAGTCCAATGCCAATGTCAAAATAACTTCCTTAAAGAATTTAAATGAAGCACCAGCAGCTCCTTCTCTCAATAACGGCAATAACCAGGATTTTTCCAATAAAACTTCGCCTTTAGCATTAGTTAAGGGAATGGATTTTAAAACTATTTCAGGACCCATTGCCTTGATGGCGGAAATAATGGCATGTTCGATTTGTATACGTAAAGCCGATTGAGTATCATAACGTTTGGCTAACTCCAACAAAGAAGATGACAGTTCTTTGCTGAAATATGGTCCGCAAACTTCAAAGATAATGGAAAACGTTAGCACCACATACTTGGCTACTTCACCGAAGGGAGCACTTAAAACTTTATGCACAGACATGATGATATTGCTTATCGCCACGCGATATGTATTGGCTAATTCCTCTGTTTCGCAGGCAGGCTTAACACATTCATACATCATTTCTTTAAGAGCATTTGAAACGCCTGAAATAATATCCGTCCTATCCGAAAGCCACAGATCTGTACAACAAACCTCCACGAATATGGGCAAAGCATTTATGCACAAATTCAAATCCAATTTACTAAGGTGTATGTGGCCCTCTTTTAGCACAGTCAACCAGGCTAAGGTTTGTCGATAGTCCGTGCGATCGGGACGATATTCATGTATGGCCGTTAGCAATTTAGCACACAAAAGACCATTTAAATTTGTGGTACGGGATAGGAAGAGTTGATGCAATGCTTGCAGACAGTTGGTCCTCAACAAGACATTGGCTGCTGTCATTATGGACAACAAATGTTCACATACGGTTCTTATGTCTTCGGTTTTAAAACCACTTATGGTATCCTTTAGTAAAGCCAAGGTATGTAATACGGTTGTTTGTTGTTGAGCCAATACTTCAGGCTTAAATTGATTTAAACAGAACTTTGTAACACGACTACTAGCTGGATGAGATTTGATTTGCTGCTGTTGACTTTCCATTTGAGTTTCAGTATCACTATTGCCCTCTTCATCTGAAGGTTTTGCAGGCAACATGAAAGAAGAGCCATGTATGATGGAAACTACAGCATGTTGGGCAGCCTTGCGTATCTATTAAATAAATTTATAATATTAGTAGGTCCTATAATATTTGTTATAATTTCAAAAGCATTTCGAACAACTTGTTTTTCAAATTACCTTAGGTTTTGAATGTATTGTAAAAGATAACAAAGCATCTATATACTGCCAAGTCGATGTATATGTCCAGGTCATATAATCCTGAGCTCTTAGTAAAACAGACAGGCTGCCAATAATCTAAAAATATTTAATTAACATTAGCCATTTCTTTTTTTTAATAGAGACAATAAAAACTCACATATTTAACAATTGCCATATTATTGGATTCCATAAATCTTTGCAAACATGACATTAATGTTTGTGCCGTTTCGCTAAAACGTTTTCTCAATACTGCTACTGGTACAGATTTAATTCCCATTGCCAACAAAGACACACCGGCAATAATATCATTATCTTCCGTACTAGCTTCGATTTGTTCCATTAATAAAATGAAATACTCTGTGGATGATTCTGTGCCACCTCTCTCTTTAATGATTTCTGTTAAAGCTGTAAGAATGGCCAACATTTCTTTATGTAGATCCGACGAAGCACGAAAGCCTACTAAAAGCTTTTTAAAACTCATATTACTACATGTGCTGTAGTTAGATGCAAAAGTTTTGAATGTCTTAAAGGTTCCTCCTTGGGATTCGGACATTAGCTCATCGTCATTATCGTCATGTAAGCTAAAAGATTTCAGACTGCCGGCAACATCGTTAACTGTAGTGGTTTCCGCATTAAAAGCTTGGCGCTGTTCATGTTTCATTACAGCCTCCAGAGTTAAGGTATTGGGATTTGTTCCAGTTTCAGGAGGAGCTGAAAATTAAGGTAGGTTTGTATTTGAATACAAATTTGTATTATAATTAAACTCATCTTACCTAAACTTATGTTTGATTGAAAAAATCTTGATTTTGCTTTCATGCGATGTTTCATCTGCTCCGGGTTGGATGTGGACGAATGTCCTTTACTCCAGGTTTTACCCTTCGTGTGGCGCTTTAGTTTAGAACGAAATTTAGCCATTTTTCTTAATTATTTTTAATCGTCGTGAGAATAAAATTGAAAAAATGCAACAAACAAAACACGTGCTGAGCTCCACTGCGCTGAGTATTGGTATGACAATTGTCATTTGTATGTCAACAAACAAATAACATCTCTGCTTATGTTATACTACAACAAAGCATTCATACAGAAGTATTAACAAAGTAAGCAAATATTCAAAGAGCGAATTTTAATTAATACAGAAGAGCACGGCTATAATCAAAAACTCGATAATGAAAATAGATTACCATAAAAACTTACAAAATTTATAGCGATTTATTTTTATTTTTATATCTGTTTAAAAATTTTGGTGTTATTTTTTCATTAACTCAAAAAGTTTGGTATATGTTTTTAATTTTGGATAGAAACATTGAATATAAATGCAAAATTCATAGGGAATCAATAGAAATCAAGAAAATTTTTAACTTTAATAGTCTTCGAAATGAGTGTAGTGAGTTTGCCAGTACTTTGCATAGTTAAAATAGGTGAGTAATTAGCAATAGTTTTTTCGTGTACATAGAGTGTTTACTCATTGGGTATTTGAAAGTGCATGAGAATATAATTTATGTATAGCAAGTAATTTAACGTACCGTCGTTTAAATAGAGTTGACAAATTATCCACAGAAATTGTTCTTACAAACGATTAATAAATGGCTATTTCTACGTCTGCCCTTGATAAACATACATATATATATATATATTTATATAAACATACATATATATCTGGTAATACCTTACTTCTTGCACGTTATTTCTTACAAAAGATCTATTGGTTTATTTATTTTCTCGAATTGCCAATCGTTTTTTACAACACATATGTTTTATCGCTTATTTAAAAAATATATATATATGTTGTTAACGCTAAACGTAAATAGTGTGTTATCATTTTTGTATGAATACCTATCACTAAGAAAAGAAGCATATAGAAAAATATGCAAAGAAACCAGTTGAATGTTGTAAAGTGAGAGATAAAACGCAAATTGTAAAAAGAAATTCACTTTTTATTACAAAATTACAAAATTTTTGTTATTTAACACTAATTAAACTAAGGTATAACAACAATATTTTTGTTTAATATAAGTACTTAATGAAATAAATAATATTTTTTAAAAGTAAACAAAAAAAAAAAAAACCAGAAAATTGTTAAAACCTTAACAACAGAACAGAAATGTTGAGATAAAGCTAAGAAAACAAAAGAAAAAGGAATGAAAGAAGTTGAGATTGTTAATTATTAAAATATAGAAAAACAATTACAGATAAATATATATACATATATTTTAATGAACATTTGATTATATGTTGAAGCGTTCTTTAAATTATTTAATAGAAGAGGTGTGTGAAAAACAAATACGCTACTGTGACGTACATACATATGTAGCATGAAAGTATATATTGAAAGTTTGTGTGTTTTTTGCTAAAAGAAAAATGTGTTTTGCTTAAATTCATGCTTTTGTTGTAGCCAAAAACAATAACAACAAACAATAATAAAGTAATAAGAAAACACATACATACGTAAAGTCAGAGTGAGAGAGTAAGAAATCAGGAAGAATACAAAGCAGAAGATATTGCGTTCTTTTTGTTTTTGCAAATTCTCATTTTACTTTTTGTTTGTGTTTCATTTGTTTCTTGTTATGGCAATAAAGTGAAGTGAGTGCCTGCTATATATACCCGATACGGTGAATAAAGCAAAGGGAGAAATAAATTCCTAAACGAGATTTTTTCCTTCAGTTTAGCTTTTTTGCGGCTAAAAATAGCAACAGTTTTTGTCATTTTTCCCTATTTTTGCTCTCTCGAATGCTTCTTCTTATTAAATTTTCTGCCAATAAAACGATAACCAGGAAATAATAAGTGGTGTTAAGAAAGAATTTAATAATAAAATTATTTTATTAAAAAGAAACAAGAGAAAAAGTCTTTGTAAATTATTGTGTCAAAATAAATCAAAGAAAATAAAAACAAAACGTGTTTAGCAAGCATAAAGTGAAACGTTTTTTAATAAGCGAAAATTCCAAAAAAAAGAAAAAAGAATTAAAATTTTATCTTAAAAACTTTTTGAGTGCTAGTGAGAGTGTGTGTGTGTGTGTGTGAGTGCTTGTAAAACAATATGCTATTGAAATATACAAAAACAAGTGGAACAGGAGCTGGTTCCAGTTCATCCACATCATCATCTAACATGGCTGGGACTTACATTGCTCGAGGAACAGGTTTGTGTACCCGAAAATGTATATTTAAACGAATTATTATTTCAGATTTATTGACCAATTTTCTGGTTTAAAACGTTGCAGCAATTTACCACCATCGATGAAATTGTTTATTCGTTTGTTTGTTTCTTTCTGTTTCTTTTAAAATATATTTGTTTATTAAAAGTTTGTTTTTTTTCACATTTTTTGTTAAATACCCTACAGTAAAAGTTGAGTATTAACTCTTAATTAAAAGGATTTGTAGCGTTAAAAAATAATTGACAATGGCTGGCGTATCAAAGTTTCGTGTAGTATGAAGAGAAATGAAGCTTCATTAGAGAAGTGTGCTTTATGAATTCGTTTTCCATACCCCTAGCGATATTAGCATAACCTCGTTTGTTTTTCTAAAGTTTATTGCCGTCTGTCGTTGTCTATCTTTTCTAAATATTCAAATTTATAAATGTTTACCTTGCTCTTGTTTTCTCTCATTCCGTTAAATTGGAATTTAAATAGTAAATTTTATTATTTTCTCTTAAATTTAAAATTTTGAAGAGTACATATTTTAATCTCTTTTTAAAATTTGCAAATTTTAATTGCTTTGTTAGCACATGATAGAGAGAATTTTTAAATTTTTATAAATTGGTAGGGTGGTTAACTCAATGTTTTTAGCTCTCCTCTAAGTGACTTTTAAAGTTCTCCTTGCAAATAAAATTTGATGTCAGTGGTGCCTTTCATTGCTAGGTTCTTGCTGGTTTCACTATTCTGCGATTATTCTGCGGGTAGCAGTCGGGTGTTTGTGGTTCAGTCGTTATGAAGTGGTCAATCCACAATGCATTGCCCTGACCGACTTGCAGACTATGATCGTCCACAGAGAAAAGTAATGTGAACTTTGAACATTCAAGCAGGGTTGCCCAAGACTACGTATTTATTTAATTGTCCTTTACAAACGTTTTAGTTAGGATTACGGTTTGAATTGTCAGCGTTAACACTTCCAGCGTTAACTATGGCTCCTGCGTAATATCGGATCTTTAGTTCATTATCTGTTCTTACTGCCACGAGTGCGCTAAGGAAGGTCACCTTTCGAAAAACGTTCTAATAATAGCGAAAAGTGTAGCAAAATTTCTGATTTAGCGATTAAGTGTTACAGAGATGTGATTCAGTAGATAATTTGTCCATTCAGGGCTGAACGCAGCGCACGCCAAGGCAGATCTGATAGTTTTTTTTTTTTATAGACAAATCTACCTTTCGTTAACGACTGGCAAAGTAATTAAAAACTTTGAGTTAGTGTAGGACGTCCAACCACTAACGTCACCTTTGCGTTCAAACGAGAAATTTGCCTAGAACTTCCGACGATGAAGAACAAACTTGCTTGAGCTAAACAATACAGATTTGTGCTCTTTGTAGCCGTATAGGTAGCTAGATAGGTAGGTTGGAATGGTAGCTTTGATACCAAAGACTCACTTGTACACGCATAGCGGAACGTTGTGTAGCCGTATAAGATCTTCTTCTCTCACTAGTATTCAAGGAAGCTCCGGTCGGAGTGTTTATCATTCATTGCCTAATAGAAACACGTGCAAAAAGGAAAAATAAGCCAATGTTGTTGTTGTCTATTTGTTTTTTTGTGTCAGAAATCCTTTAAAACCTTTTCCAGAGAATTCAATTTACGGCCATGAACTCTGTCAACAATTTCGTTTTCGTTTAACGTTTGTATTCCCTTCAATTGTTCCGTTCATTAGAATTTTTCCAATCGTTGACTAAAGGAAGGCGCTATAATTGATGGCAGACAATTTGTCAGTCGCGTTTACCCTGTTTTTGTTACAAACGCATGCTTTCTTTTCTGTGCTTATCTCCATACAAAATTAAATGTTTATCTTTTAACATTTTCTAATGTTTCCGATATTTTTTGTAATGTGGTTCGTTGGTTGTTTCGTTGGTTGCTTGGTTGGCGTTAGCGTTTGATTATAAATAGATACATATTGATTTTATTTTTTCACTTGGCAACAACATGGAGTAACAACTGTTGACATCGCAAAACAATTATTGGTTTTGGATTTTAATTTTGTTTGTTTTACTGCAAAGTTATAAAATAAAACGATTTTTTTTGTACGAGTATCAGTAACCAGGATATCTTTGTGCCATCAAATCAATTTCCTGGGTTTTAAAAGTAATCCTTACACGCTACAACACTTCTCTGCTGAATTGAATATTTTGTGTGTAATGTTCGTTGAATCTTATATATATTCTGTTTATATGGGAAACACAAACAAAATTGAGTGATTTTGTTTGTGTTTTCCATGGAAACAGGCAGGCAAGTGAAATAGCCTGTGTTACAAAAACATCATCTTAATTACACTTCAGAATGTAGCCGAACTAGTTCTTGAATTTTGATAAAACATTTGTCTTCGTTACGAAAAGTATTTCGAAAATCAATGATTATTTTGAAGTTTTAGTTTTTGACAATTAATCTCCTTGTTCTGCTCATACCAACAGTACCTACGAAAGTCTTTTAATTACAATGCCAGGATTAACCTATGGCAGGCGAAGATTGGTAAGATATTCGGTTTCTAAGATATCATCTTAATAGGTTATATCTTCTGGATGAGATGGAGCGAATCTAGCAGAATGTAGTCTCATGGAACTTTTTGTGTAATTGGCTTATGCTGATAGGGAATAGAGTTAAGTCTTCAATTTTATGGGAAAGAGAGAATATGAGATTTATTCCTATCGAAGACTTAGGTACTATACTTTGCAGAAATTACTGTTTAAACATGACTTTCGATTTGTAATAAACTCTACTAGATGAGCAATATCTTGTTTATCTATCCTTGCGCGTTTCCATGACGTCCAATACTCATGCTATTCTGTACCTAACAAAACTACTTCGGTGACTTTATCTTAGGTAGGTAGGTAGAGGTGGCTGTCCATCCTAGAAAATAATTTTTTTAGACGGACTCACTTAGGCCGCAATGGGCCCATTGTGCTACCACAGTTATTCACTATCCCCTAGTCTCGAAACCATTCGGAGCTCCTGATGAAGCGATTCAGGCTGCCAATGTCAATCCTTGACAATTCCTCTATACCATCCATGTAGTAAGTACCCAAGTACTTTCTTCTCCTTTGGCAAAGAGCCGGGCATGTACCCAGCAGGTGAGTGACTGTCTCCTCTTCTTCCTCATCTCTGCAGCTTCTGCAGAAGTCGTTAGCAAGGTGTCCAAGACCAAGGCGCCTCGCATGCGTACCCATAATGCAATGCCCCGTAATGCCACCGACAACTACACTGAGCGCGCCTCTTTGGAGTTTGAGTAGACTCAATGTGCGCCCATCATCCAGCCTTGGCCAGATTTTACGAGCCGTTCTACCCGTGTCCGAGGCCGCCCACCTGTCGTTGACGGAATCGACGATCGCATTATCAATTATGAGCTTGCAGGTCCTCATAGGGATGCCCAAATTCGAGAACTCATCGGAGAGTTCGATGGTCGTGCCCCGCCTGGCAAGTTCATCAGCTTTGCAGTTACCAGGAATACCACTGTGGCCCGGTACCCATACGATATGGATATCATATTGTTCCGCTATTTTGTCGAGATATCTGCGACAGCCGTACGCCGTCTTGGAGTTCATTACGTTAGAACTTAGAGCCTTGATAGCCGCCTGACTATCAGAAAGTATGGTAACGTTCCGCTTGGAGACCCTTCCGTCCCCAATAATACTCGCCGCAGCCTGTATTGCCACCACCTCCGCCTGAAAGACACTACAGTGGTCTGGCAGTCTTATAGACTGGGCTATTCCAGCCGATTCCGAAAAAATTCCACTGCCAACAGCTCAATTCAGCTTTATCTTGCTGAGTCAGAATATATTTGATAACAACGATGATCGGTGTATTTAAGATGTTTTTAGTTTTCGATAACGCAGATAAATAGCAATGCAGACGAATTGTTTTATGCCTTTTTTTAGTCGTAAAGTTTAAATTGATCATCTTACCAGACAAACACTTGGGCCAACATTTCCAGGAACTGAGTGTAGGGGAATGTTCAATGGTTGTGAAAGAATGTTGGTTGGAATCTGATTCCTTTTCAGATTTCGAATGTAATGCAAGTACGACCATTGATATACTCAACGGTTACCCGGAACAGATGACGTGAATCATGAGTATAGAACTCGCCTAAATATTTTTAATCCGTGTCATTAGGATACATTAGGTATACATTTTTAGACACTTTCCTTTTTTGTGTTTTTATAACTGCAGTTCTGAGTGAGGAAATAGTGTGAAATAGTGAATTTATTGTCCACCTTGAACAAGTTCATTGGCATGTACATACGTTACTATAATTGCCTTTAAATAAATGCGTAATAATCGAAGAAGTATTCCCCATAGGATCATAACTGACACTTTACCAGAATCATAACACGCCTCTTGATTTGTTAATAATTACACAAACACAGGCGCAGACCGTGTTAGAATTTCTTTTTATTGATTGAATGTCATTGATTATTAGTTTCTAGTTTCTAGTTTCTAATTTCCTTAATTACATAAATTTTCATTTCGTCGTCACTTCATTCAGCCTACTAGTGTTCTCTGTTCAGTTCAATCCAATCAGTCAGTTGGTCAGTCAGTTGTATGTTCCAACTGAAGACTCTTCATGGTGTGATAACGATATTCGTAGATATTGGTTTTCTTTCACTATCTTAATTTTTGTTGTTGTTGTTGTATTTTTGTTTTTTGTTTTAATTTCGATTTTCTATTAATTTTGTGGTTCGTATAATCCAAAATAAACGAAAAACCCCAAAAAAGAAAAATAAAATTATTTCCAACAAATACTAACGAAACATTCGGCTGAAGTTCATTCAACTCGAAATGAAATAGAAGAATCATAGGCAGAGAAATAAGGCACGAAAATAAGCAAAAACAAATTAATTTAGATTTGGCAACAAATTACAAACAAAAAATAAGAAAAACAAAAACCACACCATATTTGCTAATTAATTTTGTTTTTTTTTTTTTGAAATTTCAATAAAAACAACCCACGAAATTTTGTTCACAAAGAACACTGAACGCCGCACAAAGTTACTGAAGTCAAATGAAATCAAACCTTAGGTTAAGAGAATATTTCTCTTGGCTGTTATTGCTTGGGGGCCATTAAACTGCTGATTGATATCAGTCAGGACATGACAATTGTTTAAATGGCTTTGTTTTTGAGGATTTAATCGATAAAGAGCTTAAAAGACTTTGAAAGCTTCAAAAGATCTGAGCTGTTGCAGTAGCTGGTTATTTTTGTTAAACGTATGTAGTTATCTCTCTTAATCTTTCAGAGATGGTAATTGCCGTACTTTATTCGTACGGTTTTAATACTTTTTCTTTCATTTGTACTTTTTTGATACTTGAAATTAAGTCGGCGTTCAGAGCTATAAGCGGTGGGAAATTATCCTTATATCAGTGCCCGGAGCATAGCAGTCGAGCAGCTGAAAAGCACAGTTCTATGGAGCTAGGTAGTGTGTTGGCTTATTAGACGAGAATCCGTGGTTCAAAGCCCAGCTCAGACATCTCGAACAAAACGAAATATGAACAAGTATTTCTTTTGGTCATGTAAACTGCAAGTCCCGCCACTTCCCGATAAAATTAACACACACACAACATTGGTGGTATGGGAAGCTAGGTTATAATTCTGGCTAAGGGGTTGTATTGATCAATTAAGTCAGTTGTATGCTCAGACTCAGAAGTCGCCGTAGTCTAGTAGGTAGTATGTTGGCTTATTAGACTGAAGGCCCGAGTTCGAATCTCAGGTCAGACATCAAAACGAAAATATGAAAATATTTCTTCGGCGACTTCCTCTCTCAGCAGATTTCTGGCAAAAACTCTGAGAGTAAATAAAATTGCCATGAAAAGCTTCTCAAAAATCTGTCGTTCGGAGTCGACTTTAAACTATAGGTCCCGCCACTCATGTATAAAATTAACGCACACAACATAAGTGGTGTGAGAAGCTAGGTCGTAATCCTGACTGAAGGGTTGTAATGACCAATTATGTATGTATGTATGTATGCTCAGACTCAGTAGCGCATAAAGCTATTCTCCTACTGACATTATGATCAATTTATTGAAAATGAAACATTAAAAACGCAATCCCTTTATTATAAATTCAATTTTCCAAAGAAATTTCTATAAATTTTTGTTAATGCCCTGTAATTGCAAGAACAGACATTCAATTGCTTATTTAAATGCTTTCAGATTCCGTTTGAAAATCTTTTTATTCCTGTAGCTTTAAACACACAATTTATGCATGAAAAGATGTCACCTACAAATCCTTATGGCCAATATTGACAAAAGTTTTAAGTAAATTTTTTAATTAAATTCTGATAAGAAATGTAAATTGTTTCACAGAAGCAGACTTTTTAACTCAAATACCGCGTGTATTGTTTTTATTTAATTAAACTGTATCTGCAATTTATATTTATTAGACAACAATGGGTAAACACACTCAAGCCAAATAATAGGTAGAGAGTTCTAGAAATACCATGAAAAACTTTCTTTCAAATTTAACAACATGTATTAGACCAGAGATGGGTACCATTTCATTAAATATTTAAATTTTTTAACTTTAAATTTTTTAACTTAAAGTTAAAGGTACCTTTAGCTAAAGGGAACTGTAAACTTACCTTTAACTGATTTTCGTTATTACAACTTACAGATAAAATAAAATTAAAATATAGCAGTGCCGGAGCAAAGTCGATAAAACTGCTTAATTAAACAAGTTTTTTTTTTTAACGCAGTGGCAACAGCGGACTTCGTTTTTTTGTTGTATATGCTCATTTTGTTTAAATTTGAAGTTGCCATATCGAAAATAGTATATGATATGGCAAGTTCAAACATAAAGTGACCTTTAAATGTTAAAGGTAGGATGATCTTCCCTTAACTTAACGATCACTTCTATCTTATTGGGTACTCATAATAATAAAAAACAATTTATCTGCCCGCTAAAATCCTCCCTTTAGTTAACGGCAAGTTATAATAATGGCCCTAAGAGTTTGAATTGTTGTTTTTTCAATTCTTAACTAATGATAGAGGTCTAAAGGAATAACCAACAAAATGACAACAGGTTGTTGCACAAAACCGTTGATATATAACCTGAATGCACTGAATGCAAATGATGGATTTGGTGTCAATACATCTTATACTATGTTCAGACATGCACTTTTATTGAGTCAATATTCGGTTTAATGATTACAATATTTTAAGTGTTTAGACATAACAATATACGCTGTTCAGCTGCTTATTCAATATTCATTTGACAGCTGGTAAACAAAACAGCTGGTTGTTTCAACAATATTGTTTTTGTTTTGTTCGTTGTTTTTTTGTTTGTCGTTGTTGATATTTGAGTTGTCAAATATCAATAGAAAGTGTTCGGAAAATTGTAATATGGTCACTGAACGTACTTATGTCAGTGCTGTATTTCAAGTTTTAATCAATATTATAACAATTTATGAATTTATTGAGCAATAATTAATTGACATTTTATATGAAATATTGAGATCAATAATGCCGTTTATTGCGATTTACTTAATAGGTATACGTGCATGTCTGAACATAGTATTATGCGCCTGCTATCACGTTGTGATTAGTTGTACAATTCACACAATTTTAATTTATTATATTATATGTAAGTATATAATATAATAATATTTATTATAATTATTATTAATAAAAAAGTATTGTAAGCTCTTTTCCGTACATATTTTAAAGAAGTTGCGCTATTTTTCTCCCTTCAACTGTTTACTAAGTGCGAGAGAACAAATTATTCAAATTTAACACTACTTTACAGTTATTGACCTTTTCTGTGGAAGTGTATTTGAGAGTCTCTCAATTACTATCATGATGAGTGTAATATTGTCTCACAAGTATTGTTGCAAGTACAATAAATTTCTTTCTCTCTTTTATTTTATTTTTATTTTTTTTTGCTGTGTGTGTGCATTATGAAAACACTTGACTGTTTAATTTTTGTTATTGTGTAGTTATTGTTTAAAATCTCGTGATTAAAATATTGCAAGTGTATGTGTAAGTGTGAGTGTGATGTGAATAGTTATTACCCAGTAAGCAATAAATTATGCAAATTCCCCGCAAAGTGTTAATAATGTGATTGAGTGCAAACAGCTGCTGCAAATTCAATTTATTCTTGAATTTATTTCAAATTGTTTTATTTTTTCTATTATTTTTTTATGCAAAACTTAAGTCAATAAAATAACGAAATAAAATCAATATTGTTGAGTTCAAATTTGAGTTCTATTTCTATTCTTTTAAATCGTATTAAATGTAAATGTTTGCTGGGTTCTTAATAGTCTTTCAAAATGTTTTGTAAGTTTGTAATTTTCTATAGAAATTGTCAATTGTTATTGTTAAATTAATTTGTTTACATTCATAGCAAGCCAAAGCCAGCCTATATTATTTGGTTAGTATGTATGTGTATAGTCTTCTTAATAGGATAATTTATTTAATACATACTCATATGCTCGAACATGACTCGCTATTAATGACAACGACAACACTATTTGAATTAGATTTTATTACATTTACTCGGCCCTCTCTACCTCTACCGTAACATCTCCCTGAATCTTTTTCTTTTCCTATAATTGTATGAATGAATGATTGGTTCGGTGGTATAGACGGATAAGATGAAAGCTTGAAATGTATGTATGTAAGTTTATATGTGTGTAGGAGTATGTATATTTGCCTTCATTAAAGGCCGTTTGTATTATTCACTATTTAATTACGGGGAAATATTTAATTTGTGATTAATCATGCTCTAGAGTTGCCAAACGCTGGATAATTTCGAAATAATTTTCCATATTTAGAATATTAGAAAAAAATCTGGAAGAATTGTGGATAATTCAGTTAGATACTTAAATCGTTAGTTATATTTAATTTATAAGTGAAAAATTTTGCGTATTCTGATACCGGGTTATACATTTCGTGGTTTCAAAAGTAAACGTAAATAAAACATATATAAAATATTTTTTTCATGATATTTTTCATTTTTATTGTAAAGTTTGAACGTTGACATTATGTGTGAAACACTACATCATTTAAATGACCTCCACGCAAAGTGTTGCAAGCATTGATTCTTTTGAGGTAATTTTCGACCACTTTTTGACACATATTGGACGGTATCTCAGCCATAACTTGACGAATGTTGGTTTTTAAGTGCTCAAGAGTTGAAGGTTTATCTGCGTAAACACGGTCTTTCGAGTAGCCCTGCAAAAAAAAGTCTAATGGTGTCAAATCGCATGATCTTGGTGGCCAGTTGATATCGCCACGACGAGAAATTACGCGGCCATGAAATGTCTCTTGCAATAAAGCCATATTCGCTCGAGTTGTGAGGTATGTGGCACCGTTTTGTTGAAACCACATATTCTCCAAGTCGTATTCTTGAATAGCAGGCAAAAAAAAGTCGGTTATCATATGACCATAACGCTCCGAATTGACGGTGACAGTCGTTCCATCGTCGTATTCGAAGAAGTAAGGCACAATCACACCTTCGGACCAAAGTGCGCACCAAACAGTGACTTTTTCTGGATGTAATGGCCTCTCTTCAATTACTTGAGGATCCTCAGAACCCCAAATACGACCATTTTGTTTATTAACATACCCACCGAGTGTGAAATGTGCTTCATCGCTGAAGAAAATTTTGTTCGAAAAATTGCCGATACGCACGATACGTGGTTGTGGCAGAATCGCCATATTTGTAGTAGGTTTTGATAATTTTTATGCGTTGTGTGATAGTTAAGCGATCCATTTTCGTCAATGTCAGACTTTTAATTGAAAAGAAAAAAATTGGTTTCACAACTTACGTTTGACAGATGTCGAATTCCAGTCCCATACTTTTGAAACCACGAAATGGATAGCCCTTTACAATTTTTATTATTTATTGGGTGTATAATTTAAAAGTACAGAATTTTATTGGAAATTTTAGACTTTCGCTGTGTATTCTCAGAGTATTTTGAAATTTCTCTTCAGTTCTATTGTCTAATGTTAACTGTAACCAGACTATTTGCGTTAAATCTGTCTAGAATTCATCTTGGCAATAAGGCATGCACGTCCAGAGGGCATTATCAACCCACAATGACTTCTACAGAATTTTTAATGACGTTTAGTAATTGGGCACTCGACAGAAGATGTTTGGACACCCAAAATTTACCGAACGTATTTGTCTAACCAAAGGTAATTTGGGTAAAAAAAACCTACTTTCATAAAATTTACACGGTGGATTAGAAATGTTGTTCAGGAAATATGATACAGCCATAATTGTATTACAGTGGAAAATTTAATGGAAGCGAAATAAGCTATGCTTAAGTAGAGTTGTCACGACCGGTTTTCGAATTATTCGAAAAACCGGTCTTTTCCCGTTTTCCCGGTTTTTATCAACCGGTTTTAAAAAGTGACGGTTTTCAAGTTATTCGAAAAACCGGTTTTTTAGTGTCGAACTATTCGACATTGAAGCTGAAAATAATCCTTCCACATCGCAGACATTTTCATTCGTTTCCCAGCAGTGCACAAAAACCAAAACAGCTGCTGAAATATTAGCGCAATGTGTTGCTGAAGATGGGTTTTCCGTTAATTCCTTAAGAAAGTCGATAATGGCAAGAGCGTACTTAAACTCTATTAACTTAGAAATGCCGTCAAGTACGACAACAATATAGAAAATGGTAAATGAATACATATGATTGTATATATTCTTATTAATAGAAAAAAACCGGTTTTCGAACCGGTTTTCAACTAAAAAAGCCGAAACCCGGTTTTTGAAAATGTGCGGTTTTTAAAGTATTCGAAAACCATACATACATAATTGGTCATTACAACCCTTCAGTCAGGATTATTGACCTAGTTTCTCACACCACTTATGTTGTGTGTGTTAATTTTATACATAAGTGGCGGGACCTACAGTTTAAAGTCGACTCCGAACGACAGATTTTTTGAGAAACTTTTCATGGCAATTTTATTTACTCTCAGAGTTTTTGCCAGAAATATGCTGAGAGGAAATCGCCGAAGAAATACTTTTTGTATTTCGTTTTGATGTCTGGCCTGGGGCTCGAACCCTGGCTTTACGTCTAATAAGCCAACACACTACCTACTAGACTACGGCGACTTCATTCGAAAACCGGTTTTTTTATTTTTTCGAGTAGTTGACAACTCTATACTTAAGGCAGTTGTCAATTTAGCCTAGCCTAATTCAGCTATTATCTTTTCCCTATTCGCTGGATACCCTGTTCTGAAGTATTTCTAATATTCGGAAGGTGCGAAGTCAACCTATTTTTTGAATAGTTTTTAACTGATTTTACAGAGCATTACGGCTTCATGTCTGATTGCATATTTCAGGCTGGTGTCCTTTGATTTTTTGTTCAGATTTCAAGAGCTCATAAGAAAGGTAAACCTTTTGGTCACACCAAACACTCGGCATTCATTATCTCGGAAGTAATTTTTGAATTTCAATTATGAAATCATGTTTCATGCAACACAATAGCGGGCTAATACGGCAGCAAATGACGTTAATGTGGTTACGTTTTAATTTTCAAAACATTAAGATTTTAGCTTTGTTAACGTTTGTGAAATTGTTATTAATTTTTCCTTCTTTTTTATTGCTAAAATTTTTAGTTTGGCAACCTTGTACAAAGGGTCAAACCTTATATGACAAAGCAAATAATATAATGGCATTAATTTTGTAATTTTCAAAATTAAATTTCAACACAAAATTGTTGCCATTCAAAGCAATTTGCCATAAAACGATGAAAATATAATTTTTCATATGTTCGGTAATACGAAAGACTCTTTATTTGAACGAAAAAAACTGTCTTTATTTGGATTTAAAAATTATTTGAACTGCCTGCTACCGTCATTACTGAGACAGCATAAATGCTTGAATTACATATTTTCTTTCTAAGAATGTCCTTGTTGGTGTTTAATCCACGGGCTCTCGTCTAATAAACAAACACACTACCTAGTAGACTACGGCGACTTCGACTGGCAATCTCTTAAAGTGATTCAATTTCTAGGATCTACTTTAACCTTATATGTAAAACTTTTTATTTAATTTTCAACAAAGAACATTACCACGATGATTCCCTCAGGGCTGGTTTGGTTTTATTTATTCACATATTTATTTATTTATTAATAACATCAATAGATACAATATATCCTTACTGACTAAATGAAACAAATCAATACAGTTTATATTAATTCAACAACAACTTTAAATTAACAGTTCAAAAATATTGTTAGAGTTTTCTTTAAAACATCTTTGCGCACAGAGAAATCAACTACTTGGTAGCATTCATTAAAGGTTTTACAGGCTCGTCTAAAGGCATCATTATTTTCATAGTCCGATCTGTAGTAATTCAGTGAAAGCAATTCAAAATTGCGTGTAGGTCGCACAGGAACATTGAATTTCAATCGACTGAGCAGGAACTCTGAATCAACATCTCCTCGTATTAATCCCAGAATAAAAAGAGTACTCATCATGGAACGACAACTTTTAAGAGTTGGCAGTTTAATCAGAGCAAGTCTACTCCGATATGGCGGTAATTCATATGAGTTTCAACCAAGACCTCGTAAACAGAAAATTAAAAACTGTTTTTGCACTGACTCAACACTATTTATGTGAACTGCATAACAAGGGTCCCATATAATAGAACCATACTCCAGGATAGGCCGGACAAGAGAAATAAATAACATTTTAGTTAAATAAGGATCATCAAATTCCTTAGACCAGCGTTTCATATAACCAAGTATGCCATAAGCTTTATTCACGATCATGGATATGCTATCCCGAAAGTTGAGTCTATGGTCCAATAGAATACCAAGGTCCAAAATAGTTTTAACTTTATCCAATACATTATTATCAATGCAATAGAAGGTATCAATCTTTGAATGTCTAAAAAATGTCATGTGCTTACACTTTTTAATATTCAATTCCAACAAATTCAATTTGCACCACTTATAAAAACTGCAAAAGTCAGTACTAAGTAGATCAAATCCAAAAACATTATTAAAAGTGTTAAATAGTTTTAACGTCGTCAGCATACATCAGTACCTTGGAATCAGGGATCAGCAACGAGTATTCAAAACGATGAGTAGATTCGAGTCATACTTATAATTTCAGCTACTTATACACATTCAGACTTATTTTAATATCATACTCATACTACTCATATTCAAAGTTAGAAATACTCATCGTACTCATACTTAACAATACGCACGATGTTGTTGATTTCGACTCTTCATGATTCAACATATACACGAAGCACAAAATAAGTATGATTCGAGTACGAACACCACAATACTCGCTAGAAGGTTGTGTGTGTGCTTTGCTTGCTGTCTTTGTCTTTTCTTTTCTCTTCTTTTGTAAATGCAACAATAACTACTACTGTAAATTTTGATGAATGATTCGAGGGACTCGAATCATTCGTAAGTATTATAAGTATTTTTCTAAATTTATGAATCTGAATGAGTAGGCGTATGAATCAAACATATTTCGAATGTTATGGGTTTGATGTCAACGTTGTACTCATACTCATTGCAACCTATACTTATAAATCAATATTGTAGCGAGTACGAATGAATCAGAGTAGTAGAATTTTAAAACTCTTGACTCACTCATACTCAAAATTTCATAAGTACCTATGAGTAGCGAAAATACGATTCATTGCTCTCTGATCAGTACCTTGGATTGCAAAACAACTGAGGGAAGTTCATTAATAAACAAAGTGAATAAGATTTGGGCCCAAATGACTGCCCTGAGGTACACCAGATTGAACTTTAATAATTTTAGATGTGACATTTCTAAATTTGACTTGTTGAGTTCTTTGTAACAGATACGAAGATAACCATTATAGAGCAGAATCACTAAAGCGCATAAGTGATAATTTGTGCAATAAAAGCTTATGATTCACTTTATCAAAAGCATTACTGAAATCAGTGTATATCACATCAGTCTGCATTTTATTTGAAAATCCCTCATTAACAATTGTAGCGAGTTCCAAGATATTAGTTGTTGAAGATCGAGATTTACGAAAGCCGTATTGACATGGTGATAACAGAGGCGAAATTTGATGGTATAGGAGATCAGTTATCATTTTCTCAAGAAGTTTAGAAATAGCATTAATTTTGGCAATACCACTGTATTTTATATTTCAATAAAATTTTCCATTTTAGAATTCCTTTAAAACACATTCTCTCTGCACTCTATAGTGTAAACCAGGAAGTGATACAATCCAAACAAAATCCATTCACATGATCAGATACAAACGGCAAGAAATTCAATGTAATATCGATTTTATATAGAAATCATTTAAAATCAGTTTTAAATTGTTGTAAATTAACGTTTGACGTCATCGTACGTTATTAACTTACCGTTAGTTAGTCAGAGAGCAAAGTTTTCAGAGGAATTATGGTAAATAATACGATTTGATATTAATGGAAAGATTTTTTGATCAAACAAATTTTGCTCTTACATATATTTCCTCAAGGCCGTTTGCATGTAATTTATTCAATCGTTACTGAGAATATTACTTTGCGTGTAAACAATAAATCATACCTCGTATGGTACACTCCTTCTTAATAGAAAAGCAAAGAATGCAACAAAAACAACGTAATGAAATAATGAGAGAACGAACAATTTCTCATTAACTGTTGAAATTACTTACGTTTTCTAAACAGAAAAAAAAAAAATCACAAAAAAAAAAGAGAATTAAATTGTTTGTCTGTCTGCCTTTGAAATTGTTTTGAATTAGTAGTGAATAATGAATATGAAATTATTTGTGCTGATTAATCAATAGGATTACAGTGCATTTTATTGCGATGCGCTACAGTGAGTCATGCATGGTTAATCATTTTGGTTCTTCCCAATATCAATCAATTGTTAATTGCAATTTGTGTTCAAAAGGAAATGCATTTCTATTCAAATTCAAATTCGAATTTTTATTCTTAAATTCTTGAATTGAATGTCTGTTGGAATTTATATAAGTGTACACGATCATAATTGCGGAAATTGTTTTCATAATTGAAATGTGGCCGTGGCACTTAAAACATGGATTTTAAATAAGGTTTTCACTGCACTGAATTCGCCGTAGTCTAGTAGGTAGTGTGTTGGCTTATTAGACGTAAAGCCAGGGTTCGAGCCCCAGGTCAGACATCAAAACAAAATACAAAAAGTATTTCTTCGGCGATTTCCTCTCAGCAGATTTCTGGCAAAAACTCTGAGAGTAAATAAAATTGCCAGGAAAAGTTTCTCAAAAAATCTGTCGTTCGGAGTCGACTTTAAACTGTAGGTCCCGCCATTTATGTATAAAATTAACACACATAACATAAGTGGTGTGAGAAACTAGGTCAATAATCCTGTCGTTCGGAGTCGACTTTAAACTGTAGGTCCCGCCACTCATGTATAAAATTAACACACACAACATGAGTAGTGTGAGAAGCTAGGACTGAAGGGTGCGGGCTTCTTGGGGACGATTGCTGTAGACTGTCTAATGGTGAAGGTATAGAACTGGCCATTTTATAGTCACCTAGCAGCAACTCGTTTCCTTGCCGTTCGCATCTTGAGATGTCCACAAAACACTACTCCCTCTCTTCCACCTTTCTATAACCCATTTTCCTACAACCTGCACAATGCACTGCATGAGTAGGGGCCATCCCCTGAGTGCTGGTTTCAACAAAAAAAAAAAAAAAATTATGTATGTATGTTTCACTGCATTCGGTATTAAAGCAGTTCGTTTGTTCACTAGTCTTTTATTTTGATACCTCAGAGTCACTAGAAATGCTTTTCTATCACAAAAACTATGGTCAGCGTGCTTAATGCTAGCGGCTTTAAGGGTAGTAAAGAGTGGAAGAAAAATTGTGACCTTATAACCTGAAGGTTAAATGATCAACATCCATCGTGAGAATATATTGCATTGACATCTCATCCGGCTCTATATTCTTCGATTTCCAAGTTTCTTTCAGTGGAAACCCTGTTTTATCTGCAATTTTAAAAGCCAATTGAATTTCTGAACTTTTCAGAACGAATTCAGTCTTATGTTGGGTCGTTGATAAAAAGAACCGGATGATTTCATTAAAAAAAGTAGTGGGTTTTGGAAATTAAAATGATAAGGTTCTAGGCCACTATCGTTGTTTCTACAGTTCCTGCCTGCCTAGCTCTTTAATAACGGAACTCCTCACTGTTAAAACCTTCTATAATCCTTACATTCCTTTTAGATCATGCGTCCAAGAGAGCTAATTTTTTTTGAGTGAGGCTCTAGAAGCCTAACATGACCCGCAGTCCTGCCTGTAGAATGTCGCTGCAACATTTGCTGTCGTTTTACATTGTTTATTAAAAAGAGAATCAGAAGTAATTATTAAAAAAGGACTGTGGGCGTCAGTAGGCCAAAATATCAGATATATTACTAGTTGGCTTTAAAACGTTCGCATGATCACAAATGCTTTACTTTCGTGGTTGCTGCCTGTAACATGATCTATCGAAATCCTATTTCAAAAACCAGCTTAGAAGACAGTAACTGTGAGTCAGTATTATTTGCCATAAAATTTCCGCAAACATTTTAATTTTCGATATCCAAACTGAACTAATACTATGTTCAGACATGCACTTACATATATTGAGTAAATCGCAATAAACGGCATTTTTGATCTCAATATTTTATATAAAATGTCAATTAATTATTGCTCAATAAATTCATAAATTGTTATAATATTGATTAAAACTTGAAATATGTACAGCACTGTCATAAGTACGTTCAGTGAGCATATTACAATTTTCCGAACACTTTCTATTGATATTTGACAACTCAAATAACAACAACGACAAACAAAAAAAAAAAAAAAAAAAAAAAGAAAAACAATGTTGTTGAAACAACCAGTTGTTTTGTTTACCAGCTATCAAAAGAATATTGAATAAGCAGCTGAACAGCGTATATTGTTATGTCTAAACACTTAAAATATTGTAAACAATTAACCGAATATTGACTCAATAAAAGTGCATGTCTGAACATATTATAACACAGCAGTTCAGGAGGAAGTCAATAATTTTGGTTTTTTCATTTGTTTGGCTATCTTCTTTTGTTGAAGATATTCTGGTTCTTAGTTCTTCTTATTTTATGCATATAAAGTACCTGAACCTGAAGTCGCCGTAGTCTAGTAGGTAGTGTGTTGGCTTATTAGACTGAAGGCCCGAGTTCGAATCCTAGGTCAGACATCAAAACGAAAATATGAAAATATTTCTTCGGCGACTTCCTCTCAGCAGATTTCTGGCAAAAACTCTGAGAGTAAATAAAATTGCCATGAAGAGCTTCTCAAAAAACTGTCGTTCGGAGTCGAATTTAAACTGTAGGTCCCGTCACTCATGTATAAAATTAACACACACAACATAAGTGGTGTGAGAAGCTAGGTCGTAATCCTGACTGAAGGGTTGTAATGACCAATTATGTATGTATGTAAAGTACCTGAACAGTCGTTGTTTACTAACCAATTTAAAGTTTTCGTCACACATAGTCACGGTTTAACCGCAAATCATTTGCTTGCCGTGCATTGCATTTTTTTTTTTTTTTTTAAATTTTCATGGTCAATTTGGTGTCGGCTGACTTATTGTCTGTGTATGACAATTTCACGCGATATATTTTTTTTTTATTTGTCATGGTTTGCGGTCACCGGCTGCCGGTCGTCTCATATACATACATACATATGTACAGTTAGCGAGTCTTAGGCATACGATTTATTTTGTTGTTTTCATTTTGAAATTCATACCCACTAAACGTAAGCGTAGCAGCTGCTATGTGTGGCTAAAGCTGTGTAGTTAGTTGGCGCTATTTTCTAAATTCTAAACTGTACTACATATACTCTCGTATATGAATATTAAAATATTAAACAATAGTTTAGAGAGAAAATAAAAAAAAAAATTAAAACATTTATAAACAAAATTATATTCTATACGTATGTACATACATATAATGAAATACAATGAAAACAACACAGCACAACACAGAACAACGTAATTGTTTTACGTTTTTAAGGTTTTTCCCGTTCTTATATAAAAACGATTTGCTTTAAATGGCTTTGGCTAGTTTAGTATAGAACAGGTAAAATAAATTAAAATTTAAATTAAAATTATTGACAAACAATACATTTCAGATAAAATTTGTTGTTTTGTACGTATGGATTATTAATAAACCGGCCGGAAATTCCTTTACATTGTTGAACCATTTCGATTGCCTTAGGGAGATAATTAGTGGGGTAGGTTGCGCTTGCTTCGGTGGGAAAATATACTATTGCTCGAGTAGTAGAAAAGTAAGGATCAAGTCACCATTAAAACATCCATCAGGTAATGTTGTTTCGGCTACCATTAGAATAGGAGAAGCTTACAAAAACTGCTTTTTGATTACTATTACCCATGGTAGTCTAGTAGATATCTGAGCCTGGATATCTCCAACGAAAGAAAATATTAAAAAAAAAATATTTCTCGGGCGACTTCCTCTCAGCAGCTTTCTGGCAAGAAACTCTCAGAATAAATAAAGTTTCTTAAAAATCTGTTATTTAGAGGCGACTTTAAACTGTGGGTTCCGCCACTCATGGATAAAATTAACACGCACAACAAGGGTGGTGTGTCAAACTAGGTTGTAATCCTGACTAAATGGTTGTAATGACCAATTAGGTTAGGTTAGGTTAGAGGACGTGTACTTGTCCGTTAAGACAAGTACAATACCCGGAGGTCGAAATTGACCCATTGTACAACGTCCTTGGAGAGGGAAGGAAATAGAGGGAATAGGATGAAAGGAGGGCATAAGGGTAAGGGGAGGATGGGAATCACACAGAAAAATGACCAATTAAGTAAGTAAGTAATTACCTATGTATGTATCGGTATTATTAAGTCAAATCAGCAAATCCGGGAGATGATTTGTGCTCACTCTGGGAAAACCCATTGGAATTCACAAGAAGCTGACAAATTGAATGCCCAGAACATACAGTGAGAGAGAGAGAGAGAAGCTATTTCTTTCAGAATGACATGGAATCATACAAGAACATTGCTTTTCGATTGATTCAAAGACTTGAGCGCACCTTAAATTGCAGTTTTAAAATTGATTTCTACGCTTTTGATCATTTTGGGATGTTAGGTGACAAATCCCAAAATGATCAAAAGCGTAAGAATTATGGTGTTTTCTTTTCTACAAAGAAAATGTCACCCTCTTACAAGGTACATTAAAAAAATTGCTGACCAACCCTGTTGTAATGTAATTTTTTATTTGAGAAGAACAAAACACAAATTTTAAAAAAGGGTATGCCCTGTGTTTACCACTTATTAAGAAAATGAATGAGGAAATGCCAATTTGTTCAAAAGATGACGAAGATGAATCTAATACAAATTTTCGCAAATAAAATAGATGCAGCAAAAATTTAATTTAAAAATATGTTGTTGTTTTTGATTTGTTTTCAATAAAATATGTAAATATGAGAAAGGTGTTGCCAGATCGCTAATTTTTCGAGCAAAAAAATTTCTAACACTGAATACAAATTTTTTTTTATTACTGACCATGTAGCTTTAATAATGTAATGTTTCCTTAAGGTTACTCCATAAAACAATGAAAAAATTAACTTCAAAATTGGATAACGATACCAAGCGACTTTTTTTAAATTTCATCTGGTAGCCCTATAAATAAACAAAAGTCATCGGCTTTACAGGGCATTATCTCGATTTATACAGGGCATAAAATGCAATGCCCTGCACCATTGGCAAGTGCAAATTATTTAGAATAAAACATACCACCCTTTTAGAGGGCGAAACATTTTTAAGAAACAAACACAAAATTGCATTTTTAAAAAAAAAAATGCAAATTTTTTAAAATAAAATGCACATTTTTTTAAATAAAATGCACATTTTTTTAAATAAAATGCACATTTTATTAAATAAAATGCACATTTTTTTAAATAAAATGCACATTTTTTTAAATAAAATGCACATTTTTTGGTAGAAAAGAAAACACCATTAGCCAAACATTCACGGTACGAAACGTAACGAAACGTAGGATCGTTTCTAACATGTGAAAAACAATGAGAACGATTGCCCAATCGTAATGGAATTTTAGTAAGCTGCAGCGTTGCCATTTGCCAAGTTTTCCCTTTTTTTCCAAGTTTTTTGAGATGCGAAAAAGTTTTCATTAAATTTGTTTTCTAACAAAACAAGTTTTTTCGACAAAATTAAATTTAAAATTTTTTGCAATAAATTCAATAATAATAACACGAAATATTTACATTTTTGAATAAAATATTGTGTACATATTTTATTAGCCCCGGGCAAAAGAAGCAAGGAAACACAAACAGAGGGCATCGGGCCCCGAAGTTTCCTTTAAAAATGTTGAGACTTTTGTAGAAAACAAGTTTTTTTTTTTGTAAAAAAAAAGTTTTTTTTTTCCAGAAATAAAGTTTTTTAAAATAAAAAAAATGGCAACGCTGGTAAGCTGTTACATTATTTTCGTATGTTATAAACGAACGTACGTTCGGTTACGTTTCGTGAACGTTCGGCTAATTCTAGCTCAAGTAATCCCGTAAGCAATAGGACAGTATTGTGTTAAGATGGTATTGCTGTGGCATTCTTAACTGAACTATTTCGAAACTATTTAATCAGTTTAATGGCTGCCAAGTGTTTAACTCTTAATATCATTAATACGATTTTTAATGGGTTAAGATTTCATAATCTTAAGCTTTAAATAACACACTTCATTACTAACACCGGTTTTCTTATCTTTAATTGTTTATCACGGCCTTACTGTAGATTAGTATTTAAATAAGAGCGATTTAAATATGAATGAATGAATAAATGAATGAAGAAATGAATGAATGAATAAAATTTCCTTGTTACACATAACAATAACCTAACAATTATTGCATTTAATTGTAATATTTTCTAAACAATTAAGACAATTAAATTATAAACATTGAAATTTTAATTCAATTAATAGCATCATAGCTCATGTAAATCTGATTTCCTAATAAATAAATATGCTGGGTTGTGAGTGCAGCAGCAGTCTTAGATTAGAAACTAATCAATAGCAGGTACAAGTACCTGTACCTGTACCTGTCTCTATACCACTGAGTGCCACTTAATGCTTCCGTTTTGAAATTCTTTTAAAATGTTTCGTAGAAATTGACGTAAAACAATATTGGCTGCTGTACATTTTATGAATGATCACGAAACGTAATTACTCTGCTTTATGTTAATGCACGGTAAACGTGGTACCTGTTTTATAGTCTCCTGTAAAAGATAATGCAACGTTTAATCAATAGTGATCTTAGAGGATTCAATAGAACAATAATTAGTATTGATTTATCATATGGCATGTGACAAACAATATCATTTGAAACTTATTTATTTGGAATTAAGAAATTCCTAGGAAATCCAAAGTAAATGCATTCAATTACAATTTTGGATTGATTCCAAGTAATGAACAAATAAACAACAAAATTATAATAACAACAAAGACAAAAAAAAAAAAAACTAATAATCTAAACAGATTAAAAGGAAAATAAATCACTGCAAACCAGAGCAATCCAGATTCAAACCAGTTCCAATCCAGTTTCAGATTCATTATCGTTTTCGAATTTTAAAAAATTAGGAAACTCCATCCGTTTTAAATAATGCATAAGGAAAGTACCCTAATGATATTCCACCAGATAGTATAACATTTATAACTCTTAAAAAAATTTGATCACTTCTTCTACATTCTGATACTTTTTCAGCATTCTGATCAGTGTTGCCAGAAGATTCTGGTGAAAAATCATCATTTTAAGGAAAAAAAAATCATATTTTGGGGGAAAAATATCATCACTTTTTAACTTTTATTTGTAAAACATTAAAAAATAAGTAACAATTCAAAATAAAAGTGTATTACATTGATTGGTTATCGGGTTTTGTTATCATATACCAACTTTATTCTTGAGGATATGATATAACCCGATAATCAAACAATTTTAAATTAATTACATGTTTTACCAAAAATATTATATACAAACAAAACAAAAAATAAATATGTATGTTATACATAAGAGACAATTCAATTTAATTAAAATTAATTTTAAAAAATCCATCCATACATATTGTCGTCTGGCCTTCAAATTGGCCTATGTAATTTTTCAACAACGTTTCAGAAGACCTAAAAAACAACATAATTTTTATATGAAAGTCATACAAAAGTACTTAAATATTTTTGCAATAATTTTGGAACCAGCTCAGACGTTGGACAAATTTTGTGCTATAGAGATGGATCACAAATAAGACTTAAAAATGGGCGAATAAAATAAATTTCCCAAAAGGCACATAGGCCATTTTGCAGGCCAGCCGACGATATGTAAGTAGTAATTTTATAAGGTACAAAAATGAGATCTAAATAGAAAAGTAGAGTTTTGTAAAACTTTTAGTAGTTTCCTATAATAATTTAATTATAATACTGGGAAGGTTTCATATTTTTTACAATTTCTTAATCAATTTTAAGATTATAAGAGGAACACTTTTTAACTAGTAAATAAATAATCCTGTATAAACAAAATACCTTTTAATGTTGCATTCAAGCCTGTTCCTATACTTAGTTTTATTTAAATTAACTTTAGAAAAAATTCGTTCAACGTTTGCAGATGAACTGGGAAGACAATGTATACTGGACACAAATTTCGTCAATGTTGGAAAAACTAAAACGTTATCAACACAAGTTATTTTAGAAACTCTGGCCCAAAAATCTTCACAATTAATATTTTCTAAGGTTTGAAAATATTGTTTGAAATCTATGTGACAAAGCTCTCTAAATTCATCGTCTAGCTTTTGAGAATCATTTTCATTAATTAAATTTGGAAATCTTTCTATTAGTGGAGACAATGAAGAAACTTTCTTATTAATAATATTATGTGGATCAATAGATGACATTTCTTTTAAGGAAGTTTCTTTAAAATTAAAACGTTTGGTTAATTGTTTACTAAACTCAATGTAAAATGAAACGCAGTAATTAGTGAATTCAGTTAAATCACTATTGGTAAGTTTAGTTTCAGAAATCTTTTTTTTTTACAAATACTCCTAAATATACATCTTCGGCGTTTAAAAAACCGTCTTTATTTTCAATATTTTCCTCAATATTGAAATCAGTGTAGCCAATGTATGTGGCTTTACAAAATTGTCTAATATTTTTAAGTATAAACATTCCATTTCAGAATACATTTTTTGAATTTGGGAGTTTGTACTTTGAAACATTTTGTTTACACTGTTTATAACGTGAAGTATCTACTATACAAAAAAATCATATTTTTGGAAAAAAAAATCATATTTTTTGGAGAAAAATCATCAAATCATATTTTAGTTAAAAAATCATCAAAAATATGATAAAATCATCATTCTGGCAACGCTGATTCTGATAATCAAGTCCATTTTCCTTTTTATTGTTAACTTGAGATTTCCTAAGAATTTTATCGTCCAGAGGCATTCAGTGTTTGCATATGGTAGTTGTTTTCCATAAATGAAGAGTAGTAGGTAATGTGTTGGCTTATTAGATGTGATGCCGTGTGTCAAACCCCAGCTCAGACATCTCCAGTGGTGTTGTCGAACCGGAACGCTTCGGAACGTCGTTCCGGTACTTCCTTTTTGGACAGGAACGCGTTCCGGAACTAAAGATGATTTCTGATAACGAGAATTGGCTGACGTTTTGAAAAAAAAAAAAAATTAAAAAGAATTGCTGATTTTTTTCTAATTTTTGACGAATTTTTATATGTATTTTTATAAACAAGGGTTTGAACCGAACCCGAACCGGAACAAAAACCGGAACGAACCGACTTGTTTTTCCGAACCGTGAATCGGATTCCGGAACGTTTTTTTCTGCTGAACCTGAACTCGACCCGAACCGAAACAAATATGTGAACCCAAACCCGAACTAATTACTAGGATCGGCTCTATCTATAAATTATATATACGTGTTCCGGTAAAAAAAAAAAAATTAGCACAACACCACTGGACATCAACTAAACGAAATATGAAAAATTATTCTCCGGCTACTTCCTCTCAGCAGATTTCTAAGAAAAACTCTGAGAGTAAAATAAAATTACCATGAAAAGTTTCTCTGTCGTTCGGAATCGACTTTAAAACTGTAGGTCCTGCCACTCATGTATAAAATTAACACACACACACACACATCATCAGTGGTGTGAGAAGCTAGGTCGTAATCCTAACTAAAGGGTTGTAATCACCAATAAAGTAAATAATTAAGACGTCCTGTTTGTGCTCGATATTATTGATTGTAAACTTGACATGAATCGTCTTTGAGCTATTTTATGAACCATTTGTTGTTGGTCCATCTATCTCTGTTAGTGTGACTTGCAGTTTATTTGCTACATTTTCAATGTTTTTCTTTGCTTGATATGCTTGCGTTTTCGTGGACTATGACACAGTATGGCCAGTCGGGCCATCTTGAAAAGTTACAAAGTATGATGTAGGTGCGCCGTTGTGAGAGTGTTAATAAGATAGGGTGAAGGAATAATAAAAAAAATCCTTTTAAATAGTTACTGCTTTTTGACATCAACAATTAACGAGACTATGAGGCAAATAATTTAATAAAAACGGACCGATTTGATGAACAGAAAAGTTGCTGTATCTTATGGCCCTGCAAAAATTGAGATAGCTTGGCTAGGAAGCTTAAATGCAACCACCATAAACCCCGTATTTTGCATTTTCGGATTCAAAATTTGTTTCGATTTCTGCAGTGAGACTTACAAACATGGCTGCCAGATAAATAAAGCATCAAATCGTCAAATATTGGAAAAAAAAATCGTCAAAATCGTCAAAGACGTTCATGGAAATCGTACAAATAATCGTCACAAAATCGGCATGAAAATACAGTGTGATGCTCGCTAGAACTGACACATTTTTCAGTGCCTTAGCTTCATAAGAGAGTGCAAGAAATACTTCACTTCATTTGATCTTCTTACCATTTACACCACTTATATTCGAAAGAGAATGGAATACAACTCTTATGTATAGGCCGGTGCCTCAACGTCTATTTTGAGACTTCTCGACCGAGTACAAGAGAGGGCGAAGTTGCCCGTTAATGACGGTAGGGTATCGAATTCCATTGATTCATTGGAGCATCGTTGCAATGTGGTTTGTGTTTCACTGTTCTATCGATATTATAACGGATTTTGCTCGAACGAAATAAGGGACTTGTTCCCGAGAATCATGTAATCCTACGTAACACTCGTCTTTCTAGGCGAGCATATACTGCATGTGGTCGATTGGCCAGTGGATCGCACACTGCATTACAGACAAAATTCGTTCTTTAGTCGGATCATTCATATGTGGAATTCATTCCCTTCGTGCAGAGGTTGTAATTTTTTGGCTTTTAAGAAAAAGATATAAGATACAGAAAAATCATCACTTAAATTCGCAATAGTAATAACTGCAAAGTAAATATAAATCTTAAAGTGGCTTTTAATGTACTAAATTAAAGAAAATGATGTAAATTATTAATTTCTAAAAATCGTCAAAATAAGAGCATAAATAAAAGGAGCACAAAATCGTCAAAATGACGATAAATCGTCAAATCTGGCAGCTATGCTTACAAATCATATTTGGAATATTTTAAGCATCAGTTGGTTTAGTTATTCGACGACCCAACTTATTCACACCATATATTCTATTGTATTCTTATAGATCCATAAATTCTACGTTGTTTAAAAGATAAAATATTAAATTTTTTTATTGAATTTTTACACACCTTTAACTATAGTATACAGTTGATTCAGTTCCCAGTAAATGATTGATAATTAATACCAAACCCTTGCTGAGAAAGTGTTTTAGTTGAGAGTTCTATGAATTGTCATCTGATATTAGAATAAATCATCACAATTATTTATCACTGTAATTTACTTCAGGCTATAATGCTCCAATTACATGTTAAAATAACAATAAAATGCTTAGTAACTGCAGAAAATTCAATGAATAATTAAAGAAGAAAAGAAGAATTCAAAAATATTGTTTATTTATGTAATGCAGAAATTCCAAAAAAGAGAAAGCATTTGTGGCCTAATTGTCCAAAAAATTTTTATTTAAGCAACTTAAGTTTATTAAGTTATCAGCATTTGAATGGAATTATTGGCGATTGTGCCTCCTCTATATGTATCGGGTGATTTTTTAGCTATTATCTTTTTGGCAACACTGGTTTAAACAGCTCACGCACGTTTCGTGTTTTGTTTCACTGTCAAACATCTTCAGTTTGGTCTATAATTTAACCATGAATCGTCTTACAAACGAACAACGCTTGCAAATCAACAACGCGCGCTTCTTAACTGTGAATGGTGAGCGCTACCGTGAGATGATATCCAACTTTTTTTTGCCCAAAATGCAAGAGCTTGACTTGCATGACATGTGGTTTCAACAAGACGGTGCCACATGTCACACAGCACGCGTAACAATGGACTTATTGAGACCCGAGTTCGGTGAACATTTTATTTCACGTTCGGGACCGGTCAATTGGCCGCTTAGAGCGTGCGATTTAACGTCTTTAGACTATTTTTTGTGGGGCTATGTTATGTCCATACAGACAAGCCCGCTTCAATTGACGCATTGGAAGACAACATTGAAGCATTTATTCGTGAGATACCGGCCGAAATGTTGGAAAGAGTATGCCAAAATTGGACTAAGCGGATGGACTATCTGAAGCGCAGTCGCGGTCAACATTTGCATGAAATAATCTTCAAACATTAAATTATATGGACCGTACTATCGATTCAAATAAAGATTTCATGAATTTTATGTGTTTTTTTTGCGGAAATTTTCCTGTAGCTCTTAAAAAATCACCCTTTATATTCTCTTCAAGTGTGTCTCATATTCTTTCAGTGTAATACAGTCACATTTAAAATTTAATATTTGTTTACAAAAATTTTAATCATAAAAATAATCTTTTATTTATTTAATTCTATTTATTTAACCACACAAAATAACAATATTTAAAAAAAAGAAAAAAAAAAAAGAATAATAACAAAACAAATATTGCTAAAAATAGAATAATTAATTGATGGTGTGGTGGTGTAGACACATTCAAATTTGCTTAAAAAAAGTACGAATATAACCTGAGCCGGGCGTATATTTAACAAAAGAAATATTCATAAATTTTAAGAAGATTATTGCTTTAATTGTAACACAAAATTAAACAAAAACATTCAAATTTAAATTTAAAAAAAAAAAAAAAAAAATAACTTTTTTCTAACAAAGAATCTTAGTATACAGTGGCGAGCAGAAGTGAGTACATGTATCTAAAAATGTGAACCTACAGCATAGATGCCCATTTCATAGTGCTTTTGCGCAAGCTAAAAACACACATATTCTTATTCTCTTTGGTTAGTCGTCACTCAGATAGCGACGAATGCACATGCGTAGCGGGTGTACAATTTTTTGTAATATTTTTTGCTTAAAGCACTGAAAAAAATTTACTATGACTTACGAAACATATTTTATGATAAAAAATGCGTTTGAATGTAGAGAATATGCTTTTAAAAGGCACTATTGTTCTTATCATAGTGATATGGATGATATTAATGATGGGGAAAAAAAGATTTATTTTGTAAAAATAAAAAAATTTATTTGGAAAGAGTGGTTACTTGAAGAAGAAAACAATGAAAAAACCTCAGAAAATAAAATGTTAAAAATGGAGTTATCAAGCTTAATAAGCTTGGATATTGTTAGGCATGGTAGACCATTTTCTGATGGGGAGTTCATTAAAAAAATTTTAAATAAATGTTTTCAAAAACTTAATTTTAAGCTTATCGAAAATCTTCCATTGTCACGCAGTAGTGTTATTCGACGCACTGATCAATTGGGGGCATTTTTAGAAGCCGCCATTGTAGAAAAATTAAAAAACTGTACTTTTTTTTCTGTTTGATTTGATGAAAGTACAGATATTAACGATCTTTGTCAACTCGTTACTTGTATAAGATGCGTAGACAAGAATAACAAAGTTTTTAAAACAAAGTTTTCCCTTGAAACTTTTTCCGTACATTTTATTTCAGTTTACACAACTTTTCTTTCAGTGCAGTTCTCTCTCGCTCACCAATACTACTACAGTTTTAGCTTTGGGCATCCCTGACCTACAGCGATAACGACTGGATTTCATATTGTTTTATTGTATTTTATGTATGTATTTATTAATGTGTGTGAAGATAAATTCGAATTTAATAACCAAAGACGCAAACCCACACTTTTAGCAGCGCCACTTCTTGCCTTCAATTTTTTTTTATGTAAATTTAACTGTAATTAAATATTATAAGTAAATTAGTGTAAAAGTGAGTTTTATCGAAAATTAGTATTTGGTTCAGGACTTTTTGGACATTCTAAATTTTTTTACTATTTCATTGGCAATATTTTGATACTGCGCGTTCCTTCTTCAATCGAATTGAGGTTAGGACTTTACGCTGGTTACTGCATTGTTTATAAATTTCATTGCTTCACAATCTTTGAGGTATGTTCAGAATCCAGTGTCCATAAAACGTTGAATATGGGTCCGCAGAATTTTTAAATAGGCATCCTTCCTCGTAAAAACAGCGTAACATCAAATAAACAATTCTCTCAGCATTATGATGCCTCCTCCACTGTTTGTTTAACGTGATGTTTTTATTACATGAGCGCCAATAATTCTGTTTTCGGTCAGAGTTAGCTACAGTGCATGAGGGCATCGTATTTTTAGTCTGTTCTTGCTTCGGCTAATCTGGTGTCTTAAGTCGCCGTAGTCTAGTAGGTAGTGTGTTGGCTTATTAGGACAGGTCAGACCTTAAAACAAAATTTGAAAAAATATTTCTTCGTCTACTTCCTCTCAGCAGATTTCTGGCAAAAACTCTGAGAGTAAATAAAATTGCCATGAAAAGTTTCTCAAAAATCTATCGTTGGGAGTCGACTTTAAAATGTAGCTCCCGCCACTCATGTATAAAATTAACACACGTAACATAAGTGGTGTGAGAAGCTAGGCCGTAATCCTGACTGAGGGGTTGTAATGGCAAATTATGTAAGTATGTGTTAACTTACTAGACATAATGTTTAAATTCAAATCTCACTTCTGAAATTTTGCAAAAGACCACCTTCTATCAGCAGTCTTCTGGCAAAAATTCTGAGAGTAACTAATTGCCTTGAAAGAGGTTCTCAAATTTGTCATTCAGAATTGGCGTTAAACTGTATATCCTGTCACTTATAAATGAAATTAACAAAAAAGAAAAAGTTCTCACAATGTTGAAATGAAATTTACTGGGCTATTTACATGTTTCCTGTTCTAAACGATCTAGTTTTGGTCTTCCTTGGTGCATTTGAAAAAGAGCAACAAAATTTTTACCTACAGCTGTCCTTAAAGTCATTTCGCGAGGAATTCCATCGATTGTCCATCGATTTTCATTTATTGTCAGGGCAACTAGTTTTGGTGATAACGTTGAGTACTCCTTTATACTTCTCATCATAAAGCGTACACCTTAAGTTAAGTCAATGGCTTTCGGTGCTCTCTAAGTTTTTTCTTTACTTACTTACTTACTTAATTGGCCATAACAACCCGATTAACGGATTTCGGCCTGCCGCAACACATCCTTCTAGGCGCCTCTGCTTTTTGCGCGCCTACGCCAGTTGGTCACACCAATCGATGACAGGGCTTCCTCGATTTGGTCCTTCCAACGGATACAAGGTCGTCCTCTTCGCCGACTTCCGCAGATCCCCGCATCAAATACCCGTCTCGCCGGAGCATCCTCCTCCATTCGAACGACATGGCCGAGCCAGCGCAGCCGCTGGATGTTAATACGCTGTACAACGTCTATGTCGTTGAGGAGCTCATACAGCTCACTGTTGAATCGGATGCGGAAATCATCGCCAACTCGCACTGGACCGAAGATCTTACGTAGGACTTTTCTCTCGAATACTCTCAAGGCTGCTGCATCAGTTTTTAATAGGGTCCATGCTTCTGCGCCATAAAGAAGCACAGGTAGGATGAGCGTCTTGTAGAGTATTAGCTTTGTCTTACGAGAGAGGTCTCTGCTACTCAATTGCCTATTGAGACCATAGTAGCACCTGTTGGCAAGAGTAATCCTGCGCTTGATCTCCAGACTGACATCATTTTCGGTGGTAACGGCGGAGCCAAGATAAATGAATTCCTTGACTGTATCAAAAGTATAGTTATCGGCCGTAATTTGAGACTCAATACGCCGCACGGCTCTACTTGTCGATAACATATACTTTGTTTTGCTCTCATTTACTGCCAAACCCATCTTCTTAGACTCGCGTTCAATAGCACTAAAGGCAGCAGTGACATCTCGCTTGGTACGCCCTATGATGTCGATGTCGTCAGCGTACGCAAGCAACTGAACACTTTTTTGAAAAATAGTGCCATTGCGATGCACTCCCGCCTTTCGCAGAATACTCTCCATGACGAAGTTGAAGAGGTCGCATGATAAGGGATCGCCTTGTCTGAAACCTCGCACGGTATCAAAAGGTTCGGAGAGGTCCATTCCTACCTTGACGGAGCTGCAGGAATTGCTCAACGTCATTCTGCATAGCCTTATCAGCTTCGCAGGTATACCGAGCTCAGACATTGCGGCAAAAACACGATCCCTTATGGGGCTATCGAAAGCAGCCTTATAGTCGACAAAAAGATGGTGTGTGTCGACTTGATTTTCGTGGGTCTTCTCCAGGATTTGGCGTAGTGTGAAGATCTGGTCGATGGTGGACTTGCCAGGTCTGAAGCCGCACTGATAAGGTCCAATCAGTGTTTTGACGAGTGGCTTCAGTCGTTCACACAATACGCCTGTAAGAACCTTATATGCGATAGGGAGAAGGCTTATACCCCTGTAGTTTTTTCTTTAGATGGAAATATTTCTGCTTTTTAAAAGCCTAATAATGACGTATTGACTTATTTTAAGCTTATAGGCTACTAAACGTTATTGCAGGTCTTTTCTTTTTTGTCACATTACTTATCTCATTTTCAATATTTTGTGACAATTCCTTTATGATTGCTTTTGGGCAGTAAACTAAACTGATTTTCTTTTTTGTAAGTTTTATGATGATAACACATGATTGCAAAAATGAGTACATGTTACTTATTTTCGTGTCTTATAAAACAAGAAGACAAAATTGAATTTGTCTAATATTTATTCATTTCTACTATCCACTGTAATTCCGTTCTAGTGCTTACAGGAATTATTAAAAACTAAAATTAACAGATTTTGTTTTAAAATTATTTCACACAAAAATTTCCTTAGTTTTCTACTTCTTCTAAAAGAAATTTACAATGAGTCTGATTGTGTTTTAAATTAAACTGCGCAAAAACGTAAAATTGAAAAAAAACCTCCAAAAATCTTTTTTTTTGCTTTTAAATAACTTTCAGATTGATTTCTGTTTTGTTTAAAAATATGTATTTTGCAAGTGAGAAAGCAAAAAAAAAATCATCGTTTAGAGTTTCAAAGGTTAAATTAATAATGGTTTAACAACTTATTAGCAGACTAATGTGAAAAACCGTTTAAATGCCTGTCTTTCCTACAGAACATCAATGATTTGATTCATCAAATTTGAATTTTTTTTTATCCAAATTGTAAATGTTTTTTCATTCTATTTTTTTTCTTTTATCATGTTTTTTAAAAACAATTTATAATTTCGTTATTGAAACTGGTTTGCATTTCTATTGATTTGCAAATTTTTATTATAATCCAACAGACATCAGAAAAGTCGCTATCAAGTGATAATTTAATAGCGTTTTAAAGTAGCCCCGGACATTTGCTTACTCTTAGACAAAGTCAATAAGAAGAAGTTCTTCTTATTCTGAAATGCTTATCTACACACACTACTTTTGAAGAAAATTATGCTAGAAATTTATATGTTTTCACTATTTGTCAAGTAGTATTTATACTTTTGTTCTAAAACTAAAATTGTAGATAGATTTTATCGTTCTAAAATTTAGAATCTAAATTCACTGGTATGTGTTTTACAAGTGACATTTAACATTTGAATTTTCTACAGTAAATTGTGTACGGAATATGTACTTTTTTAAATATTGCTTCTGTAAAAGTCATATGACATACATAACATTTCTTAAAATTCAAATTACAGAGTGTTTTAATCAGGGACGGTAACAGTTATAAGAGAAACTACGAAACAGTCATATTTAACCATTAATGTCAATGAATTTATGTAATGGTTATAATTAACCATTAACAAGAAATATATTTTATTTTGGTAATCGTAACCAATTAAAATGAGAAATATTTTTTTTGGTTGAAAATAACCATTATATCAACCTAAAATTTTTTTTGGTACCAAATAACCATTATTACTAATAAAAAAAAATTTTTTTGGTTAAAAATAACCAATATCAAAAAAAAAATTTTTTTTTTTTTTTGTTATTACCCCACAAAATGCAACATTTTTTGTATATTTTAGATGATGCAAAGGAAGCTATCGCAAGAATGATTAAAATCAATAAAAAGATTTTAAAAATGTTGATTTATTAAGGATGTAATCAAAATGGACAATGTCAATATTTTTTTATACTCGTATTTCACCAGAGTGTACAAAGCAGCATGTTTCTAGCGTTTCTGTAGTGATTGTGTATATTTGTTTTTTATCTATAGTATATTAAATTCACGCAGAACATCTTCGACTTCTAATTTCAAATTCACCCCAGTCTGTGGCACGCAAATCTCTTTCATGGATAGGGTAAAAATTTCAATTTTTCCTTTTTCTATTACACGGTGCGACAGTGAAAATACACCCGAGTAACTACATAGTCCACGTTATTCAGTTAGTTGAGTAGAACTCAAAAATACCTTTTTTATATTTCTCGAACCCTCCAAACTTGTTTTATTTGACAAAAACTATTTTTTTTGACTTTACGCACACATTTCTGGATTACTCAAACATTTCTGACCCGATTTCCAAAATTTAAATCTTGTTGGAAAGGGGAGGGATGGACCTTTAAAGTTGTATACATATATCTATTATCCGACTTCATATGCTATGAGATTTGATGATGTAAATTTGGAAAATTCGAATTTTTTCCATATTTTTTAAGTTTGTCCATTCATAGTAGCAAACCTTACTTAAAAAATATGAAATAACTGATAACATTCTGAAAGTGCATTATCTTGTGAAGAGATTGGCACTTCGTTTGATTAAATCGGACAAAAATTACCGTAGTTATTAGTTAAAGAGTCTAAAAGTCGAGTTATATTTTTCATATATATATTTTTTCAAATGAACTTTTAGTTCAGAAATTTTTAGAATTTTTGATGGATCTTGTTTGTTTATTACAAAATGTGTCAATTTCACGTTTGAGAGACCACCAGAAGTTGGCCAATGTTTGCGCAAAGAGAAATAATAATATTTGCAAAAAACACAAATATTAGCCGACTTCTGGAAGTCGTGCAAACGTGAAATTGACACATTTTGTAATAAACAAGCAAGATCCATCAAAAATTCTGAAAATTTTTGAATTGCAAGTTCATTTGATAAGATGACATATATAAAAAATATAGCACGACTGTTATACTATTTAAATAATAAATTCGGTAATTTTTGTCCGATTTGATCAAATGATGACTCAGTCTCTTCACAAGAGAACAGACTTTAAGAATATTATCACTTATCCTATATTTTTTTATTAAAGTTTGCTACTATGAATGGACAAACTTGAAAAACTATGAAAAAAATTCGAATTTTCCAAGTTTACCCCATCAAATCGCATAGCATATTAAGTTGAATAATAGATATATGTATACCGTTTAAAAGGTCCATCTCTCCCCTTTCCAACAAGATTTAAATCTTAGAAATCGGGTCAGAAATGTTTGATTAATACAGAAATTTGCGAGAAAAGTAAAAAAAAACAGTTTTTGTCAAATAAAAAAAGATTGGAGGGTTCGAGAAATATAAAAAAAATATTTTTGAGATCTACTCAACAAAGCTCACAACCTACTCTATGTCATTATCCGCGTGTATTAAATTTTTTTTATTTTGTCGCATAGTGTTATTTGTGCATTAATACCAAAAATAGGACGATCGTGTCGAGTAGCGCTATCCATTTTAAAGATACTATTTTCTTTGACAGCTTTTTCGTTATGATTTTTTTAAGTTTCATTTCTTCCCCATGAACTAAAGTCATAATATTGTCCGACGTAATAGGGTTCATATCTAGTCCCTTGAAAATTTAGCCAGTCAAACTCTTGAAGCTATCGCTATCAAAAAATGAGAGTGGTTGGGACTGCTGCGTGACAAAATTAAGACAGGCATTATTAACTTGGTTTTTAGAATATGAGACCGAAAATATAACTTTTTTATCACTGTCACTTTCATCATCTCTGTCTTCATGTTCATTGATTGACTGCTGGTATATTTCCAAATGCTTAGTCAGCATATGTCTCCTTAAATTTGTGACGTGATTTCCACCAAACGTAGAAGCATAGCTCTTACAAACAGATTCGTCTTTCTGTTCGTTGTAATGAAAAAAATCACGAATAAAAATGTTGCGTTTTCTTCCCATATTTAAGCAGAATACAGATGCTATTACTTCTTACATTCAAGAACCAATTTGTACATTAAGATCGTTAAATTTGAATTTAAAATGTTTTGCTTTTTCGTTTCGTTTTGCTTTTCTTTGCATTTGCTTTTGTTGTTGGTATTTTATAATGTTCTAATGTAAACAACCAACAACAGCAATCGAATGTTGTAGAAGAACTATTAGGAGGTACGTCCTATAAGTTTTGGTCACAAAATTGCATCTGCGTAACAATACGATTTTGTGGTGTTATTTTATAAATGATAACCAAAAAAAAAATTTTTTTTAGGTCAAATGGTTATTTCTAAACAAAAAAAGTTTTTGATTGAAATAATGGTTATTCTTAACCAAAATATTTTTTGGTTGATATAATATGGTTACTTATAACCAAAAAAAATGTTTTCTCATTGTAATTAGTTACGGTAATCAAAGTAATATAAATGTACTGATAATGGTTAAAAATTCCCAAATGCAGGTAAAAGGCATTTTTGCGTAACCGTTTTCCTCAGAAAAAAAAAATAACAATTATTTCCGGTCCCTGGTTTTAATCTATAATTGATGTTAACTTTGTTGCCAAAGAAAATGTTTTGGAAAAATAGTCGCTGGCGACCTAATAAGCAGTGGGAATTTCTATCGGAAACAGTTCTGAACATAACTGCCAGATAAATGAAGCATCAAATCGTCAAATATTTTAGTAAAAATCGTCAAAGACGTTCATTGAAATCGTAAAAAATCGTCAGAAAAAATAAATAAATAAATTGAAAGGTTTTTAAAAACAAAAACATATAAAGTCAATGTTAAGCAGCAATAATATTGCATCATCTATACCAGAGATCAGCAATGAATCGTATTTTCGCTACTCATAGGTACTTATGAAATTTTGAGTATGAGTGAGTCAAGAGTATTAAAATTCAACTACTCTGATTCATTCGTACTCGCTACAACATTGATTTATAAGTATAGGTTGCAATGAGTATGAGTACAACGTTGACATCAAACTCCCAACATTCGATTCATTGTTTGATTCATACGCCTACTCATTCAGATTCATAAATTTAGAAAAATACTTATAATACTTACGAATGATTCGAGTCACTCGAATCATTCATCAAAATTTACAGTAGTAGTTATTGTTGCATTTACAAAAGAAGAAAACAGAAAAGACAAAGACAGCAAGCAAAGCACACACATAACCTTCTAGCGAGTATTGTACTGTTCGTACTCGAATCATACTTATATTGTGCTTCGTGTATATGTTGAATCATGGAGAGTCGAAATCAACAACATCGTGCGTATTGTTAAGTATGAGTACGATGAGTATTTCTAACTTTGAATATGAGTAGTATGAGTATGATATTAAAATAAGTATGAATGCGTATAAGTAGCTGAAATTATAAGTATGACTCGAAACTACTCATCGTTTTGAATACTCGTTGCTGATCTCTGATCTATACCCATTTGTGGTGTAAATATTAGGGAGTCAGAAGATCTTGACGTTATGGGCATGAAAATACAGTGTGATGCTAGCTAGAACTGACACATTTTTCAGTGCCTTGGTTTCTTAAGACGGTGCGATAAATACTTCACTTCATATGAATGCAACTCTCATGTATGGGTTGGCCCTGAACGTCAATTACAGGGGAGGTCATAGTTTACAGGGGAGGTCTAGTTTACAGGGGAGGTCATAGTTTACAGGGCAGGTCATAGTAGCTCTTTAATCACGATAGTTTGTTCAACTCCACTGATTCATTGGAGCATCGTTGCAATGTGGCTTGTGTTTCACTGTTCTATCGCTACTACAACGGATATTGCTCGAGCGAAATAAGGGGACTAGTTTATGAAAATCATGTATTCCTACGTAACACTCGTCTTTCTCAGCCAGCACATCCGCATGTGGTCAATTGGCCAGTGTACCGCACACTGCATTGCAGACAAAGTTCATTTGTTAGACGAATAGTCCGTATGTGGAACTCCCTTCCTGTAGAGATCTTTCCTTTTACTTATGGTATAAAAATATTCAAACCTTGTGCCCATAAACATTGCTCCCTCTTTCCTCCTCCTATAATATATTTTTAAATTATAAATTTTTAATTGCTAAAAAGCGTTAAAATAAAGGCATAAATCGTCATGTCGTCAATATGATATTTTTGGAGCACAAAATCGTCAAAATGACGATAAATCGTCAAATCTGGCAGCTATGGTTCTGACTTGAAGTCTCACATCGTGAATGTCTTTTTATTTCACGTTAAGGGACAAATTACATTTACCGAAATCACGGAAGTCGAGAAGGAATTAGACAACGTAATATGAAAGAATATTTCTTTGGCAGTCTATTTCTATCGGCCTTCAGCAGTTTTCTGGCAAAAACTCGGAATGTAAATAAAATTGCCATGAAAAAGCTTTTCAAAAATCTGTTGTTCGGAATCGACTTTAAATTGTAGGTCCCGCTAAACAGGAATACAATTAACACACACGCAACAAGGCTAGTGTGTGAAGATGGGTTGTAATCTTGACTAAAGGCATGTAATGATTAATTAAGTGTGAGTCCTTCTGGAGAAGGTTAACTTTTAAGTCATTTTAATTTTACGCAGCAGTTTTCTGGCAAAAACTCTTGAATGTAAATAAAATTTCCGTGAAAAAAAAAATTCAAAAATCTGTCGTTCGGAATCGACTTTAAATTGTAGGTCCCGCTACACATGAATATAATCAACACACACGCAACAAGGCTAGTGTGTGAAGATGGGTTGTAATCCTGACTAAAGGCATGTAATGATTAATTAAGTGTGAGTCCTTCTGGAGAAGGTTAATATCTAATGGTGTTTTCTTTTCTACCAAAAAATGTGAATTTTATTAACGCAAAATGCAATTTTGCGTTTGTTTCTTAAAAGTGTTTCGCCCTCCAAAAGGGTGGTATGTTTTATTCTAAATAATTCGCACTTGCCAATGGTGGAGGGCATTGCATTTTATGCCCTGTATAAATCGAGAGTGCTGATAATGCCCTGTAAAGCAGATGACTTTTGTTTATTTATAGGGCTACCAGATGAAATTTAAAAAAAGTCGCCTGATATTGTTATCCAATTTGAAGTTAATTTTTTCATTGTTTTGTGGAGTAATCTTAAGGAAATATTACATTATTAAAGCTACATGGTCAGTAATATAAAAAATTGCATTCAATGCTAGAACAGTGTTAAAATATTTTTTTTTTTGTTATAAAAAAAGCGTGCAAAAAATGAAGTCGAAAAATTAGCGATCTAGCAACACCTTTGAACAAATTGGCATTACCTCATTCATTTTCTTAATAAGTGGTAAACACAGGGCATACCCTTTTTTAATATTTGTGTTATGTTCTTCTCAAATAAAAAATGACATTACAACAGGGTTGGTCAAAAATTTTTTTAATGCATCTTGTAAGAGGGTGACATTTTCTTTGTAGAAAAGAAAACACAATAAGTCTGGGTTATGGAAATACTTAACGCAGAAGTCCAATAAGCAACAGAAAACAACAACAAATCAACAACGAAGATGAACAGAACTATAGTTCGTGGTCGATTGGCTAGTGGGACACACAGTTTATTACAATGAAAGTTCATTTTAATTGTTATGGGGTTCTTTCCCTTAATACTAGACGAGTATAAAAAAGGTATCGGTTAGCCTCTGCCATGCCTAAGAAGAAGGCCAATCGAAAAAAAAGGCGGAACTAGTAGAACAATAGATTCAAGCACAGAAGACAATACCAATACAATTCCTGATTCATCTAGAATAGCTCACTAAGAAGAATTGACTTTTAAATAGCAGTGTGCTGTGCACGTTTCATAACCTTGATCTCAACTTTATGGCGTGTTTCCCTAGTCAAACTTCAGGTGTTGTTTGAAAATAATTTAATCACAAACGAAAGTGCTTTATAACACAATCTTATCTTTTACTAAATTTTTATTGTTTTTTCTTTTGAAAATAAAAAGAAAGAAAAATAATAATTTGAATGGATTTGTTAAGCAAACAAGTTCCCAAAAAAAAAAAAAAAAAATTGCGGCAACAAAGAAGCCATAAAAGCCATTGTAACCAAGCAATTGTAACATTTTGAAAAAGTAAACGGCTATACCGGGGAAATATAAACAAATTTTCAAAAAAATTTAAGTATTTTTTAATCGATTATAAAAAAAATAATTCTTATAAAATAAAGCTATTTGATAACATAGAGGCGTTATAGTGTTCCAGTGTAGTTGGTGCCTTTCTCAATAGGCTATTGACCGATATTGCGATAATAAATCGCTTTATAATTTCTTTTTTTTGTTGGTTTTTTTTTTATCTAACAGGTTGACAGGTTAATTATTGTTTCGTTTAGAAATATTTGTTTAGAAACTTTTAAAGAATTTTCTTTTCATATCACTTATCAGATAACAAATCCCTTAAACTACATCACACTTAAAAATAACTTTTTTTTTTTCAAAAAATAAAAATAAAATAAAATGGAATCACTTTAGAGTTTACATATTTTGAATAATTTAAATGAAATAAATTTAAATGAAAACGATAGAAGAAAAAACTACTTTATTAGCAAAGGTAGTTAGCGTCCGCCTAATAATGATAAATGAACACACCCTAAAAGTTGTCTCATCTCTAAAGGCTTCATCATGATCATCTGTCTGTGGTTTCTGTGGTTTTCATTTCATTGAAATATTGCTCGTCTTTAATGGAAATTATTCAATTGATTGGTTATTTAATTAAATACTAATTGAATTTTAATTAAACGATAGGCAAATAAATAAATTAATAAAATCAGTATTTGAACACTTCTTTCTTTTGGCTTGAATTTCTTTAATTAATTTGTAGAGACGACGCGATTTCATAGTTTTAATGGAAAAATTATATTCACCCTTATTCTGGTTGTCGTCGTCGACGTCGTCTTGCGTCGACTGTTTAAAATTGGTATTCTGTTTGTCGTTATTGACAGTTATAGATGACTGTCGACATACATTTGGTATTCTGTGAGTCAATACGCCGTCGATATTGTGTTGTGTCGACTCTGATTTTGTCGACTCTGATTTTATCGACATCATTTATGGTAACGACGACGACGGCGACGACGACGACAACCAGAATAAGGGTGATTAAAAGTAATTTAAAATGAAAAAGAACGTCTTAATTTGTAAGTAATTTTGCAGAGTAGTGTGAATTTTGGATATTTATACCCATGACTCCAATCTAGAATAAGGACCACAATCAAATTCCGGCCTTTAGAAGTTTTGCTTTAGGCTAGAATCTCCGCTTTAGTTTTATTCGTTCGAAACCATGAATTTTTCTGAATCGATGGGCATAGCTGAGTCAATAATGCTACTCATTGTAGGGTCTTCCAGACTGAAGTAACTGCAATACAGACTTCGGTGAGAATAACAAGGAATAAGGGCATATTAAGGTGCGCGCACAAAAAAAAATGGGCCTACTTTTAAGCTTATAACTTTTATTATAATTGAAAAAAATGAATATCGTTACATTGTTTTTGTTAGTCATCTGTATCAAAATCCATGTGCTAAATGTCATTGCAATAGCAAAATTAGTTTTTTGAAAATGGGCACCCAACAAGAATGTCGTAAAAAAATAATTGCCATTTTCAATGAAAAACCGCACCTCTTACAAAAAACGATTGCTAGGCTCGCAGATGTTAACCTAAAAACAGTTTCTAAGGTAATACTTAAAACAATATAAGGAGTCTTTAAGTATTGAGAGAAAGCGTGGAAGTGGAAGAAAAAAAGGATTTGCCGACCAAAACAAAGCAAGTAAAATAATACGTATTTTTCAAAAAACACCCTAACATGTCTGCAAGAAAAGTGGCTCAAAAAGTTGGATGCTCTGAGACCTTTGTCAGAAAAAAATTTTATACACAAAAGAATTCAAATATTATCTACTTTAATTAAAATATAAAACGAAAAAAATCCGTCACTTAGTTTTATTTCTATAACGAAAAGTGTATATCCAGATTTTTTTGTGCGCACTCCTTACTATAATTTCTGATTGCCAGACGGCTGCCAAAGCGCTATGTTCTTACGTAACGAACTGTAGAACGGTTTGTAGGTGTTGCAGATACTTTAAAAAAGAGTTATCAGAACGGTTAGATATTCACATCAGATGTATACCAGGACATAGGGATATTCCAGGTAATTGCAAAGTAGATGAACTGGCCAGACATAGTACAACGGTAAGTTGTCTACTTTGGGAACCCCTCTAACTTGTCAGCCGGGGAATAAATTTTTGTTCAACTCGTTTCACAAGGGGGATATTTGTCGTCATATGTAAAGGGTGATTTTTTAGCTATTATCTTTTTGGCAACACTGGTTTAAACAGCTCACGCACGTTTGGTGTTTTGTTTCACTGTCAAACATCTTCAGTTTGGTCTATAATTTAACCATGAATCGTCTTACAAACGAACAATGCTTGCAAATCATTGAATTTGGCATCATTGGACCGTACTTCTTCAAAGATGCTGCGAATCGCAATGTAACTGTGAATGGTGAGCGCTACCGTGAGATGATATCCAACTTTTTTTTTGCCCAAAATGCAAGAGCTTGACTTGCATGACATGTGGTTTCAACAAGACGGTGCCACATGCCACACAGCACGCGTAACAATGGACTTATTGAGAGGCGAATTCGGTAAACATTTTATTTCACGTTCGGGACCGGTCAATTGGCCGCCTAGATCGTGCGATTTAACTCCTTTAGACTATTTTTTGTGGGGCTATGTTAAAGCTCATGTCTATACAGACAAGCCCGCTTCAATTGACGCATTGGAAGACAACATTGAAGCATTTATTCGTGAGATACCGGCCGAAATGTTGGAAAGAGTATGCCAAAATTGGTCTAAGCGGATGGACCATTTAGAAGTCGCCGTAGTCTAGTAGGTAGTGTGTTGGCTTATTAGACTGAAGGACCGAGTTCGAATCCCAGGTCAGACATCAAAACGAAAATATGAAAATATTTCTTCGGCGACTTCCTCTCAGCAGATTTCTGGCAAAAACTCTGAGAGTAAATAAAATTGCCATGAAAAGCTTCTCAAAATAATGTCGTTCGGAGTCGACTTTAAACTGTAGGTCCCGCCACTCATGTATAAAATTAACGCACACAACATAAGTGGTGTGAGAAGCTAGGTCGTAATCCTGACTGAAGGGTTGTAATGACCAATTATGTATGTATGGATGGACCATTTGAGGCGCAGTCGCGGTTAACATTTGCATGAAATAATCTTTAAACATTAAATTATATGGACCGTACTATCGATTCAAATAAAGATTTCATGCATTTTTCTGAATTTTATGTGTTTTTTTTTTGAAAAATTTTCCTATAGCTCTTAAAAAATCACCCCTTATAAGTGTTACGGCAAATTTCCATGACGAAAAATGTCGTCATACCTAGTTAACAGGTTAAAGCTCTGCGTGCTTATAATTTACAGTGCAGTTATGGATTCCGTCAACGGCAGATGGGCGGTTCAAACGAATATTAGCACCCAAACGTATACATTTACTGCTTTGAGGATATTGCTTTAATGTTCTGAAGTAGTGTGTTAGTTTATTAGACGTGAGGCAATTATTGATCCCAAAAAAACATATCCCTTTCCTTGAAAAGAATTTTATTGTCGCCATCAAATTCTATTATCAAGAACTAACATGTGCAGCATTTTTTTATCGTTATCTAAATCCACGTACATACAATAGTTTCCCATAAAATTCATTGACCGAGCCTCCATTTTAATGAAACAATTTAAATGTATCATACATACTCGTATTATGGTGATTAAAACCTTATCACATACGAGTGTGTATGCCTCCTCTATCTCTATATACAGTATTGTCGGTATTATAAATTTATTTAAAAATTCATTTTGTAGGCTTACCAGCTTAACCATTTTAATTGAGTTTTGTATTCTTGAATGCTCATGTCATTTAATACAACAAAATTTTGATTTACCATTAAGAAAAAAGAAGAAGAAGAAAAATGAAAAACAATTAAAATTTATTGCCAAAATTTATCAATTTATTATGCCTGTCTACCTTCACTTCACTTTAATTATTATTCACGATTAAATTTGCGAATGAGTATTCCTAGTTCTTAACATGCTCTGAAAGGGTGATTTTTTTTTTATTATTTTTTTTTATTTTTTTTTTTTGAAAAAGATTAATTTAACATAAATTTATTATTGTTTTTATTGTGCTATGTTTGTTTGTGGCAATAATAATTAATTTATAAATCGAGTCTTATATATCTACGGAAAATGAAAATAATAAATTTTGAAAAAACATACGAGGTTGGTCCTAATGTATAGAAGGTGGTAATGTAGGTATGTATCGGGTCCGCCATCTAACGTTTTTTTTTTTTTTTTCAACTAGTGCTTATTTCGTGAATGGTAACACTTAGCTCATGTCTGATTTGACAGATAATTAGTTTTATCCTTCCGCTGAACGAATATGGTTGTGTATACGCTTGAACAACAACGCTAAGTGGGCCTGCGATCGACTTACAGAAGATGCCGATTTTGGCAAAACAAAATCATCTTTTCAGATGAAGCTCATTTTGATCTTGGCGGGTATGTAGGTTAGAGGACGTGTACTTGTCCGTTAAGACAAGTACAATACCCGGAGGTCGAAATTGACCCATTGTACAAATGGGTATGTAAACAAGCAAAATTGTTGCATTTGGGGCACAGAAAACCCGCACGCATACATTGTAAAGCCGACGCGCCCAAAACGAGTCACTGTTTGGTGCGGATTTTGGTCCAGAGGCATAATTGGGCCATTTTTCTTCTTTCGAAAATGAGCAAGGAGTGGCCGTTACAGTCAATGGCGATCGTTATCGGGGCCATGTTAAACGAATTTTTGTTCACAAAAATTGAAGAGGAGGATATTGGCAACATTTGGTTTCAACAGGACGGCGCTACGTGCCACACAGCCGAAGCTACACTCGATGTTTTGCGCCCTGTTTTTGAAGATCGCATTATCAGCCGCAGAGCTGTTGTCGTTTGGCCACATCGGAGCTGCGATTTGACACCGTTGGACTATTATTTGTGGGGTGCGCCGTCAAAGATAAGTGTTACGCCGACAAGCCAGAGACAATTGACGCTTTAAAGGACAATATTCGTGAAGCCATTAATGAAATACAGCTGCACACAATCGATAATGTACTTAAAAATTGGACCGATCGTGTAGGCTACTGCATGGCCAGCCGAGGCAGCCATTTGAATGAAATTATTTTCCATTATTAACCGGAAGGATTGTACTTTCAAAAAGAAAAAAGAAATTTGAGAAAATATTCAGTAGTTTTCTTTTTAAAGCATTTTCAAAAAAAAAAAAAGTTATTTGCGGACTCTTTAGATAGGTAGAGGTGACTGTCCACCCAAGGAAGTCGAATTAACACACTTAGGCCACATGGGGCACATTGTGATACCACAGTTTTTCCATTATTTCCTAGTTCTGGAACCAGTCGGGGCTTTTGATTAGGTGACTAAGGCTGCCAATGTCAAACCTTGACAAGATCATTCATGTAGATGGCGCCTACGTAGATACCTTTTTGCCCTTTGACATAGTCTTTACCATTGTCAATAGGTAAAGAATTCTCATCTCTGCAGCTTCTACAGAAATCATTTGCAAGATAATAATAATAATGCAATGCCTTCTTTGGAGTGTATGCAACTTTACCGTGCGCTCTGCCAAAGTCAAAAATTCGTTGGGGAGTTCGATGGTTATGCCACGCCTGGCTAGCTCAAGCGCTCTGCAGTTACTCGTAAGATCACAATCGTTTTTTTTTTTTTTTTTTTTTTTTTTTTTTTTTTTTTTTTTTTTTTTTTTTTTTTTTTTTTTTTTTTTGTAAAACCAGCACTCAGGGGATGGCCCCTACTCATGCAGTGCATTGTGCAGGTTTAGGAAAATAGTTATAGGAAGATGGAAAGAGGGAGTAGTGTTTGTGGACATTTGATTTAAACTTACTAATATCGTAACTGACGTGAAGAACTTCCGCAGGAAGATCATTCCACAAGCGAGCAGTGCGGGCAAAAAATGAATTTTGCCTGTAATGCATTGTGCGGTTCACTGGACAATCAAAAGGATGTGCTCTGCGAGAAGTACGAGTACCACGTAAAAATATGTGATTAGATGTGAGTTTTAATAAAACAACTTAAATTATATTATTGGCCATTACAACGCTTTAGCCAGAACCTGGTTGCCTTATAAAACATGTATTTTAAGTTGCAAATCGCTACTAGCGACGAGGGACCATCCTCGTATGAAACCTTGCCGTCATTATAATTGATGTTTTAAAGCACAAGTGTTATTATTGTGTGGCGTATTTTATTTTTCTTGCTTTTTGCCACTATCATACCATATTTGTTTCTCCAAAAAGTAGAAAAAAAAATAATAGAAAATAAAAATACAATTGTTTGTTTATTTATATTGAATTAAACAATAAAATTAACTACAAAACAAACAGAAAAATGTATTTTATTTGCAAAAAAGAAGTATAATAATAACTCTTTATCAATTCTTGATATTTTTGCTTTTCTATTTAAAAACTTTGTTGAAAATTTCTTTTTCAAATTTATAAACGATTTTTAATTTTAAAATTTAAAGCAGGGGTTTTTTAAAATATATAATCAGCCCAATCATGAATAAAAATTCCGCATGAAATTTCTCTCTTTTCCCTTCGTTCCTATTATGAATAAAAATTCCGCATGAAATATTTTACTTTTCCTTTTTCTCTGTTTTAATCCCATTTTTATCAACCGTGTGAAGGGAGAAATATTAAAAAGGGAAAAAAGTAGGTATTCACAAGTTATTTTACTTTGTATTTTCGCCAAAAAAAATTCACTTATAAAACACAAGGGAGTTTGATTAAAAATGTATAAAAGTATATTTTTGTAAAACTAAATTTAAATACATAAAAAAAATATTTAAATGTCCCTGTAGGTCTAAAACAACTAATAAAACTCAAGTTCAACATTTGGTTACATTAATGGAAGCCAATCTGTAAGCACTTTGCTCAAAGTCGACTGGCCTAAAGACACATTGAAGTCTTTTCCTTCACCAGTCTGGTACCCACCTTCTGGGAAAAAACGTAAGCTCGCACTTAGCTTTACAATTGGTGAAACTCCAATTTGCTTTTTTGTTGGTTGACTGTGAGTTGGTAAAACTTCTGGTAAATACCGAAAGGCCGGTTTATTTACTCTGTAGTACTTTTGAAACCTGTTGCAAGATAAAATTTAAACCAAACACTTTCATTTTTATTTATTTACTTACAAAGAGAGCAGCAACTCAAGAAGATTAGATTCATCCCTTAATTGCCTTCTGGAAATACGTTGGCTGTTTTGTTGTTGCTTCTCTAAACTACCAATTTCCTCCATAAGGATATTTTCTTGTATTAATTTTACTTTATTTTCACAAATTGACAAAAAATTTAATATCAATAGAAGCACAGCTGACTTAAAAATTCGATATTGCCACTTTTTCAAACTTTTTCTCCCGCGGAATTTGTAATTAGAGGATTTCTTTCTCGAGAAAAACGTTTTCCGTGAGAAAGAAATTCCTTGAGAATATTCGTGATTGGGCTGAATATTTGCTAAGAAAGCCTGCTATCTAGAGAAAGCGAGAGAGAGTGAGAGTAATGTTATAAACACAATAGTCGCAACATTTAAGGCGCAGCAATTTTGCAATTGCCGTTTTAGGCAAGCTGCATGCGCTTTACTTATATAATAACGGCAGCAGCGACAAAGCATAAACAAAACATGAGTTGATAAGATAAATTCATTTTTTATTTTAATTTTAATATTTTTAAGTTGCCAACAATTTACTGATGTTTAATCAATAATAAGGGGTGATTTTTTAAGAGCTATAGGAAAATTTTTCAAAAAAAAACACATAAAATTCAGAAAAATACATAAAATCTTTATTTAAATCAATAGTACGGTCCATATAATTTAATGTTTGAAGATTATTTCATGCAAATGTTGACCGCGTCTGGGCCTCAAATGGTCGTCCGCTTAGTCCAATTTTTGGCATACTCTTTCCAACATTTCGGCCGGTATCTCACGAATAAATGCTTCAATGTTGTCTTCCAATGCGTCAATTGAAGCGGGCTTGTCTGTATGGACATGAGCTTTAACATAGCCCCACAAAAAATAGTCTAAAGGCGTTAAATCGCACGATCTAGGCGGCCAATTGACCGGTCCCGAACGTGAAATAAAATGTTTACCGAACTCGCCTCTCAATAAGTCCATTGTTACGCGTGCTGTGTGGCATGTGACGCCGTCTTGTTTAAACCACATGTCATGCAAGTCAAGCTCTTGCATTTTGGGCAAAAAAAAAGTTGGATATCATCTCACCGTAGCGCTCACCATTCACAGTTACATTACGATTCGCAGCATCTTTGAAGAAGTACGCATTTTGATAATAAAATTCAATGATTTGCAAGCGTTGTTCGTTTGTATGGCGATTCATGGTTAAATTATAGACCAAACTGAAGATGTTTGACAGTGAAACAAAGCACGAAACGTGCGTGAGCTGTTTAAACCAGTGTTGCCAAAAAGATAATAGCTAAAAAATCACTCTTTATTAGAAATAACTCCAACCGAACTCAATTGAGTTACATATGCACATAACATATAACATTAACTAAAAATGGATCGAAATAATAAATTAAAGTTGTTTTAAATAAATTAAAACAGGGTTTTATATTTGAAATAAAGTTGCGTGAGTGGCATAGCGGGTGGAAATAGGTTAATTAAACTAAAAAAAACAAACTTGTCGCATGTTTGCGTAACTTATCGCAAAAATAACACCAAATTTGTACGAGATAACGTAATTTTTATCACTTATTTTTTTATTTATTAATTTAATAAATATTTAAATACTCCAATATATGTTTATATCTCCCAATATATTTGTTAAGAGTCTGTGTTTAATTATCTACAAAAATTTGATTTTAATTTTTTGCAAAAACCAATTCAAAACAATCTGAATATCCAAAACAATATGTTTTGTTTGTTTTTCTTTTTTTTTTTTCTTTTAATACCTAAACAATATCCCATTAAATGTTTATTTCTGAAATCTATTTTTGGTATAGAATTTTAAAAAAAGTTTTACATGAATAATTGAAACGTTTCATTTGATCATTTGCTGCGACCTGCCAAGAATTTAAAGTAAAAAAAAAAAAAAAAAAAACATTAGAAAAGAAAGAGTTAAAAATTATGAAACATGATGATTTGTATTATTTAAACAGTAGAATTTCAATTATTCGAGCCACTACGTTTAGACGTGCAAAATGCTGTTTTATTGAAAACACACTTTTTGGTTTAGAATAGTTTATTAGTGTATAGTTTCACTCAGAGAGCATTAAATTCATTACAACACGCTTCAAAAGATTAAAGGCCTATTTTTTAGAAAACTCAATTTTGTTTCAGACATTTGTCTGAAACCATTCCTCTTACAAAAACAGGATAAGAGCCATCTTTATATGTTCGAACCTTACGATCATGCAAAATCTTATCAAACAGTCCAATTCCAGTCTGTAAGGAACATTTGGGCAAGAGATGCTTTAGAACTTCATTTTCTTGCTGGCACAAATAGCATTTCCCGAAGGACCCAAGGGTTCAAACCAGCTTCCGTTCAGACATTCGTTTCTGAATTTCCAATAAATAGGATCATAGCCGGCCGAATGCAATAAAGATTCAAAAATTCTACATGTAGTGTTGGTTAACCCTTGTGCTGACAAAACTTATACTTAAAAAACATATTTGGGATCTCAACCAGGGGAATACAGATGTTATTTTGTGCCTCCCTAATTCACAAAGCTGATTTTTATTTGGTACTAGCTGACCCGGCGAACTTCGTCCCACCCAAAATTGATTTTTTTATTGCCCAAAACAGGTCACATTATATATTTATTGTAATACGCTGCATAAAACAGTTATATAAAAATAACTTACTTACTATAAGTGTGTGGATCTATCTGTCTAGTTCAAAATTTAATCGAAGTCGGTACGTTATAAGAGGTCCGAATCATGGGTAGCGCTGACGAAGTTGTAGTTGTACTCGCTCCAAAACAAAAACTAACAGACATACATGCTACATATGTACATATGTAGTTATAAACCATCGAATTAGCCGACTTATAGGTATCTTTTAAAGGGGGAGGGTTGCCACGCCCATTTTTGGTGAGTTTGTCGATATCGACTCTACAAACTTACCCACCAAATTGCATTCGTCTACGATCACTATGTCCCTCAATATTCAATTTTAAAAGTTTGCCACGCCTACTTTTTGCTATATATTTTTTAACCATCTAAACCTGATAATCTCTCGAACAAAAAAAGAATGGTTAAAATCGGTTCAGTAGTTTAAGAGTTATAGGTATCACTTGAAGGGGACGCCCATTTTTGGTGGGTGTCACGCCCATTTTTGGTGGGATTGTCGATATCGACTCTACGAACTTACCCACCAAATTTTATTCGTCTACGATCAATATGTACCTAAATATTAAATTTTAACGATTTACCACGCCCTCTTAACATTTAGGGATATGAAAAATAGATGTTGTCCGATTCTCAGACCTACCTGATATGCACACAAAATTTCATGAAAATCGATCGATCCATTTCGGAGGAGTTTAACCACTAACACCGTGACACGAGAATTTTATATATTAGATAATGATAATCTAAGTGTAGGTGTATCCATGCTAGCATTAATCTAGGCTCCAAACAATATAGCCGCTCTTCGAGTGACTGAATGTAGTTGTGTATACACTTTGCGTTGGTGGTAATAGAATCTAAGGTCTTAAGTGGTGCTTGACTATCTACGTACTTTAATTTGTATTGTTTTCAAAGCTAGAATGTACTTATACGTACTTATCTCATCCGCCTTAGTTCTTTAGGTGTGAAAAATGAAGAGAAAAATCAATCCTTTCCTTTAAAGTACTGGTCAGTATTACAAAAAATCCGAAATCTTTAGTTCATAATTGTCAAAAGCCTCAAACAACCTGAACAACTATGCAGCGAATTGAGATTGAAGATTTCTTGTCATCTTTATAAGGTTTTGTTTTTGCCGATTATACTCGTACGGTGCGACAGTGAAAATACACCCGAGCAACTACATAGTCTAAGTTATTCGCTAGGTTAAGTAGAACTCAAAAATACTTTTTTTTATTTTTCTCGAACCCTCCAAACTTGTTTTATTTGACAAAAACAGTTTTTTTGATCTTTTCATATAAAATTCTTGATTACCCCAATATGTTTGGACCTAGTTTAAAAATCCAAAGTTTTTTTTTGATGGGGTAAACTTGGAAAATATTATTTTTTTCTTATTTTTTCAAGTTTAGCTATTCTGAATTGCAAAATTTAATTAAAAACTATAAAATAAGTGATGCCAATCTGAAAGTGCATTATCTTGTGAAGAGATTGACACTTCGTTTGATCAAATCCGGCAAAAATTACCGTAGTTATTATTTAAATAGTACAACAGTCGTGTTATAATTTTTATATATATCATCTTATCAAATGAACTCTCAGCTCAAAATTTTTTAAAATTTTTGATGGATCTTCATTGTTTACGACAAAATGTGTCAATTTCACGTTTGCACGACTACCAGAAGTCGGTTAATATTTTGTGTTTTTTGCAAATATTATTATTTCTCTTTGTGCAAACATTATTAAACTTCTGGTGGTCGCTCAAACGCGAAATTGACACATTTTGCAATAAAAAATTAAGATTCGTCAAAATGTCTGAAAATTTTTGAACTAAAAGTTCATTTGAAAAAATATATGTACATATGTATATATGAAAAATATAACTAGACTGTTAGACTCTTTAAATAATAACTACGGCAATTTTTGTCCGATTTGATCAGACGAAGTGTCAATCTCTTCACAAGATAATGCACTTTCAGAATGTTATCACTTATTTCGTATTTTTTAATTAAAGTTTGCTACCATGAACGGTCAAACTTGAAATAATATGAAAAAAATTCGCATTTGTCAAGTTTACCTCATCAAACCCTTTAGCATATTAAGTCAAATAAAATACATATGTATATCATTTTAAAGGCCCATCCCTCTCCTTTCTAATAAGGTTTAAATTTTAGACATCGGTTCAGAAATGTTTGTGTAATTAATAAATTTGTGCGTAAAGTCCAAAAAAACAGTTTTTGTCAAATAAAACAAGTTTGGAGGGTTCGAGAAAAATATAAAAAAGTATTTTTGAGTTCTACTCAACTAGGTGAACAACTTAGACTAGGTAGTTACTCGGGTGTATTTAATTTTTTGTATTTTGTCGCATAGTGTTATTGGAACCAGAAAACTTTTTAATTTTTTTTTATACAATTTTAAACAAGCAGCCTTAAGTATGTGTATGTATCTCAGAGCTTAAAACACTTTTCCACACGTTTTTTCAACGCTTCAAAACATGAAAGAACCGTGATTTCGGGTAACATTATTCTGAGCATTTGTCGTCCTACTTTAATTAAATTAAACTGAATCCTATAATTGTGATTTTTCTGTATAAAAAACAAAAACGTATGGTCTTTGTTTTGCGTTGATTTCTTTTTTGTTTTGTTTTGTGTTTTGAAAACAGTTTTTTTTTTTAATTTTGAATTTTTTAAATTAATACTACTGGTACTAAATGGTACAACAACATACATATGTATGTGTGAAAAGAAGAGTCAAATTAAATGAATAGTAAAAAAAAACTTTAAGCATAAGTAAGTCTAAGTATGTGTATTTCTGAAATGCTTGAGTAGTTTTATTATAAATTAAACAATAATTTTTTTTTCTATTTTTCTTTGTTTTGTTTTGGCAATAAAAAAAACACCCCTTCAGATTGTGTGAAGTGTTTTTCTTAAAACATTTTTGCATAAACTATTATATGCTCTATTCGCTTATTACTCTTCATAGAAATTACCTAAAACACCTAAAAACAAAAACCTAAAACTCTGGCAAAACAAAAAAAAATATCACCACAGTGTAACAACAACAAAATAACTGTTTTCAACTACAATTTTTATGTTATTTTTACTATTTCAGTTTTTTTTTTTTTGAACTCAACGTTAAAAACAAGTGTTTGTTTGTGTGTGTATAAGTACGCGTGCGTATGACAAATTACTATTGTTGCTGTTGTTACTGTCAATAGAATATATTTGTTTTGTTTTAATTCCTTCTCCTCTAATTGCTCTCGTTAGTGTCTTTTACAATAAGAACATTTTTATACACACACATGCATACACTCATCCACATGTTCTTATTTATGCAAGTTTATGGCAAACAATTTTACTTGTGCGTATTATTAGGTAACTAACTCACACCACTATTATTGAGAATTTATGTTTTTATATTAAAAATGTTGTTGTTATTGTTGTTATAGAATTTATTTTTATTAAATTACACTCGTGAGCAATTCATTCATATGATGTGATGTTGATGTTGATGTTTACGACAAAGACAGATGATGATGTTGATAATGATTATTATAATGATAACGATGATGTCGCAGTTGTTTTTATGCCTTATACCATCCCTTAATTGGTGTGGGTGTATTTTATTGTATTACACCACAGTGTTATTAACACTTTATGAAATGAAGCGTTAATTCTTCCATCTGTTTGGTGATGTAAAAATTGCAAAGATGACCTTAAATTCGGCAAATCTATGGGCGTTAGTTGTAACTTTAACAAATTTGGAAAAGTATGTTGAGTAAATTCATGGTGAGTAAGGGAAAAAATGCTGCCAAATTGAAAGATGTGAGCTTTATCTATCATCTAAACAAGGTTGATTTTTTACTTCGCACAATTTCGGAATATTTCGGATAGGTACAGTATTGCTAGGCTGTGCTGGAATAACTGGAATAAGAAGACGACTATATTTGTTTTTCTAGAGTCGCTTGGTCAATATTTCAGTTCACATAGGACATTGTTCCATTGGAAGGTATTACGTTAGATTCAACATTCTGTTCTGATTTTATATACATATGTATATCGTTGCAATACCTATAAGTGTTACCAACTGACTGGTTTTTAATCAATAATTCATGTGTAAAATAAGAAAGGGTTTTCCTTTAAAGATAGACCAACTTAAACTATTTATAGAAAACGAAATAAAACGTTAAATTTATATCGATTTAAAGTAGAGAGCTGCATTCATTTCTTCTCTTCTTCTTTTCTATGAAAAAAAAAAAAAAAATAGAAAAATAAAGAATTATTGAAAACACCAGGAAATAACTGAACTTTATTCACTTGTTTTTTAATGCAAGTAAATTTAAATTAAAAACAAAATAAACTAAGTTAATCACATTTGCGTTCTCAGTGAAAAAATAAAATAGAAAACGAAAGTGAAATTCTATTTTTTTTTTCTGTTTTCTTTTCAATATATGAATATGCATTTGCATTTGAGGAACTAACTATTTATTGTAAATTGCGATTTATTAGCAATTTAAAATTTTTGAAATTCATTCAAGGTTGCCAAGTTTTGAGTTGTAAATATTTATATGATCGCCAAGTAACGAATAAAATAAAATCCAATGAGCCGAAATGCGTATTGTGAACTAGAATATGATAAACGGACCTTGTTGGAGTTCGTATAGGCTGTCCATTTGCCGTTTAGCTCTTTAATATAGCCATTGACAGCGCTTTGGCGAAAGTTACATTAATGGCGAGGACTATATCTTGGCGTTTATATTGATTGTTTGTGAGATTGTTAGAACGACGTACACATGTATGTATGCTATCACAATGACATGCAGTTGTAGCTAGGTGAAGTAGAATTTGAAAGGCACTGTAAGGATAAATATGTACACTGAGCGCCAAAAGTGTGTAAACACCACTAAAATAATTCATTTTCTTAGGATAGCGAGAAAAGTAAATGAGAATAGTCGAATAAATTTCCAAAAATAAAAACGTTTATTTATTACTTATAAAATGTTAAAACAAAAACAACAATTCAATTATTGTTGTGCTACAAGTATATTTTTTATAATAGATAATTTAAAATTATAGTGAGTGTTGACTCACTTATGGCGCTCAGTGTATATCCTAAATAGGGTTGAAAGATTCCGATTTGCAAAAAGCTGTACATTGGGTTTTAAAAAGCTGGACAAAACAAAAAAAAAACTGGACATAAAAAATACTAAAAAAATTTTAATTTTGGTTTTGTGTAAATAATTTTTATGTCAGTGATGATAGAAGAGGGAAATCATAACTTAGTTGTATAACAAATGTACAATCAGTGTTGGCTAACATGATTTGACAAAGATAACATGAAAATTATTGCCCAAGTTATTGCAGTGTACTAAAAAATTTCTATTTAGCTGGACAAATTAAATTTTAGCTTGAAACTGGACAAGCATCAAAAAAGCTGCCAAGTCCAGCCAGGCTGGCAACCCTAATCCTAAACCATATTACAACTGAAGCATACTGAAAACGTTTGCCCATCGCCAACAGCGTAGAGTTGCCGTGTTGTATTTTGGAGAACTGTAAAAACAATTGATTTGTATTATCTTCGTAATATGTACATACCTACAGTATTGGTCAAAACTAGAGCACCAACTCAGTACATTTAGGATTGAAGCGTTGTCCGTTTGGCCTGCCTCTGGATGCCTTATGCCATCTGAATCCTTTAATTTAAACTTAGATTCGTCAGAAAACAGCACATTCATCCATTTTTGGACACTCCAGTTGAGATGGGTCTTGGCGAATTCAAGTTTGGCGATATCAAAGGTTTTTTACTGGTCGTCGACTGAATAATCCGGCCTCTACCGCCCTTCTGGGAATCGTTCTTTCGGTTATTTTTAAATCTAAGCGGTTTCGTACGTGACTAGAAGATGCTGTAGGATCATTTTGGATTGTCCTTTTAATTAAGGAGTCTTCATGTCGCAAGGTTTCACGTGATCTTCCTCCAGAATGAGTAGGAGATGTGCGACCAGTCTGTAAAAACTTTTAAATTAGCCTAGAAATAATTGATCTGTTGATTGAATTTGCACTCAATTGATGCCTTGATAAGCCAGCTCTCCAATCCAATCATTAACTTAAAAATCAACCCACAAAATTGTAAAACCAAAGAGGATTTATTTGAAGCCGCAAAAATAGCCTGGGAAGAAATATCTCCTGAAATAATTAATAATTTAATGTCCCCTATGCCTAAAAGATGTGCGTGTGTCATTCAGAATAAAGGATTCGCAACGAAATATTGATTTCAATAGTTTTTTGTGCACCTTAATTGGGGGGTGCTTTAGTTTTGTCCGCTTATATTTGCGACTTAAAATGTTTTTTGAATTCTAACTTTTTTTTTTTAAATTCTGAATTCTTTAAGTTTGTGTTTTTCAATAATAAGGATATAAATAAATAAAAAAAATAAAAATAAAATTTTAATAGCTTTGTTTTCTTAAAAAAATTATCATTTAAAAAAATGTACTGAGGGGGTGCTTTAGTTTTGGCCAATACTGTATATAACGATTTTCATAGCTGGATTTTTCTTAAGTATTAAAGCCCTTTTTGGTTACACTGTTTGTTATTCAAAGGATATTTAAAAATAGGATTGCCATCAGTAGATGTATTGAGTAAATCTAATAAATTGTGGTTATTTTAGCTTTTTTTTTTTTTTTGTGAAGAGTTTTTATTAAATTTTTGCATAAATAAATTTCTTCAGACAATTTAAACAATTTCGTGCGTATTTTCATTTTCATTTCCATTCTATTCAATAAAATTTATTCCAATTAATGTTCAAGGCTTTATTTGTTGATTTCTCTATTAGAGAACTGACTCTCTATTTAATGATCTGGACATTAGTGTTCCAATTTTATTTATTAAGAATATAAAAAACGGGACAAAAAAAAAAATACTTTCATTCATTTCAATTTGTTGCAACACTTATGGACATACAGTGGACCCTCGGTTAACGAACTTAATTCGTTCCAGCACCTCGTTCGTTATGCAAAAAGTTCTTTAAGTTCTTAAGTTGTAAAATAAATTAATCCGTTCCATCGATCGAAAAAAAACTACATACTAATATGTTTCAATTTGAAATTTTATTTAAAAAACAGTTACAAAAAATACTTCAAAACTTTTAAAACGGAAAAAATAAACCAATACATACATATCTCTTAAAGATAAAGAAAAATAGAAAATATTTTTTTTTTTTATAATGGGTACATGCCAGAGATCAGCAATGAATCGTATTTTCGCTACTCATAAGTATTCATGAAATTTTGAGTATGAGTGAGTCAAGAGTATTGAAATTCAACTACTCTGATTCATTCGTACTCGCTACAACATTGATTTATAAGTATAGGTTGCAATGAGTATGAGTACAACGTTGACATCAAACTCCCAACATTCGATTCATTGTTTGATTCATACGCCTACTCATTCAGATTCATAAATTTAGAAAAATACTTATAATACTTACGAATGATTCGAGTCACTCGAATCATTCATCAAAATTTACAGTAGTAGTTATTGTTGCATTTACAAAAGAAGAGAAAAGAAAAGACAGCAAGCAAAGCACACACACAACCTTCTAGCGAGTATTGTGGTGTTCGTACTCGAATCATACTTATTTTGTGCTTCGTGTATATGTTGAATCATGGAGAGTCGAAATCAAAAACCTCGTGCGTATTGTTAAGTATGAGTACGATGAGTATTTCTAACTTTGAATATGAGTAGTATGAGTATGATATTAAAAGAAGTATGAATGCGTATAAGTATCTGAAATTATAAGTATGGCTCGAATCTACTCATTGTTTTAAATACTGGTTGCTGATCTCTGGTACATGCATACCTAATTTTCATTTAACAAAAAACTGTCTAGTGTCGTTTGTTTCTGACGTCGCTTCAAAATTTGTAGAAAATGAGACACAGCATTATCGTTAAAAAAATTCTGTTGCACGTATAGCCACTGTCTGATTGAGGTGATGCTTTTTAATGTATAATGCCACAGACTCCCATAAATTCAGCATTTCTCTGATTGCACTAGACGATTTCGGTTCTTCTGTTATCTCCTCGTCCGATAAAGTTGACTGATCAACTTCTTGTTCTAAAGGACATTGCAATTTCACAAGGTCTTCAGTAGTCAGATCTTCATTGTGCTCTGCCACAAGCTCAGCAATGTCATTTTGCTATCCACCTCTAACCCAATCTGTTCGGGTAAAGATATAATTTCGTTGGTTATTGGATCCAGTGGATACTGCGTCGAGTTCTTCAAATGTGCTTTCGGCAAAGTGTTCGGGCCAAAGTTTTTTTCCAGGAAGATTCAAGTGTTCTCTTTGTAACGCCATTCCATGCCGTTTCAATAATTTTGAGACAGCCAACAATATGAAAGTGATCTTTCCAACTCCTTTAAAGGTGAGATTGGTTTTTTCAGTCACTTCAAAGCAATGCTGGAAAAGTTCTTTAGTGTAGAGCTTCTTAAAGTTTGAAATAACTTGCTGATCCAATGGTGTTGTATTAGGAGGCAAAAATTGAATTTTTATAAATTTCAACTCTTCAATGTGATCATCTTGCAAACTTGGTGGATGTGAAGGAGCGTTATCCATACACGAAGAGGCAAATCCTTCTCAATCGAATATTTCTTCACGGAGGGACTAAAAACGTTATTGATCCAGTCAGTAAAAGTGTCACCCAAGCTTTACTGTTGGACTTCCACATAACAATTAAGGAGTGCGCACGAAAAAAACTGGACTTACACTTTTCGTTATAGAAATAAAACTAAGTGGCGGATTTTTTTCGTTTTATATTTCAATTAAAGTAAATAATCTTTGAATTCTTTTGTGTATAAAATTTTTTTCTGACAACGGTCACAGAGCATCCAACTTTTTGAGCCACTTTTCTTTCAGACATGTTAGGGTGTTTTTTGAAAAATACGTATTACTTTACTTGCTTTGTTTTGGTTGTCAAATCATTTTTTTCTTCCACTTCCACGCTTTCTCTCAATACTTAAAGACTCCTTATATTGTTTTATTCTTACCTTAGAAACTGTTTTTTGGTTAACACCTGCGAGCCTAGCAATCGTTTTTCATTGAAAATTTCAATTATTTTTTTACGACATTCTTGTTGGGTACCCATTTTCAAAAAACTAATTTTGCTATTGCAATGACATTTAGCACGTGGATTTTGAAACAGATGACTAACAAAAGCAATGTAACGGTATTCATTTTTTTCAATTATGATAAAAGTTATAAGCTTAAAAGTAGGCCCATTTTTTTTGTGCGCACTCCCTAGCTTGCTCTTGTCGACATTATGCTTTTTGATGCCACGTGCCATTGTCTGAATGATAAACAAGAAGGGATTTTATTTTAGCTTCGTTCGTTAAGCGAAACTTTTTTTCCATAAAAAAAGTGTTCGTTATACGAAATGTTCGTTATGCGGGGCGTTCGTTAACCGAGGGTCCACTGTATTCGTCAGAGCGACTGACGCACACAATTTATTTTTCGTTTCTTTTCTTCTTTTTTTTTCATTTCAAATATTAACACTTGTATGGGTTTTTATTTATGGCAAATATACACACATATTTTATTATTTTATTTTGTTTATTTTGTTTATTTATGTTATTTAATGTGTATGATAAATTGGTGACACTTTTTTTTAATTTATATTTCTTTCTCTTTTTTTTTATATTCCTTACACAGGTTAGTACATCCAAAAATCGTTAGGTTCTGTACAGTATTTGAAGCAACGGAAAAAAAGGATAGTTTACCATCCCTTTTGATTGATTATTATTTGTACTCCTATTCGTAAGTGAACAAAAAAAAAAAATATTTCTATTTTATTTTGAATTTCAGCGTTTTTCTCTATCATACTAGATTGAAGATTTTTATTTTTTTAGTTGCTAGTATTTTGGCAACATTTTCTCTTCCTTTATTTTCTCTTTTCTTTTATTTTTTAGTCTTTTTTAAATATTTATTTTATTTTAAAATTGATTTTCGATTTATTGTCACACACTATGTTCTTTATCTCTCTTCAGAAATATGAGTAATTCAACCCATTTTGGTTTTTTTTTTTTTGAACTATTTTGTCATGAGCTAACCATACATGATAATCGAAAGATAGAAGATGACAAAAATTCAATTTAAATGTAAATTTTATTTGAAGAATATTTTTAAAATGAAATTAAATTTTTTCACTTTTCACAGTAGTCACGAATTTTGAATACCCATTGAAAGGGGGGTTAAAAACTAAAAAGACATTTTTAAGAAAAAAATTTATGTACGACCTAAAAATAATTTTCTTTAAAATATAGCCTGTCTTGACAATTAGACAGCACGGTTTAAGTTCTATCGGGTCCGCCATCTAACGTTTTTTTTTTTCAACTAATGCTTATTTCGTGAATGGTAACACTTAGCTCATGTCTGATTTGACAGATAATTAGTTTTATCCCTCCGCTGAACGAAAATTGACCATCCAATGCGTTTTCGCTTCGCTAAGTGGGCCTGCGATCGACTTACAGAAGATGCCGATTTTGGCAAAAAAAAAAATCATCTTTTCAGATGAAGCTCATTTTGATCTTGGCGGGTATGTAAACAAGCAAAATTGTCGCATTTGGAGCACAGAAAACCCGCACGCATACAATGAAAAGCCGACGCACCCAAAACGAGTCACTGTTTGGTGCGGCTTTTGGTCCAGAGGCATAATTGGGCCATTTTTCTTAGAAAATAAGCAAGGAGTGTCCGTTACAGTCAATGACGATCGTTATCGGGACCATGTTGAACGAATTTTTGTTCATAAAAATTGAAGAGGAGGATATTGGCAACATTTGGTATCAACAGGACGACGCTACGTGCCACACATCCGAAGCTACACTCGAAGTTTTGCGCCCTGTTTTTGAAGATCACATTATCAGCCGCAGAGCTGATGTCGTTTGGCCACCTCGGAGCTGCGATTTGACACCGTTGGACTATTATTTGTGGGGTGCCGTCAAAGATAAGTGTTGCGCCGACAAGCCAGAGACAATTGACGCTTTAAAGGACAATATTCGTGAAGCCATTGGTGAAATACAGCTGCACACAATCGATAATGTGCTTAAAAATTGGACTGATCGTGTAGGCTACTGCATGGCCAGCCGAGGCAGCCATTTGAATGAAATTATTTTCCATTATTAACCGGAAGGATTGTACTTTCAAATAAAAAATGAAATTTGAGAAAATATTCAGTAGTTTTCTTTTTAAAGCATTTTCAAAAAAAAAAAATTATTTGGCGGACTCTTTAGCTACGCGTTTTCTTCGTTTCTTTCAAATTTGATGGCTAAATCAGCAATTAGATTCCGCTTCTATTTTTATTCTCATAGCTATAATGAGAACCTACGTAGATAGTAGGTACATAGATAGAGGTGGCTGTCTGCCCTTAAAAGAAGTTGGACAGGCAAACTTAGGCCACATGAGACCGACCCATTGTATTACAATAGTTTTCCTTTTCTCCTTAATCCTGAACCTCAAATGAAATTTTATTTTTTACTTTTAGGAGGTTAAAAATGAGATTATAAGGAGAGAAAAATTGAAGAAATAAGTATAACTTTAAACCGTTAAAAAAAATAAAAAGAATTAACTTTAAAATATAGCCTCTCTTGAATGGCAAACAATGGACAGTATAGTTTAAGTTCTGGCAAACGTTCTATTTTTATTCCCATAGTATTAATGAAAACCTATCTAGATAGGCGGATAGGTAGATAGTCTGCCCTAAAAAGAAGTTGGCTGAACAGACTTATATTGTGTTCAGACATGCACTTTTTTTGAGTCAATATTCGGTTTATTGATATTTGAGTTATCAAATATCAATAGAAAGTGTTCGGAAAATTGTAATATGCTCGCTGAACGTACTTATGACAGTGCTGTACATATTTCAAGTTTTAATCAATATTATAACAATTTATGAATTTATTGAGCAATAATTAATTGACATTTTATATGAAATTATATGAAATTGAGATTAATAATGCCGTTTATTGCGATTTACTCAATATAAGTGCATGTCTGAACATAGTATTAGGCCACATGAGACCCATTGTAATACAACAATTTTCCATTTCCCCCTAATCTTTGAACCATTCGGCACTTCTAATCAAGCGACAGGGACTGTCAATATCTGTCATTGATAGTTCGTTAAAATTATCCATGTAGTAGATACCGAGATGTATTTCGACAATATGCAATGTGCGCAGCAGGTGAGAAACAGTTTCCTTCTCTTCTTCACTTCTACAGCTCCTGCTAAAGTCTCCTCTTCTTCCTCGCCTGCACAACTTCTGCAGATATCATTTGCCAAGACCAATGTGCCTTGCATGAGTGTCCATAATGCAAGGTTCAGTAATTACTTCAACAATCATGCCTAGTGTACTTCTTTAGAGTTAAAGTGGATTTTTCTGCAAATAACTCTTCTTTTTATTGTGTACACCCTGTAGTTAGTACACCTTGCCGTCAGTACACTCTGTGGCCAGTACATATTTGGTAAAAAGACTTGATTTTTCAACTTTATTATCTCCAAAAGGCAAATTGTTATTTTCATACATTTTGGTTTTTTGGAAAGTTCAAAGGTTTAGCTTCAGTGTCTGTTAACTTAACATTCTGTTATTTACCTAAGTTCGTTTACCTAAGTAAAAAAGAATATAAAAAAGAATTTAACTTCACACACATATTACTTTAACAACCATACCTAGTGTACTTCTTTAGAGTTAAAGTGGATTTTTCTGCAAATAACTCTTCTTTTTATTGTGTACACCCTGTAGTCAGTAGACTCTGCCGTCAGTACACTCTGTAGCCAGTACAATATGGTCAATTGGGCTTAAAATTGTTTCATTGGGGAATATCCAATATTGAAGTGTTGATACCAGAGATCAGCAATGAATCGTTTTTTCGCTACCCACAAGTACTCAGAGTATTCAAAACGATGAGTAGATTCGAGTCATACTTATAATTTCAGCTACTTATACGCATTCATAGTTATTTTAATATCATACTCATACTACTCATATTCAAAGTTAGAAATACTCATCGTACTCATACTTAACAATACGTACGATGTTGTTGATTTCGACTCTCCGTGATTCAACATATATACGAAGCACAAAATAAGTATGATTCGAGTACGAACACCACAATACTCGCTAGAAGGTTGTGTGTGTGCTTTGCTTGCTGTCTTTGTCTTTTCTTTTCTCTTCCTTTGTAAATGCAACAATAACTACTACTGTAAATTTTGATGAATGATTCGAGTGACTCGAATCATTCGTAAGTATTATAAGTATTTTTCTAAATTTATGAATCTGAATGAGTAGGCGTATGAATCAAACAATGAATCGAATGTTGTGAGTTTGATGTCAACGTTGTACTCATACTCATTGCAATCTATACTTATAAATCAATGTTGTAGCGAGTACGAATGAATCAGAGTAGTTGAATTTTAATACTCTTGACTCACTCATACTCAAAATTTCATAAGTACCTATGAGTAGCGAAAATACGATTCATTGCTGATCTCTGGTTCGTACTCGAATCATATGTACTTATTTTGTGCTTCGTGTATACGTTGAGTCATGGAGAGTCGAAATCAACAACATCATGCGTATTGTTAAGTATGAGTGCGATGAGTACTTCAAACATTGAATATGAGTAGTATGAGTATGATATTAAAATAAGTATGAATGCGTATAAGTATCTGAAATAATAAGTATGACTCGAATCTACTCATCGTTTTGAATACTCATTGCTATTCTCTGGTTGCTACTACTTAAAATATAAATGGCAGCCCTCGTTTTTTTTTTTTAGATTGACTCACTTCGTATGACCTTAATACCTTTTATCGAACGATTTTTATATTTTTTGAAAGGCAACGCATATATTTTCAATACAATACAATAATCAAAAAAATAATTATTGTTGTGTTGTTTCTTAAAATTTAAAAAGTTAAGAGTATGTATTAATAAAATAAATTCAATATTTATTTATATTTATTTTTTATTGTTAAAACACAATTAAAAAAAGAGTTTTTCTTGCTTAAATTTCTTTAAAATAACAGCAAGAGTTCAATATTATTTTTAAAATCGTCGTTTCTGCTTCTTTACTTTCCATTAGTCATTGGTACGCTTTTAAAGGGGTTTGCGACCAATTTTATTATTCTTCATGATGTTTATGCACTTATTTTTTTTTTTTTTTAATTTTAACTAGATTGCCTGTCATTCCACTGGCTTTCATGTTTGTTAAAGAAATTGTTTTATTTTTTAAAATTTTTCTTTTTATAACAATCAATTTATTTTAAAGGAAATTATCAATAAAATTGATACATTTTCAAGTATTTAATGTTTTTAATCCTTCTTTTTTTGTTATTCAATTGAATTATATTAAAAAAAAAAAAATCTTTTAAATGTTTTTGTTTTAAAAGGTTTCTAGCCTTGTTTTTTGTTACCAAATAATGTTGTATAGTTTTCTTGGTTTTTTTTTTTTTTTTTTGTGATAAAACTTTGTGATAAAATTTTAAAAATTCATAGCACGTGCAATTGAATTTTTTTGTTTTTGTTTTTTAAATCACTTCAATTCTTAATAAACATGCGATATTTCACACGATTAAAGAAAAAAAACATGAGAGGCAAGATATAAATTATAAAGACATTTAATAAATGTATGTACAGCCATGGACATTAAATTAGCACAAAAATTTGTCATAAAAACAATTTAATTTTTTATAGTATTTTAAGTCTATTTACAAAAAAAATTTAAACATAAAAGGCATATTCTTCTTTAAAGCAAAAACAAAAATTTTGATTAAATTGCCGATCGTATGCTCATTAAGGCCTGCAACATATCAAATGCTAGATTTTAGCTGGACAGAGTAAAATAGCACAAAATTAAAATTTTTGAAATAAAAATAATATACACCTGTACCTCGATTTACGCGGTAGATACGTTCCTGGCCAATTCGCGTAAATCGAAATTTACATTTTTGTATGGAAAAACCGCGTAAAGCGAATACCTAAAGTAAAAAAGCTTTTTCATTGAAAAAAAAAAAAAAAAATATAGTTTTATACTGTTAATAAATAATTTATTTACTTTACTTTAATAAATAATTTATTAAAGTATGATTTAAGTAAAAAAAACATAAACATTTATTCCATTAAAAAATACTCTGTACCTCATTACACAAAACATAAAATTTTTAAGCGAACTTAATCGCTATCATTTTCAACAACAAGTTCTTTTTTAGGAATTTCTATGATTTCCGACTCATCACTGGATAAAGTCATCTCATTAGATTGTTCATTGGTTGAATTAGTTTCAGTTTGAATAGAATATAAGTAAAAAAAATTTTTTCTTCATTTTAAAAACCGCGTAAATTCGAAACCGCGTAATCCGAGTTCCGCGTAAACCGAGGTACAGGTGTGTTTTAATAAATAGTAAAAATATTATTGTTTTTCGTTTACTTGATCAATATTTGGTAGAATAGCACCGCGTCACGGGACATGCTTTCAATCAAATTCTGGCAACGTTCTTTGGGAATCGAGTACCAAGCGTTCCGTATTTCAAGCCACAAATCGTCCAAATTTTGGTACTTTTGTTGAGCAATTACACATTTCACATCATGCCAGAGGTTTTCAATCGGGTTTAAGTCAGGACTTTGCGCCGGCCAGTCTAAAACTCGAATGTGCTCTTTGTAAAACCAATCCCTTTACCAGCTTGGACGTGTGTTTGGGATCATCATCTTGCATAAATATGAATGAAACTGGCATGTTTTCAAAAGCATATGGTTCCATTTTGTTCTTCATAATGTCCAAATACTTGTAACGGTCCATTTTTCTATTAATTTTGACGATTGGACCCACACCGTGCCATGAAAATAATCTCCACACCATGATGCTTCCTCCACCATGCTTTATGGTCTTTTGAGTGTAACGTGGATTAAATGCCTGACATTTTGGCCGATTAACAAAGACTCTACCATCCGGTCCCAAACGATTTATCTTTGTTTCATCACTCCAAAGTATTTTTTTCCAGAATGAGAAGTCTTTATCCTTGTAGGAAAAAAATCATAATCAAACTATAAATGGATTTTGTGCTAATTTAATGTCCATAGCTGTATATATGGTTATCAAACATACTACGAATTATACTAATATTAAGGAAATGATTTAATATATCACTACTACTACTCCTCTAACTACAGTGATGGGCAAACGGAATAGGGACAGTAATTTGAATGAAATGAAATTGAATAAATGCAAAATAGTAGAGCGGCACCAGGACTGTTAACTTGAAGATGTGAGAGTTACAATCACTGCCTTATATACAGCTGTTTTCGCCATTCAAACAGTTTCACACGATTAAAGATCGGTATTTTACTAAGAAGATCCAGGAGAAATTAAAATTAATTTTGCAATCTACATATGAATTTCTATATGAATTGTTTGGAAAGCATTCATATTTTAAAATTGAGTTCTCTTGCCCCTTAGTTCCAAGAAATTATGCCGCTGTGACATGCCTATAAATATGGAACTTACTGTACCATTAAACAATAGAGGTTAACAATGTTCGAAAGAAAGACACACGACATGGTAATCATAATAACGGGTCCGCCAAATAACTTTTTTTTTTTTTTTTGAAAATGCTTTAAAAAGAAAACTACTGAATATTTTCTTAAATTTCTTTTTTTATTTGAAAGTACAATCCTTCCGGTTAATAATGGAAAATAATTTCATTCAAATGGCTGCCTCGGCTGGCCATGCAGTAGCCTATACGAACGGTCCAATTTTTAAGCACATTATCGATTGTGTGCAGCTGTATTTCACCAATGGCTTCACGAATATTGTCCTTTAAAGCATCAATTGTCTCTGGCTTGTCGGCGTAACACTTATCTTTGACGGCACCCCACAAATAATAGTCCAACGGTGTCAAATCGCAGCTCCGAGGTGTTCAAACGACATCAGCTCTGCGGCTGATAATGCGATCTTCAAAAACAGGGCGCAAAACATCGAGTGTAGCTTCGGCTGTGTGGCACGTAGCGCCGTCCTGTTGAAACCAAATGTTACCAATATCCTCCTCTTCAATTTTTGTGAACAAAAATTCGTTCAACATGGCCCGATAACGATCACCATTGACTGTAACGGCCACTCCTTGCTCATTTTCGAAGAAAAATGGCCCAATTATGCCTCTGGACCAAAATCCGCACCAAACAGTGACTCGTTTTGGGTGCGTCGGCTTTTCAATGTATGCGTGCGGGTTTTCTGTGGCCCAAATGCGACAATTTTGCTTGTTTACATACCCGCCAAGATCAAAATGAGCTTCATCTGAAAAGATGATTTTTTTTTTTGCCAAAATCGGCATCTTCTGTAAGTCGATCGCAGGCCCACTTAGCGAAGCGAAAACGCATTGGATGGTCAATATTCGTTCAGCGGAAGGATAAAACCAATTTTCTGTCAAATCAGACATGAGCTAAGTGTTACCATTCACGAAATAAGCACTAGTTGAAAAAAAAAAAAACGTTAGATGGCGGACCCGATGACGGATGTGGGCGTTGAATTGGAATTCGTCACCAGAGGGATAAGGTTGGCAGTGCTTTTAGTTTTCTTTCTGGCTATCTGGTAGATATCGCTGTAACACCACAGTTTTACATATCCCCTTAATATTTGAGTGCTGGTGCATGGGTGCAGTAGATACAGTTTTCTCCTCTTCTTGATTTTTACAGCTTTTTCTGAAGTGATTTGCCATTTGAAGTCCAAAATCGATGCGCCTCGCATGAGTACCCATATTGTAATGCTCAGTAATGTCTCCGTAATCCTCTGAAGTTGAAGCTATTTTCCGTGTGTCCTTTATCCATTTGTCCGTAGTGTAAGCACTGCCAGCTAGGAGGTCCGATAAGGTAGGTAGGTAGGTAGAGGTGGCTGCCCATCCAAGAAAAAGTCCTTGGATGGACTCACTTAGGCCGCATTGGGCCCATTGTGTTACCACAGTTATCCGTTATCCTCTAGTCCCGGAACCACTCGGAGCTCCTGATGAAGCGATTTAGGCTGCCAATGTCAATCCTTGACAGTTCCTCCAGATCATCCATGTAGTAAGTACCCAAGTACTTCCTTCTCCTTTGGCAAAGAGCCGGGCATGTACTCAGCAGGTGAGAGACAGTTTCCTCCTCTTTTCATCTCTGCATCTTCTGCAGAAGTCGTTAGCAAGGTGTCCAAGACCAATGCGCCTCGCATGCGTACCCATAATGCAATGCCCCGTAATGACACCGACAACTACACTTAGCGCGCCTCTTTGGGGTTTAAGTAGACTCATTGTGCGCCCCTCATCCAGCCTTGGCCAGATTTTACGAGCCGTTCTACCCGTGTCCGAGGCCGCCCACCTATCGTTGACGGAATCGACGATCACATTACCAATTATGAGCTTGCAGGTCCTCATAGGTATGCCCAGATTCGAGAACTCATCGGAGAGTTCGATGGTCGTGCCCCGCCTGGCAAGTTCATCAGCTTTGCAGTTACCAGGAATGCCACTGTGCCCCGGTACCCATACGATATGGATATCATATCGTTCCGCTATCTCGTCGAGATATCTGCGATAGCCATACACCGTCTTGGAGTTCATCACGTTAGAACTCGGAGCCTTGATAGCCGCCTGACTATCAGAAAGTATGGTGACGTTCCGCTTGGAGACCCTTTCGTTCCCAATAATACTCGCCGCAGCCTGTATTGCCACCACCTCCGCCTGAAAGACACTGCAGTGGTCCGGCAGTCTTAAAGACTGGGCTATTCCAATCGATTCCGAAAAAATTCCACTGCCAACAGCTCCGTTCAGCTTAGAACCGCCGGTGTAGATTTGTACGGAGTCTCTTAACAGGTGGGTCACACCACCCTTCCAGGCCCCGTTGTCTGGAACCGATGTCCTGAATCTCCTCGTGAAGAGGTCCGATAAGGGTTTTGAAAGAAATTTCCAAAGTAGAGAAATCATCGGGCCGTTCGATGGTTGTGTTTATACGTTTTGCAATTACTCGTAATGTCACTATGACGCGGTGCCCAAATAATGGAACATCATACCAATTCACTACACGATCGCGACTACAATATACTGTATTGGAGTTTATTACCTCGATGCCCAGTGCTTTATCAGCTGCTTTTGATTAAAATCGCTCTTAATACACATCCCTATTGCATTAACCTCTACTGTAAGCAATGCATTGATTATGTTTAAACATACTCAACATTTTCTTTGTTAAATAACATTAAACGACCATTAATAATAACAACAAACAACAATGTAGTTACAAGACGAACAATGGAAGCTAAACATAATAAACAACAACAACAATAATAATGGAAATCAATTTTCAATAAGAGTGTCGGTACTTGACAGACAATTGTTAAAAGACTTGCTGTTAGCAAGAGTGCATAACATTAACCACCAACACCCACTCCCACACCCACCACTCTCGATGAAACAGAACTGGCATAGAATGAAATCTGTGTGTGTAAGAACAAACGCTGTTAGAGTAGCAGGAAAATCTAATGATGAATAATTTTTGTTTATTTAAATGACTGGAAAACGAGCAATAACAATAACAATAAATTTTATATTGTACATACAATAACAAATAAAATAAGTGTTGTACTCGTACGTTAAACATGCATTATGGATGTCACGTGATTTTTCAATATAATCGTGTTTTTGTTTTGATGTGTGTTTGCTTTTAATTTATTTTGTATTCTTCATATATTTTGCTTTTATTTTTGATGTTGTTGCTGCTATTGTTGTTTTTTTTTTTTTTTTTGTACAATTAAACTGTTGTTACATGCTTGCTAATGATTATATTGAACATTTTGTGAAAAAAAAAGTGTTTTTGTAGTGATTTATTTAATTGTTGTTTATGAAGGTATTTTTTTTTTTTGACCGGAGGTTTCTTAACAGTAGTAGTTGAATTAGGCAGTCATATACATATGTACTATGTCTTGTAAATACAGTGGGGGAGCAGAAGTGAGTACAAGCAAAGAAAATAAAGTATAAAGAATGTGCATTTCAACATATTTTGGAATATTTTTCAAAAATACTTTATGACGCGGGGGAAAGATAGAAGGGAAGGAAAGAGAAACGAAGAGCGTAACAATGCGTTGCTCTCATCGTGCGTTTTTGTTGTTTGACCACTTTTTTATTAAATTTTCTGAAATCACTTATTCTGGTCAGTGTTGCCACGAAAAAAAAATATTGCAACCAACATTTGTGAAAAAAATTACCAAATAAGAAAAAATATAACCAAAATTAAATTCACAGTTTTTTTATTTTATTTTTTCAAATATAAATTATAATTAATACAACATAGTAAGAAAAGAAACAAAAAATAACAAACTAAAATTTTAGTCTTACAAATTAATTCATTTCTACAAACAAAAGCTCTTTTTATTAGAAAAATAAATAACAAAATCCGGAAATTTTGGTTAAAAATAGTTAAACGGCAACACTGGTTGTGATTAGTGAGCAAGAGAGAGAAAATAAGTTGAGATAATTTATTTATTTACAGCCATAGAAAACTGTCAATAATATACGATACTTTGATTTTCATTTCATCAACACACATACATATGTATGTAAAGCTATCTATCTTAATAATTTTAGATAAATAAAGATAAAATAAAAAATCCATTTTTTTTATTAAAAGAACATAAAGCTATCCATCTTTGGCTTAAAAATTATACCTAGTTTTTTTAGATAAACAAAAATAAAAAAACCCATTTTTTATTAGAAGAAAAAATAAAAAAATTAAATACGGCCAGCTAATGACATAGAACATTTTTAACATAAAATATTTTTTGAGTGTTATTCTGAAATAAAATGATAACGCATCCGCTACACATGTGTTCTTGTCGCAGTCTGATCGACAAATAAATTAAATAACACAAGAATGCGAATGTGAGTTTTCTCTGCACAATTGTGCGGGTAGAAATTTTAAACAAATTTTGGTGAGAGCGGGTCGTACGCCTACAACCCGCCATAAGAAATTTTACTTCTACATGATGCGCATTCTTTATATCCATATTCTTTGGTACAAGTCTATTTCAGTTGGAGTTTGTTGTTATATCAGGTTGCCATACTCCCAATTGCCATATTCCTTTAGTTTAGTGGAAGCAGTTTGGTATTGTCTTAATCTGCTCTTTACTACCACTAATTCTAACATTTTTTCTTATCTCTTCCTTCCTGATGTTGCACATGTGTTTAGAGCCATCATCCTGTTGAAATATTATTTTATTATCAGATGAGGCGTTCATGTCCCTAAATTATTGATGATGGATTTGTAGAATATTCCGATAAGCACAACAATATTGCTTTTTTGGGCCAGTGCCCCACCAACTAAATCACACACATACAATTACGTTGCACCCACTACTACATCCACGTGATGTGAAATGGAGTGAATGTGTTCGACGTAGTATGATGGTGTGCAGAGAATTGGCTTAATAGACGAGAGTGATCAAACCTTCTGGCGAAAAACCAACTCCTATCAGCCGTCTTCTGCCAAAAACTCTGAGAGCAAACCTATTATCACGAATATTTTTCGAAAGTCCATCATTTAGATGCGATGTCAAACTGTATCGGGTCCGCCATCTAACGTTTTTTTTTTCAACTAGTGCTTATTTCGTGAATGGTAACACAGCTCATGTCTAATTTGACAGATAATTAGTTTTATCCTTCCGCTGAACGAATATTGACCATCCAATGCGTTTTCACTTCGCTAAGTGAACCTGCGATCGCCTTACAGAAGATGCCGATTTTGGCAAAAAAAATCATCTTTTCAGATGAAGCTCATTTTGATCTTGGCGGGTATGTAAACAAGCAAAATTGTCGCATTTGGGGCACAGAAAACCCGCACGCATACATTGAAAAGCCGACGCACCCTAAACGAGTCACTGTTTGGTGTTTTTTCTTCGAAAATGAGCAAGGAGTGGCCGTTACAGTCAATGGCGATCGTTATCGGGCCATGTTGAACGAATTTTTGTTCACAAAAATTGCAGAGGAAGATATTGGCAATATTTGGTTTCAACAGGACGGCGCTACGTGCCACACAGCCGAAGCTACACTCGATGTTTTGCGCCCTGTTTTTGAAGATCGCATTATCAGCCACAGAGCTGATGTCGTTTGGCCACCTCGAAGCTGCGATTTGACACCGTTGGACTATTATTTGTGGGGTGCGCCGTCAAAGATAAGTGTTACGCCGACAAGCCAGAGACAATTGACGCTTTAAAGGACAATATTCGTGAAGCCATTGGTGAAATACAGCTGCACACAATCGATAATGTGCTTAAAAATTGGACCGATCGTGTAGGCTATTGCATGGCCAGCCGAGGCAGCCATTTGAATGAAATTATTTTCCATTATTAACCGGAAGGATTGTACTTTCAAATAAAAAAAAGAAATTTGAGAAAATATTCAGTATTTTTTTTTTTTTAAAGCATTTTCAAAAAAAAAAAAGTTATTTGGCGGACCCTTTAGATTTCGCCACTAAGGCATAAAATTTACAAAGTATCCTCGCTAAAGATTTGTTGAAGCGAAAAATTTTATCTAATTTCTTGTCTTCCGTTCTCAATGATCCAGTTTAGATGTTCTTTAGGCAACAATAAATATTCTTACTGGACATTACGGGCTTCTGGGTTCCTTTACAGCTAAACTAAAATCAATACTGAGGCTTACACTTCTTGCTGGTCATCGGCTTAAATTTTTATTTACCGCCAGAGTAGCCTTGTTGAGGGAGTGGGGGTATTAAGAAGGGGACGTAGTCCTTATTTTTGTCCTTCTTTCATCGATGAAAATTGTCGTCTTGTTTAACTTTTGTTCGCCAAAAAAATATAAGCAACAACAAAAATTTTATTATAAAATAACTTCTTTCATGTTTTAAGTTTAGTTATTATAACACATTAGTGCAAAACTGAGTCCATGTGACTTGATTTGATTTTGTGATCGCCCTGTTCTGTAATTAACGGTTTTGGCCTTGACTCGTATGCAGCTTAGTTAGGCACTAAACCCCTAGACAATTAGAAACAAAAGAAGAAAATGCATTATGCACTATTGATGTACGAGATACAGTGTTGCCATTGTTATTGTTTTTAATATTAAAATTGTAAAGCCCTTTTTTTCATATGCTATGCGTATTGTGGGTGTTCTTTTTTCTTGAATTCTTTTAAAAACTTGTTAACATTTAAATCAGTGTTGCAAAATTGAAATTTTGAAATAGTACTGAACTATACTGAAAGAGTACTTTTTTGCATCAAATGGTAGTTTTATAAAATTATATTTATTTATTATTTATACTTTACGTACGGAATGGAATAAAAAACTAATAAAAACTAAATGTTTCTCATATACAAAACAAAAACAAACAGTTGATTCGAAACGTAAGGGTTTAGTCAAAAATGTCGACGCAACGGGTTCATTCGCAATCTAAAAGCGACCATATTAATTAAATTTCATACGTTGCTAGTTTTGCCCTGGCTAATCGGGGCTAAAGACCCATTATTAGCCTCTAACCCCATTTATATACACATAGTTTTGAAAAGCGATCATAAATTATTTGTAAAATAAAAAAGATTAAAAAAGATGTTTTGAAATTGAAATTGCCAGCAAGCAAAAAATCTGTAACCAACTTCTGAAAAAATTAATGAATATTCTTTAATCATTTTTCCTGATGTTAAATTTAGATCCGAGTTTTATATTTTTTTTATTTTACAAAAAGTTATAAATAAATATATATTTCGACAAAGAATTTCCAATTTGCAAAAAAAAAAAAAAAGCATTTTGGGAATAAAACATAATAAAAGAAAGAAATTATTCAAAAATTCATTTAGAAAATAATTTAAATTTTTATTTGTATGGCAGTTTTCTAATTTTAATTTTTTAGAATTTGAAATAAATGACACCAATGGCAACATTGTTTTAATGCAGTTACCAGACATATCGGTGAATGCCTGCACTAACAGATGTGAAAAAATGACTTATTCTAGACACACATCGTCCAAAATCACGATATACAGTACATGTATTTATGGTAATACAGTACTAATTTCGAATAACGGCACTTTGGTGAGTTTCGATTTTATTCACCACACCGGACAAATTCACCACATTTTGGAAGACTCACCACACTAGAAACTCACCATACGTCGATTTTATTCACCACGCCGGATAAATTCACCACATTTTGAAAAAAAACTTACCACACTTAGAAACTCACCTCACAACTACAAAAAAAAAGCACTTTAAAAAAATTTAATTTTTTTTTTTGTCAGCAGCGAACATTCTCCCATTTTGTTTTCGTTTTGTCCGAACCTAGGGTTGAACCGGGCCCTCTTTTTGGTGAGCAAACTAAACCACCTTGTTTCACCTACCACCACCTACATACTTTTTCTAGCTACCTACACACATTACGCAGTTATTTGTTTTCGTTTTGTCTGACCTGGGTTTGAACAGTTACCGTTGGGCGTCTAAGGCTACTTTAACTTGTAACTACTTATTAGACAGATAGACCACATAGTAGTACATTAACCCTTTGACGGACACCAAAATTTTAGGACACCAAAATTTAGATACGAAAAGGAGGAGGATACGAAAATTCCGACAATTTATGACCGATATACACACGTCATGTCCCCCCAGAAACCCTTGTTATGACGTCTATAGACGTCAGTGTCCGTCAAAGGGTTAAACAAACGCGGAAAAAGAATGTGCGAATTATTTATTAAAATATATATTTATTTTTTGACCGAACAAAAACAAATTTGAGGAAAATAGTACCGAAAGCTTGATGGTGGTACTGCGGTATTTTTGAAATGAAAAAGTACTGAAAAAAAAATACAAAAGTACTAAATTTTTCAACACTGATTTAAATAAAAATTGATATTTATAAGCAAAACACGCATTTTATATAGTTTATTCATTCCATTGATTATGAATCTAATGATGTTGTTAACACGATGACTTTCTTTTTTTTTTTATTTAAAACTTTAATGTTTTGGAAGGAACACCTTGAAATTTTTAAGAATTCAGTTCAGGTTATTGTCGAGTCATAAAAATCCAAAGAATTTGTTTTAAAATTATGGTCATAAAATTTTATTTAAAAAAAATGAAAATAACAATAAAATAATTGTAATTGTGAACCATAATTATATTAAAAAGTAATAAAATTTTAGTAAATAAAGTAAAGACATTTTTTTTATAAATTTTGAATATAAAGTCTTAAAAAACTATCGTTTAGTTTCAAATTTTAAATAAAAAAGATAGAAAATAGATCCATTGTTTGCGATATTGTTTGTCTACAATAATTTATTATTAAATATTTCAACAAAAATAAAAAATAAATTAATTAAATAAATAACAATAATAAAACAAGAAATATGTATATAATTATTATTGTTATTATTTATTATTAATTATTGTTTGTTTGGCTGGCTACAGAGTCATAAAAACGCAACCAGACAAATGTTTTTTTCTGTGATTAAAATTACAAAAAAAAAACCGAAAAAGAATAAAATAAAATAACAAATATTACACTGTAAAAAATTGTTTTTAAATTAAAAAAATATAATAAAAATTCTGATAATCTGATTCCTTTATGGAAATAAACAAACGTGTCATACAAATAAATACCGGGTTATTCATTTCGTGGTTTCAAAAGTAAAAAACATACATATAAAATATTTTTTTCATGATATTTTTCATTTTTATTGAAGAAGTCCAAGAGCTGTACCTCTTTTAAAAAAAGAACATGTGAAAAAAAGATTGGAGTTTGCAAAATTGCATGTGACATGGCCAAAAGGAAAGTGGCGCAACATATTGTGGCCAGACGAATCAAAAATTGTTTTATATGGCGGAAGAGGATCTCGGCAATATGTGAGAAGACCTCCAAACAAGGAATATGACCCGCGATTTACAGTTAAAACTGTTAAACATGGAGGCTCAAGCATTATGGTGTGGGCATGTTTTTCATATTATGGTGTTGGTCCGATATATTGGATAAAAAGTATCATGAATGCCCCCCAGTATGTAGATATTCTTAAAAATATCATATCATACGCCGAATATGAAATGCTTCTCAGATGGATCTTCCAGCAGGACAATGATCCAAAACACACCAGCCGACTTGCCAAAAACTTCTTTGAAGAAAACGGAGTTGTTACAGTTATGGAGTGGCCTGCGCAGTCACCTGATCTCAACCCGATTGAGAATTTATGGTGTGACGTTAAAAAAGCAGTGTCAGATGCAAAACCAAAAAATAATAATGAGCTTTGGAGAATTGTGGAGGAATCCTGGAAGCAAATACCAATTGAAAGGTGCCGGAAACTAGTAGACTCCATGAAAAGACGCTGTGAAGCTGTTTTAAAGAACAAAGGCAGCTCAACAAAATACTAAATCATTATTTTTCCTTCGTACTTAATACACATTTAAAAGAGTACAAAGTAGATTAACTTTTTTAAGAAACAAGATAGTATTTGGATAGCTGCTGCTATTTTTTTTACTGCAAAATAATTTCAAATGAATAGTTTTAAATTTCTGATCTCTCAACCTGAAGTAATTTTTTAAGTTTAAATGTAAAATTTAAAAATACTTGGAATAAGACATTAAAAAATAGAAATATATATTTTTTTAAATATCAGAGTAATTTTTTTTAACATCTAAATAATAACTTGGGCTGCGCTGCTATTATTTATACCGCAGCTGTATAAAATATTTTTTTCATGATATTTTTCATTTTTATTGTAAAGTTTGAACGTTGACATTATGTGTGAAACACTATATCATTTAAATGACCTGCACACGAAGTGTTGCAAGCATTGATTCTTTTGAGGTAATTTTCGACCACTTTTTGACACATATTGGGCGGTATCTCAGCCATAACTTGACGAATGTTGGTTTTTAAGTGCTCAAGAGTTGGAGATTTTTCTGCATAAACACGGTCTTAGGCTTAGCCCCACAAAAAAAAAAAATGTCTAATGGTGTCAAATCGCATGATCTTGGTGACCAGTTGATATCGCCACGACGAGAAATTAAGCGGCCAGGAAATGTCTCTTACAATAAAGCCATATTTGCTCGAGTTGTGTGGCATATGGCACCGTCTTGTTGAAACCATATATTCTCCAAGTCGTATTCTTCAATAGCAGGCAAAAAAAAGTCAGTTATCATATGACAATAACCCTCCGAATTGACGGTAACAGTCGTTCCATTGTCGTTTTCGAAGAAGTAAGGTCCGATCACACCTTCGGACTAAAAGAGCGCACCAAACAGTGACTTTTTCTGGATGTAATGGCCTCTCTTCAATTACTTGAGGATTCTCAGAACCCCAAATACGACAATTTTGTTTATTAACATACCCACCGAGTGTGAAATGCGCTTCATCGCTGAAGAAAATTTTGTTCGATACGTGGCTGTGGCAGAATCACCATTTTTGTAGTAGGTTTTTGATAATTTTTATGCGTTTTGTGATAGTTAAGCGATCCATTTTCGTCAATGTCAGACTTTCAACTGAAAAGAAAAAAATTGGTTTCACAACTTAGTTTGACAGATGTCGAATTCCAGTCCCATACTTTTGAAACCACGAAATGGATAGCCCTTTATAAGTAGATAAATCTCTTATAACGCAGTAGATAGGTTTCTAACAAATGCTGCATTGTAAGAATTCACGTGTTACAAAGTCAAAATCGAAGTTGGATCCACTATTAGATTCGGATAGCTTCTACGGTTCGTGGTTATTTTTGATGTTAATTCCCATAAGAGTGATGAATTTTTCTGCAACCACGATTTTAGAATTCTAGAGCAATATTTTTAATCATTGTCTTTGATAAATTCCCACCTCAATGGCAGACGATTTGATCAACTCCAGATGACATTACTACACATACATACATATACATATGTGGTGAAATTTGTTGCGTGTCTGATGGTAATGTTATTTGGCAAATTGCCTCAGTTTGCGTAGGAATATACAGCTGTGTTCAAAATAATAGGAGTGCTACCATGTAATATTTTCAAAGTCAAAAATTTTTATTGGACCAATTTGCAAAACATGATATATTTTAATGGTACACAGAAAGAAAAACGGCGTGCTAAAATCAACTTTTCTATTCTCAATTTAAGCCAAAAAACGTGCTTGAAAAATTAATCCCGTTTTGGCTATTGTTTGCTTAAAACAAGCAAAAAACGGGATTGATGTGAAAAACTATACCTTATATTACTAAAATCAACACTAAAAAGCTCAAATCTATCTAAAAAAGTGTAATTTTGACTTATTTGTTATTTGAGTTATGGAATTGTGGGTTTTAAGTTCAAAAGTAAAAATTTTAATAATTCTCATTTAGTTCATGTGTTTTATACAATATATATCCAACAAAATGTCGTATTTTTCGCAAGTTGCATTTCTTAGGTATACGACTTGGATTATTCCGGTCGATGACTTGCATTTTTTTTGGGTAGATGACTTGCATTTTTTTCAAATCAATCGATTTTAGGATTAAATCGAGTACGAGTTCGAGCTTAAATCAAGTTCAAAATTCTTGAAACAAGCTTGTTTTTGGATAAATTTAGGTTTAAATCAAGTACAATTTAGGGCTTAAATCAAGTTCATTGTGCTCGAATAAAGTACGATTTGCCTCAATTCGATCCCATTTATAAGTTAATTCAAGTACGAAATCTAGCTTAAATCAACTTTATAATTCTTGAAACAAGTGCGCTTAAGGATTACTTCAACTTCTGATTCTCTTGAATCAAGTACGAATTCGATCTTAAATCAAGAAAAAAATATGCTTAAACCAAATACATGATGAGATCACTTTGATCCCAAAAAGGCTTAAATCGCGCTAAAATCAACACTTTTGTACTTGGCTGATTCGGGCTTGATTCAACTCTTTTGTACTTGATTCAAGCCAAACCGTACTTACCGTACTATTGTGACCGATATGGATTGATTCAAGCCCGGATGGCTTGATTCTTTTTTTGAGTGTACATTTCATATAGCATCATCGGTAGCCTAGATACGATGCTGGATTTCATGGCCCTGAACTATCTTTTGTAAGGAGGTTCAGCATTGAGTTACCTGCCGGGAAATTTGGCATATTGGTGGTTAGTTCGAGGATAGTTTGATCTAAATTCGTACGCCATAGATTAGAATTATTGACGGATCTTAACGAAACCTATCGGTTGGAAAATCAAAATGGTTTTCAGGTTCAGATCGGTAACCGTGTATATATTATAATAGTGAGAATCCGTTTTATTTTCAAGAATTTCATTGTGAGTAGAGAAAAATTAAATTGTCCCTATTATTTCTGTCAATTCCGTACGTTTTATGAGGTTTAAACTTTAAATTGGGTGTGTTCATTTTATCCATAAATTAAGATTTAATCTGCTACAAATAAATTATTGAACAATTTTAGCCATTAGAAAAGAAAAAACTATGTACGATTTAATTAATTCATTTCAAATCAATTGTTATTATTTTTTTCTGTCTCTTTCGATTTTAATTTATAAACGCAAGAAAGTAATTAAAATTGGTTTTAATATTTCAATTTCAATTTTCTTTCATGTTCCTCACTTAGTTGTAACAATTATTATCGATTTTCTTACAATCCATCCATTATATGTGCATACTTATCTCGATTACAAGATCACTAATCGATAACAGAACGAAACAGGACAAGCGTTATAAATCAATTATATATTAATATTATAATTATTACTCGTACATGTAGTAAGTATAACAGTAATTATATAGAATTTCTTATAAAATAAATCGAAATCGCGCCATTGTATTGACGTAAATGCTATTAAATTCTAATATTCGACTCTAAGTAATAATAATAATTTGTTTGTTTGTTTCTGCTTTTGTTTTTGTAATATTAATAACAACGTATCGTTTATTTTTCTTTTCAATTAATTAAGACACCTTATTTCATGTCCACAGCCATTATACATAGTTAGTTTGTAAAGCTGTGTTGAGTAACTTTGTTTAGTACTTCAATATAAAAATAGATTGAATGCAGTTTGAACGAATGAAATTAAAATTTAATTTAAAACACAAGAATTTTTAATAAAAAAAAAAAAAAAAAACAACATCAAAAACAAGAATTATTGAATAAATTTTTTTTAGAAAATTTGGTTGAGAAAACGGCATGCAATTCATGCATCCATTCATCCATCCTACTATTATTAGAGGTACAGTCTAGTTCTATAAACTATACACTGACGTTATTGTTCGGTTTTTAATATTTGCAAGCCACTTGAGTACTTTAAATTATTTAATTTTTATTTCATTTTATTTCAATTAATTTATTAAATAACACGTTGTCCATAGTTCACGTTGTTCAGTTAGTTGAGTAGAACTCAAAAATACCTTTTTTATATTTCTCGAACCCTCCAAACTTGTTTTATTTGACAAAAACTGTTTTTTTTTTTACTTTACGCACAAATTTCTGGATTACTCAAACATGTCTCACCCGATTTCCAAAATTTAAACCTTGTTGGAAAGGGGAGAGATGGACCTTTAAATACGGTATACATATATGTATTATTCGACTTAATATGCTATGAGATTTGATGAGGTAAACTTAGAAAATTTGAATTTTTTTCATATTTTTTCAAGTTTGTCCATTCATAGTAGCAAACTTTAGTAAATAAATATAGGATATGTGATAATATTCTTAAAGTCTGTTCTCTTGTGAAGATATTGAGTCATCATTTGATAAAATTGTATAAAAATTACCGTAGTTATTATTTAAATAGTATAACAGTCGTGTTATAGTTTTTATATATGTCATCTCATCAAATGAACTTTTAGTTCAAAAATTTTCAGAATTTTTGATGGATCTTGATAGTTTATCACAAAATGTGTCAATTTCACGTTTGCACGACTTCCAGAAGTCGGCTAATATTTGTGTTTTTTGCAAATATTATTATTTTTCTTTGCGCAAACATTGGCCAACTTCTGGTGGTCACTCAAACGTGAAATTGGCACATTTTGTGATAAACAATCAAGATCCATCAAAAATTCTGAAAATTTTTGAACTAAAAGTTCATTTGATGAGATGACATATATAAAAAATATAACAGGACTGTTATACTATTTATATAATAACTACGGTAATTTTTGTCCGATTTGATCAAAGGAAGTGTCACAAGATAATACACTTTCAGAATGTCATCGCTTATTTCATATTTTTTAAGTAAAGTTTGCTACTATGAACGGACAAACTTAAAAAAATATGAAAAAATTCGGATTTTCCAAGTTTACCTCATCAAAACGCATAGCATATTCAATCAAATAATAGATATATGTATACCGTTTTAAAGATCCTTTCCAACAAGATTTAAATTCTGGAAATCGGGTCAGAAATGTTTGAATAATCCAGAAATTTGTGCGTAAAGTCTAAAAAAACAGTTTTTGTCAAATAAAAAAAGTTTGGAGGGTTCGAGAAATATAAAAAAAATATTTTTGAGATCTACTCTTTTGAAGATCGCATTATCAGCCGCAGAGCTGATGTCGTTTGGCCACCTCGGAGCTGCGATTTGACACCGTTGGACTATTATTTGTGGGGTGCCGTCAAAGATAAGTATTACGCCGACAAGCCCGAGACAATTGAGAAAATTTGAGAAAATATTCAGTAGTTTTTTTTAAAGCATTTTCAAAAAAAAAAAAGTTATTTGGCGGACCCTTTATTTTATCGACACCACTAATCCGGTCATTGCTAGCAAAAATACTCTCTTTGTCAGCAATAATTCTCTCATTGCTGCGAATAGAAATTAACCTAAATGTAAAGCAGAAGCATTGTCTCTTTTTGTCGCCTTGTCTTTAAAATAATCATCTCCATGTATTCTATTTTCGACAGATTGCTGTGCTGCAAATGTTGCCTCTATTGTGTTTATATCATTATACATTTTAATATTTGTAACATTTTTATTTGTTTGTATAAAAATGCATTCCTGACTTAATGAAGTGTGATAAAAACTTAATAAAAAAAAAACAGAATTGTTCGACTGCCAAACTCGACTTTCATTCTCATTGCATATTAAGCTGCGGGTTCGACTCAATAGCCTTACTTCCTTGGTGTGTGTCGATTTTGATTTTGCCAATGGTTTTTATTTTAACTTTAATTGACTATTGATTGACTCTTCTCCTTAGATTGATGTTCGACGCTATTGTTGGACCAAAGGTACGCTTAGAATTATCCGCATTCTTTGGTTGATGTTTGTATTATTCTGAGTTTAAGGTTTAATGTTATATTTGTTGAAAGCCAGACTCATTTATAGCTGTGCGAATGTGTTTCTTGTCCTGTTAATGCACTTGAATTGTCGATGAGACTGGCCAGATATCAGAAAGGTGATACTTACTTTCCTTTACTGATCCGCAGTGATTTGTGCAGCCTCATATGTATGTGGCTGCTTGCCTCACATAGGAGCATGTAAGGCTTGACGGACAAATATCGTCTGCGTGTAGTCCGCACACAATTTCTTTGCCAGGTGTTAGGGCTTTGCAAGGCGCTACATCAAGCATTTGGTTGAGTAGAAGACACTATTCACTGCAATGCTGTTGCTCATTCGATTTTAATGCAAGACGCAACATATGAAAGTTCAGTGTTGATCAGCTGGTTAATATTCATATCATTTCAAAGTATAGGTATATCATCGAGTGGCTAAAGATATCGAATGCAATTAGAGGGAGAAGCGTAGAATATCATTAAAAACCAAAAAGATTAAATTTCGATTAAATCAAGTGTTAAACGTGTACATACAGCAATCTGAGATAAGATTTAAATACAGGTGCACGTAATATGCCCCCCTGCTATTTCAATTAATAACTGATAAAATGGAAACCTGATAATAAATTAATTATAAATTTTGTTCTTCTTTTTTGTTCATTTCTACAATGAAATTATCCCTTGTGTGTAGTAAGCATGTCAGAGATAATGTTTGAAAATTTAAGCCAATTTAAAATGAAGAAAAATGTATTTCTTGCAAAACTATTTTAAATTCACAAGAAAAACTATTTCTCCATTGTTTTTTTTTTTGCAAATATTGGTTAAATTTTTAATTTTTTTTTGTTAAACAAAATATCTCTCTAATGAATCTTTGTGAACTGTTAACTGCCAAGTTTAATGTTTAGTTTTGAAATACAAAATTTAAATTTTATTTTATGCAAAAGCAAATATTTGTACAATGACTGACTGATAAAAAGCATACAGAAATGTTTGCCCGACTATTTGAATGGTGCTAATTTATGTAAACTACAAGTATGTTCCAAATTGATCACATTAGAATAGCAGAATATAATTAATAAACCGCGCCTAGAATTTCTATAAATATTTTATACATCAACAACACAATATATTTATGCATGAAACTCTGTGGATCTCTAATATTCACCAAATCTCTGGCATTTTTATTTTATATACGATGAACGTTTGAGGATACATCCCCCTTTGTTTTACTTCTATAGTTTGAGCGTAAACTTAAATTATCCTCTTACTGAAGTTTATACTGAAAATATTCTAATGATACTAACATGCTAGAGATGGCTTTTGCGCTTCAAAAGTGCTAAGTTTTAACCCTTTCCACTCCAATGTCGAGTGTCACTCGACATTGATTTTGTTCCACCAGCTCCACTGTCGAGTGATACTCGACATAGTGTAATACTTCTTTTTGCGGACAATTTTAAAAAAGGTGGGATTTTTCTTAATAAAATTTTTGATAAAGCCATCTCACACTTACTATGAAACGTGGCAACAGCGGCATTTTTATTTTTGCAAAACGAAGGTTTTGCCTCACACCTTCGCTTCATGCCGGAATTTATTTTGAAAAATACCATACCAAAAGGGATTATAAAGATTAGATAAAAAATTATAATATAGTATCCTGTAATTTTGAAGTCGCCCGTAGTCTAATAGAGTTCAAATCCCAGGTCAGACATGAAAACGAAAATAAGAAAATATTTCTTCGGCGACTTCCTCTCAGCAGATTTCTGGCAAAATCTCTGAGAGTAAATAAATTGCCATGAAAAGCTTCTCCAAAAATCTGTCGTTCGGAGTCGACTTTAAACTGTAGGTCCCGCCACTAATGTATAAAATTAACGCACACAACACGAGTGGTGTGAGAAGCTAGGACGTTGTACAATGGGTCAATTCGACCTCCGGGTTCTGTACTTGTCACAGTTGACAAGTACACGTCCTTTAACCTAACATAACCTATCCTGTAATTACTCATAAAATAAAGTTTATTATATAAGAAAAAATCAATTTTATTTACAAAATACGAAAAAAAACCCTAAAAGTTAAAAAACGTAATATTAGCGTGGAGCTTGTGGAATAGAAAGAAAAAAGGCTTGGAGTGGAAAGTGTTAAACAGTAAATAGTGGCCTCTCCAAGGTCTTATGAAACCGACCTGTCGAACGCCAATGTCAAATATACGTGGTTCCAAGGCAATGAGCACTATTCGAGGGTAGCAGTTGGGTTTCATCTCATAATAGTGGGTCTGTGATGATTATAATCGATCACTTTAAGCATGAAAACTGTCTCAATATTCGAGCATTGGTTGGACTTTCATATCCTGACCTCTGATTTGTCAAGAGTTTAAACAGATATTTTTATCGTCAACATGATTTCAATTCAAATTTTATTTAAATTTTTTTTCGTTTAAATTTTATTTAATTTATTATGATTTCAGTCTGTCTGTGTTATTATTATTTTTATTTTTTTTTTCTGGTAATAAACTTTCATGGAGCGATTAACAAATTTAAATATTTTAATAAGTCTGAATTTCAATACATGCAACGCGTACGTATATACGTTGCCTTTATTATTATTATTTTTTTTGCTGTCTGGTCTGGCGTATCATTCTTCATTACCAGAAAACAGTGCATCAACGTCATCCGTTTATGCACAAAAAAAAAAAAAAAAAAAAAAAGAAGAGAAGAAGCAGAAAAAAATCCAATTGAACGCTTAAAATATTCATTCAAAGCTTTACATTTTAACCGATTTAGAGGACAATGAACTCATGATTGAAATAAAAATAAAAATTAAAATCAGAACAAAAACATGAAAAGAACAATAAAAATCATTGGTTTTGTTTTAAAACATTTGGATAACAGCACACAACAGAACCGAACAAAATCCGCACAAAAAACAAAAACAATAAAAAAACTAGCGATGTTAATATGTTTAAAATACAATATTTAAAACAAATTTAAACAAAACATAATAAATGATTTTAAATTTAAGCAAAAATAACTGCATAAACATGATAAAAACAAAATTCTTTATTGCGCTGATTGTTTATTATTTTATTTTTCTATTCTTATCAATTTATTCTTTCTTCGTTAATTTAATTGAAATTTTCATTAAGGCATATGTCAACATATTAAAATGTCGGACAAGTAAAAGAAAACAGAAATCAAAACACGAAAGAAAGCAAGAATTCGACAAACAAATCAAATGTTAATTACGAAATCACGCCTAGTAATCTATTCATATACATACTCGAACACAAACGAATATCGAACGCAACCACACTGCAACACATTACACCACACCAAAACATAACATACGAGTACACACCACCACCTCATACACCTCACAAATATCGATACAACGACACACAACATCATACACCTCACAAAAATATCGATACAACAACACACAACATCATACACCTCACAAAAATATCGATACAACAACACACAACATTCATGAATTGTTAACCACCACAAACACACACCACACACATACACCACAATAACCATTCATTCAACCATTAATGACAACCGCAATACAGTGAGAAAAATTAGTGTACAGTGCAAGAGAAAAATTTTGTAAACCTAAGCAGTGTGGAAGTCAGTAGCCTTTATGGATTAAAATACGGTGGCCTTAATATCGCTGGAATATTGTATATGGTATGATTGTGTTAGACTGGAACTTTTATGAGGACCGGAGAAGGAGTCCACCAACAAGTAGCGATAAATGTCAGTTTTGCTCTGACATTTGTGACGTAAACAAATATAAAACATACTTCAATAATACGAGAATTGAATACATTAATCCTTCGATTTACGTCGCCTCGATTAACATTGTTTCGATTTACGTTGTAGAATTTTTTGTTCCCTCTAACTTCAATTTGCGTCGTCATTCGATTTACGTCGACTTTGTATGGAACCAACTGCGACGTAAATCGAGGGATTACTGTAACTTTTTAAGTTCCTTGTTAAAAACATACTACTTTGTAGTATGAGCAATATGAAATTCGATTTACGTCGCCTTTTTTTGGAACCAACTGCGACGTAAATCGAGGAATTACTGTACTCCTCTATAATGTTCCGCAAGACGAATTTAGACTTTGATTTCGCTGTCGACAACTGAGTTAACATTACAGCGTTTAGCTGCTCGTTTAGGAAACTAAACGTCAACACGACACGCTGTAAGGTCTGGGCAGCCACAATTCAACCGATCTGTTTACGATATTTAGTCTGTGGCTGAGACACCGATGAAACTACTACCAAGTAATAGGGTATCAATTAGCGGGGTTTTTAGAGTATTTTCGTAAAAGAGTTGAAACTGTTCCTTCGCAAAGTGCACACAGTATATCACGTACTAGGCGATGACCACCAAGTGAGGGGAATAATTTTTGCTCAATCCGTCTTAAATCTCTAACACGGGGAATATTATCAAGAGCAGAATGGAAATAAATAGGATTGTAGCTTTTGTGCTACCGAGAATCTGGATATAAAACGCGAAGAAAGAGCCATTGTACGCTTTCAATGTTACTATATATTGTGGTGTTTACGATGTGGGCCTATCGAGTATTATTTTTTCAAAACTGCTGCTGTGAGCTTCGAATTCTACAAAGCCAAGGTCAACAAAATTCTACTATCGCTGCAGAAAGAGAAGTACATTTGGATCCTACAATATAAAGTATAGGAGGATTTTGCATTTCTGAGTCGGCTCAACTCTCAACAAGTCTGCTGATTTAACAGTTCTAGGTTTCTTTTCTGTCACAAGTCGACCAGCCTCGGACTCTTAAAGTGCTCAAAGGAAATACGGAAACCTATCATTAGATAATCTCGCAAGACTGATAGAGAAAATTCGGGGATATATAGGTAAATATCCTTCATTGTTTAAAGAAGACAACAAATTAAGCAACAATAATTGAAATTGAGCCAAAAGAGTTAATTACCGTTGTCTTCATTATGATCATCATCATCATCACCAGTTATAAACGCAACAGAATTCTACGACGACACACAGAAAGAAGGAAGAAGCAGATGTCGAAAAAGCGCTAAATGGAACGAAATTAATAAACAATAAATAAATTGCGTATAAGCAAACTGAATACAATACAACTGAAGATAACAAACGCAAATTAAATAATTGGTCAATTCACACAAGCCGTTGTATTGTTGTATAGAGTGTATTGGTGGACGAATATACAACAGTGTATACTTGTTGTTGATAATTTTCATGTAAAATTCCAATACACTTATACACATTATTTTCATATGTTTTTAAAAAGTTGTGTTGCTTTTGTGCTATCAAATTGTGTGAATGAAAAAATTGTGTATATGTTTTTTAAAAAGTTGTGTTGCTTTTGTGCTGTCAAATTGTTTGAAAACCAAAAATTATGAAGAAGAATAAAAATTCAAAGTGGCAGCAGAAAGTTTATTAAATCAAAAATAAAAATGGAAAATTGTTTAACTTACTTGTCTCCACCATTAACATATCAAAATGATATTATTCGTACAAATAATTAATTAATTTACTTTTTTGGGAATGATTTTTCATTTTGTTGCTTGACAATCAATTCACGAATACTGGTATTCTTCTTCTTATCGCTTTTTGACATTTGAAATACGAAATACACAATACAGCATAGCATTAAGCGTTCACAAACAACCAAGTGTATTCAATACAACATACACGATACAAAGGCGTGTGAATTGGCCAAATAATAAAATCGAATTATATATTAATTACGCACCGAATAATGATAAAAATAAATTAAAAATTAAAGAAATATTTGAGATACCACCACCCATGTTTTAAGTTAAACGAGCTGATGGCTTTTAACCAAGTATGACTGCACGATCAACCAAAAAACGATAACGCATTGGTTATTCGACACAATTGGAAATACAGTAGTCGCTCGGTTATATGAACTAATTCAAACAGAGCCTGTTCACTAAATGGAGAAGTTCACATAATCGAGAGAATATAAAATAAGTAATTCAAATGATTTTTATTACATTAAGTTTTTATTTTTAATAAGCTTTTTAATAATTAATGTACATGAAAGTAGTCGGTTATATTTTTTTGTACTTTTTTTGCATCAAGGGATTTCTGTAGTGATTTGTCCCTGCATTTTCGCAATGCCAAAATATAATTTATATCAGATATATTATTTTCACTCTAAGCAATAACTTTATTGAATGCTTCGATTGCCTCCGTTGTGCTAATTTCAGCTGTCGTTACGATGCACTGCTCTTGATCATCATCTTCAACTTCGCTATCTATATCTTCACTACCAATGTCTTGATTCCACGTCTAAATCTCTTCCCGTGAAAGCTGTACACCATTCGTTAATTCATTGACTAGATCTATGACTTCATTCATAGGTGCTTCCATGTCGTTTTGATATTTTTCTTTTAAAATACTGAGTGGAATGTCTCCTTCCGGCTAATTTTCTTCCTCAAAACTCAAAATATTCTTCCAACAGTTTTATATTGTGGATACATTAACCTTATTCCATGCCAAACTTAGGTTTATAACTGCATCTTTTATGCTCAACTACTTCAAAATGTTTGAAGCATTTTCAACATTCGCTGACACTATTGATGCTAGCAAAGCCGATCTATAGTATAGTTTCGTAATTCAGATGACGTTTTGATCCATTGGCTGGATTAATGGCGTAACATTTGGTGGCATGTAAACAACGAATATGTTTCTGTCCTCTGAACGCAACAACTCCGCAGGTGGATGACTTGGTGCCTTGTCCAATAAAAGAATGGCTTTAGTAGGCGAGCCCTTTTGGTTTAAATATATGTATATACGTCTGTACACACTTGCTTATCTCGGGGAAGAACCGATTTTTAATATGTAAGACAATCACTCAAAATTCAACACTCAAAATATTAAAAAAAAAAATCAACGGTTGAAAGCTGTTCACATAACAGAGATAGGCTGTGTTCACTCTTTAGAACCTCTTGTGTTTAAATTTTGTTGTTCACTATTCTGGAAGTTTACATAACTGGATATTCATCTAACCGAGCGGCTACTGTAAATTTAATTAAATCTATAGTGAGATTTCATAAAGATTGCTGCAATAGCAACATTTATTTTGGATTTTTGGATGGTTTCCTTTAGGAAATATTTATTCCCGATATTGATTGTGGTATCACAAGGTCCCAAGTGCGACCTCTTTCTTTAAGAGCAGTCCGTCACCTTACCTAACTCTAACATAATCACCAAAGATTGAAAGATAAATTATGGCCCGGTTTTTTTTTTCAGACTAATCTGACGTAAAGTTCTTAATGGTTTTAATGCCACTTACTTAGAATATATAAAAGGATTACTTACTTATGTAATTGGTCACTACAACTCTTTAGTCAGGATAACAACCTAGCTTCTTATATCACTCATGTTAGGTGTGTTAATTTCAGTCACGAATGGTGGGACCTTCAGTTTAAAGTAGACTCTAAATGGGAGATTTTTGTGAAACTTTTCATGGCAATTTTATTTACTTTCAGAGTTTTTGCCAGAAGACTGCCGAGACGAAGTTGCGGAAGAAATATATTTTTCATATTTTGTTCGGTAGGAGATGTTTGCGCTGGGGTTTGAATCGCGGCCTTATATCATGTTCAGACATGCACTTTTATTAAATCAATATTCGGTTTATTGAGAACAATATTTTTAGCGTTCAGACATATAATATACGAAAATTTATTTGACAGCTGGTAAACAAAACAGCTGATTGCTACAACAACATAAATAAAATACATACAAACCTTTCTGCTTACCTTCCATTTTTTGTTTGTCGTTGTTTACATTTGACAACTCAAATATCAATAGAAAGTGTTCGAAAAAATGTAATATGCTCACTGAACGTACTTATGACAGTGTTGTATTTAGAATTTTTCTCAATATTATAACAATTTATGAATTTATTGACCAATAATTAATTGAAATTTTATATGAATTATTGAGATCAATAATGCCGTTTATTGCGATTTACGCAATAAAGGTGCATGTCTGAACCCAGTATTACGTCTGATAAAATAAAAGGATTGCAATGTATCTACTTAAAATCCTTACAATACTTAGTTTCTTTTTGCCTGTGTTATTTAGCAAATAATTTGAAAATTATTTTTGTACAATTATATGACCATATTTCTTATTGTTTTTGTTGACGTTTCACAATTTATTTAATATTTTTATTTTCTACAATTAATAATTATTATCTCTCTTACTGATTTTTTTTTTTTATTAAATTTAATTTAATTTTAATTTCAATTCTTTTTATTGTTATTGTATAGACAATGTTTTTATTTTTTAATTGGCCTATTTGTTTCGAAACACACACACAAAACTAGAGAAAAAAGGAAAAATATTGTATAATTTCCTGGAAATTTTATTTTCGTATCGATTTGATATTTTTTTTTAAGCACCAGTGATCACCATCACACGTCTACCTGTACATGGCATTTTTTAAAGCTATTTTTAGATTTTTAACAATGTTTTGATGACACTTTTTTTCTTTAATATTCAAAAAAAAAAACCCAAAGCCATTAAAAACAAATTGTTTAATTGTTTAGCATTCGATTAAAATCTTAAGAAAAAATAAAAATCTTTCAATCTTTATAAATCTAATGTGGGTATTTTTGTTTCGTTTTTTTTTTTTTGCGTTTTAATTAAAAACGTTTAAATTTGTACAATTTCGGACAAATTGGCAATAACCATTTATGTTTATAGCCATTGTTGCCATATGTTTGTAAAATTGTAATTCTCTAAAGAAGAATTAAATTAAAGAGCTGAGACCAGCGTTGCCAGTAATTTTTATTTAAAACTTTTTATTTATAAGAAAAAAAAAAACTTGTTTTCTACAAAATTACCAAAATGTTTAAGGAAACACCAGTCGTGGTTTGAAGATCTCCGTTGTAAAGGTCTGCGTTGTTTGCGAACAAAGTCAATTATTATTGTATTCATCAAGTTGTGAACAGTGACACAAAAAATTAAGGGAATAATAAAGAATTTGATTGAAACTAAACACAAATTAATTTTTATTTTGTTTGCAATCATCGAACTCATATTTTAAAAGTTTTTTTAAAAAGGTAAAAACGTAACAATATATATGTCCAAATATGCAACAAAGAGAAAGAGGTTTAAGATAATAAACATTTCTACTGGAAAAGCACAATAAAAGGGATAGGTCTTTCGACAAGTCACAGTAGACTAACGAGTACACTTGTTCAGAATTCGATTGTTTCAAACGTAACTCGTTGATTCTGTGTTGATGAAAAGCTATCACTGGAACACATCCTTAGAACCTGTAAGGTATTAATGCATTTCAGATATGAACCTGGGTGCTACTGGAGGACTGGAATTGTTGTGGTTGACACCGAACGGCATATTAAAGCTTGTTCGGGCAATGGACTTGAAGGAGACACTCAGGGGATATCTTAGTAGATTGAGTCCAGTACAATACATCTTCACGACTATAAGAACAATGATGATGATCCACATATACGGGACCCCGTTAGAAGTCTAATGGTAGAATTAGCCGGAAAGTACCTACGCTTATAGCATACGAAAATACTTCAAATACTTACCGCAATTACCCTAAGGTTGGGTAATCGTTCTTAATGGCTTCCACATGCTAAAAACGCTCCATTACATTCTATGAACGTTTGGGTAATTCTACCGTAATGGAGTTTCTCCCAAAGATGGGGATAATTTTTGTTTTTCTCATTGACAGCTGCGATGCTTAACAACAAGTGGTGATCTATCAAGTTCGATTAGATTATTCCCAGAGGTTCTTTCAGAAGGTTTCTGAAATTTAAGCTGACATTTGAACTTGGTCAACACTGTCGATGATACAATACTGTTCACATAAATAAAAAATACCTATAGCTGAACTTTTAAGAATTAATTCTTGAATTGTCTCTGTAGCCAATGCATTCCTTTTAGGCGGTTAATTTTTCTGAGTACTGTGCGGCTCTTACAGTCCGGTGATACTTTTATTCTTTACCTACCCTTCGTATCTTGCCTACTCTGTTACCTTAAAGGCCATTATTACAACTTGCCGTTAAAGTTGGGTTAAGTTAAAGTTAACTTTAGCTAAAGTGAACTTTAAAGTCAACTTTAACTTCTTTTCGTTATTACAACTTACAGATAAACTAAAGTTGACTTTTTCCAAAATAAGGCAGTGCCGGAGCAATGTCGATAATACTATGTTCATGTATGCAATTTAATTGAGTCAATATTCGGTTAATTGAGAACAATATTTTAACCGTTCAGGTATAATAAATATACGCAATATTCAGCTTACTCAATATTCATTTGACAGCTGGAAACGAAGCAGCTGGTTGTTTCAACAACATTGTTTTTGTTTTGTTCGTTGTTTTTTTGTTTTGTTTTTTTTTTTGTTTGTCGTTGTTGATATTTGAGTTGTCAAATATCAATAGAAAGTGTTCGAAAAATTGTAAAATGTTCACTGAACGTACTTATGACAGTGCTGTATTTAAAGTTTTAATCAATATTATAACAATTTATGAATTTATTGAGCAATAATTAATTGAGATTTTATATGAAATATTGAGATCAATATTGGCGTTAATTGCGATTTACGCAATGAAGGTGTATACGTTAACATAGTATAACATTGCTCAATTAAACAAGTTTTTTTTTAAACGCAGTGGCAACGAGGGGCTACTTTTTTTTTGTTGTATTTGCTCATTTTGTTTATATTTGAAGTTGCCATATTGAAAATAATATATAATATGGCAAGTTCAAACATAAACTTCACTTTAAAAGATACAGCTAGGATGATCCTCCCTTTATCTTAACGCTCACATCTACCTTAGTTAACATACATACATAATTGGTCATTACAACCCTTCAGTCAGGATTATTGACCTAGTTTCTCACACCACTTATGTTGTGTGTGTTAATTTTATACATGAGTGGCGGGACCTACAGTTTAAAGTCGACTCCGAACGACAAATTTTTTGAGAAACTTTTCATGGCAAATTTATTTACTCAGAGTTTTTGCCAAAAATCTGCTGAGAGGAAATCGCCGAAGAAATACTTTTTGTACTTTGTTTTGATGTCTGGCCTGGGGCTCGAACCCTGGCTTTACGTCTAATAAGTCAACACACTACCTACTAGACTATGGCGACTTCACCTTAGTTAACAGCAAGTTGTAATATTGGCCTTAAGTATGTAATGGAACCTGCGCAGCGGTTTTGTATTGCCAGGACTTTTCCTACCATCAGCAACCTTTTTTTTAGGAGAGACGTCCTTACAATTTCTAGTAAACGTGACTAATTCTCACTTGATAATAAAGTCTTAAAAATAAATTCATGATATGAGAAAAAGACAATAAACCTAACCTGTTGCTTTATTCATATTCGCATTTTTTCGCTTTTTTTCGATTTATTTCTTTGAACGTGACGTTCAACATTTTTTCTTAAATAAATAATAAAATAATTGAAATGAATTGTATTTTTGTACTTTTTTTTACGTTTTATAAATTATTTTACGTTCTTTTTGTTTAAGTTTTTTTTTTTAACAATCTTATAATGAAACACAAACAAAATTCTTCTAAAGACACAGTGTCAATATTTTGACAAAGATTTTCTCAAATTTTTTTGTTGGATTTTATTTGATCGTTTTTTTTTTTTAGCAATTTAATGTTATTATTTATTTATTTTACAATATTTATTTAGAAGCGCGAAAAAATATAATTTAATTTAGTTATTGTTATTGTTATTGCTTTGTATTTATAAATTAATGTTAATTTCTGTTGGTATTGCTCTTCAGTGACGTTCTTTAGGCCATTTACCACAATTTTGTTGAAATTATTTTGAATGTTTTTTACAACTTTTTCTTTCAATTTTCAATTTTGTTTGTAAACATTTGTGTTTGCTGGTTTGTTTGCTTGTATTTTTTTTATCGCTTATCATAAATCGTTTTTATTAAATTTAATTCTATATTTTTAAATAAAATTTTAAAATTGTTCGCTTAATTAAATTAAAAACAACAATAACAAATAACAGGTATTTATTTATTTACAAAAAAAGGGGGTAATTTATAAAGAAATTTATTTTTAATTTAAAATTGTTTTTTTTTTTGTTTGTTTTTTTCAATTTTAATTTACATTTGCGTCATTCGACACAATTTGGTTTTACCAGACAGCAAGTCCTACCACAAAATTAAGCACCCAATACATACATACATACATATATAATATAATACGTTATATGAAAAAAGTCCTGATGTAAAATAACTGCAAAAAGTGCTTGAGTAAAGCAGGTATGTTCTCTATGACCTCTACTATTCACCATCCCACTGGGTAGCATCGTGAACCACGTCTATACAGACCGAAAAGGAATTACATGGAGCCATTCACATTAATTAGGGGACTTAGAACTGCCATCGCACATGATCTTCCACATGCAAACGAACTCAAAGATGTGAAAAATTAATACCTCCCGGACATGAGTAGACCAGTATGGCCTGTTGTGATACCACAATGAAAATTCCCTTCTAATTCTCTAACCATTCGGAGCCATTGAGTTTCTTAATGTTTATTACCGGCATGTCAATGAGTTCATATACCTGGTAGGAGCCCCCGGGTACTTCTTTCTTCAACGACATAACGCTGGGCATGTACCCAGTAGTCAAAGTATCACCGTTTTCTCTTTATTGGCCAGATGACCAAGTCTTATTCGTCTCGAATGTGTGTCCAGAGTATACAATCACCCTTATTCTGGTTGTCGTCGTCGACGTCGTCTTGCGTCGACAGTTTAAAATTGGTATTCTGTTTGTCGTTATTGACAGTTATAGATGACTGTCGACACACATTTGGTATTCTGTGAGTCAATACGCCGTCGATATTGTGTTGTGTCGACTCTGATTTTGTCGACTCTAATTTTATCGACATCATTTTTGGTAACGACGACGACGACGACAACCAGAATAAGGGTGAATGTTCAGCAATGACTCCAATAAAGACATTAACTTTACAGTCTACACGTTTTAAGTTGAAGCAGACGTTTTATGAGCTCCTTATTCTACCTGGGCCAGATTAAAGACGTTAATATATCGTTAATATAACGGGTTATCCATTTTGTGGTTTCAAAAGTAAACGTAAATATAAAACACACATAAAATATTTTTTTCATGATATTTCATTTTTATTATAAAGTTTGAACGTTGACATTATGTGTGAAACACTACATCATTTAAATGACCTCCACGCGAAGTGTTGCAAGCATTGATTCTTTTGAGGTAATTTTCGACCACTTTTTGACACAAATTGGGCGGTATCTCAGCCATAACTTGACGAATGTTGGTTTTTAAGTGCTCAAGAGTTGAAGGTTTATCTGCATAAACACGGTCTTTCGCTTAGCCCCACAAAAAAAAGTCTAATGGTGTCAAATCATATGATCTTGGTGGCCAGTTCATATCGCCACGACGAGAAATTACGCGGCCAGGAAATGTCTCTTGCAATAAAGCCATATTCGCTCGAGTTGTGTGGCATGTGGCACCGTCTTGTTGAAACCACATATTCTCCAAGTCGTATTCTTCAATAGCAGGTAAAAAAAAAAGTCAGTTATCATATGACCATAACCCTCCGAATTGACGGTGACAGTCGTTCCATCGTCGTTTTCGAAGAAGTAAGGTCCAATCACACCTTCGGACCAAAGAGCGCACCAAACAGTGACTTTTTCTGGATGTAATGGCCTCTCTTCAATTACTTGAGGATTCTCAGAACCCCAAATACGACAATTTTGTTTATTAACATACCCACCGAGTGTGAAATGTGCTCCATCGCTGAAGAAAATTTTGTTCGAGAAAGCACGATACATGGCTGTGGCAGAATCACCATTTTTGTAGTAGGTTTTGATAATTTTTATGCGTTGTGTGATAGTTAAGCGATCCATTTTCGTCAATGTCAGACTTTCAACTGAAAAGAAAAAAATTGGTTTCACAACTTAGTTTGACAGATGTCGAATTCCAGTCCCATACTTTTGAAACCACGAAATGGATAGCCCTTTATAATAGACTGCCGGACAGCGATAAGAGAAGAGGTATACCTTTCTTCCTATATGGATTGTCATTTCGTAGGAGTGTGCTGGCTCTAGCGAGTGTATCAGCTACACACACCAGAGATAACCAAATTATTTGCGCGGAAATATCGAAAATATTTTATAAAACCGATTAGAAATAAAAATCCAATAAGAATAAAAAAGTTATCTTTCCGTTATCGTTATCCAACACTGATTTTTCTCATTGTATATATCCGCTATAATAAGGCTCTCTTTAACAGGATGATTCAAAGATTTGTTAAGTTTTGCAATGCACAACCAACCCTGTTTTTGAAAATCACAATAAAAACACACTTGAAAAAATGCTTAAAAAGATTCTTTAAATTTTTTGAATTTTTTTTAATAAATAATAGTTAAAAAAAAAAGAATGATTAATTAATTAATATGGAGACAAATTTAATAAAATATTTTATTAACAAAATAACAACATTTAAAAAGAAAAAATAATGAAATAAAAAAACTAAACATTGGCAGTCATTTTATATATTATTTGTGGGGGGTACGTAGTGCCACCCGTATACTAGACCTACAGGCTTGTTATTTTGTTAAAAACTTCTGTTTTCTTATGCCCCTGGTATGTTTATGTATAATTTATAACATTATTTTTTATGACAGATTACAACACGTAAAAATTAAAATTTAAAAACAATTTTTTCTGTTATTTTCTGATTTTTTTTTTTTATAAAAAAAAAAAAAAACAAAGTAAAACAGTGTTATTGCAAAGCCTATTATGAATGTAGTATATTATACAGTATTACTACGGCTATTATACTAAAGTAAAATATAGAAGATAGAATGCAATCGTCGCATTCGTAATTAAAAGAATTTTTAAGTGGAACAAATAAGAGGAGTTAACTGTTGTTGTTTTTAAGTTTTTAAATTCAAACTGGTTCAAGGTTATAACCCTTGTCGAGTATTAACCGAGTTTATTGTACTTTAAAATTTCAGCGTAAGGCTTTCCAGTTGAAATTATGAGTTGTTCGGCTATGATTTGTAATGTTAGAGGTAAAAATAGATTTTTGAAATGAAATTGCCTTATATTTTCGATGATTAACTCCCATAGGCGTTAATTAAATTAAACCCCTAATATTATTCGTAGACAAACTGTATGCATTATGAGAAATGCATATGCAGTTAATTGTCATATTATTGTTGTTATTTTGTATGATCTTTTATTTGTTTTTGTCTTACTTAAACTGGTTCGATGCGTGTAATATACTACATTGGACTGTCAGTGTTCATTTGACAGATGTTGCCAGTGATGTTTTATTATGTTTTTACAGAAAAATAGTCAAATGTCGCGTATTGTGGCAACATGAGTTGTATTTTTCAGACAAAGTAAAGTAATCACTAGAAAAAATTAAATTTTTCTTCATTTTTTTTTTTATTTTAATTTTATTGCTTGCAATTATTTATACGATGTTTCATTTGGTTTGCTTTTGGGATTTTTCCATATTATGGGAGAGAGAAAAAAATTTTTTTTTTTTAATTTTCATAATTTGTTGTCATGTTTTTTACTTTTTAATGTGTGTGTATTATTTTAAATAATATTGTAATTGTAATTAATTAATTCACTTAATTTAATTTCATTTCATTCGTTTTTGGATATTTTATTATAGGTTATATAGTATGTACAGTTGTGTTCAAAATAATAGGAGTGCCCTTCATTTAAAAGCAAAGTTTAAAATTATGAAAAATAAAAAAGTAAATATCAAATTTTTTTGACTTAAAATTTATTTCTAAATCATTTTCTAAATTTTTAACACTTAATTATTTAGTTAAAACTACGAAAACAAAAAATATTTCATGTAAATAAAGCTTACTCTCAAAATTAATTGTTCAAAATAATAGGAGTGTTAGCACACAACCTAATAATTTTTAAACAAAAGGCACAAAAGTTTGATATTATCTTAAAATAGTAAATGGCTGCCTTCCAAAATGTATCAATACAAAGTTTGTATGCAGTCCTACTGCGGTATTTAAATTATGTACATACGCAAAGTTACCAAACAATGCAACTATGTGCTTTGTTTACATTTACAATACAAAACGTACGCACTGCAACGCGTCATATTACATCTGTGAGTCGGCCATTCTCCTATTTTTTGTGTTTTAATTGTGCGCGCAAACAAACGAATGTCAAAGCATCAACTATAAATCCGATGCCTGATTGCTTTTTGACTGCGTTAAAAATACACATTGACGACATTTTGAAATAGAATACTTCGTATATATTTTGTACAGCGGCTTTATGAAACACAATACTCGTTCAAACACAAAGCAACTAACATTTTGGAAGGCAGCCAATCTATTTTAGTATTTGGTTGAATAACCTTTGTTTTTAATGACTTCAGCACATCTACGAGGCATTGAGTCAATAAGATCTTGGCATCTGTTTAAAGGAATTTGATACCACGCATCCGCGCACTGTGATCCATAGTTCTTCTGCATTTGAAGGTTGTTTCTCTGCAGTATACTTTTTAACATCTCCCCATAGATGTTCTATGGGATTAAGGTCAGGAGACTGAGCTGACCACGCTATAACCTTTACCCCATTAACCCGAAACCACTCATTTGCCAATTTACTGGTGTGTTTAGTGTCCTTATCTTGTTGGAATATCCATTTTAGAGGCGTGGAATATGGTAACATATCTTCCTATCCATTAATTGGATGTATTGGGCCTACACCATTATATGAAAAGCTTCCCCATATCATTAGTTTTGAACCACCATGTTTAACTATCTTTTGTGTATACTGAGCTTTATATTTGGTGTTGAGCAGACGTCTAACGTACTGTCTAGACCCAGTGCCACCAAATAAAACAATTTTGCTTTCGTCGATCCACAATATGTTTCTCCATTTTTCTTTCGGATATTTGATATGTTCTTGGGCAAACTTTAAGCGTGCTGCTACCTGTTTTTTTTTTTTTTTTTGTCAGGAATGGCACCTTTTGTGGACTTCTTGGGAATAAATTGTTGTCCTTCAGACGCCTACGAATAGTAGGGCCACTTACGGCAAGATTCAGATCCTTTTGAATTTTTTTGAAGACGCCGAAGAATTTAGTTTGCTGCATCGCACAATTCGGCGGTCATCGACAGTTGATGTTTTGCCCTTGCGCCCACGCGTTTCGGCCTTTTTTTTATATTTTAATGCATTTGGGATCATTTGATCGGAGTAACTTAAGATTTCCTTAATTTCTTTGTAAGTTTTGCCTTTTTCCGAAGACTTTTAATTTCTTCAGTAGAGTGCTTTCGTTGTCCCACTATTACAAAAATTTATGTGAATCACTGTAGAAAAAGTTTTAATTACATTTTTCCGTACTTACTGTTAACTTTTTTTTTTAATTATATGCTGTTATATTTTTATTTTTAAAAGAACACTCACACTCCTATTTTTTTTGCTCAACTGAAATCAAGGGCAAACACAGAAATGAATCAATTTCATCGCAAATATTAAAGTTATTATGAGATTCTTTTTTGTATTTTATTTCTTACATATCGTTGTAACTACCATTAAAATATATCATGTTTTGCAAATTGGTACAATAAAAATTTTTGACTTTGAAAATATTACATGGTAGCACTCATATTATTTTGAACACAGCTGTATATCGATCCCACATTCTTGATCGGTTTTTCTTCTCTTCCACGTGCATACATATAAAAGGCCTTTCTCTTTAACGACTATGTTGTTTATTCGAATGTTTTCTGGCTTCACGATAAATACGTCTTCGATTTGCTTAAGAATATCCTTAGGACTCCCTGTAAGCATCGATTAATAAAGGCTTGTACAGCCTTAAATCTTTCGCGACAGGTGCCGTGTATATATGGCAATTACTTATCGCATCACTGCGGCCGACAGCCTGCAAATACGACTATTACTTATTGGTCCACAGAGTTTGATGCCGCACATACACGGCAGTCATTTATTTTATTTGTTCACTTGCGTTTTCGAGAACGGTGACCCGTAATGTGTAGCGCAGGTGCGCCATCGCGAAAGGTTTAAATAAGTTGTTCAGGCGGACATATCAAATTGATTAATTGATATTAACCCATTCGCTGCCAAGCCTAAATTATATGAGGTCATTCCCATTGCCATTTATATTTTGAATGTTATTGTTTACCAAAACCCTGTTATTTCTTGGTAAGAGCACACATACATTATCATACATAATCATTTACAAGCAGAAAACCAAAGACGAGTATACTCGTTGTTGGCAATAGGAAGGCAGAAGGACTCGATATTCTTTTTCGTATTTGCGTACGTTTTAGTAGAAGTAAGAAATAAAGTATTATTTTTGTAAAAAAAATTTATTTGTAGTATTTTTCAAGTTTTTTACATATTTATATTATGTTTGTGGCAAAAAAAAAATTGCTAATTCAAAAGCCTGCATGTTATAATATATTTAAGGAAGGGCGAGTATACTCGTCTTGGTAGTGCGGGATACCCTGTCAAAGACGAGTATACTCGTCCTTGGCAGCGAATGGGTTAAAGATAATAATGTGGCGTTGCCTCTGCATGCAATTGTTTTAAAATCGTCGAAAGGCGTCGGCTTTATTATTGATGATGATGTTATTGAAGTTTCATTTGATAATTTCGAAATTAATGCGAAAACGTTAAACGCACCTAGTTGGGCTACAGCTATACGTTCATTATTCCTACGACATTAGTAGAGTTTTATTCTGTCGACAAATTTCGGAAGTTTATTGACCAAAACTAGCTTCAAACGATTTTGTACTGGTCTCTTGGGATTGTCTGTCTCGTTGTAGTAGGCTATGATAGATAGGAAGCACAAATACAGAGGATTACCCTGGCCTCATGAATATACACATGTCCACAGGCGTTTTACTTACGATTTCGTGCTGATGCTTCATCTAAAAGATGATTTTTTTAAGTTATCTACCATTTGCATTACTTCTTACTTAATTGGCCATTAACAATCCGATTAACGGACTCCTGCCTGCATTAACTTATCCTTCCAGGAGCCTCTCGTTCTTGAGCGCCTTTGCCAGTAAGTCTCCAACAGATTTGGTCCTTCTCTACGCCGACTTCCGCTAATCCTCGCATCAAATACCCGTCTTGCCGGAGCATCATCTTCCATCCGAACGACATGGCCGAGTCAGCGCAACCGCTAGATGTTAATGCAATGCACAACGTCTATGAAGCTAACGAGCTCATACGGGTCAGGTCAGGGTGTATCGAATGCGGAAATCATCGCCAACTCGCACCGAGACGAAGATCTTACGTAGGTCTTCTCACTCGAATGCTCCAAGGCTGCTACACCGGTGCTTAATATTGTCTATGCTTCTGCGCCATCAAAAAGCACGGAGAGGGACATGTCGTACGTATTGAGTATTAGAGGGACATGTCGTACGAGAGACATGCCCTAATTTACTGCCAGACAGACCCATCTTAATAGAATCCCGTTCAATAAAAATAATGAAATTGAAAATATTTTACGGTTTTGTTTAACCAAAAACAAACAGAAAATGGGTTGAATAAACGACGTACCACATCAAGATTTCTTCTTCTTTATCATCATGTACGTGTGAAATAATGAAACGTTGAAAATTAGAATCTCCGATAATGAATTTGTTGAGCAAATAACATAGAAATTTTGCTCCAACAAAGACCTCTTCACGCTTAGCAATTGCGATTGAATCGCATTGATGCTCTTGAAACATCGCACGCACTATTTACAGACGACCTTCTAAAACAACAACACAATCCCGTAAAAATATTGATACGTCGGGAGAGAGGGAGAGAGTAAGAAACCAGAAACAGTAACAGTAACAGTGTGTTGTTTGTTGTTATTAGCACTTCTTCACTATTGTTGGGGCACGAGATAGAGTGTCACTAGTGTTGCCATAGGGTTATTTCAACTCAAAAAACTTTAGGAAAAGATGTTGAAAAATTATGAAATTTTCTTAAAAATGCCTATGAAAAATAAGAAATTTATTATACTCATGTATTTTAAAAACTTTTTCTTTTTGTTAAAGCTTCTTTTTATTAATAAATCATAAAAATTGCTGTCTATTATAAGTTTTACATTGAATTTATTGGATTTTTTTTAAATTATTTTATATTTAATTATGTTATCTCCTTTTTCATTTCAGGTTAGTGCCTTACAAATTGAAATGATATTTTTCTGTGAGACTGGTTATGTAAGTATTAACATGTTATTGACATTTTCAAAGACATAAGACACTTATAATATAATAGCAGCGTTGTTACATTTTCCAAATGATAAAAAAATCAAACGTTTTATATGCATCTGGTATCCCTTAACTTGCAGTATAATAATGCGGAAATATATAGGGTGATTTTTTAAGAGCTATAGGAAAATTTTTCAAAAAAAAACACATAAAATTCAGAAAAAATGCATGAAATCTTTATTTGAATCGATAGTACGGTCCATATAATTTAATGTTTGAAGATTATTTCATGCAAATGTTGACCGCGACTGCGCCTCAAATGGTCCATCCTCTTAGTCCAATTTTGGCATACTCTTTCCAACATTTCGGCCGTTATCTCACGAATAAATGCTTCAATGTTGTCTTCCAATGCGTCAATTGAAGCGGCCTTGTCTGTATAGACATGAGCTTTAACAGCCCCACAAAAAATAGTCTAAAGGCGTTACGATTCGCAGCATCTTTGAAGAAGCCCATAAACCTCACCAAACTGTGACTTTTTCTGGATGCATTGGTAGCTTTTGCAATGCTTCTGGCTGATCTTCACTCCAAAATCGACAATTCTGCTTATTTACGTATCCATTGAGCCAAAAATGAGCTTCGTCGCTGAACACAATTTTACGATAAAGAAGTGAATCTTCGGCCAACTTTCGAAGAGCCCATTTTGACAATTAAATTCAATGATTTGCAAGCGTTGTTCGTTTGTAAGACGATTCATGGTTAAATTATAGACCAAACTGAAGATGTTTGACAGTGAAACAAAACACGAAACGTGCGTGAGCTGTTTAAACCAGTGTTGCCAAAAAGATAATAGCTAAAAAAATCACTCTTTATATACAATATTGGTAATTTTTTTTTAACATTTTTGAAACAAAAATTATCTTTTTACATACATACATACATTCAGTCAGGATTTCGACCTAGCTTCTTACACCACTTACACAGAGCGCCATAAGTGAGTCAACACCCACTATTATTTTAAATTTTCTATTATAAAAAATATACCTACTTGTAGCACAACAATAATTGAATTGTTGTTTTTGTTTTAACATTTTGTAAGTAATAAATAAACGTTTTTATTTTTGGAAATTTATTCGACTATTCTTATTTACTTTTATCGCTATCCTAAGAAAATGAATTATTTCATTGGTGTTTACTTACTTTTGGCGCTCACTGTATGTTGTGTGCCTTAATTTTTATACATTAGTGGCGGAACCTACAATTTAAAGTCGATTCCGAACGACAGATTTTTTGAAAAGCTTTTCATGGCAATTTTATTTACTCTCAGAGTTTTTGCCAGAAATCTGCTGAGAGGAAGTCGCCGAAGAAATATTTTCATATTTCGTTTTGATGCCTGACCTGGGATACGAACCAGGGCTTTACGTCTAATAAGCCAACACACTACCTTCTAGACTACACACTACCCACGGTCCATAGTCATAGTTTGATTAACTTCTCTCCTAATGTAAGGTATTCATAATCTTTTCTCATTCAATGCTAAATTTCACGTATATTAGTGAATAATTTATCTTTAAACTCTTCTAAAATCAATATAAAATTGATAAAAAACAAAAAAAAAAAATCAATGCTTAAACCTGATTAATAAGTTTCGTTTCATCATTGTTTCTTATATTTCAAGTAATTTTTTACATTTTCTGATTTCATTATATTTTCATTAATTTTTTTTCTTTTAAATTGACTTTTCGTTTTTATTTCATTCAATTTCTTTCAGTGTATAATTTCAGAACAATTTTTTAGTTTCGCATGCCTGACCCAACAGCCAATCAAATTGTCTTTGTTTTTTTTTTTTTTTTTTTGTATGCTATAAAGGCGGAGAGAGAGAAGAGAGCTTAAACATGGCCACTGCATTGTATTTTTTTTTTCTCTTTTCTTTGAAACAATTTTTTTTTGTTTCAAACCAAATTTGTAGTTGCCGCCGTTATAATGTTGTTGTTTGTTTTATTAGCTTATTATTGTTCTTGTTGTTCTTTGTTGAAATGCGGGAGGGGAGATGATGTTTTCATTACATTAACTGTATAGGCTATAGCCATAAACTCTCTTTTTTTTGCATTTTTTGATTTTTTTCTTTCTTTGAATAATTTTAATCATTGTGTTGTAATTTAGAGTGTTTGATAATTACGGGCACTGCAATCTATAATAGAAGGGGTATTATCGGCGGCATTTTGATTTTTTATTTGTTTTGTTTTCTTATTTGCCATTGTGAGTGGCAGAAAATGGCAGCACTTACTGGAGGTGTGTAAAGATAAGCCTGCTAGCTAGCGGTGGTGGTGGGTTTTGGTGTAACAGAGTGAGAGAGATAAAGAGGGTTTTATTAACATTTGCCGGCAATAAGGATGAATATTAAACGGGTTTTTGATGAAAATTACACTCAAAAAATAATTACAGGAAGAGAAAAATGTTTAAAAGTGTGACCTTTTTTTTTATTAGGCAACAAAAACATAAATTTTATTGATAAAATTTACTTTTTTCTAGAAAGTTAAAAAAAAAAAATTTTTTTTGATACACAAAAGTAAAAAAAAGTGATTTCTGGAAATAAATCAGAATATTAGACAAAATGTATGGGGGCCGCTATGCGTGCTTAAGTAAGCTTTCGGTATCAAAGCTATCACTCCAACCATAAGGAGAAGATCTGTGTGCAAAAATGCACTTACACTCTACACTTTAAATTCAATTCTAATGGCATAATAACGTTCTTATCCTTCTAAGTCTTCTTAAGTCAGTTTTTCTCAAAGTTTAACCCATTCGCTGCCAAGGACGAGTATACTCGTCTTTGACAGGGTATCCCGCATTGCCAAGACGAGTATACTCGTCCAACTTTAAATATATTATAACATGCAGGCTTTTGAATTAGCAAATTTTTTTTTGCCACAAACATAATATAAATATGTAAAAAACTTGAAAAATACTACAAATAAATTTTTTTACAAAAATAATACTTTATTTCTTACTTCTACTAAAACGTATGCAAATGCGAAAAAGGATATAGAGTCCTTCTACCTTCCTATTGCCAACGACGAGTATAGTCGTCTTTGGTTTTCTGCTTGTAAATGATTATGTATGATAATGTATGTGTGCTCTTACCAAGAAATAACAGGGTTTTGGTAAACAATAACACTCAAAATATAAATGGCAATGGGAATGACTTCATATAATTTAGACTTGGCAGCGAATGGATTAAAAAGTCTTGTCGTGCTGTCAAGCGAATTCTTTTAACGAAAATTGCTGTCATCTTGTAAAAAAAATTGGCTAAAAGGCTTACATACAGTGGTGGCCTTATAATTAGAAACGACTTAGCAACTTGTATGTTTGTTAATTTATTTTCAAAACTTTGTTACTCATTTTAAAACTAATAGTTAAAAAGACAATACAACATGTTAGCTTTAAGTTTAAGTTAAAATGAGTAACAAAGTTTTGAAAATAAATTAACAAACATACAAGTTTGCTAAGTCGTTTCTAATTATAAGGCCACCACTGTATGTATCTCAACTCCTCTTTATAAGATTCTAAAAAAATGGAAAACGAACGCACATGTACATATTTCGAGCCAAACACTAAGCCTAATATCTAGCCTATAAATAGCACAAGATTTGTTGAAAACTAGATATTGATGCTTTAGTTTTCACAATTCTTAACCTATTCATTCGATTCAATTCACATAAGATTCTCATAATCTCCCAGAAAATTCATTGCGATCGAGATCGGATAATTGCCCGACCGCAAGTCGGAATACTTACTTACTTAGTCAAGATTACGACTTAAATTCTCACACCACCCATGTTGTGTGTGTTAATTTTATCCATGAGTTATAGGTCAGTATTTAAGCCCATTGTAACAACACAAACAATTCTATCCGGTTACCAAACATTTCCTAGAGAAAATCATCTCGAGTCCAAAATAAATCTCGCTTTTGATGCAATCTTTATATTAGAGAGCTCGATCGAAGAGCAGGGCACTGACACATGAAGTGAAAGGCAGTCTCTTCCTCTTCCTGAGGCCCACAGCTCCTGCAGAAGTAATTTGTCGGAATGCCAAGTTTTCGGATTGCCTACCCGAAGAACAGTGGCCCATTTTGCGATGAATGGCCCTGCGACTTAAGGACAAAATTGAACCTGACCCCTTCTTGTCCATACGAGTCCAGCAGACACGTATTTGGAACCGAAATTGAGCATCCTTGTAAAACAAGTGGACAAAATCCAAATGAACTGAGGCAATCGAAATACCTATGTACAGACGTCGGCACCAATGTCCCTCAGGGGAAGATCATATACGGCTTTTTACACACATAGGACACGAAAATCAACAATGTTCGTTAAAAAGAGTGTAAAAATGCATTCAGTTGCGTTTAAGCTTCTCAAGAAGAAGAAGGTTCATGTCACTTTTTTTCAGATTGCACGAGTGACGAGTGATTTTTATCATGGCAATTATTACCTATTCTCACAGATTTTGCCAAAAAGACTTTTGAGAGGAAGGCGCCACAGAAATATTTCTTCATATTTCGTGGTTTGAGCCAGGACCTTACGTCTAATAAGCCGACACAGTACCTACTAGACTTCGGCGACTTCTACAACAAAGAGGCACGTGCCTCTCTCTGGGAGAGATAGAACTTTGGTGGCCGTATATTTTGCTATCTCAGCACAAAGTTTCGAATCGCCTGGGAACTTTAGATGTTTTGAGGAATTCTTTGTTGCATCGACGCGGAACGATTATTGTTTCCAAACTTTATTCGAATAAGAAAATCCGAGAATCAACTTTAAAGTGGCCTTCGAAATATTTGTCTTCCGTTAGTTTTACTGTCGAGTCTTTCAGTGGTTTATGATTTTAAAAGCTTGTTTAGTTGTAAATGGTACACAACGTTTTATCGTCCACTGTAGAATACCTACCACTATAACGGTTAGCAACACTAACTTCTTCTGAAAAATAGGTCAATTGATAAAGATTGTTTCAAAAGAACAGAAAAAAAAAAAATAAAAAAGAAAGAAAATAAAAAAAAACAAGTCCATAAAATCATGGAATCTATTCGAAATTTTAGTGATCTTTTCAGAGACAATGACTTATTTCAATTTTAATTAAACTGTTCTTTACGAATAAATTCCAATTATATTGATTAATTGCAATGCCTACTTTATTTTAATATTTATTAAGATTTTTTTTATTAAATAATGCGTGTAATAATAGTGTCAAATAAAATTTATTGTCGCTTTAAATTATTTTTCTAACGCTAACTTCCGCTTATTTTTGTTTATTGCCTGTTTTGATTTTGACTGACGGGTTTTTTTCAGAGCTTATATTCTAAGAGAAATTATCGCTCTTTCTCTCTCTCTTTCTGTTTTTTGCAAACAATTACTCTCGTATTGTGATTATGAGATGTTGCCGAATCCATACAACTCTTGAGCTAAAGCAGAGTAATTCAATTGTTTTTGTTGCTTTTTCTTTTTTCTGACTACACTGATGCCAATTTGTTTTTACTGTTAATTGCGAAAAACGCGATTTAATCGAAATAAACGGGGCATAGAAGAAATTAAATTCAAATGACTTTTAATTGACTTCTTGTATCTAGCTTCTAGTTGCTATGTAGCTGTAATTTAACCTCTTGGTCTTATATTTTTTAGGAATGAATAAATATATAATTTGTTTTGTTTTAGTTTTTAAAAATAAATTTATTAAAACTTCACTCATATGTACTGTACATATGTATATAGGTTATTATTCATTTAATAATATTAATTAGTAATCAAATTATAAAATAAGGTAGAAATCTTCATGAACTCTATTCTTTAAAACAAGTATGCCTGTGTACAATAAAAATTGTTACATATCTCTTGCAATTCTCTTGGATACCGTGAGAATTCCCGTGGGATGTACTTTTTCAAGGCCAGGAGATGTGCAAAAATGTCTTCTTTAACTTCTTTAGTTATTTTGAAATTAGTTTTGTCTAAGTTTAATCGAACTAGCATTTTCTTTACAACTCCAAGATCTATTAGGTGTATTGGATCAAGGTGAACTTGAGTCATCATACCCAGTCCGAGCTCTTCAAATGAAGATTGCTTCAAAAGAAATCTTACTTGATGATGGTTGTGGTACTTTCTTGATGTAAAATCGGCATCAGATATAAGTTCACCCGGCATTGAAGAATACGTTAGCACATTCCCGGTTTTTTACTGATTTGGGTACATTTTATGCTTAAACATATTTTTTCACGGTTTTCAGTAAAAGCGTTAGCACTTAAAGGCACTTCTATATTTTCCTCAGCTAAAATTTTTAATAAATCTTCGAAACAATCGCGGTATGGCCTATATTTAAAATACCAACTACCAATTTTTTCTTTTAACGTTTTTCTTTCCGCACAGTGTTCATAAGAAACATTAATAACGCTATCAATTTGAATTTCAGTTTCATTTATGCCCGATATCCGATCCCCGGTCAGACATCAAAAACGAAATATGAAAAATATTATTATTATTATTAAATATTATTTTTTACGAAAAAATTATTTTTTACAAAAAAAAGCCCACGAACTTGTTTAAAAAATATAAAAATATACACTTCAGTTAATGAAAACTCTGCATTGAGTAGTAGTTGGCTTAAAGTTAGTAAATAAAAGCTAACTTAAAGTTGGTTATTTTTGTAGTCAGCTACTCATTCTCCTACAGGGCTACAACTCTCGTTGTGTAAGTGTATATGCAGCCCATTACGTGACATTGAAAAGATAGGATTTTGTTGTCTTCTGTGATAACTTGACACGGTATAATTTCGAAGCTGTTAAGCAAAGAGAAAATACGTAATATTTTACAAATTTTCATAAAAACGAAAACCGGGTGGCTGAAAATGGGAAGGATAGTAATAGTTCTGATACTGTAATAACCGATTATACTTTAAACAAATTAAAAAAAAATAAATGTGATTGAATTTCGACTTGTCGTGAATCCAACTGTCATTCAATTAAAGTTTTGATCACCCAATGGATAAATATCATTTTCGGTTATAAAGAAAAATCCCATGTATTATATTGTTACGTTTTTACCTTTTTTAAAACGTTAAAAATATGAGTTCGTAGATTGCAAATAAAATAAAAATAAATATGTGTTTAATTTTAAATCAATTCTTTATTATTCGAACAATTTCGTGTACCACCTTTTGAAATTGATTTACACAATAACAATTTACTTCAGTTTTGTTATTCTTCTTTACACACACGTTCGTTAGAACTTCAATCCACGATTCTCTTCCGCGTACGCAATAACAGTTGTTCGTTATTCTCTCTCTCTCTGCTTACAACCTTTTTGTAAGCACTATACGGAGATCTTCAAACCACAATTATTCTTCACAGGCAACATGTCGTCTTCACACACGACTTACTGAATTCCACGTGTCATCTTCACACACGACTCTCTGAATTCTAACTGAATCACTGAATCATCGTTGCTTGCTCTGTCTTGACTTTTATATCCCAAGGGTCAGCAGTCTGATGTATGCGCTTGAAGGAGAATGTCTTCGAGAAATATCCAAAAATGTAAACAACTTGTTGTTTGTGTATCCTGTTTATATTCGTCCAAGCAGAATTGTTGTTGTTTTGTTTATTTGTCTATCCGCTATATTTTTTTATACACTGACGTTGTTGCTATATTTTTGTTTATTCATCGATCTTGTAAACAAGTCCGTTGTTTTTGTTGCTATATGTTTACTTACTCGTTGATCACGTGAACAAGTCCATTATTTTGTTTTTGGAGCATTTGTTTATGATTTTATACATGATCAAGTCCATTGTGTTGTTTTTGGAGCTTTTGTTTATTATTTTAATAGCACCATATCCATTTTCGTAACAATATTTTTAAATGTTATAACGTTAATGAAAATCACATCAAAATTGTTTGAGTTTTGGTAGCAGATGACGGATGAGTTTTTTTTTGTCGACGTTTATTTTTATTCCTATTCGTTCCTTTAAGGAATTTAGGGCCGCCACAAAGTATTTCCTCCATTGCAGTTTTATGAACACATTCACGCCGACGCTGTAATTTATGCTCTTCGACATCCGGCAGTTACATGCTCAATTGAACGGTATTCAATTTTCGGCAGACAAAGTGTTAAAGTTTTAAATAAATATCTAATACCACAATCCACATACCACCGCCTGTTGAGAGAATCTAGGGCACACCACGGCTGGTATTCTCAACTCTTCAACTATAAAAATTCTTCAAATAAAAAACAAACAAAAAAAGATGTACAAATTTTCTCTTCCCTCTGAAACACAATTTACTCTCATTTAAATAAGCACAACAGACAAAAAGCGCTTAATTGACAACAGTTTTTTTTATTTACACAACAATTGTTTTTGGCAAAAAAAAAAAAAAAAAAGCTAACAAAGATACGACTGAGTGAATACCTCAAAATACGAAAAGTTAAGACGAACAAGTGCGTTTGCCAACTTTTCTGTGTTTTTTTTTTTCATATACTTTGTTGTGTGTTTGCATTTTTTTGTTTTTTGCTTTTATATTTTCAGTTCACCGATCTCTACGGTGCTGATCGTTAGCGAAAATTCATTGTATAATATCGGTAATTCGTTCACTTAAGCATAATACAGAGATATAGTCAGTAGTCGTTTAAATAACGTTAAATTAACAACACCAAATTACAATAATACCATTAAATGACAGTTACACTTGCTACTATGTATTCTTTCTAACTAGCATGTATGTAACTACTACCTTCGGTTCTTTTTCTATTACACTCGTGTGTCGTGTTTACAAAATTTAATAACAAGCGTGCGTGCGTGCATACGTGAATGTTTACATGAGTATGGGTGTTTGTGTTGTGTAAAAATGCGAGTATGTAAATAAGCTCTTTTTTTAAATGTAAGAGAATTTGATAAGTTCGAAACAATTGTTATTGTAATGTGTGCAAATAAGAAAAAAAAATATAAAGTAATAGAAATATGGCGTTAACGACAGCAACAACAACAACAATAGTATATAATGCACGCGTATTACATGAAAATGACTAGGAAAATCAGACAATATCAGACAATCATAATAACAACAATGCAACAAAACAACATGTTGAATTGGGCTTAACATTAAAAGAACAGTAATGCCCACTGGTAGGGTTAATTTTAAAGGCAAGGATATTAAAATTAAATGATTATTTTCCTATCGTTATTAAATCAAAATGAAGCAAAAATATCAATTCAAATAAAGATCGTCTTTAGTTCAAAACATGTGTTAAAAAAAAAAAACAAGAAAAAGAAAAATACAATAAATATTAAATAACAGCATTTTTTAGTTTCACTCATTATTATGGCTTTTGTGTGAATTTGTTTTCGTTTTTATTATTAGATTTGAATTGAATTTAATTAAGTGAATATTTTTTTGTTGTTTATTTTTGAAGAATTAAATTATGTCGATTAACACATGTATACACAGTGTTGCCATTTGCCAAGTTTTCCCTTTTTTTTTCAAGTTTTTGGAGATGCAAAAAAGTTTTCATTAAATTCGTTTTCTAACAAAACAAGTTTTTTCGACAAAATTGAATTAAAATTTTTTTTGCAATTAATTAGTATTAAAGCAGGAAATATTTACATTTTTAAATAAAATATTGTGTATTTGATTAGTCCCGAACAAAAAACGCAAAAAAACGCCAACAGAGGGTACCCGACCTAGGAATTTCCTTTAAAAATTTTGGTACTTTTGTAGAAAACAAGTTTTTTTTTTGTAAAAAAAGTTTTTTTTTCCCAGAAATAAAGTTTAAAAAAAATCTGGCAACGCTGTGTATACATATAAATACAACAGCTCTCTCTAACACTTTGATTACTTTTTTTATTTTTTAAGTTTTGAAACAAATATTTTATAATATTTTCCTCTTTTTATTTCAACGTTTTTTTTTATTTTTTTTTTTTCTTATTTATTTATTATTCTCAATAACGTTCTTTTAATTATTTCTATATTTCTAAAAAATTTTAAAAAGTTTTTAAATTCAATTCTAAAATTCATTTAAAAACTTTTATGCTTTTAACCACATCACCTACATTCATAGTAAAAAAATAAAATAAACTTGGTTGCACTAATTTCACTACCTCTTCATTTATGAATTTCATGTGTGACCGACTAGTCACTAGTGTGTTCTTTTGATTGTTTTTAATTCAACTACTACTGTGTGAGTGTGTGTGTGTGTATTTTTTTTATTACACACACTATTTTTCAATTAAAAATAGACAATAAACGAGAGCGTGAGATTGAGACTGACTACAGGTCAGTGTTGCCACCAACAGCTTTATGATTTACACACAACTGGCATCGAAATTACACATATGAAAAAAAAATTACACACAAAATTCTATTTTTACTAATATTGCATACATATATTATGTAAACTTTAAAATTATATTTTCATACACATACATAGATACATAATTGGTCATTACAACCCTTCAGTCAAGATTACGACCTTGCTTCTCACACCACTAATGTTGTGTGCGTTAATTTTATATATGAGTGGCTGGGCTTACAGTTTTAAACTTGACTTCGAACGACAGATTTTTGAGAAGCTTTTCATGGCAATTTTATTTACTCTCAGAGTTTTTGGCAGGAATCTGCTGAGAGGAAGTCGCCGAAGAAATATTTTCATATTTTCGTTTTGATGTCTAACCTGGGGTTTGAACTCGGGCCTTACTTTTAATAAGCCAACACACTACCTACTAGACTACGGCGAATAAACATTAGCCTTACATGTATTTAAATTGGAAAGAGAAGGATGTAGGTGTATATTTTTGCAACCTGGTGTTGGAAATTGCAATAAATTTACAGAACAAATAAGTGTTAACAAATTGACTGTTAAAAATTAGCGATTAAAGAAAAAGGTAGAACAAAAAGTAAAATTACACACAAATTACACACGAAGCTAATTACACACATGCTACACACACAATCAAAAATTACACACAATATGTGTAATTACACACAAGGTGGCAACACTGCTACAGGTTAAGTTTAAGAGATGCGAGAGTAAAATCCACCGACAGAAATCAATCAAGTCTCTTTTATTATTTATTAATGTACGGTTTACTATTCAAGTCTCTCTCTATTACTCTCTCGTTTTCTTTTGTTTGCATGTCTCTCTGTGTTTGTTTATGATATATTTGCTTACAATAAAACACAAACAAAAAACAAAGAAGAAAAAAAAAATGTGCTAAAATGACCGATCATTAACATCATCAGCAATCATTGCTCGTTATTATTTATTTAAGCGACGAGCTCTTACGAGTACGATTAACTACATTAATATACAATAACAACAATATAACTATCGTCGTGATTTGTTATCGTTTAAAATTTAACATTAAATTTGTCGTATTCAACATCATTATTGTGATTGTGTTGGTATTGTGTTTCCTCTTAAGTTATTATTTTTTTCTTTTCTTATTACAATTATTCACAATACTCGGCTGTTCTTGTTGTTGTTGTTGGTTTATACACTGCTGTCATTTAAGAAGTTTATCTTATCGCCAGTTTGAAGTCTGCTGCGTTCGCAAAAAACGCGTTCTTATTATTACTCTCTTAGTGCTGGTCGGCCGCCTGTCGTCTAGTAGAGTACATGCGATACGACGAGTAGTTATAATCGTAATTGTGTTTGGTTTTCGCGCGTATTGATCTTTTAGCACTCACTCACTGAACGTAGTAAAATCTCTTAGTAAAATAAACAACAATTCAACGGTAGTAATCAGTTGAAAGCGCCGTTAACTCGTGGTGTTTTCTGAAAATAATAATCAGTTTCCAAACATATGATGATGCTAAACTACAGAAAACCGCCAGTTTAGCACAGAATTTTGCATTTCATAAGAAGACTAATTTTTTTTTAATTTTTTTTTATAAACTTTAATTTATTTTAACTTTTTTTTTCGTGCTGTAATATTCTCTCGGGAGAGTAAAGAATCGAACAAAATAAAATATTTTAAGTGAAAATGATGAGTGAGTGTGAATTTAATTTATCGGGTGCTCGTACGTTATTATAAACACTTAAACGCTTAATCTAGACACTTGCAAATCGCGCGTGTTTGTTTTTTGAAGGATTTTTATTTCAAGTGGTTGTTTAACTTAAATATGATGTTTATTTAAGTAAAACTACAGCATATTTTATCGTGTGTTTTTCTATACAAAACGTAATCACAAATTCAACATGTCTTGCAGAGAAGTGAAAGATTTTTTTTCATGTTTTACTACTTGAAAAATACAACTGTTCTTCATTCCCCGTACTAATAACGGTTACCAAGCAAATTGAAATTTAACGTCTGTCTGTGTGTGTGGTTCATATCCTTTAAGAAAAAAAAAAAAAAACAAAAGAAAACACTAATAGAAAAAAAAGAAAGAAACAAAAAAATAACTGCCGGTATTAAAAAAAAGTGCTCAAAAAGAGATTTCGATCAACAGTGTCAATTAAATACTACATGCCTACTATAAAGATAATAAAAATTCAATTGTTTTGTAAATTAAATGAAATAAAATTTTATAAAACAAAAATTCTAAGAGAAATATCAATTAAATATTTATTAAAATCAAAAATATCATAAAGAAATTCAATAATAATAATAATAATAAAGGAAATAAATCAAATAATCACAGTTTATTTTAAGTGAGAAAAAAAAGTGTTGTAAATAATGGTATTTAAACAATTAGCTCCTTAATAAGCATTAACAAAAGAAGTGTGTTTTATTATTTTGTTAAAAAAAAGTGCAAAAAATCAGAAATTTGTGTTAAAAATTTATACAAAAAAAAATTCCGAAAATTTTTTAAGCCTTAAAAGGTATTGCAAATAATTTAATAAGAAAATTAGAATAAAAAAATCATAAGTGCCATTAAACGTATCAAACAACAAAAATTTATCACATAAAATAATTTTATTAATTTTTAATTTATCAAAAAATATATTTTTAATAATAAAATGAATAAATTAAAAAATAATTTATTCTAATAATTAAAAAATAATTAAATAATTAAAAATAATTTATTCTTTTTTAAGAAAATTTTAAATATTTTATTTTACAATAAAAAAAATCACAAAAGATTAAAGTTTAGATAATTTTTTTTATAAAAAAAGAAATAAATTTTAAATTAGTAATAAAAAAATTAAAAAAAGAAATTATTTTGAATACAAAATCTATAAAAAAAAAATAATTTTCAATAATAAAAAATAAAATTAAAAAAAAAGGAAAAATTATTTTAAATTTAAAATTAATTTCATTTCAATTGAATTTAAAAAATAATAATAATTTTGTAAAAATATAAATAAATAAATAAAAAAATAATTTTAAATTAAATTTTAAAATTTATTTTTTTAAATTTAAAAAAAAAAAAATCTAAAAATATTGTGAATGTGTACTAACTTCTCAAACTCTATTTTCTGAATGATTTCTAACTGGTTATTCATTATGGAGACTGCCACCGTTATTATATGTTACGGCTCGATGTCCAATAGCATTGTATTCGTGTCAGGTCCCTTGTAACGACAATCCTCTGATTAAGCATGTTCCTTGGCCTAGCTTCTGGCTCTTGGCATGTCTCCTTTAGTGATTTTTTGTTAAGTAACGTTTCGATTTTGGCCATGCAATATGATCTTTCAATGTCTCTTGGCTTTATATCCTGTGGTAGCTAATTTACTTGTTTTCAGAACAATCCTGTGCCTTACAAACGCTGTCTGAAATTACTGCTCAAGTGCCTTCGAAAAGATTTTGCAAGTTCATCTAAATATTGACAAGAATTTGCACAGAGAAATGCTTCAGAGCCCACAATAAGTGGCGTGGTGTAGTGGTTAAGATTACCTTAGCAGTCCAGGTTTAATTCCTCCAAATTGCCTCCAAATAATACTGATCTGACGCAAGGCATTGTTGTCATCAATTTCATATGCTTACAATAAGTTTCGATGAGCAGTCGATACAGGTTTTCCTTTTTAATGGAAGAAATAAAGCAAGCATACCTTGCCACAAGTAATATAAAGAAGCTAGAGCCAAAAAACAATTGTATTGTTTACGCTCTTTATTTTTTATTTTTTTTTTTTTTTTTCAATTTGCAATTATTAAAGACACAAACCATAGGTAAAAGATATGCTAAACCACATTTTCAAATCACAAAAAAAAAAAAAATAAAAAACTCTTGGTAACTCTTGGTTATTTGTTATAAATGTACTGGCATTAAAATTATTCCCGTAATTATGCCTCTTTTAAATGCCCTGCCAAGCTTTTGATTGTTTCAAGATCATGAACCCGTAAAACGTAAAGGCCTTTAGCATTTAAAACCACTTGCGTCGGCTGCAATTATTAAATGCCTCAATGAATAAATATTTTTGCTCTACTTTAAACAAAAAAAGCAAAAAAAAAAAAAAAATCAGTTTCCTTTCATTTTTATTTCCTTAAATAAGCGTTTCTGAAATAAAATCTTGTTTTATAAAGATTTTCTAGAATATTTTCAAAACCAACTTAAAAAAGAAGACGATGTTGATTGTTTTTATTTATATTAAACCATAAAGATAATAAGCTGGCGAGTGGGTATAATATGATCAATGATCATTATATTCCGTTGCCAAAAAAAAAAAAAAAATCACTTTCGAAAAATAAAACCAAATGATGCTGGTGATTGTTAAACTTTTCAAGGTGTACGAGTGTAAGTACTTACATCCTTAATATTACACGCACTGCTGTGTTGTCTTGTTTTGTTTTGTTTCTCTACTGCACTATGTGCCCTTTACAAGTAAGTAACTTGAAAACAATAACAATTACATTAAAAAAATAACAACAAAAAATGCCAACAACATTAACAGCGTCATAAACGACAACGACAACGACAGCAACGAATTTTGCTCTGATTTCTCATTTCTGGTTGATTTCTGTTTCTGGTTTTAAATCAGGGTTTACCAAAAATTTTTTGGTTATGTATTAGTGAGTAAGAGAGAGAAAATAAATTGAGAGAATTGATTTATTTACAGCCATAGAAAAGTGTTTGTAATATAAGTTATTTTGATTTTCATTTTATCAACTTACATATGTAAAGCTATCTATCTTTGGCTTAATAATTTTAGATAAATAAAAATGAAATAAAAAAATCCATTTTTTATTACAAGATCGTAAAGGTATCCATCTTTGGCTTAAAAATTAGACCATGTTTTTAGATAAATAAAAATAAAAAAAATAATAAACCATTTTTTATTAATAGAGAAAAAGCAATCATTCCAAAGCATTTAAAAAAAATTATACTATGCGACAAAATATATAAGGCATTGAATATTATCAAAAGCATCTTTTAACATACAATATTTTTTGAGTGTCATTCTGAAAAAAATGGTAAAGCATCCGCCGCACATGTGTTCTTGTCGCAGTCTGATCGACAACTAAATCAAATAACACAAGAATGCGTGTGAGTTCTCTCCGCACAATTGTGCTATGAAATGGTAATCGTTGTTTTAAATACACCACACACCATACAGTCCGGGAATGATATGAGAAATGAACTTCAGCAACATTTTTTTTATATTTTAGGATATTGTTGTTGTTGTTGTTTTAATGTAAAACAAAAACTGGCCTCAAGTTATTGCTATTGTTTTTGTTTTTCTTCTTCTTCTTTTTATTGCTGCTGCATTCTTTGCAAAAAAAAAAAGGAAATTTCATGAAATATCAACAGTTATTCGCATGTTTAATTTGTAAACAATCTTTTTTTATGGTTGTGTTGTGTGCCCATATCGCATACAGTAACAAAACATGCAACAACATGTTTCAGTTCCATATATTACAAACAGACTCTTGAAAGTATTGAATCTCTTATTTGTTCTTTTTTTTTTTTTTCATTAACACAAATAAGGCGAAAGTCCATACCATCCGTTTCATGCTGCTTTGCGTTACATGCGTATACCGAAAAAATAGAAGTGGTGTTGTTTTTTGTGACAAGTTACAGAAGAAAACGCATAGAATGCATCAAGTAGGTTTACTTTCTACTTTTCTATGCGACTCATGCAGTGTTGGAAAAAGTCAGCAGTTTTTTTTAAATTTGGCATGCCAAATTATATACTATTGTGAATGGTTTCGATAAATATGTTTAAATAGTTCATTACTATTTTCGCATTTTTCTTTTTGCATTATAAAAATATTAATAAAAACATAGGTATTTCATAATAAAGTTTATTACTAATTTAAGAGGAAAATACATTAAAAATACATTAAAATGCATTTCTTTCATGAACAAAATATGTATACTAGTTGTCGATTGTTTCTATGTACTGAGTGTCATCTATTTTGAATTAATTAATTTGTAAACAAGAAAAATGGAGGATAAATTAACTGAAAACACTCGTCTTGTTTCCTTTTGACGATTTTCGTAGGCCTTAGCAGCACAAAATATCACATGTAAACTCATAAGTTTGTAATTAATGCCATAAATTCTTTTAAAATTACAATTTGATTTTCCATTTTTCCCAAAAATGTTCTTGTTTGCTTGTTTGTTGTTCACCACAACAGGTGATAAAAACAAAAAACCAATCGCATAAAACGCATTGTGTGGAACTTTCAATAAAAACCGCATAGAATGCAAGAATCGCATGTAACGCAAGGCGCATGAAACGGATGGCATGTACTATATGGCTATAATAAGAGATAATTAGAGGAAAAGAGAGAGAGAGAGTGGAAAAGTGGTAAATTTACCAAGAAAACAGTAAAACAGTGTTGTAAAGGGTGCAAGGATAAAAGTAAAACACACAAAACTAGCAAAACCAACGAATAAGTATTACGTCAGTAGGCCAATTTTCTCTGTGTTGTATTCTTTCTCGTTTAGCGAACAGTTTACCGGTATTTCATTTGTCACTTGATAGGCCCATAACAGTAGTTAAATTTTCAACGATTGGACTGCATTCAAAAACCTCTTCCAATGCGTGTGATTTGAAATCTGTACACTGAAAAAAAGAATCAAGCCATCCGGGCTTGAATCAATCCATATCGGTCACAATAGTACGGTAAGTACGGTTTGGCTTGAATCAAGTACAAAAGAGTTGAATCAAGCCCGAATCAGCCAAGTACAAAAGTGTTGATTTTAGCGCGATTTAAGCCCTTTTGGGATCAAAGTGATCTCATCATGTATTTGGTTTAAGCATATTTTTTCTTGATTTAAGATCGAATTCGTACTTGATTCAAGAGAATCAGAAGTTGAAGTAATCCTTAAGCGCACTTGTTTCAAGAATTATAAAGTTGATTTAGGCTAGATTAACTTATAAATGGGATCGAATTGAGGCAAATCGTACTTTATTCGAGCACAATGAACTTGATTTAAGCCCTAAATTATACTTGATTTAAACCTAAATTTATCCAAAAACGAGCTTGTTTCAAGAATTTTGAACTTGATTTAAGCTCGAACTCGTACTTGATTTAATCCTAAAATCGATTGATTTGAAAAAAATGCAAGTCATCTACACAAAAAAATGCAAGTCATCGACCGGAATAATCCAAATCATCTACCAAAGAAATGCAACTTGCGAAAAATACGACATTTTGTTGGATATATATTGTATAAAACACATGAACTAAATGAGAATTATTAAAATTTTTACTTTTGAACTTAAAATCCACAATTCCATAACTCAAATAACAAATAAGTCAAAATTACTCTTTTTTAGATAGATTTGAGCTTTTTAGTGTTGATTTTAGTAATATAAGGCTTAGTTTTTCACATCAATCCCGTTTTTTGCTTGTTTTAAGCCAAACGGGCTTAATTTTTCAAGCACGTTTTTTGGCTTAAATTGAGAATAGAAAAGTTGATTTTAGCACGCCGTTTTTCTTTCTGTGTAGCCTATTGGAAGCTATGATGAGATAGATATTTCACCGTGGTGTCTTCTATTGTAATTTACATCCAATCGATGCAACTAATTTCACTACTAACGAACCTAAGATGACTCTTTGAATCTGTTGGCAATGGACATACATACACTGAAAAAAAGAATCAAGCCATCCGGGCTTGAATCAATCCATATCGGTCACAATAGTACGGTAAGTACGGTTTGGCTTGAAACAAGTACAAAAGAGTTGAATCAAGCCCGAATCAGCCAAGTACAAAAGTGTTGATTTTAGCGCGATTTAAGCCTTTTTGGGATCAAAGTGATCTCATCATGTATTTGGTTTAAGCATATTTTTTTCTTGATTTAAGATCGAATCTTGATTCAAGAGAATCAGAAGTTGAAGTAATCCTAAGCGCACTTGTTTCAAGAATTATAAAGTTGATTTAGGCTAGATTAACTTATAAATGGGATCGAATTGAGGCAAATCGTACTTTATTCGAGCACAATGAACTTGATTTAAGCCCTAAATTGTACTTGATTTAAACCTAAATTCATCCAAAAACGAGCTTGTTTCAAGAATTTCGAACTTGATTTAAGCTCGAACTCGATTTAATTCTAAAATCGATTGATTTGAAAAAAATGTAAGTCGTCTACACAAAAAAAAATGCAAGTCATCGACCGGAATAATCCAAGTCATCTACCAAAGAAATGCAACTTGAGAAAAATACGACATTTTGTTGGATATATATTGTATAAAACACATGAACTAAATGAGAATTATTAAAATTTTTACTTTTGAACTTAAAACCCACAATTCCATAACTCAAATAACAAATAACTCAAAATTACACTTTTTTAGATAGATTTGAGCTTTTTAGTGTTGATTTCAGTAATATAAGGCTTAGTTTTTCACATCAATCCCGTTTTTTGCTTGTTTTAAGCAAACAATAGCCAAAACGGGCTTAATCTTTCAAGCACGTTTTTTGGCTTAAATTGAGAATAGAAAAGTTGATTTTAGCACGCCGTTTTTCTTTCTGTGTACATAATCAGTTAGGATTACGACCTAGCTTATCACACCACTAATGTTGTGTGTAGGCCTATGTGGCGACATAATAAACGATTTCAGTCTTATGCACACTTACATATGTCGGAATATTCTTTCCGTTCTTCTAGATGACATCATAGATTTATCGAAGGATCTTAACTTCGAATGCGCTCTATGCTATTTTATTTTTTTTTTTTGGTAAAACCAGCACTCAGGGGATGACCCCTACTCATGCAGTGCATTGTGCAGGTTTAGGAAGGTGAAAAGAGGGAGTAGTGTTTGTGGACATTTGATTTAAACTTACCAATATCGTAACTGACGGGAAAAACTTCCGCAGGAAGATCATTCTACAAGCGAGCGGTGCGGGCAAAAAATGAATTTTCCCTGTAATGCATTGTGCGGTTCACTGGACAATCAACCACAAAAGGATGTGCTCTGCGAGAAGTACGAGTACCACGTAAAAATATGTGATTATCGGGAACCAAGCCCTCTATCTCTCGAGAACACCTCCCATTATAGTACCGATGGAACAATGAAACGCACGCCACATTTGATTTTTCAAAACGTTTATATACAACAAACACTCAGGGTATTAATCATACTAATGCGGTGTATTGTTTTGGAGCCCACCATCTCCTATGCACGGCCAAAAAGCCGGTGTCAAATATACTTCAAGGAGTTGGTCGGAATATAAACGGTCATATTGACTGTAATATTTATTGCGCCGTATTAAGGTACCAAGACTTTTGAATACATTTTACGATTTTTGGAAAATTTACGGCGGATACTATCTCTTAGTTCCTTCACTTGTAGCGTCTGTCCACCAGTTATCAACATAATCGTAGGTTTTTAACATTTATTATCAGACAATTTGAAAGGATTCCACTTATATATCTCTTTTATTGCTCCAATGATGCCCTATCTGCTTCTTAAATTTCGCGTTTTCCAGAATATTCTTCATCCAAAAGATGAACAATTTTTCACGATAAGCTGTCAAACTGAATAGTACAGAGAGGTTTTCGATCTTCGAATTTTAATTCCCACTTGGTGTCACCCTATCTTCAACTTTATTAGCGTACCGTTAAATCATAGTTCAACTTGGTGATGCTGGTGAAGGCCATACTTGTGTTGTGGTGGAGAAGATTTAATATCTTTAAGAGTCTGTGTTTTGTTATTGTTTTTTGCCTTTATTTTTTAATTTTTTTATTGTAAAATTTTTTGGTTTTTTATTTTTTTGATTTTAAAATAATTTTTTTTTTATATTTTCTTAATGGACTTTGTATTGCTTTTTATAATATAATTTAAAAAAAGAACAACAACAATAAATTCTTTTATTCATTTTAAACAAATGCAGAGTTTTTTTCTTTTGCAAAACAATCTCATCGTCTACTTGAGAAAAAAAAAAAAAAAAAAAAAAAAAAAAAAAAAAAAAAAAACAAATTCCTTTTGTTAATTTTTTTTTTTTTTTTTTTTTGTAAATGTTTAATGTGATAAATATTTGTTGTTAAAAAATAATAATAAAAGAAAATAAAATAAAAAAACTCAAATAAAAATTATTAATAAAATTAAAACTAAATGTAAATCCTTTAATTAAAAACCAATAAGAAAGTTGTCTTGTGAGCATGTCTAACTACAGCAGATAATTGTACGAGTACTCGTAACCATATGCCACACAATAACTATTTCACTTACAACACTACACAGTCTGGCTATAATGCAACCTTTTGTTAGTTTTAAGACAGTCACGACTTGTAAGCCTTTCGGTCGTAAGGCGCTTGTCACATCCTTGTATTATAACGTGCAAGGACGATCATCTTTTACTTTTTTATGGTTTCAGGAAAGTACGTTCCCGAAATATTTTATCGCCTAAGTATCCTCATCCCAAAGCCATTGCGACCAAAGAAAGTCTATTGCAAAGGGCAGAGACTTTTTTATAACAATTTCGCGACGGGTGCCGTGTATATACCGCAACTGCTAATATCGATCATACACATTCTGGTCATCTGTTTATTATAGGCATAAGAACCTGTAAATGTTCCCGAAAATGCTCTCGAACTACATTCCAGAGAAATAAGGGGTGATTTTTTAAGAGCTATAAGAAAATAAAATTCAGAAAAATGCATGAAATCTTTATTTGAATCGATAGTACGGTCCATATAATTTAATGTGTGAAGATTATTTCATGCAAATGTTGACCGCGACTGCGCCTTAAATGGTCCATCCGCTTAGTCCAATTTTGGCATACTCTTTCCAACATTTCGGCCGGTATCTTACGAATAAATGCTTCAATGTTGTCTTCCAATGCGTCAATTGAAGCGGGCTTGTCTGTATAGACATGAGCTTTAACATAGCCCCACAAAAAATAGTCTAAAGGCGTTAAATCGCACGATCTAGGCGGCCAATTGACCGGTTCCGAACGTGAAATAAAATGTTCACCGAACTCGCCTCTCAATAAGTCCATTGTTACGCGTGCTGTGTGGCATGTGGCACCGTCTTGTTGAAACCACATGTCATGCAAGTCAAGCTCTTGCATTTTGGGCAAAAAAAAGTTGGCCGAATAGCCGCTTCAGTGGGTCGATTAAACTGACCATAAAATGGAAGAAGCGAGCGATGAACTTTCTTAACAGAGCACGCATTTTGATAATAAAATTCAATGATTTGCAAGCATTGTTCGTTTGTAAGACGATTCATGGTTAAATTATAGACCAAACTGAAGATGTTTGACAGTGAAACAAAACATGAAACGTGCGTGAGCTGTTTAAACCAGTGTTGCCAAAAAGATAATAGCTAAAAAATCACCCTTTACTTTAAAATATTGAATCATTCTGGCATCATTCTAATATTTTCTCACCATGGACGTTGACGATTTCCGTTTCATGAGAGTCAACAAGAAGAGCTTAGATGCCCTCAATCACGTTTTAGAATGTGGTTATTCGTCTCCTCAGCTCCTTCGTGATACACACATTTAGAGAGCCATCGTGACTCACTTAATTGCTCATTACAATCGTTTAGTCAGGATACAATACTCCACTTATGTTGTGTATGTTAATTTTATCCATGAATGTGGCAGGATCTACAATTTCAATTGAAATTATTTTTCATTAAAAGCGGTTCTTTATATGATTACAATCTGATCGAATAACCACTCCGTTTCGATAAAGTCATTATGCCGACGGCATAATTGCCTTTTATCCCTTCTATGACTATAATGAACAGAATGATTTCGGAAGGGCTTAGATACATGCTGACTTCCGATCGAATTCATGTTCAAAGTTTAATGTCTTTTTAAAATGGTGTAGTAGGGTAGAATGAGTGACAAGTTCAAAAAAAAAAAAAAAAAAAAAAATGTGTTGACAATATCACGAGACAAACACGGGTTGCTAAAAAAAATAATAAATAAAAATAAAAAATAAAATAATAAAATGAAAATAAAATAAAATGAAAATAAAATGTAGTAAATTTTATGTGGTAAAAATAAAAAAAAAAAATTATGAAATTAAAAATTAAATCCACTATTTTCTTATTATTTAGTGAGCCGAGCGTGTGAGAACACTGCAAATAAAAATCAAATAAAATTTTTAAAAGAAATACGAGAAAAAAAAATAAAAGAAAAATTAAAAAAAAAAAATTAATTTTTATTGTGTAAAAAATGCGTTTCACTTACAATCAATACAATTATTATGAATCCGGTTATCGGATTCCATCGAAAATGCATCACAACAATAGCAATAGTCTAAGCAACAATGGTAATAATAACAACAACAATAATAATAATAATAGCAGTAACAATAATGGTCATAATATTAGCATCAGTTCCAGTAATTCAACAGCAAATGTGTATCATCCTCATCATTATAAAAGCAATTTTGGTAAGCAATCAATTCAAATTGAAAAAAATTTTCTTGGTTTATTGGAGTTGTCAACACTCAAAGCTTGTGTTTTTTTTAACGAAAAATTATTTGAAAATTTAAATTAAACTCGAAAAAAGTGGTTTATAAAACAATTTATTGTCATAGTACTTATGTTACCTACATACCCTCCTTTCATCCTATTCCCTCTCTAAGGACGTTGTACAATGGGTCAATTCGACCTCCAGGTACTGTACTTGTCTTAACTGACAAGTACACGTCCTCTAACCTAACCTCACTTATGTTGAAGCGAAATAAAATTGAATTTATTTTTTAATTCAATTTTAAGAAAACACAAAACAATTTTAAATGAATTTATTGACACGTAAATAATTCTTTAAATTGTTTTAAAGGAATTGTTTACTGTACATAGTTTGTTAAAAAAAAAAAGAAAAAGATCTATGCAAAGAACTCCATAGGAATTACTTAACTAATCATTACAACCATTTAGTCAGGATTGCGACCTAGTTTCTCACACCACCTACATATGTTGTGTGTGTGTGTTAATTTTATTCATAAGTGGCGGAATCTTACAGTTTTAAGTCGTATCCGAATGACAGATTTTTTTGAGAAACTTTTCATGGCAATTTTATTTGACTCTCTCAGTTCATTTTGCCGGAAGACTGCTGATACGAAGTCAACGAAAGAAATATTTTCTTTGCATATTTCATTTTGTTCGATTTTTTTTTATAGGTTTTGTGTGTACCTATAATACCACGCGATAAAAGCATTTCATTTATTCGATTTCAAAAGAATACAGGGTGTAGAACTTTGACTAGCGGATCTACCAATTTCCTGATGAATGCTAGTTAGTCGATAGTATTTGTTTTCTTTTAAAGTAAATTGTTTGATTTTTGTGTTTTATTTATTAATTTTTTTAATAAAGCGTTGCTTTTATCTTATAGGTACACTAATACCCCGGTTTGCGTCGCTTCGTTCTGCGCCTGCTTCAAAGTTGCGTCTTTTTAAAATTTCTGTGATTTCGAAGTTGCGTCGTTTTTGTTTTAGTTTGCGTCGCATGTTTCAAAGTTGCGTCGTTAGTGCTTCGATTTGCGTCGTTAATACGAAAATGTTTGTACAAAATTAAAACAGAAAAAGGGGATTTCCCGTTTAAATCTAGTGCAAATTCGAAGTTGTGTCTTTTTAAAATTTCTGTGACTTCGAAGTTGCGTCGTTTTTGTTTCAGTTTGCGTCGTTAACATGAAAATGTTTGTACAAAGCTAAAACAGAAAAAGGGGATTTCTCGTTTAAGTCTAATGTAAATACATACATACATATGTATTTATGTTGTCTGATGGTTGCAAGTTGTAGGTCGTTAGTAGTTACAAATTACATTTGCTGAAGTGAAGTTGATCTAAATATTTTACAGCAATGAGTCAAAAAAGAAAGCAATTAAGCTTAGAACAAAAGCTTGACATTTTAAAACGTTTTAAATCAGGGGAAAGAGCTGTTGATATTGGGAGAAACCTTGCATTACTCCAATGAATTGTTATATTTTTACACTAATAAAAACTACAGTATTCCCCGGATATAAGCACCCCGGATATAAGAACTCCCCGCTTAATAGCACCAAAACTTATGCAAACTTGATTTTTGTTTAACAATATACTGAAAATATTTCGATACAGTATTCCCCGGATATAAGCACCCCGGATATAAGAACTCCCCGCTTAATAGCACCAAAACTTATGCAAACTTGATTTTTGTTTAACAATATACTGAAAATATTTCGATATATGCATCCCGCTTATAAGCACTCCCCGCTTATAAACACAAATAATTTTACCTCATAATTTAAATTTTCTCTAAAAAAAATTCGTTTATATGCACACGGTCACAATTATTTTGAATGGCAATAAAATTATTCAGCTGCATTAAAATTTGTTATGGCAACACTTTCTTAAAAACATAATCGGTACATGTATGTATGTAATCGATCTCAGTTCCTTAGACTTAAGTATATCTACATATCGTCGTTGAAAACCCAAAAGTACGTACCATCAAAAAATCGTAATCGTGGCTTTTATTGATTCTGATTTGTTAGACAAAACTACATACCTCTAAAAAAATTTAGAACTCTTTGTAAAAAATTACGTTTTTATATCCATTATTCAAAGAAACTTATCAATAATAATAATAACGTATCGTGTTTTTTTTTCTCCTATAAAGTTTTAAAAACTGATGTTATGTACTTTTGGATTTTCAACGACGATTTATAAACATATGTAATGTTTTTTTGTCAACAGATTTTTTGTTTTTTTTTATATTGTTTTATAAATGAGTTGTTTTTTGCTTTTGTTTAATAAAAAATAATAAAATGGAATTTTAACACAGATTTGTATTAATGCATTTGATGTCCGCTATGCGAGATTTCGATATAAGAATCACCCGCTTATAAGCACCGTCTTGTAAGCATTTTTGAAAGTGCTTATATCCGGGAAATACTGTATTTAAAAAAAAAATTAAATATTTTTTATTGAAAAATCTATTTTTTCAGCTAAAATTATGAATCTCGGAACCAATTAAATGAAAATCAATACAAATGTATGGAAAATCGTGCTTCGTTTTGCGTCGTTTGTACAATGGGTCAATTTCGACCTCCGGGTATTGTACTTGTCTTAACGGACAAGTACACGTCCTCTAACCTTTGCGTCGTTTCGGTTTGCGTCGCGTTTCTTCAGGCCCTATTAGCGACGCAAACCGGGGTATTAGTGTATACAGCTTTTTTCTTAATAAATTCATAAATTTATAAATAAATTTTCGAATTTAAATAAGAAATACCTATTTCTTTTATAGGTATTTCGATTTTCTCCAATATTTGGTTTTATTGTGTAGCAATGTTCGTTCGTTTTCGTCCAAATCAATAAGAAAGATATCTGAATTAAATTTAATTTTAATTTTATTTTTCTTTCAAATTTTATTTCATCTACCGAAATATTAAAACAAAAACGTTTTTTTTTTTCAAACTGACTTAATGAATTCAATTTGAATAAATTCAAGATTTTAAAACAATTTAACAAATAAACTAAAAATTTCACACATTTTTTCTTTAATCTTTTATCAGTCGTCTAGCTTATTAGCTGCTTATTTTGAAATCAATTTCTAAGAAAACGAAAACCTGAAAAACTAACGTTTAATTTTTAATTATTTTCCTAAATTCCACTGTAAATTTTCTTCAAGTGTATCATCGGCTCAATGGCAAGCACACGCGCATGTTTGTTGTTGTTGTTAGGCGGTCGTACACGATGCCTTTATTGCAATATGGTTGAATCAACGGTTGGTCGTATTCTTCACTCGTTTCTCTTTTTAAACCAAATTCACTTAGAAATTGTTATTGTAGCATCGTATTTGTCGTCGGTTGAATGAAAATCGAAATTTTTTGATCTTCAAGCAACCGACGACTAACCAGACATTCAACATAACATAACAATCGTTTGTACAAAATAATAAAGTTTTACAGCCAGTCGCAACGTGGGCAGCATTATGTTAAGCGAACCATTCATTCAGTAACCAATACAAAACGGAGAAAAACATAAGATACTAAAGAAAAGCTAACCGTTTACCAACACTGGTTTTGTGAGTGTTTTGTATGCAATCTGTTGACATTCCCATTTTTAAAGTGAGAAAAACACCGACGGCAATGTACATATGTCATATTCAGTGTTGCCGTTGAAGTTATTTTTTTTTTTCAAATAGAAATGAACACTTATTTGATGGAATTAATGGAACACACAACATTTTGAAAGCTTTAGGGTTTGGTTTTAAGTCCCAAGTTCAAGTAAATGATATTTCAATAGGTATAATTGAGGCTCTAACTCGCAAATATCACATAGATTTTAGTCTTTAGAGACTTAAATTGCTTGTAACTTCTGTTTTTAAATTTCATTTTTGTAATCGGTCTGCAGAAAATAGGCCTTCGACTTTAATTTTGGCGATCTTGCAGTGAAATTGCTGCAGAATTTTGTTTGTGTTTGTTATTTGGTCTCACATTTTTTCAGAATAAAAATAGATTCGTGACATGTGACATGGTCATAAATGCTTAGTAAGGTTTTCCATTTCACAATAATAGATTAACAAACTAGCAACTCGTGTAATTCACTGAATTTTCTGATCAGAGGAAAAGCAGCTCAAGAGCTGCCAATGCAGATACACTGTTTGATACAGTATGTGTGCCGGCGGCATCATAATAGTCGATGGAAAAAGGTATCCTGTGATGATTATTGACTTTTTTGGTTCCAAAATGGAAAAATTGAAAGTGATTGACTTGTCTTTCCAATAAGACTACGACCGCCTATCCTGTGATGATTATTGACTTTTTTTGGTTCCAAATGGAAAAATTAAAAGTGATTGACATGTCTTTCCAATAAGACTCTTCTATGCGTCACATGGCACGCGATAAGAAAAACTTTAACGTTACTGATGATCATTTGTCATCAATTTTTGCAGTTTAAAGGTGGTTGCAAATGAGCGCTACAAGGGTCGTTCCATAGATAAATTTTTTTATTTCAAGTTTGCAATTCTCGTGATACGCTGGTCCTTTTGCCAAAAAGGTATGGCCCTTTCACTTGAATTTCCCTTTAAACTCACCTCTCTTGACGTATGTATTTGAAATTTTGTTTGTGAAAAATACGAGTATTTTGCATATTAATCGCAAGCATTTGTATAAGAACACTTGTAGCTTTATTTCTGCTTGTAATTCGTCACCAGACATGTGTTAGACTGCCTTATAGCTTTGTTGATTTTACACAGGAGTTGGACTTGTGAATATTCCTATTTTGCATGGCCTACTGCACACGTCTTCCCCAAAAGTATTCTCAACTGACATCATGCAAACCGAATTACAAAAGCTTTCTACGTCTTCTCTCTGTTTATTGTCGATTATAAATCTATTGTTGACGCGCATTTCTTTGGTCTTCTTTATATTTATTTAAATGCCGACGCTTTTTTTAAATGTAAACAAAACAATCGGTTTGCTCTGCATGCTGCGGTGCCGCCTTCAAAATCCAAACCTTCTGGTCTTCTGCTAAGTGTCGACATGACCCTCTTCTCTTTTCTTTTGATTTTGTCATGATCTCTGCTAGTACAAAGGAACTAACAGTAGAGGTAGTGACAGTCCCTGTTTAACACCTGTATTGGTGTTGAAAGATTTTTTTGTTTTCAATTTCTCAAATAAAAAAAATTTTTTTCCTACCTTTCCTCGTTGGAAGTTTAGTTACAACAATCTTAAGGTTTAAGCAACACTGGTTAAATTACTCACGCGATTAATATAATGAGTATGTATGTATGTATGCTTTTCTCACAGAATCAAATGATTTTTCTCAATTTTCTTTACTTCTCTAATTTGTTGTTGTTGTTACTTTAACCACCATACGATTGTGTTTGAATATTTGTTGCTGCTTAAAACAGAAGAAGGAAGACAAAAGGAGAATATGTTTTAGTGGGTATGTGTGTTAATTGATCACTTTTTCGATTGTGACACTCTTCATAACTGTTTTATCTTTAAAATGTTTGACAAACATTTTTGTCGTTTAGCGTATCTGAGTCATATACGTTCGCTTACAAGTTAAACTGTTGCCATCATCACTATTTATGATTATTTTGTTCTATGTATTGGTAAGTTATTTTTCAAAGGAACATTCTGGTGATACGTATATATTTGACAAACATTCGTTACGTTATTTCGTGTGAGTTTTCTTTTTATCTTTCGCTCGTTTTTTGTTTTCAGTGTTTGTGGAGGTATTTTCTTTTTCTGTTTTATTTTATATGTACATACATGTTGTGTTATACACGTTTATTCTTTTATTGTTGCTGTACTGTTGTTGTAAAGATGATTAGGTATTTAATTAATCTGTTAGTTGCTTTCTTTCTTCATTCGATTTATAAACCTTCTGTCCCCACCGATGTATTATTGACGAGTTATTTTGAGAAGAAAATCTCCATTCAACAAATGTTTGTTTGCTGCCATTTGCTACGTCTCTTCTTTTAATTTGTTTATTTGCTTTCTACCCCTCTTCGTCAATCTATGTGTTGCCTTGCATTCTATTTATAAACGTTTGTCGTGTCTATGCATTTTCGTGGATTATTTTTCAAAGGCAGTGTCTGTCGATCAATGTTTGTCAAACGTTTCTGATTAATTAGAGTGGCGGCTATTTTTGTTTTTCTTTTTTTCTGGTCTTTTATTTACAATTGAAACTGTTTGTTGCCTTCCACACTGCATGCTTATTTTAGTGTCCCCATACATACATACATACATACATATGTACATATATTGATGGTTTATTACTTCAAACGTAGTGTGATTATATAGGTATGTGTATATGTTTGCCTAACATTAATTATCATTTAGTAAGTATTTTTGTTTGTTTGTTGGTTTGTTCTTATTGTTTTTGGTTTCCTTTTTTTTTTGTGGTCAGTGGCTCTATCAAATGTATAGATTACATCATCGTTTACCATTTCATAGCACAATTGTGCTGAGAGAACTCACACGCACTCTTGTGTTTTTTGATTTAGTTGTCGATCAGACTGCGACAAGAACACATGTGCGGCGGATGCTTTACCATTTTTTCAGAATGACACTCAAAAAATATTGTATGTTAAAAGATGCTTTTGATAATATTCAATGCCTTATATATTTTGTCGCATAGTATAATTTTTTTTAAATGCTTTAGAATGCTTGCTTTTTCTCTATTAATAAAAAATGGTTTATTATTTTTTTTATTTTTATTTATCTAAAAACATTGTCTAATTTTTAAGCCAAAGTTGGATACCTTTACGATCTTTTAATAAAAAATGGATTTTTTTATTTTATTTTTATTTATCTAAAATTATTAAGCCAAAGATAGATAGCTTTACATATGTAAGTTGATAAAATGAAAATCAAAGTAACGTATATTACAAACACTTTTCTATGGCTGTAAATAAATCAATTCTCTCAATTTATTTTCTCTCTCTTACTCACTAATACATAACCAAAAAATTTTTGGTAAACCCTGGATTACATCTACTTTTGTTTGTTTCTTTGCTTTTATTGTTTTATTTCTTGGGAAAATTATGTATTCTCCACATTTGTATGAGGAATTTAATAAATGGGTTGGGTGTCTTAAAAATCTTTTAAAAAGTTTGAAATCCATTTCTAAATTTATGGTTATTAGGCTCTATTAAAATACTCTGATTTGTTTCAAATCCAATATCAATTGTACAGGAAACAGTGTACAGTGGCGTTATAAAAATGTAAGTCCAGCAAATTTGTAATTTTTGTAGGTACATATGTATGTCAAACCGATTATGTATAATTTGTATGCGTATACTGGTTGGTTTATATTGGTATCGTGTACTGCCAGTGCCTTTGATTTCATAAAAGATTACATGGTTAGAACATTGTGCCATCCCTCGGATTTATGTACAGAAGGACAAACTCTCACTTCGATTGAAGGGAATATCGTAACATGAAAATCACTCGCGACAGATTGAAGTGGTAATTACTTGTTGCCACTGTTGGATTATAATTTGAACCTCCCAACCATGACCAGGCGAGTTGCTTCATCAGTAGCTGCGAGAGGCCTAGGCGATAATGAGAAACTGTGGTATCACCATGGGCCCTATGTGGTTATACTTGGATGGACAGACACGTCTAACTACCTAGAAATAAGGTCCTCTCTAGAAAACTAATCTCCAGTTGTATAGGACATTAATTCTACCAGTCCAGACAATTATGCAATTATGTGGACTTTGGCGCAGGAGGAACTCTAGGAACTGTATAGTAATGTTGTTATGATCAGACGCATTAAAGTGTAACGTCGGAAATAGTTTAAACATGTCATAAGGATGGATAAAATAAGTCTTAAAAACAACCAGAAGAGGAAGAGTAAGTTTTCTGGATCAGGTTAAGCTGAACTTTTCGAGACTTGATGCAGCAAACAGGATAAGATCCACAGCAATGCGATGCGCTTCGTGTAATATAATATTTCAGGCCTCCATCCATAATTGGCCAAATTATTACGATACTGATGATGAAATTAGCGAACAACAACAATGTTTCTTACGTTATCTGTACTTCAATTAAAACGTTCATTGGGAAATTGCATTTACAGCCCGATTTTTATTCAAATTATTATTATTTTTTTAAATTTATAACTTTGAATTCAATTTGATTCATTAAAAAAACAAAAAAATAATAATTCTACGATGGATGATGACTAAGTTTATTTTCGTTTTGAATATTATTTTGTATTGATTTTATTTTGTGTTATTTTTGCATATTTTAATTTAATTTAGTTGAGTTAAGTTTAGTTTTTTTAATTACAACGATTTGTGTTTCTGAAATATTTTAATATTGAATAGGTACAATCTATTCAATTTGTATTTAATTTTTGTAAAATAATTCACATTCATCATACAGTGTTGTAGCAAGATTGTAAGGAACACTTGTGTATTTAAGAATTCCAAATTAAAAAAAAAAAAAATTTTTAATTAATTAAATTTCTATAAAGCCTGGCTTATGAAAAAAAGGGGAATTTTTTTCATTTAATGGGCGCTTAAAATAATATTTCCAGTATAAATTTCAGTTTGAAATTTTGTAAAATGTCTTGACAAGGGCATATCAAATCCGGGTTCTTTGTAAATGCATTTTTAATGGTACCTTTTGGGTTTACAGATCATCCACCTCTCTTCTTCTTCCTGGCCATTACGACTGCTACAGGCAGCCAACGATTACACAAGTGGAATATAAAGGTTTCTTTACATAGCGGCATTATCTGCCAGTGTCCAAAATTCGCCAATTTTTTGTTTATTTGTCCATCCTATTGTTCTCTATGGGAATCTACGTAACCTAAACCCATTTAATTATTCTAGAGTCCGACCGAACTCCAAATTTCGTTCGGTACCGAACACCGAACCCGAACTTCGGCCAATTTTAAAGTTCGGCCGAACCCGTACTTAGTTCGGGTTTCAAAGTTCGGTGAACCCGAACTTTTTGTTATTAAATATTAAATCAGAAATACATTTTTGGAATTTATTGATAAAAACAAAAAATAACGAATTCATAACATTTAATAATACATAAAATAATAATAAAGGAAAAATTTGTACTTTTTAGTTATTTAGAAAAGAAATGCTTTCTGCTTCTTTTTTTTGAGAAAAATATAAAGATCGATTAAGTATATGTAGTTTGTACTCTAGTACTCAAAATTCATTGTTTTTATATTATAATGGCAAAATAGTAATTTTTCTGTATTAATGCCTTTAAGGTTACTTCGTCTATCTGAATAAAGTTGGCCAGCAGCACTAAATAGTTGCTCACTAGAAACACTCGTTGGCGGTGCTGATAGATATTTCCTGGCTGCAGCCTTAAGGTTTGCAAATGAACAGGAGTTCCAATATTCATATATATTTGTTTTGCGATCACATAATGGTTCAGATATATAGATTTTGATTTCTTCCTTGAAAATATTTTCCTCTCGAGGTTGATGTGAAGCAGAATCATGCTTTTCCCATAAAGATGAACCTCTTTTCTGCTTTTCTTGGCGTCTTTTTGATTCCGCCTCTGATACTTTTTCCATCACAGTAGATGTTTCAAAATTAATTGAATTATTTAAAAAATTAATTATATCCTGTGTGGATTTTTCCAACTGTTGTGTAGAAAGGTATTTAGACTTAAAACGTGGATCGAGTAATGTTGCAACACTCAAAAAACTCATGGTTTCTAAAAATTGAAATCTCCTCTTTAATGTATCTTCTACAGATTGTCTTAATTCAATTTCCGTCTCATTTTCAACAAGCTTCGATAATAGCATTTGGTATATGGGAATTACTAAGGAAATCGGTGACGAATCTCCCGAGATATCAAGTGTAGCTTCATAAAAGCTTTGCAGTAAATTTACTATTTCACTTATAATTTTTCACTCTTTAGCTGTAAGAATTTCTATTTTTTTAGTTTTTAATTAAATTTAATTAAATTAAATAAAAAGTTCGGTGTTCGGCAAAATTTTTACTGGTTTTCGTCCGATATTCGCTTTATACGATTGTGTTTAGTATTTTTGCTTCTCCTGGCTGTCAGGTTTATATTTACGATCTTGAACTTCGATTTATCGTAATGGATTGATATTTCATTGCCTGTCATAGTAGGTATACGTCCTTTTATGCTCTTCAAACAGCATTTTTAACGTCTCTCGACGTTAATTTAGGCTGTGGTACTTAATTTCCTTGCTTTTAAACCAATCCTGCTGTTTTGCATACGTTTTTTCCAATGTTTTTGTGAGTTTTTCTTTTTCTTCTGCGTGAAAATTATCACTTGTTAACCATTTGACATCATCTCTTGCATATTGACATCGCTAAGCTAAGATTGGCTTCAACTAATTTTAATAAAAAAAAAAATTTAGCTGCACTCCTAACGAAATAGGACAACCATATTTGGTCACAACGGCAACACTTCTGCTTCCTTTAGTTTGTTTTGAACATTTTATCTCATGCAGTTATGTTCTCCAAGAATTTATAAATGACTTGTAACACGGACATTATCTTTTTAATTGTAAAATAAAAAAAACTAGATTTTTTTTTAAATTAAATTCATTTATTTGCAAATTATTTATTTTTGTTGTTCAAATTTGTTTAAATAAAAACCTACCCACTTCTTATTCCATTCAAATGTTATGATGTTATGTTGTGTGTATTAACAAAAACTCACTCAATATTTTAAGAGAACATTTTTCCAAATCAATTTTACCGTGTTGTGCTCTTTTATTTTATTTATTTTAACTAACTAATTGAAGAGAGTCACTCTCCCTCTCTCTCTCTTTCTCTTTCTCTTTTTGTTTGTAAGAGCACTCACTCATTTTATAAACAAAGTTATCTTTTTTTTATTTTGTTATTGTTACTGTTTATGTTACTTTTTAATTTGAGATACTTTCTTTATGAGCATGTGTGTGTGAGTGTGTGTGTGTTGCTGAGTGGCATAAATAATTTGCGGGTTACTGTGGTGTTGTCCTTATTTTCTTTTCTGTTCATTGAGCTTAAAATGAATTGGGTTTTGCTTGGCTGCATTTTTAAGCACGTTAAATTTTTCGTTTGTTTTGGAGAAAATTTGATGAATTTTTTTTTTTTTTTGCTTTAAAATTATGATTGTATAGATAATGAATTAAATTTTTTATAATATTTTACAATATAAATAAACATTGTGAAATTCTTAAAATTAAAAAAGAACTTTAAATTATTTATCACTTCACTAAACAATTTTGTATGCAAAAAATCTTTTTCTTTTAAGGAAATTTCGCAATAAATTAAAGACGAAATGTATAGAAACTTGCAGGTGTACCTATAAGTTTTTAAAAAAAGTTTTATGAATAAAAAGATTTTTTTAATAATAGTTTCGTTTCGTTTATAACAAAATCACATGATTATAAAGCTTTTATTTTTATTTTCATTTTCGTATTTCGTTGTTTTTAATTTCCTGTATTTACAGGTGTTAGAAAATCTTTGGAATTAAAGATTAGATCGCATAATTTTCAATTATCAAGCATGTGCCGGCCACGCTTATGTTGTGTATTTAACAATTTTATTATTTAAATGCGCATTACAAAAAAAAAAAAAAAAAATACATAAAATAAAGAAAGAAAAAGAAATTCTATGTACCTATTACATAAAAACCTGCTGTCAGTATTGTTTGGTTTTTTGTATTTTTAAAGACGTCATTTCCAAAAGTTGTTGAAAGATATTAGTGGCGGTGAGCACTCACTATTCACTCACACACTTCATTAATCATATGTTAGTTAGTTGGCGTGGTCAGTGCTTTTGATTTTTAAAATCCAGTTTCCTTTTTTTTTTGATTCTATAGAATTTCATTAAATATATTTTTTTGTTTATAACTTATTTGCAGTTTTTTTTTCTATAATAATATTCAATAAAAAAAGAAGAAAAAATATAAATTATTTTTATTTTTTATTTTGTATACTGACTGACCTCTTTTTATATATTTTAATCTCTTTTTTGCTTTTTTTGCTTTATTTTCACATGTTGCTAGCGTTTTAATCTGTTTAAAATCTCCAGATAAATTCAAAAAGAAGAAAAAAAGTAAATATTTACTTCTTATTCTCTTTTATTTATTATTTTATTGCATTATTTATTGCTGTTATTGTTTATTATTTCATTTAACGAATTTAAAAAAAAAAAAAAAACAAATTGATCAAAAGATTTTTTTTAAATTCAAAATGCCTTTAATTTCTTAACCGTTTTCTCTTGGTCGTAAGGAAAGAATATTAAATTTTGTTGTAAAAATTATATTGAAATGTGTAGGGGAAATGATAATAAAAAAAATAAAATTAAAAAAAATAAAATTAAAAAAAATAAAATTAAAAAAAATAAAATTAAAAAAAATAAAATTATTTACAGGATAGCTATTTTTTATGATTCTATTCAAATATGTTTAAAATAATCCGTCAGAAATAAGCGGACAAAATAACAATGAAAAAAATCTATTTCAAAGCCCTCTACATATGTAAATATATGTAGGTCTTCCCAAATTCCATTTATGTCTTCTTAATTTATTTTATTTTCATATTTTTTTTTTTTTTTTCAAATTCTCTCCAACCATAATATATGTACTTAAGAATCTTTACAAACTTCGATTGATAAAAATGTGTACTGCAACAATGGCAACACTTACAAGGAATTAATTTTGCACTCAATTCCTTTCTTGCTCGCCCTTACTTTCTTTCTGTATCATTGTGAAGTTTAATACACTTCCGTTTAATGCTTAACAAACTATAGTGTTGGTTAACGTCAAAATAATGATTGATAAGCTTATTAAAAGCCGAAGTACTTGCCTTTTTTTTTTTTTGGTTTATTGAAATCAATTGTATTTTTCCTCCAATTTTTTTTCTTTTATAAACTCCTTGTGAAAAGTGATAAGAAAATGAAAATAATATTTAATTTTCCCTTTCTTTTCTTAAGAATATTCCATTTTCTTTCATTAAAAATCATCACTTTTTTTTTCCTTATAAAATTGTATCTGTTTCTGTTTCTTTTGCATTTTATTTATAAACAAATAATATGAGTACGAGTCTAATAAAAAATAAAATATTTTCAATTTTGTATAAATAAACAAAAGACAAATAAAATAGTGTTTATAATAATGGAAAAAGTGAAAGAATAGAACTTAAAAAGTTTCTATTTGAGTCTTTTTTATTATTATTATTTTTAAAATGACGTCAAAATATAATAATATTGTATAATATGCATACATACATATGTATATAATGGGTGATTTTTTAAGAGCTATAGGAAAATTTGTCAAAAAAAAAAAAAAAAACATAAAATTCAGAGAAATGCATGAAATCTTTATTTGAATCGATAGTACGGTTCATATAATTTAATGTTTGAAGATTATTTCATGCAAATGTTGACCGCGACTGCGCCTCAAATGGTCCATCCGCTTAGTCCAATTTTGGCATACTCTTTCCAACATTTCGGCCGGTATCTCACGAATAAATGCTTCAATGTTGTCTTCCAATGCGTCAATTGAAGCGGGCTTGTCTGTATAGACATGAGCTTTAACATAGCCCCACAAAAATAGAACGTGAAATAAAATGTTCACCGAACCGCCTCTCATTAAGTCCATTGTTACGCGTGCTGTGTGGCATGTGGCACCGTCTTGTTGAAACCACATGTCATGCAAGTCAAGCTCTTGGATATCATCTCACGGTAGCGCTCACCATTCACAGTTACGTTACGATTCGCAGCATCTTTGAAGAAGTACGGTCCAATGATGCCAAATTCAATGATTTACAAGCGTTGTTCGTTTGTAAGACGATTCATGGTTAAATTATAGACCAAACTGAAGATGTTTGACAGTGAAACAAAACACGAAACGTGCGTGAGGTGTTTAAACCAGTGTTGCCAAAAAGATAATAGCTAAAAAATCACCCGTTATAATATATTGTATGCATATTATGAAATAAATTTTATTTAAAAAATTTATTTTTGTCTTTTTCCGGTGTTTAAAAATTTATAATATTTCAGTAATGCTGTGAGACAGTTTCAAAATGTAAACAAAACAAATTTTGAAAAAATGTCACGTGAGTCACGCAAGACCTTTTATTAAATTTTTAAACGAATTAAAGAATTTTTCTTATTTTTTTGTCAAACAATTTATTAGATTCATACTAAAAAATAAAATAAAAATATGTCCCAAATAAATATTATAAAAAAGGCCCTAACTCGAATATTTTTTTTTTATTAAATTTTTGTGAGGACGTGTATGTATTTGTGTTAAATGTATTGGAGTCACAAAAAAATCAACTTCGAAAAAAATGTGAGTTAGGGCCTTTCTACATGAGACCAACGATATATTTCTTTTAAAATAATCCAAAATAAAAAATATATCGTCGTCGAATATCCAAAAGTACGTATCATCAAAAAAATCAAAATCGAGTTTTTGGTTGATTAAGATTCGTGAGGTTATCTAACATATCTCTACCAATTTTTAGATTCTTGCGACCAAAAATAACGTTTTTATATCAATACAGTATTCCCTCGATTTACGTTGTTTCGATTAACGTCGTCAAAAATTTTGTTCCCTTCAACTTCGATTTGCGTCGTCATTCGATTTACGTCGCCTCTGTTGTTTATAAACAAAATCAGGGGAATTCCCTCTTTAAAAAAAATTCAATGCATAGAATAAAAATTTAATTATTTTAGTTTCTTTTTTGTAAAATGTACATAAATAAATGCATCTGATAGTATGAGTTATTTGAAATTCGATTTACGTCGCCTTTTTCCGGAACATTCTACGACGTAAATCGAGGGAATACTGTAATTCAAAATGTTTCTACATATGAAGTACTTGTTATAAAATAACTTTTTTTGCTTCTCCTGTAAAATTAGAAAAATGTTTGTTACGTACTTTTGGATTTTCGACGACGATATGTAGATAATTTATTTAAAAATCTAGTGAGATTTTTTTTTTTAATTAAATTTAAAATCTTCTCAATCTAAATCACATAAATATTTTATATCATACGCAGGAATTTTATGATTTTAGGGGGTTTCTATTTTATATAAAATGCGTGGGCTTTATTTGCTCTACGCTCTACGTCATTAAGATATTAAAAGAAAAAAATCTGCCAAACTTTCTTTATTCAAGGTCTTTAACTCTTCTAAAGTTTAGTAACAAATTAAAAGTGTAACTTGCTTAATTGGTCAATGCAGTCCTTTAGTTCGGCTTACAACCTAGTTTTTTCTTAGTCGATACTTATTAGCTGAAGTTTCCTTCGGTTCGAGATTTTGGTCAAAAACGCGCTTGACATTCGATTCTTTAATTGAATACCTCCAAGCCTATTTACTCAGATGAAATGTATGTTTCACGTCATCGAGATTTTTATAGATATGAACGGGCTAGTAAGCTCGTACTGCGGCTTGCTAATGTGAAATCTATCTGATCACTATGGTATCACTTAAATCGTAAATTAAAAAAAGGTACACTCAACTATTACCTCGAAAGGAGGTTGTTGGATCCTGTAGGATCTTGAATTAATATGAAGTACTCTTGTTTACTAATAGTTTGCACGTATCCAAACTGCTAGCAAAATTTTACGGAACACTGGCCGATTGGCCATCGTATCTAAAGGACTTTACTACACAGTTTCATGAACATTATCGTAGCTGTGGCGGCATAGAAGAAAAGGAGTTAGTGGATAGCCGTTTAAAACACAATCACCCTTATCGTGGTAGACGTTTATGTGGCGTATTTGAGGCGTTTTTAAAAAAAGGTATCGTGGTTGGCAAAAACGTCTCTAAATTCGACACTGATTAAAAATCTATTACAACAACGGTATCGAGGTAGTCGTATTTGCCTGTCGAATATTTCAAAAACAGTCGTAAGCATTTTTAGTCACGACGACGAAGTAAATTCAATAAAATAAATCCAGTTTTTAAAAATAAAATTTTTTTTCAATATTTTTCCTCTGGATTAGAATTGAATAAGGACAAAATTCATTATATATAGCTTCTATGCATTCATGAAAGGAATCGCTTACAGAAGACTGACAAAGGTTGACATTAAGTTATTCCCAGCTCCTTTTTCCTTCAGCTAGTATTCTTAAAGCAGCAGTTGGCTTGACCACTTTGGACACTTCGGTTTGCTTTCTTGGGATTTTCAATTTCGGAGAAATCGTCGTTAAAACATATTTGAAGGCCTCTTTGTTAAGCCTAAAATAACTAACAAATCTGGAATAAATTTGCTTATGAGATCTCTTTTACGAAAAATGTGTACCTATGTTTAAACTCACTTCTTATTGGGCATGGAAAATATATCGCCTTGCTGCCTTAATTTTTTTTTAAATAGCATCTGAAGCACAAAATTTTTCTTCATCTTCCTCTGAAGATGTATAAAATGCGAAGCTCAACATAATTAAAAAAATATCCAAACAAGAAATGAAATTATTTTTACTATTGTTTATTTATTTGTTTTTTGTTATTTTATTTTTGTTTTAATTTTTGTAAAAAACTGTTGTTCTTGACAGATTTTGTAACAAGCTGCTTCAAAATCAAATAAAATTAAGCAGTCTATTACATTACAGCTCTTTTACAAAATTGACGTAGTCGTAAAATTTTCACGATACCATTGAGTTTTAAATTCGACTACAAATACGACAGTCGACTAAAAACGACTACGACAACCACGATAAGGGTGAATATTTTGTGGAATTCATTTATTGTTACGCCAGACCTCGTTAAGTGCCTCGGTCTGAAGAACTATAATTGATGCTCCTCGTAGTTGGGGACGACAATGTACATCAATCAATAGTGAGCCGTCATTACTGAGCTCATATGCATTCTCGACGCACAAATCTTATAAAAATTGTTCAAAATTTAATTTCTAGCCACTCTACAACGATTTAAAATGCCATAAAACAAGCTCTAATAAGACTAAACACGCGAGAGGATCTTTTAATTGAATTCATATTTGTGTAAATAGAAAGTCTCACAATGACATTATTTTGACGCCACCTTATCAACATACAATATTTATTGTTTGGCATTAAAAGCACTTTAAAATTTTATTATTTATTGATTAAAACACTCTATGTACTTACTTTCCTTTTTTCTGTAATTATTAATACAACAAATAATACATAGGATAACCGTCATCGTCGTTAAATCATGATTAGGTAATCTCTTTTGTGTTAAAATTTTTAGATTTTTTAATCATCAAATTTTGTCAAAAAAACTATATTTTTTTTTGAAACCATTTTGACTAACCCAACGCTAAATTCCAGCAAAAAACATACAAAGAAAATTGTGAATCTTATCTCTCGTTTTATGGTCTAATATCACACCCTCTAGCGGAACTCAAAAGTTGAAGGTTAAAAAAAAGCAAAAAAATATTCAAAAAAATATATTCAAACACTTAATGTTGTTATATGATTAATAAAAGAACTTTCAATAATAAATAATAATAATAAAAAAAGAAACAAAAAGCTGAAATAAAAATTTAAAGAAATAAATTATTTTACGTTAGCACTGGGTACTCAATTACTCACTGATCAAATAATTGCGAATTGATTATCAATGCAAATAAAATATGTAGTGTCAACTACTAGTGAGTGTGAGTGAGGGACTATTGGATTTAATTATACATTCTTAGCACTCAGTCCCGATATACATACATACATGCATAAACTGTGCAGTAAAAACAAATCCATTATTTTTGCATGCAATTGAAGGCTTTACTTAGCATTGAGCTTACAAGGATGCCCATCGAGTCAATTACGCACCATTTTGTATGCTAGATGTGACAGAAATGCTTAGAAAAAAAAACTCATACAATTGATTTTTATAAGCTTTTTATGGCACACGTTTCATGCCATTTCTGGACTATAAGCTGAATACATAAGAATTTTTCAAACCAATTCATGGCCTATTGTTTCATTCAGTTTCAGTTCTCCAGAGCTGGCTTTTAGAGCTCTGTTTTCTTCATGTTTTCTTCAGTTCGTCTAATTTCTTTCTTTTTGGCATCGAATTTCAGTCCTCCAGAGCTGGCTTTTAGAGAACAAATGTTTTCTTCAGTTCGTCTAATTTCTATCAGTTAAGATTGAAATTGAGATTTTGACTTTATGATGTGATGCACCATATAATAAATGTTTCCCTACAATTCCTACAATAGAAGTCGCCGTAGTCTAGTAGGTAGTGTGTGTTGGCTTATTAGACGAAATGCCCAAGTTCAAATCCCAGGTCAGACATCAAAACGAAAATATGAAAATATTTCTTCGGCGACTTCCTCTCAGCAGATTTCTGGCAAAAACTCTGAGAGTAAATAAAATTGCCATGAAAAGCTTCTCAAAAATCTGTCGTTCGGAGTCGACTTTAAACTGTAGGTCCCGCCACACATGTATAAAATTAACGCCCACAACACGAGTGGTATGAGAAGCTAGGACGTTGTACAATGGGTCAATTCGACCTCCGGGTACTGTACTTACAGTTGACAAGTACACGCCCTCTAACCTAACCTAACCTATCCCTACAATCACATTCGAAAGACATTTCTGACCCTGTTTGGTCATCCTTCGTTTGAACATAATTTAATAAAAAATTACCAGCGTTAATGCGATGTCTTTGGTGAATATTGGGAATCGTTGAGTACGCAACAAAGTCCCTTAAAGGCCGTATACTTAATTGGGCTATAAAGAATACAGCCTTGGAAAATCATCTTAGATTTGAATCAAGGCCAAATATGTGTTGGAAGATACGTTTATAAAAAAGACATTTCCATCTATTTGACCTTCTGGACATAGCTGAGGTTAAATAAAACAAATGGGCACTGCTTGGATTGGTTTATAGTGGACGTATGCTACTGATCTGAAGTTCAGAAATAAATATGCCCCTTAAGCTTAACAAAGCTAGGAAAGTAAAATTTAATTAAATGAAGTGCAATGGTGATCGATAATTCGATCTTTAGTCTAGTGGATAGTAAGTTAGACTGTAAGAGAGAAGATTTCCACATGCAACTCTGACGAAAGAATCAAATCTCTTACACTACACCGAGCATATGGCCTTAGTTAACTTGCTCATAATAACTTGTAGTTGTTGTACAATGATTAATAAATAAATAAATAGTTTAGAATGTGGCATAGGGCTTGCTTATAAGGGGTGATTTTTTAAGAGCTATAGGAAAATTCTTCAAAAAAAAAACCACATACAATTCAGAAAAATGCATGAAATCTTTATTTGAATCGATAGTACGGTCAATATAATTTAATGTTTGAAGACTATTTCATGCAAATGTTGACTGCGACAGCGCCTCAAATGGTCCATCCGCTTAGTCCAATTTTGGCATACTCTTTCCAACATTTCGGCCGGTATCTCACGAATAAATGCTTCAATGTTGTCTTCCAATGCGTCAATTGAAACGGGCTTGTCTGTATAGACATGAGCTTTAACATAGCCCCACAAAAAAATAGTCTAAAGGCGTTAAATCGCACGATCTAGGCGGCCAATTGACCGGTTCCGAACGTGAAATAAAATGTTCACCGAACTCGCCTCTCAATAAGTCCATTGTTACGCGTGCTGTGTGGTGGCATGTGGCACCGTCTTGTTGAAACCACATGTCATGCAAGTCAAGCTCTTGCATTTTGGGCAAAAAAAAGTTGGATATCATCTCACGGTAGCGCTCACCATTCACAGTTACGTTACGATTCGCAGCATCTTTGAAGATGTACGGTCCAATGATGCCAAATTCAATGATTTACAAGCGTTGTTCGTTTGTAAGACGATTCATGGTTAAATTATAGACCAAACTGAAGATGTTTGACAGTGAAACAAAACACGAAACGTGCGTGAGGTGTTTAAACCAGTGTTGCCAAAAAGATAATCATCCTTATTCTGGTTGTCGTCGTCGACGTCGTCTTGCGTCGACAGTTTAAAATTGGTATTCTGTTTGTCGTTATTGACAGTTATAGATGACTGTTCGACACACATTTGGTATTCTGTGAGTCAATACGCCGTCGATATTGTGTTGTGTCGACTCTGATTTTGTCGACATCATTTTTGGTAACGACGACGGCGACGACGACGACGACGACAACCAGAATAAGGGTGAATAGCTAAAAAATCACCCTTTAGTTGTTGTACAATAATTCATAAATAAATAAATAGTTTAGAATGTGGCATAAGGCTGGCTTATAATAAAGAAAAATTAGGTTTCAAATTATGTCATGCGATATACTTAGAATACAATTTCTATGAAAATAGTTTTTCAAAATTCTGCCTATTTCTAGAATTTCCTTTAATTTCCTTAGAAAATATAATAGTTTTCAAGTAGAACAACATATATGTTTGTGTAGATTAATTTTAAAATAATGATGCAAACTTCAAATAAAATTTATTCATGTTTTTCTTTTTATTATTTTCAATTTTTGTTTTGTTTTTGTCAGTTTTGATTATAAAAAAAATCATAAAGATTAAAAAAAGAACAAAAAAAGTTGCCAGTAATGCTTCCATCAGATTATTTTACTTCCCAAAGAAATTAAAGGCAGTTTTAACAGCTTCTTTGAATTTTTATTCTTTCGTTCTTTTAAAGGTCAAGTGTCAAATGAAACGAAATCTTAAATGAAAATATTGCCAGAATTTCGATTGAAATTTTGAATACAAATTATTATAAAGAAAAAATAAAAAAAAAAAAAATTTTAAATGATTTCCAGGTTTTATCTGTGATTGTTTATAAAGCACACTTCTTTAATTGCTTTCTTTTTTCTTCTTTTCTTTCGAAAAGTTTTTTTTTTTCACATTCATTTGGTGATTTTATCAGCGAAATCCTTCAAGCAAATCTATTTGAATTTTTATGATTTTATTTTCATTTTTTTTTTCAAATTTTTAATCTCTTTTCGACATTTATAAACATCAATTTATAAATGGCACGTGTCGTGTGACAAGTGAAATGAAAAAAAAAAAAAAAATGAATTGAGAAATAATAAATACATCATGATTATCAACGAAATTATTAATAATTTTAAATATTTATTCAATCATTAAAACCCTAAATTATGTACAATAAATGCTAGTTATTCGCTTTTGAAAAATATGCATGGATGACCGGGCATATAGGATTGGGTATCTCAAAATCTACTTTTAAACTAATGAAAGTTTAATAGATTTTTTTTTTAAATCAAGTTTAATTATAATTTTAATAATTAAATGTAAATTAGTCAAAGCCGGATGTGTTGCGCTAACTATATTATACGAAAGGCAATTGAATCACTCATCAACTGGTGTTAGTTAAAAAGATCAAAGGAAACTTTCATAGTTTCATGATCGGTTGACTAAGACTACTAAGACCATAGCTATTATGTATAGTGTAAAATACAATATTCTATGTTACGAGCCTTGCCTCAACTTTTAAAGCATATTTCAAACATTTGCAGGTGGTTTCCTTAAGTTATAATCTTCGCAGCACTAGATTTTGTTCTTCAACAAAGTTTATTGCATTCTAATCCAGAGCATACCATCTCAGATAAGTGCACTCTAAAAATCCTTAACATCCTGCGAAGATACATACATACATAATTGGTCATTACAACCCTTCAGTCAGGATTACGACCTAGCTCCTCAAACCACTTATGTATGTTGTGTGCGTTAATTTTATATCCGAACGACAGTTTTTTTGAAAAGCTTTTCATGGCAATTTTATTTACTCTCAGAGTTTTTGCCAGAAATCTGCTGAGAGGAAGTCGCCGAAGAAATATTTTCATATTTTCGTTTTGATGTCTGACCTGGGATTCGAACTCGGGCCTTCAGTCTAATAAGCCAACATACTACCTACTAGACTACGGCGACTTCTTCCTGCGAAGATAACAGTTCAAAATTATGCTTTCACCCTCGGAATTCTTTGTAAAATTAAGTTTCAAAAGAACACAGTCCCTCGCATATACATAATTTTAAGCACCTATTGTTCTTTTTCTTAGTGTATGATAAAGTTATTTACTGCCGAACCCACTCTTCTAATTCAGAATTTACTTTAATCGTGTCCTTAAAAACAATGTAAAGGTTTTTCAACATAAGATTTGTGTATAACATCGGTGGTACTTTGTGCATTCACGTCGGCTTAGCGGTGATGACACCCCCTATAGCTTTTCTTCGTTGATGGCCTATAAGAAAGTCGTACAATTAAAAATATTGATGTTATTTATGGTCCCGATTTCGTATCAGTTTATCGTGCCTCACTTTATTTACTTAATTGATCATTACAACCATTTAGTCAGTTTTACTACAACCTAGTTTTTTCACACCACCCACGGACAAACTTGAAAAAATATGAAAAAAATTCGAATTTTCCAAGTTTACCTCATCAAATGTCATAGAATATTAAGTCTAATAATAGATATATGTATACCGTTTTAAAGGTCTATTTCTTCCCTTTCCAACAAGATTTAAATTTTGAAAATCGGGTAAGAAATGTTTGAGTAATCCAGAAATTTGTGCGTAAAGTAAAAAAAAAAAAACAGTTTTTGTCAAATAAAACAAGTTTGGAGGGTTCGAGAAATATTAAAAAAATATTTTTGAGTTCTACTCAAATAACTGAACAACGTGGACTATGTAGTTACTCGGGTGTATTTTCACTGTCGCACTGTGTAATTGGTCATTACAACCCTTCAATCAGGATTTCGACCTAGCTTCTCACACACATTTTATACATAAGTGGCGGGACCTACAGTTTAAAGTCGACTCCGAACGACAGATTTTTGAGAAGCTTTTCATGGCAATTTTATTTACCCTCAGAGTTTTTGCCAGAAATTTCCTGAGAGGCAGTTGCCGAAGAAATATTTTTTTTCCTATTATCGTTTTGATGCCTGACCTGAGATACGAACCCGGACTTTACGTCTAATAAGCCAACACACTACCTACTAGACTACGGCGACTGCAGAAATTGCGGTCAAACTCTTAATTCAAATCTAAACCGTCAACTAGCGGGGCACAAGAAAGCAAGTGTGTTCCACCTATTTTTTCTTTTTATCATCACTGTATCAATATCAATTGCTTTTGCTTCATCTCTAAGGGGCAATTTTAAACATTAAACATGAAGAAACAAATTAAATTTTGATTGTTATTGTTGAATATTTATTTGGAGCACTCGAACTCATACAAATCCCAATCACTTACAATCACAAGTAGAATGTGACAATTTCGCGTACAATGACAGTGATTGTGTTGTCAACACAAATAAAATAGAAGAAGAGATAGACACCAGCCAGTACTCTGGTACGCGTTATAGTTGTAGTTGATGTTTTTTTTTTGTTTTTATTTTCTTGTTTCTGTTTTTGTTTTCTTTAAATAACTAGAAATGATGTTGATGATGATATTTTAAATATGGATGATGTTTTTCGGTTTTTATTTTGTTTTTTTTTATTATTGTTGAACATACTCTCTCGTATATTGTCGTAGACATTGGGGCTAATATAGTAAATATAAGTTTGTGGATATTGTTTTTGTTGTTAGTGTATGATTTGTTATTTTTTTTTGTTTGTTTTTTTTTCGAATCTCTGAAGATATTGTTGGTGATTGAATGATTCGCACATTCGTTTATAGTCGTACATATGTAGGTACATACATACGTACATTCATATTTACGTATCATTGTAATATTTTGTTTTGCTTTGATTGTTGTTGTTATATAGAGGCGACTGATATTTTTACTTGAGAGATGTTGTTTTTTTTAATTTTTATTGTTTGTTTTGTTTTCATTGTATTACTGTGTGTTTGTGTGACAGTGCGTCTATGAAGAGGGCGTTGGACTCTAGGCTTTATCAGCCACAGCATTCAGACAGCATCATCTACTTATTCTTGAGGGCAAAAAATTTAAATCATGCGTTAAATAAATTGAAAAAAAAAAAAAAAGAAGAAGACGAAAAACGAATAAAATTGAAATCAACAATATGAAGGCATTTGAACGAACGCATGCATATTGTATGGAATAATGTGTTTATTGTTGTTATAAAGATTAAAATGATTTCAATTGCATTTAATTTTAATTTTCTACATTAATTGATTTCTTTATGACTGACATTAAATTTTGATTTTTTTTTTCTTTACAGGTATGCGTACAACAATGTCTACCATGTCCACCATGAGCCCGCGTATACATCGTAAAGGGTTTCGTACCCCCTCGAAAAGACATCCTGGCAAAGCGTTTCCCGGTAAATTGCATTCAGTTTCAAGGGTAAGTTTAATTAAATTTCTTATTAAATTCTGTTATGTCTTGTTAGACCCCTACAATACCATCCAATTATAGTCTAGTACGCCAGTACTGAATACCTCAGCACTTTTGGGAGAATTGTCGTCACGCAATGTGTTTTTGAGGCAGAGAAGAAATAAAACAACAATAATGAGTTTAAAAATCAACAAACTTTTAAAAAGTATCTGTTCTACACAATCTTATCTTTCTAACTCTATTTATTGTGATCCAATCGCATCTACGCAATGAGAGATACGAATTCATAAAACTAAAATACATGACAAAAATAATGACTTCCATACCTGAATTCTCTAATTATTTGCTCTTAAGATATACTTATTTCATTATTAATGTTCTCTCATTCTCTCTCTCTCTCTCTCTTTCTGAATTTAGTTGCTGTCATACATTTAAGCTTAAAGAGTTTTTACCACAATTTTGTTGACATTTTTCTTATGTTGTTAACATCACCATAAGAGTGTTAAGTTGTTAAAACTAATATAGTGATGCCAAGTTTGAAAGTTGTTTGCTTTTGTTTTTAATAGAATTGAGGCATTAGAGGTTAATTTACTTCCTTAACCAGTGTTGAAAAATTCAGTACTTTGGTACTTTTTTCAGTACTTTTTCATTTCAAAAATACTGCAGTACCCCATCGACACTTTCAGTACTTTTTTATTATTATATATTTTACGTCTTGCGCTTTTCAACTATTAATGCATTAGCAACATGTTCAACGCAATACTAAAGGTAGAATTAGGCTTTAGCCTCGATTAGCCAAACGTACACGGAACGTACGTTCGTTTTTAGAATACGAAAAGCAATGAAAACGCTTGCCGAACCGTAATGTAAATTCGGTACGCATTTGCATTGCTCTTCATATGCTAAAAACCAACTTATGCTACATTACGTTCCATCGACGTTTGAATAAACGGGACTTTTACGTTTTATTACGTTGCAAATCAGCTGTTTTTGTCCTGTATGCGTATTAAATTTAAATAAATAAATAGTCTAGTAGGTAGTGAGCTGGCTTACTAGACGTGAGCCCACGATTCACGATGCTCTATGGCAAACATTTACATCAAAACGAAATATGAAAAAATATTTCTATGGCGACTTCCTTCTCTCAAAAATTCTGAGAGTAAATAAAATTGCCACGATAAAGTTTCTCAAAAAATCTGTCGTTCGGAGTCAACTTTAAACAGTAGGTCCCGTCATTCATGTAACCAATAATGTATGTACATATGTATGTATCTTTTGCTAAAGTACCATTTGATGCAAAAAAGTACTTTTTCAGTTATAGATCAGTACCATTTCAAAATTTCAGTTTTGCAACACTGTTCCTTACTGTGATTAGTAATTGTAAAACAGTGCTGCCAAATGTAATTTAATAAAAAAAATTTAAGGCAGCATATTTTCTTTACTGCAAATCATTAAAGATTTTATTTTTTAATTTTGATGTTAAAAAATCGATTAACCTTTTACACAAATTGAGAAAATATTGTGTCTAGACACGATTAAATAAATAATTGAAGGCATTAAACAACAGACAAAAAAATTGCAACAAATTACTTGGGTATTAAGGTGTAGAATCAATTACTAGATCTTAATACAAATTTTGGGGACATAAATTTTTGAACCCAGATTCATGTTCAGCGCGAAAAATGCCTTCGGAAATACCTGGAGCCATCTTATTTGGAAAACCCATGCCGGGCTGTGTTATTAGTACCTGCGTTCTATTCTCTTTACACACAAGATTAGATTTCGTTGTTTGATAAAAAGTAAGGAAATTTGCTAACTTTGAGGTAAAATTTGTTTATAAAATTTGATCAAATTAATACGCAAACATTATAATTTTTTATATTTTTTTACATAACATCTTAGTTATTGCGTACTCCTTGTAGGCATACTATACTTTAAATTTTTAATTGAAAATTTCAGGTTAAAGGCTAGTTAAGGGTGTAATTTTAACATTGAACTCGTTTAAATTGGAATGTCAGCTATTATAAGATTTAAACCTGTTGACCTAATCATGTTTTTATTACCCATAAATTTAATTATTTTTTTATTGTGTCTTAATCGAAACAATAATTCATCGTAATAATACATGTACTAGAAAAACTAGACAACTGCATATGATTTATTTTTTATGACAGTTAATTGCACACATTTTTTTTTTTCTTTTTTAAATTTTATTTTAAACTTTGTTGTCATAACCAATTCTAAATGATTAGTAAACGTCATTGCTGAGTATTTTTAGACTAATCAGAGGTGAACTTATCTCTGTCATCAGTTTAATTACAACACTACATTGGAATTATAGAACAACTATAACAATTTTAAAGTGTTACAAAATGTTATAACAGTTATAATTAAAACAATTTTGTCCGAAAAGTCAAGTTATGATAACAATTATTGCATAGGTATAAACCATTTAGATTCTACAGATCTTGTGGCAAAGTTGTATTTTGGGTGAAATTTTTAAATAGAATGCCGAACCAATGTTAGTTTCCTTTCATTTCAAGTTTTCCTATAGCTGGTTTTAGAAAGATGCAGTTGTCATCCATTGAAAACGTATTGGGTTATTGTATTGTATATATTTCTGAAACTGCACTGGATACCCTATTTAAAAATCAGAATAAATTTCTTCGTACGGAAACATGAACAAATCTAATGAAATTGAGTCTCCCCTTAATGTGTGCATATAAACGAATTATTTGAATCTGCACGAAGCACTGGAAGACACGTGGTCTTCTTCATACTTCAAAAAATGTCAATTCTCTAAAGACTATGCGTGTTAGCGCTAAAACTTAAAATTCTATTGTCTAGCTTACGTTACGGCTGTGCTTCGATAAATCAATCATCCACCCAATCAGTAATAATGTTTTCTTTTTTTTTCTTTTACAGATCGGTCCTGGTAAAATGGTGCCTGGCAAACGTTTTCCCATACGGCCACATCCACCACCCTGTGATAATTCAAATGATAGTGGTTTTGGTTTTGATCAACATGTTGAAATACAGCAGCAGCAACAGCAACAACAACAGCAGCAGCAACAGCAATCCAGTAGCCCCAGTTCAAGTACAAATTTATCATCCTCTAATTCCTCCTCTTCTAACCTGCATCATCATCTTCATCACCATCATCACAGTCACCATCAGCAGTCACAACAAAGTTCAATACAAAATGGTGCCACATCACTAAGCAACAACAGCAGTAGCAGCAGCAGCAACAGCAGCAACAACAACAGTAACATATCAACATCATCGACAACCCTAAATATACAACATTCACCTCAACAACATCTAATCAGAGCGATACCTGCCTCAAGGTGAGTTAGCAACACTTCTGTATCCTTTTGTTTTCTCGTTTCAACGCTTTTCCTTTATTCTAACAAAACTATGGTTACATAATTCCCTTCTTTGGGAAATGGTGTACATAGTTTTATTTTTAAGAAATAGTTGCTATTTCTTTTGATTTTTTTTTTCTTTCATTACTTTTCTAATTATTCATGCTCATTGTTAATTTTCGTTTCGTATCGTTGTGATTTTTTTTTTTTGAAAATTTTATTTTTAGTTTCTTTTTTTTTATCACTTGCTTTTTATTGCGGCAAATTTTTTTTTTAGTTTAATTATTTGTATAAATAAAATTTTGTATTTTATTTCTTTTTTAAATTTTCCTAGAAAAATTAAATGTGGTCCAAAAAAAAAAAAAAAAAAAACGATTCGATATTTTTCGATGTTCGATCTCTGTCTACTTAACACTTTTCACACTTTGTATATAAAAAGCGATCTTTTTCAATCGATTTTTTTTTTTCTTAAATAATTTTTGTAAATATCATACTGGAATTTTCGTTCACTTAACGTTTACTTTAGTTTTATGAAGTCTTAAATAAAATCTTCCAAATGACGTTTATTAAAAAATATTTTTTTGACTGTAAAATAAACATGATTTTTAACATACAACATATAGTATAGATACATATGTATATGTATAGTTAGAGCTACCCGGTATTTTTCGCTACTCCCATTTTAATAAAATTAACTTTAGTGGTTTGGTGTAAAGAAAGTCCCAGAAACAAAAGATTTTGAAAAAATTTCTTATTTTTCAACATTCGATAGACATTTCCCAGTAGTATTCAATAGGCTCGAGACCGTTTAATAACTTTGGATGTAGCTTCATAAAACATCCAGAAAGTTCCTCTTCCAAAAGACGTAGAAACTTAAAATATGCCACTTGCAGAACAGTAAATTGGATTTGAAATTAAGATTAGAAAGATAAGAAATATATGTAGTTAGAGTTTTTACTGCATATAACCTGACTTCATATGATTCCATCAATAATAAGACGATTAATGCGATGACTATAAGTGAGGAGAATAAGTTCTCTTCGTGCCATAACTTATCTTTGTCAATACAAAATTATAGGCTTTTTGATGTTTTTGTGTTGCCATCTCCATGGCAAACTGATAATTTCATTTATTCTTTTAATAATCAGCGCGGCGGCCTTGAAAATTAATTAAATTAATTTCTAATTAGAATATAACATACAATATATATTTATACATTATTTGGGCAATTCACACAAACCATTGTATCCTTGTATTGAGTGTATTGTTCGACGAATATACAACAGAGTATGCTTGTTGTTGATAATTTTCATATAAAAATCCGATACACTTATACACATTTTTTTCATACATATGTATGTTTTTAAAAGTTGTATTGGTTTCGTGCTATCAGTTTATGTAAATGCCAGTAATCAAGAAGAAGAATAAAAATACAAAATATTTTCTATGTAGGTATGTAACTTGAATCAACAATTAACATTTCGAAATTATATTGTTCGAACAGATAATTAATTAATTAACTTTTTTTCGGTAATATTTTTCATTGTATTGTTTGAAAATCAAATTATGAATACTGGTCTTCTTCTTATTGCTTTTTGACGTTTGGTATACGAAATACATAATAAGGGGTGATTTTTTAAGAGCTATAGGAAAATTTTTCAAAAAAAAAAAAACATACAATTTAGAAAAATGCATGAAATCTTTATTTGAATCGATAGTACGGTCCATATAATTTAATGTTTGAAGATTATTTCATGCAAATGTTGACCGCGACTTCGATTCAAAGGTCCATCCGCTTAGTCCAATTTTGGCATGCTCTTTCCAATATTTCGGCCGGTATCTCACGAATAAATGCTTCAATGTTGTCTTCCAATGCGTCAATTGAAGCGGGCTTGTCTGTATAGACATGAGCTTTAACATAGCCCAACAAAAAATAGTCTAAAGGCGTTAAATCGCACGATCTAGGCGGCCAATTGACCGGTCCCGAACGTGAAATAAAATGTCCACCGAACTCGCCTCTCAATAAGTCCATGGTTACGCGTGCTGTGTGGCATGTGGCACCGTCTTGTTGAAACCACATGTCATGCAAGTCAAGCTCTTGCATTTTGGGCAAAAAAAGTTGGATATCATCTCACGGTAGCGCTTACCATTAACAGTTACGTTACGATTCGCAGCATCTTCGAAGATGTACGGTCCAATGATGCCAAATTCAATGATTTGCAAGCGTTGTTCGTTTGTAAGACGATTCATGGTTAAATTATAGACCAAACTGAAGATGTTTGACAGCGAAATAAAACACGAAACGTGCGTGAGCTGTTTAAACCAGTGTTGCCAAAAAGATAATAGCTAAAAAATCACCCTTTACATCATAGCATTGAGCGTTCACAAACAAATAGTGTATTCAATACAACATACACGATACAAAGTCGTGTAAATTGGCCAATTAATTTTCGATTATATCACAATTAATGGTAATTAAAATACATTTTTCTTTGCATTTCGTTTGAATAGATTTTTTTGTCAACGTTTACAAAATTCTTTAAGTGATATCAATCATTTTGAATTTGAATTTTTTTTTTTTTTTTTTTTTTTTTTTTTTTCTAATGTAAACTTATAATGAATCAAATACATAAAACTTGCCAAAAACATAAGAAATTCTTCTTTATACAATTTTTATTTAATAGCGTATCATTTAAATGAAAAAGAAAAAAATAGAAATAGAAATAGTAGCAAAAAAATAAAATAAAAATTGAAAAAAAAACCTTTCAAGGTGATTTATACATACATATATTTTATGAAAATGAAAAGAAAAACAAAAGTACTAAACTATATAACAAACACAGCAAACAAACACCGCGAGAAAAAGTAAAGAAAGAAAGAAAGAAGGAAAAAAAAGTTGACTCAAATATACAAATAAAATAAACAATATCTAATCTAAATAAATATATGTATGTACTCTCTACTTTGAAATTAGGCACGTGTCATTAAACTTAACGAAATAAAATGAAAAACTATAACTTTTTTTCTAAGAAAAAATATGTCGAATTGCAGTAATTGAAAATTATAAACATACTAGCAGATTGTACCCGGCGTTGCGCGGGTTATGTAGTTTGGATTAGTTTAAAAAATGAAAAATGTTTTTAAATTAAAAAAAAAATTATTATTGGATCATTTTTGCATTAAAAATAACAATAAATAAAAAACCGGTTTATCGGTTTCGAAACCGGTTTCTTAAAAAAAGCAATTTTTCAAATTATTCGGAAACCGGTTTAACAAACAACCCAGTTTTTTTTAATACTCTATATAAATTCACTCAATTTGCCCGTTTTTCGCCCCTTTCCCCCTTTTTGGACCCCTTTTGGTCCAACTTTATAAACGAAACACCTCCAATAGCTATTTGGGAAACTTAACCAAGCTACATCGTAAAAAAATACCTTTAAAACAGATAAAATACAGCATTGACTAATATAATATATACATAGTGATTGACTAACAAACAAACCAACAAACAAACAAACAAAAAAACAGACTTACAGAAAGATTTATAATATATGTATATTAGGATATTAGGATTTTTTGTAATGCTACATAAAGATATTAAAAATTAATTTTTTTTTGTTATTCATTTCTACTCATATGTTAATAAATTTAAAAAATAGAGCGCTCAACTTTATGTATGTTTTAACCAAAGTTTATACTATTGTTTATATTTTCGATTAACATGAACATTATTAAATTCCGCATTAATTATATTTCTTTTAAGTTGTAGTTGTTCATAGTCACCTAGCTCTGCAGGAAATGTCAATAGTGAAACTGTACTGACTTACTATTGACACAGTCACCAGTACTACTGACTTATTATATGACAGGCAATGCTTTTTACTATAGACATTTAATTGAAAATCTACTACTGACGTTAGTACTATTGACTAGGTACTTCTTTTGGGACCATACATATGTAGACATTGGAACCAGTGAATCAATAGTACAATTTAGCAGTTCTAGTCTACACTTTTAAAACTTTTCTGTAGTAAAAGTCGACAATAAAATTTCAATTTTTGTAAATATTTGATATTTTATTAAATATAATAACTAAAAAGGTACTACAGGGTGGGGCAAAAGTCACGAAGGAGTTTAAAGCGAACTGCATAAATTAATCGTTCTTGGGAATCTCGTGGCTTTAGTTCTTGCACTAACTGCAGCTTGTATGGGAAAAGATGTAAATTTCCCTTTAATATTCTGCGTAAAGACCGCCGAGACATTTGCAGCTCAGCAGAGCGCCTTCGAGTTGATGTTTCAGGATTCTCCTCAACACTCTCTAGAACGCGTTGAATATTTGCTTCATTAATTACAGAATGTGGTCTTCCGCTTCGTGGAAGATTCCTTACTGAGCCTTGTTCCTGAAAACGTGTCACTAAGCGTCGAATCATTGATTCGGATGGTGAATTCCGCACATTAAAATGACGACGATAGGCTCGTTGAGTTTGAATTATTGATCGATGATGTTCAAAATAAAGTTCTATGATTTTGGTTCGCTGGATAACGTTGTAACCTTCCATAATTAATCTCCCAGATTTATTTTACAAGTCCTAAAAAGAAAAATAAAAAAAAAAAAATTAAATTAGAAAAGTTATTAATTTTTCAAATCCCTTCGCGACTTTTGCCCCACCCTGTATTAATTAATAATACAATACTTAATAAAATTAAGTAAAATTATTAATCCTCTTTGGGAGAGTCGTCTTCATGATTTTCATTATTTTTGGTTTTACTGCGACCCATTTGTTTGAAATATTTTTTCTTTTGGCGCTGAAATGCTGCTCTAAGTGTTGTTTCCGAATTTTCATTGAAAGTTGATATTACATCTGATATTAAAAAAACGAAACAAATTGTTAAAATATTACAAATATTTATGAGAACACAAACAAGCATTTATTACCTATTATGGCTTTAAAAACATTTGAGTATTCGCGCAACCTCTTTTTGCCGAAAGTGCCATCAACATTAAAATTCATGATAATATTTTTTTGGCCAAATATTTCATGAAGGTTTCGTTCTGCCCCCAGGGAGTGATTTCATTTATCGAATCTATTGAATATAAACAAAAAATGCAATTTTATTCGTTGAAGTAGTTCCACAATAAAATGAATGAGTTTTCAAAATAGCATCAAATTCTCTCAGTTTTTCTTCAGAGTCGATAGGAAAAAATTCCATAAGATTTGAAGCAATTTCATTTTGTTTAACAATTGTGTCCAATATACCAATTTTTTATCTTCTCGCGTAAACTATATTTTGGAAAATCTATTTGAGACGACACAGAACATTCAGGCTCCACAAAATTTTCACAATTCACACTTATAATTGTCTCATTTTCACTACTTCTATTTTTATATAACATTGATTGTTTTTTTATTAAACGTTTATAATTTCTTGACAATTTGACAATTGACAATTTTTTTTCTCATCAAAGGCAAATTAAATAATTGTTGACGCTTCGATCACAACGTCACCATAAAGTCACCAATATAGTCGACAAAACTGGTGACTTGGAGACACTTGTCGACATGTTTCCTTCAGGGCTTGTGACTTGGAGACACTTGTCGACATGTTTCCTTCAGGGCTTGTAAGGCCTTCAGGACTAATACATATGTTATGTTGTTGAGAAAAGGTTTGACAATTCGACACACTTGAATTCATGTAAAGAAAAACCAATGGTAACTCAGTTACAAAGAATAACAACCAACACACGCACCCACATATTAATGGAATCACAGGGTACAAGTGGAATCACATTGAATTAATTTTGAAAATGATAAACAAGGTTCTATACTGGCCTGTCGGGTTTTTTTTTTTCGTAAAATAATGCTCTTTACTACTAATGGCTATATTTTATATAATTTGAATTAAAACTGGAGGAGTTTTCTACCCATGTAGTAACTTATAGGCCATAACCTATAAAACACTCGAAACAATTGACGAAATTGTAAAAATGATTTCTTTAACGAATTTTTTGGCAAATATAAACAAATATGGAATAGGAGTGTGAAGAAGATTTGAGAGGGTAATAAAGAGCAGAGAACAACCTTAGTAGGATTCTTCAAAATATTATAACAATTTCGGTTTTTGTTTTTGTACTTTAAAATTATATTTATAAATTGTAAATGTTCTTAACAATCGAATTAAGGTGTTTGGGAAGGAGTGACTTTTTTTTTCACAATTGTTTGTATAAAAACATTTAAAAAGAATCAAAAGTTTCTCTGCTTTTTTTCATTTTTGTTTTCAATTTAATTTTTGCTTTGCAAAAACACCTTGGTTTTGTTTGTTTTTATGTGTGTATTCACTTTTTTTAAACTAATTTGTTTATTATTTAATTTAAGAAGTGTAAAATTGCAAATACTGTTGATTAAAATCTTTGTTATTATTGCTGTATTTTCTGTTTTTATATTTCATGTATGCATGCATTGCCAGTGAAACTATAACAGGGTTGTTTTACAACAGATTACATTGCTGTTTGTGCTTGTATCGGGTGATTTTTTTTTAGCTAATATCTTTTTGGCAACACTGGTTTAAACATCTCACGCACGTTTCGTGTTTTGTTTCACTGTCAAACATCTTCAGTTTGGTCTATAATTTAACCATGAATAAGTCTTACAAACGAACAACGCTTGCAAATCATTGAATTTTATTATCAAAATGCGTGCTCTGTTAAGAAAGTTCATCGTGCGCTTCTTCCATTTTATGGTCAGTTTAATCGACCCAATAAAGCGGCTATTCGGCCAACTTTTTTTTGCCTAAAATGCAAGAGCTTGACTTGTATGACATGTGGTTTGAACAAGACGGTGCCACATGTCACACAGCACTCGTAACAATGGACTTATTGAGAGCCGAGTTCGGTAAACATTTTATTTCACGTTCGGGACCGGTCAATTGGCCGCCTAGATCGTGCGATTTAACGCCTTTAGACTATTTTTTGTGGTGCTATGTTAAAGCTCATGTCTATACAGACAAGCCCGCTTCAATTGACGCATTGGAAGACAACATTGAAGCATTTAGTCGTGAGATACCGGCCGAAATGTTGGAAAGAGCATGCCAAAATTGGACTAAGCGGATGGACCATTTGATTCGCAGTCGCGGTCAACATTTGCATGAAATAATCTTCAAACATTAAATTATATGGACCGTACTATCGATTCAAATAAAGATTTAATGCATTTTTCTGAATTTTATGTGTTTTTTTTTTAAATTTTCCTATAGCTCATAAAAAATCACCCATTACAACAAATTGTGCGCATTTTAAATAATTATTTTATTAATATATCTGGAATACATTAAGAAAGTAGTCACTGAGCTAACAAATAAGCTACCTCCGTTTGTTAATTGGAAGCTTAGCAACTCTTTGTTCCAACTCTTTGTATTAATTGTCACTGTTTGGTATGAAACGCATACCTAATTGGTGGTAATTTTAAATACATACAAAATAGTTTCCTTGGAACAATAAATAAACGGATAGCAGCACAGTGTCGTGGATACCTTCGAGATATGTTGATGCAGTGCGATACCGCGGGGAGATTTTAAATACTTAGAATTACGTTGTTGTTGTTGTTGTACTTTGATTTTGCTTCCTTCAGCAGTCGGCCAAAAAGTTCCCCAATGTACCTAACTTTGACTGGAGACAGCACTGCGAGGCCAATGCAATTAGTGACGATCATTTCAATGAAAAAAATCTTTTGATCTCTTAACGCCTTCAATGGCTCTGTTAAGTTTGGTATATAGGAAGTGTATGATTTCGTATAAAATATTATGAACAAAGGAACCCATTTTTACACCAATATGCTGAATGCAATGTCTGCTCCACAAAATTCAATCTGCACTTGCACCTCTCACGTGTTGAATAATACTATATCTACTGAAAGTCCAGGAATCATTGAAATCAGCGGAGCAATTGGATCAATTAAAAACAACAAATCCCCAGGGCTGGACAATATTTCCCCAGAACTCCTTACAACCGACCGCGTTACCAGCGCTCACTTATTTGAACCCGTCATAAGGGCATTCTGGAATGACGAATCCATACCAGACGAAATCACCGCCGGCGCAATTATAAATCTTCCCAAAAAAGGCGATTTAACCGAGAGGAAAAATTGGAGAGGCATAACTTTGTTGAGCATGGTCAACATGGGTAGAATCATGCTTGTGTACTGGCCTTCCGTACGTCCAACTCTGGTCAGATACAGACCAGCAACCAATTGTGAAAGAAATAAAGGGACGCAAGTAGGGATGGATTGGGCACACTCTTCGAAAGCCATTAGACGACATAACAAGGAATGCTATAGACTAGAACCCCCAGGGAAGCAGGCGCATCGGACGACCATCGCACACTTGGAAACGCCAACTCATAACCGAAATATCCAAACTACGTATACAATGGAACGAAGTCAAACATCGCGCTGATGATCGAGCTCATTGGAAACAACTTGTTGAGGCCCTATGCTCCCTAGAGGAGTAAAAGGAACATATATATATAACCCATTTTCACCTATATGGTTACGTTAAAATTTGCTCTTTTAAAGCACAAGAAAATGCAAAAAGGATGGATGCACAAAGGATGGTAGGCTAGCGCTCACAGATTATGCAATTATCGAAACGAAGACAAGTATTTTCTAAAACAGAGAGAAATATGACACTTTCAAACTTCTTTTTTTTTTTCTTTTTTCCAAGTAGAAGAGATCATCTTCTTTCTGTCTTGCTTTAATTTTTCTTTTTTTTTCAAAGATTTCTCATTTTATTGCATTTTTAAGACTTTTGCAATAAAACACCTCGTACGAGTACTTATCAACAAATTCATTTGGGTGGCCATATAAAAGTCTGCTCATTTCAGAAGGCAACATGAAATTGTAGAAAAAAAAATGAAAAGCTTTTAAATAATTCGAATTCTTTTAGGAAGAGTTATAAACAATTAGCCAGCACTATATACGTACGTACGTATGTGTAGAGAGTATTCAAATCTCTACATACCTACATAAATATGTACATACATACTTATGTATAGGGTCTGCCAAATAACTTTTTTTTTTGAAAATGCTTTAAAAAAAAAATACTGAATATTTTCTCAAATTTCTTTTTTTATTTGAAAGTACAATCCTTCCGGTTAATAATGGAAAATAATTTCATTCAAATGGCTACCGCGGCTGGCCATGCATTAGCCTACACGATTGGTCCAATTTTTAAGCACATTATCGATTGTGTGCAGCTGTATTTCACCAATGGCTTCACGAATATTGTCCTTTAAAGCGTCAATTGTCTCTGGCTTGTCGGCGTAACACTTGCAGTGGTGGCCTTATAATTAGAAACGACTTAGCAACTTGTATGTTTGTTAATTTATTTTCAAAACTTTGTTACTTATTTTAAAACTAATAGTTAAAAAGACAATGCAACATGTTAGCTTCAAGTTTAATTTAAAATGAGTAACAAAGTTTTGAAAATAAGTCGTTTCTAATTATAAGGCCACCACTGTATCTTTGACGGCGCACCCCACAAATAATAGTCCAACGGTGTCAAATCGCAGCTCCGAGGTGGCCAAACGACATCAGCTCTGCGGCTGATAATGCGATCTTCAAAAACAGGCCGCAAAACATCGAGTTTAGCTTCGGCTGTGTGGCACGTAGCGCCGTCCTGTTGAAACCAAATGTTGCCAATATCGTCCTCTTCAATTTTTGTGAATAAAAAATCGTTCAACATGGCCCGATAACGATCGCCATTGACTGTAACGGCCACTCCTTGCTCATTTTCGAAGAAAAATGGCCCAATTATGCCTCTGGACCAAAGTCCGCACCAAACAGTGACTCGTTTTGGGTGTGTCGGCTTTTCAATGTATGCGTGCGGGTTTTCTGTGCCCCAAATGCCTCAATTTTGCTTGTTTACATACCCGCCAAGACCAAAATGAGCTTCATCTGAAAAGATGATTTTTTTTTTGCCAAAATCGGCATCTTCTGTATGTCGATCGCAGGCCCACTTAGCGAAGCGAAAACGCATTGGATGGTCAATTGGCTTCAACTCCTGAACCAATTGGACTTTGTATGGCATCATACCAAGGTCTTTATGCAAAATTCGTCTCAATTATGTCTCCGAAATGTTCAATTGTTGAGAACGACAGTGAATTGATGTTGATGGCGCTTCATGCACACTTTCTGCCACAGCAGCAATATTCTCGGGTGTACGCACTATTTTTGGCTTTTCACGCTTTGGTTTATCGATGAGGATGCCAGTTTCTTTCACTTTTTTTCACAAGATAACGAACATACGGAGGTGACGGTACTTATCTTCTTCCAAAATCCGTACGCAATTTTCGCACACATTCTGCAACATTATCATGATTTTCAAAGTAATGTCGCAATATTTCCCAGCGTTGTTCAAGCGTATACACAACCATATTCGTTCAGCGGAAGGATAAAACTAATTATCTGTCAAATCAGACATGAGCTAAGTGTTACCATTTACGAAATAAGCACTAGTTGAAAAAACAAAAAAAAAAAAACGTTAGATGGCGGACCCGATATATGTATATTAGAGATGAGCGATATTTTCAAAACTGTGATTTAATCACGGTGATTGATAACTCACTGGTAACTACAGTGATTGAAATTGCCAAATAACAGTTACTAATAATGTCGTTCTTTCAAAATTGTTACATACTCAAATTTATTTCATTTTGTTTTGATTATTTACTTTTGTCTTTTATACATGAACTTTCTGTGAAACTTAATTGTCAAACTTCATATAAAAAAAAAAATTACATTAAAAATAATAACATTGATGACACCACCAGTGTTGCCACGAAAAAAAAAATATTGTAACCAACATTTGTGAAAAGAATCACCAAATAAGAAAAAATATAACCAAAACTAAATTCGCAGTTTTTTTATTTTATTTTTTTTCAAATTTAAATTACAATTAATACAACAGAGTAAGAAAAGAAACAAAAAATAACAAAATAAAATTTTAGTCTTATTAATTAATACATTTCTACAAACAAAACAAAAGCTCTTTTTATAAGAAAAATAAATAACCAAAACCGGAAAAATATACACATCTACACATTGAACAAAAAAATAACCAATTTTGGTTAGAAATAACCAAAAACGGCAACACTGGACACCACTTTGATTTTGTTTAGTAGTCTTTTCGTAGTTGTATCTAGTTGTCTCTTTCTTACGACTTAATAAAATGAGTTATTGTCATTATTGTATTATTGGAATACTGTGATCACAATCACTGTTTTAAAGAACAGTGATTAAAAAATCACGTTCACTGAGAACAACGTTCTTCAAAAATCACTGGATCGCTCATCTCTAATGTATATCAATGTCTGTCTATGAATATTTATTAATATTATTTTGTAATTTGAAATGATTGATATTACAGTTGTTTTTGTTGTTAAATTATTAACTAACTAAAAATACTAACTGATAAGATAAACACAAACTCACATACATACATACATATGTACATAGATACATACATACATACATTGTGTAATATTATTACGATTTTATTTGTTGAAATTTCTATTGAATCAAAAGTGATTTTATTTGCAAAATTTATATTAAAAAAAAAAAAAAAAGAAAAGATTTTTTTTCTTATAAAGTATACCCTTATAAAAGTTTGTTTTTGTTTTTGTTTTGTTAGTTTGTTGTTAAACCAACCATGACCTATAATTAATTACAAATTTTATTTTTTCTAATTATTAAATAATATACTTTATAGAGAACCCTTTAAAATGTAAAAAGATAAGGCACCATAAAACGTTAAACAAAAATCAGTTTTGTTTTGAATTGCTTTAAATCTTCTACGTGTAGGTTCGTTCTCTATAGTATATTCTCAGTTCAGTTCAGTGGCTATTTAGGGAATCTATAAAATAAAAACAGATTTTCGTTTATAAAAAAAAAAAAAAAAAAAAAAATATAAATACAAATACAAATACAAATCAAAAGCATTTGCTAAAAGCGTGCCATTTAATTATGGCTGTAATCTAAAAATATAAACAGAGTGACCCAAATATATTTCTATAAAAAATTAAAAAAAAAAAATACTAAATTTTATTATATATAATACAATATGATGATAATCTGAATCAAAAATAATGCAATATTTTGTAGAACGACGGAACACCTTTAATAAATAAACAAAAACAAACAATATTAAATATGTATGTCTGTTGTTTTTATTTAAAGAAATATTTAAAAAATAAATAAATTTAATTTTTCTTTAAATATTTGTAATACTGTTTTCCTACATTTAGTTATTATAACGGGTTATCCATTTCGTGGTTTCAAAAGTAAACGTAAATAAAACACATATACAGCCATGTCACAGAACGCAATTCCGATCGAAAGTGGTTCCAATTCCGAAAGTCGAGTCTTTAGAAAACGAAAAATTTCTTCGGAATGAAACCACTTCAAATTTTCAAAGCGGTTTTGATATTTTTGATGATTTATTAAAGAAAAATATTTAATAAAACTTAGTCAAACTGAAAGACAAAATGGTATGTTTTATTATTACATCGGTTTTCTAAGTATTTACTTAATATTTATGTTTAAGAAATTAAATTTTATAAACTTGCTGAGAAAAACAAAACAAAGTGATTAATTTTTCATCGAAGTATTGCCAAGTTATTTTTTTGAGCAAACCACTTATTTTTGAGAACAAAAATTTATTAAATAGAACAAATTTAAGCGGTGGCAACACAAACGATGGACAAAAGAAAATACAAAAATATTTTTACTTTGCATTTAATTCAGTTTTATAAAAATGTAAGTACTTTTACCTTTTTAAGAGGTAAAGGGGCAGTTTTTATATAAAATTTTTTATTTTTTTTTTGATTTCAATTAAAATTTTTGTATCAGCGCCTTTTCTTCTTTTGTTTTGGTTCTGCTTTTTATTCATTAATTATGTTTTTTTTCTGTTGTCATGCACTACGTTACCATACTTTATTTGAAAAGCAGCAATTTTACAATTTTTGGGAATGAACAAAATCGTTCGGAATCTGAAGAACCTAAAACAAAATCGATCGGAATTGAATATTCGGAATCAAAACCATTCCGATCGGAATCTGTGACATGCCTGATAAAATATTTTTTTCATGATATTTTTCATTTTTATTGTAAAGTTTGAACGTTGACATTATGTGTGAAACACTACATCATTTAAATGACCTCCACGCGTAGTGTTGCAAGCATTGATTTTTTTGTGGTAATTTTCGGCCACTTTTTTTGACACATATTGGGCGGTCTCTCAGCCATAACTTGACGAATGTTGGTTTTTAAGTGCTCAAGAGTTGAAGGTTTATCTGCATAAACACGGTCTTTCGCATAGCCCCACAAAAAAAAGTCTAATGGTGTCAGATCGCATGATCTTGGTGGCCAGTTGATATCGCCACGATGAGAAATTATGCGGCCAGGAAATGTCTCTTGCAATAAAGCCATATTCATTCGAGTTGTGTGGCATGTGGCACCGTCTTATTGAAACCATATATTCTCCAAGTCGTATTCTTCAATAGCAGGCAAAAAAAAAGTCGGTTATCATATGACCATAACGCTCCGAATTGACGGTGACAGTCGTTCCATCGTCGTTTTCGAAGAAGTGAGGTCCGATCACACCTTCGGACCAAAGAGCGCACCAAACAGTGACTTTTTCTGGATGTAATGGCCTCTCTTCAATTACTTGAGGATTCTCAGAACCCCAAATACGACAATTTTGTTTATTAACATACCCACCGAGTGTGAAATGTGCTTCATCGCTGAAGAAAATTTTATTCGATACGTGGCTGTGGCAGAATCACCATTTTTGTAGTAGGTTTTGATCATTTTTATGCGTTGTGTGATAGTTAAGCGATCCATTTTCGTCAATGTCAGACTTTCAACTGAAAAGAAAAAAATTGGTTTCCCATCTTAGTTTGACAGATGTCGAATTCCAGTCCCATACTTTTGAAACCACGAAATGGATAGCCCTTTATAATTAGTAGGTCCACCAATTTTACGACATCAAATCTTATTTTATTTTATTTGAAATGTTTAAAATTAAAACATTTTATTAAAAAACGCAAGTAAAATAATCCTAATATATGTATATTATAAATCTTTCTGTAAGTCTGTTTGTTTGTTGGTTTGTTTGTTAGCCAATCACGCCTGAACGCCCGGACCAATTTTCTTGAAATTTGGGATATAGATCGAGCTTTTGTCGGTGCAGGTTATACATAGGCTATAAATCTTTTCAAAATTTTGACCAAAAGGGGAGAAAAAATGGGACAAAGGGAGAAAAAATGGGAAAAAATTAGTACTTTTATGCATAAATGCTGTATTTTATCTGTTTAAAGGTAATTTTTTACGATTTAGCTCGGTTAAGTATCCCAAATAGCTATTGGAGGTGTTCCGTTTCTAAAGTTAAACCAAAAGGGGTCAAAAAAGGGGGAAAGGGGCCAAAAACGGGCAAATTGAGTGCATAGCCAATCACGCCTGGACCGATTTTCTTGAAATTTGGAATATTGATCGAGCTTTTGTCGGTGCAGGTTATAGGCAATAAATCTTTTCAACATTTTGACCCAAAGGGGAAAAAAATAGGACAAAGGGAGAAAAAATGGGCAAAAATTAGTACTTTATGCATAAATGCTGTATTTTATCTGTTTAAAGGTATTTTTTACGATTTAGCGTTACGATTTTTAAGTTTCCCAAATAGCTATCGGAGGTGTTCCGTTGGACCAAAAGGGGTCCAAAAGGGGGAAAGGGGAGAAAAACGGGCAAATTGAGTGCATTTATATTTAGGACTTAGAATATTCAAAAAACTGGGTTGTTTGTTAAACCGGTTTCCGAATAATTTGAAAAATTGCATTTTTTAAGAAACCGGTTTCAAAACCGGTTTCGAAACCGATAAACCGGTTTTTTATTTATTGTTATTTTTAATGCAAAAATTACTCAATAATAATTTTTTTTTAATTTTTTAAACTAATCCAAAATAGTACATAACCCGCGCATCGCCGGGTACAATCTGCTGGTTTCTAATAAAATTAAAAGATTTTAATTGAAACAAACAAAAATTACTTCAGATTTCCTTTAAATGATTATTTAATTATAATTAAAATGTTTCATAAATTCAACATTTTGCGGGGAAATTTATTCAAAGTGTTCCTATCCTAACTGACCCTAAGGATACCAAACAAAGACAAATCAATTCAAATCAAATTCATATTTAATTTCGTATTTCCATGCGAGCGTTTCGGTTATCAATCTCAGATTATTTTTTGATAGTCTAATGCTAGACTTAGATTTCTTTTATTTGTAATTTCCTAACAAAAGTATTGATTGCCTTAAATCAGGGGTTACCAAAAATTTTTTGGTTGTGTATTAGTGAGTAAGAGAGAGAAAATAAGTTGAGAGCTTACAGTCATAGAAAAATGTTCGTAATATACCCTATTTTGATTTTCATTTCATCAATATACATAAAGTTATACATCTTTGAGTTAATAATTAGGTAATGTTTTTTTTAGATATTTGCTAGATACTAATTTTGGTTCATAAATTTCCTCTCCTGCTAATAACCAACCTTTTTTTTTTCCAAAATATTGCTTTATGTCTATGAAAAAGTTGTTCTCTTTCCATATCATCTAAATTATTTACTTGACTATTAAAACAATCAAAATGTGTTTTAAGAACATATAAGACTTTGAATTTAAAAAAAATGTTTTTTTTAACAAAAATATTTTTTGAGTGTAAACCTAAAAAAAAATATTATAGCATACGCTGACATGTGTGCTTGTCGCAGTCTGATCGACGACCAAATAAAAGAGCATAAGCAATGTGTGTGAATTCTCTCTGCACAATTGTGCTATGAAATGGTAATCCCTGGCTTAAATCCACTTGGTTAAAGAATCTCTTCTTTGCCTCTATTTAGCTCTCCATTTACTGAGCAAGTCTTTTTTAAACATCTGTTCACCACTCAAAAATTCCTCAAATATTCACTTTGAGGAAATATAAAGCTGGCTCCTTTTGCATTCCATTAAGTATTCGATATTTTCTGTTGAATAAACAATACCAGGTCAGTTTATCAAATGCGTTGACCAAAACCGAAGGAATTTTACGAGGGCGGTTCGGAAACTTCTTAGCCTATCAATGAAAGAGAATAGTTAGTTTTTCAAAAATATTTTTATTTTTCAATATAATCTCCTGAAACTTCAATACACTTAGTCCAACGCTTTTCTAGCAATTCTATGCCTTGATTAAAATAGTTTTCCTCAAGGTCTTCAAAATAGTGGTTTACAACTGTAATTGCATCTTCATTTGAGGTAAAACGCTTGCCAGCAAGGAATTTTTTTAGATTTGGGAACAGGTAAAAGTCACTGGGAGCTAAATCAGCAGAATAAGGTGGGTGGTCAAGCAACTCGTACTTTAATTCGTTGATTTTAGCCATTGTTAAAACACTCTTGTGCGCTGGTGCGTTGTCTTGATGAAAAATTATTTTTTTGTGTTGTAAGCCAGGACGTTTTTCTCGAATTTGTACATTTAATTGATCCAAAAGGTTGCAATAGTACTCTGAATTTATTGTTTTACCCTTTTGCAGATAGTCAATCAATAAAATACCTTTGAAGTCCCAAAAAACCGTTGCCATAACCTTACCAGCCGATTGAATTGTTTTGGCCTTCCTTGGGGCACTTCCTCCAGCTTCAGTCCATTGTTTGGATTGTTCTTTTGTCTCTGGAGTATAGTGGTGGAACCATGTCTCATCAACAGTTATGAAACGACGCTTAAAATCCATTTTATTTCGCTTAAAACGATCCAAACAAGCTTGAGAAATGTTCATTCTTATGCGTTTTTGGTCGACTGTTAAGAAATGCGGCACCCATCTTGCAGAAAGCTTTTTCATCTGTAGTTCTTTACACAAAATTAAATGGACTCGATCATTTGAGATGCCCATGATGTTAGCAATTTCACGCACTTTTATTCGTCGATCATTTAATACCATATCATGCACTTTGGCTACAATTTCTGTTGTTGTTGCTGTTTTTGGACGTCCACTAGGTGGTTCATCTTCAATGCTTGTACGACCACGTTTAAATTCAGCAACCCAATTTTTTACTGTTGCATATGAAGGAGCACTTTCACCTAACACATTCACCATATCATTATGAATTTCTTGTCCCGATAAATCTTTTTTATGGAAATATTTAATGACAGCACGCATTTCTAATTTTTCCATTGTAAAAAAATCGCGGATGCGTCTTTTTTGAACACCTGTTTCTATATGAAGGAGTTGCCAGATCGAAACAAAATTTAACATGTGTTCATAACAGAGATGGAAGTTTCCAAAACACTTAACTTTTTTCTGTTTATACAGCGCTTTCTGTGCTAGGCTAAGAACTTTCCGAACTGCCCTCGTATTTCACAATTCTTTAATGATTCCATTCCATTATTTTATTTGTCAAAATTTACTAGTTTTCCTATCCCAATAGCCAAAATTCCATTCTTTTTTTCTATTCCTCTTAAAAAGTGGTTTTTCTTTTAAGTATCTATTGTAATAAAAGTAATAAATTACAGCAAAAAAAAAAACAAAAAAACAAAATTAACTTAAAACCCCATAAACTTAATCACAGATCCAGACCAGCTAAAAAGTTACCCTTCCTAAATGAAGACACTGAAAATACGGAATCAGAAGATGAAGATTTTTGCACTGACGATTCCGATGACAATTATGGTGGAAGGCATCGTAAAAATCTTAAAATATCTAATCAACAAAACTCATCATTATCATCATCATCCTCTTCGTCATCATCATCACCGTCGTCCTTTTCGTCGTCGTCGTCGTCATCACCCCATTCCGATAAGTACTATCAGCATCAAAATCACAATCATGCGATTAAACGTAAAAAGATTGAATCAGTACCAGTTAATTTGGACAATGAAGATGCCTGCAGTGAAGATGCATTCATACGTAAAATAGCCAGTACGGTCAATACTACACTTGAAACAACACAACCGATCCAAATGCAAGTACAGACCCAGAAACATCAACAAACGCAACAACAGGCGACTTTAGTAGCGCCCTCCTCCCATACAAAGTAAGAATATTTTGTTAAACAATAATTTTTTACTTTATTTCTGTTTCTTTTTCTCTCTCTCTCTCTCTATATATATATATATATATTTCTGTAGTATGTTTCTATATGTAGACAAATATCGACAAAAAAAAAAAAATTTTAATTAAAATTGATTTTAATCTCTTATTGTAAAATTATTGAAAAATATTTTTTTGTTTTTTTTTTGTAATTAAGTTTTCTTGTTGTATCTGTATGTATACGTGTATGTACCAATAGAAAAAAAAAGCAAAATTTTATCCCTGTTCCTAAACCTACACCGAATATGTAAAAGTCCTTTTTTATTTTTTTTTTTTTATTTATTTGGTTGGCTGCCTTTTTGCAAAACTAATCGGATTATTTAAAAATCATGATCATTTTTCTATCATATTGTATAACATTTTTTTTTTTTGTATTTATTTTTAGTAAACATTTTAAATAAATTTCAATTTCTTTAAATTGATCGTTTTAATAAAATATTTTTTATTTGATTTCTTTTTATTTTCTTAGATTTATTGCCGCCAGCGCTAGGAGCATGACCCGAGTGGCTCACAAACGCCAACCGATTACCCAACCAAATAGTGTGGCTACCTCATCAAATGGTCGCATACAATTAGAAATTGTTTCGCAGCCAGAACAACAACATAGAGCCAGGTAATATTTTGTAAAATTCTTATAAAAATTTAATTTTCTTTTTCATCTCTTAATAATGCTTTTATTTTCTTCTTTATATAATAGATACCAAACTGAGGGAAGCCGTGGTGCTGTTAAAGATCGCAGTGGCAATGGTTTTCCTATTGTCCGCTTGGTGGGCTATAACAAGGCCACCACATTACAAGTATTCATTGGCACTGATATTGGTCGTGTTGCCCCCCATATGTTCTATCAGGCCTGCAAAGTGGCGGGTAAAAATTCCACGCAATGCAACGAAAAGAAAGTCGATGGTACTGTTGTCATTGAAATTGATTTTAAGCCAGAGCAGGATATGACCATAACATGCGATTGTGTAGGAATTTTAAAGGTAAGACAATTATGGTGTTTTCTTTTCTACCAAAAAATGTGCATTTTATTAACGCAAAATGAAATTTTGCGTTTGTTTCTTAAAAATGTTTCGCCCTCTAAAAGGGTGGTATGTTTTATTCTAAATAATTCGCACTTGCCAATGGTGGAGGGCATTGCATTTTATGCCCTGTATAATTCGAGAGTGCTGATAATGCCCTGTAAAGCGGATGACTTTTGTTTATTTATAGGGCTACCAGATGAAATTTAAAAAAAGTCGCCTGGTATTGTTATCCAATTATTTGAAGTTAATTTTTTCATTGTTTTGTGGAGTAATCTTAAGGAAATATTACATTATTAAAGCTACATGGTCAGCAATATAAAAAATTGCATTCAGTGTTAGAACAGTGTTAAAATATTTTTTTTTTGTTATAAAAAAAGCGTGCAAAAAATGAAGTCGAAAAATTAGCGATCTGGCAACACCTTTGAACAAATTTACATTTCCTCATTCATTTTCTTAATAAGTGGTAAACACAGGGCATACCCTTTTTTAATATTTGTGTTATGTTCTTCTCAAATAGAAAATGACATTACAACAGGGTTGGTCAAAAATTTGTTTAATGCACCTTGTAAGAGGGTTACATTTTCTTTGTAGAAAAGAAAACACCATTAGTCTATCTACTCGAAATGATTGATTTATTCCAGTAGTGTTTTCCTAAAATTTCGGCATTTATCTCAAATTCACTTAATGGCAGGCTTGGAATTATGTTCCAAATAAATTTCCATTGCTTGCAGAAAAAGATGTTTTTAGAAGAGTGTTGTTCTGTTTTTAGTTTCTATTTTGGTTTCTTTCGCATAAGCAAAGTTCTCAAAAGTCTGTAGCGAGTCTTTAGCCCTTTAAAATACCTCAGACGTCATTTTAACCTGTAAATATGAATGTGAACTATTTTTAATCGATATGCTTAGATCATTTGATCTCCACAATGGTCGTTTAAGATCTAAAAGAACAAAAAAATTCCAGAGAAGTTGTCATCATTATTATCGTAGTCCCGTATTATTGATATTAGGTTAGGTTAGGTTAGGTCGGAGTGGTAGCTCTGATGTCACAAAGCTCACTTGAGCACGCATAGCGGCCCGTTGTGATGCCACGGGTGAACGCAGTCCCTGTACTGACCAAGTTCCTCCACAATCAGGGAAAAGGAAGAAGTTGGTCAGCGCAAGGGCTGCACAACGGAAGCACGACTACCCCGCACTGGAAAACCAGCCAGAAAGTTTGATGAACGAAGCTATATCCTTGATATCAATGGATGACAGCTCCGTTAAGCTAACAAGGAATGGGGAGCCAAATAACCTATATCTACACCTAGCAAGAGACGGGCACTGACAAAGAAAGTGAATAACAGTCTCCTCCTCCTCAGAGGACCTGCATCCACGACAGAAATCGTTAAAAGGGAGCCTCATTCTTTCCGCTTGTCTGCCCATGACGCAATGACCCGTAAGCACGGCCACCGTAGTCGAGGTGACGTCACGACCAAGACCAAGTAATTGGTTGGTACGCCTTTTATCCATCAAGGGCCAGGTGAGCCTAGCGGTGGAGCAGGACTCCTCGTTGACCCAGGATAGGTTGGCGTCTCGAAAGAATTTCCGCGCAATGGTCAATTTGACCGAGGCAAGTGGTATACTCAATTCAACAGAAGAGGATTCCGAAAGGAGCGCACCAGCTCTGGCGAGCTCGTCGGCTCTGCAGTTACCCGGAATTTCACTGTGCCCGGGGACCCACACCAAAGAGACACTGGTGAAGCGCCCCGAAAGAAGGTCGAGACAGCGACGACATTCCCTAACGATCCTAGAGTTAATCACGAAACCCGATAGAGACTTTATCGCGGCCTGACTGTCAGAGAAGACCGAGACGCGAGTGAAAGGAGCATCGTTGACGATGATCCATTGAGCGGCCCGGTAGATCGCCATCACCTCCGCCTGAAACACGCTGCAGTAGTCCGGCAGACGGAGAGAAATATTCAGGTTCAGTTTCCCAGAGTAGATACCGCTTCCAAAACCATTGTCGATTTTAGAGCCGTCGGTATATATATTCAGGACTTCCGGGGGGATGACTGGAATCCTATTCGGAATCAGAGAGTGGAAACATCTGTCAAGACAATATTCAGCAGTGATATAGTCCATGTTCACAGGGGCCACCGGATCAACCTCCAGAATAGTGGAGTGACCAGAAGGTATAATGTGCCAGCGAGACAAAGCATTAAGTCTAGTCGCAGTAAACTTGGCCGCCTGCTTAGCGAGGAGCACAGTAGGAAGCCAGTTGAGCATCGCGAACAAGGCTTTCGTGGGGGTGGTGCGTAGAGCACCAGTTATGTAAATGGCGGCAGACCTTCTAACCTTGTCAAGGAGTCTGACGTTGTGTTGTCTGTCCAGAGCAGTCCACCAGAAAGCAACGCCGTATAAGATTATTGATATTGGCGAGTTAAAAGCATTTCTTAATGTCCAATACTACAACACAGTTGTCGTTTGAGTATATTCGTTCGTGTTAATTGCTTCTGTTTGCCTGTTGTTTATTGGAAATGTGCTTTTAAATTTCATAACTTTGACAAACAGCTAGCCGGAGAAACTTGAGAATCTTTTAATGAGTATATCGTAAAAATTATGATACGAAAGCATATAAGTTTTCCAAGAGGAAATTAACATACATATATGTATGTATGTATTCATTTGTAGCTATAATTGATAAGAAATTTTAACATTTTTGCCAAAAGATAACAACGCACAGATTTGTGTCTATAAACGAATTAATCTTTTCAAACACATTCTTTTATAATATATTTCCTTTTTCTTTCTTTATTATCTTTGTTTATTGTCTGTGTAAACCTTTTGTAGTCATAGTCATAAAATTAGAAAAAATTAAAAAAAAAAGATGGAAAAAAATTTGCTTTGAATTGAAAGAAAGAAAGACTTAAAAGTGTTAGAAAAGCAAAAAATTTACTTGTATTAATAAATAATTAACAAGTCTCAAGGGGAATACAACAAACAAAAATCATTACATGGTAGCGGTTGAAAAAATATTGAAACTTACAAACAATATTACAGACACGGCCAGAGCAAAAAAAAAGAAAATAAATAAAGGCATTGGTTTTTGTCAAGACCCATTTATAATTTCTTTAAATTCAAATTTGAAAGCGATTTTAATGTTACTTACTTACTTACTTAATTGGCCATAACAACCCGATTAACGGATTTCGGCCTGCCGCAACACATCCTTCCAGGCGCCTCTGCTTCTTGCGCGCCTACGCCAGTTGGTCACACCAATCGATGAAAGGGCTTCCTCGATTTGGTCCTTCCAACGGATACAAGGTCGTCCTCTTCGCCGACTTCCGCAGAACCCCGCATCAAATACCCGTCTCGCCGGAGCATCCTCCTCCATTCGAACGACATGGCCGAGCCAGCGCAGCCGCTGGATGTTAATACGCTCTACAACGTCTATGTCGTTGAGGAGCTCATACAGCTCACTGTTGAATCGGATGCGGAAATCATCGCCAACTCGCACTGGACCGAAGATCTTACGTAGGACTTTTCTCTCAAACACTCTCAAGGCAGCTGCATCAGTTCTTAATAGGGTCCAATGCTTCTGCGCCATAAAGAAGGACGGGTAGGATGAGCGTCTTGTAGAGTATTAGCTTTGTCTTACGAGAGAGGTCTCTGCTACTCAATTGCCTATTGAGACCATAGTAGCACCTGTTGGCAAGAGTAATCCTGCGCTTGATCTCCTGACTGACATCATTTTCGGTGGTAACGGCGGAGCCAAGATAAATGAATTCCTTGACTGTATCAAAAGTATAGTTATCGGCCGTAATTTGAGAATCAATACGCCGCACGTCTCTACATGTCGATAACATATACTTTGTTTTGCCCTCATTTACTGCCAGACCCATCTTCTTAGACTCGCGTTCAATAGCACTAAAGGCAGCAGTGACATCTCGCTTGGTACGCCCTATGATGTCGATGTCGTCAGCGTACGCAAGCAACTGGACACTTTTTTGAAAAATAGTGCCATTGCGATGCACTCCCGCCTTCCGCAGAACACTCTCCATGACGAAGTTGAAGAGGTCGCATGATAAGGGATCGCCTTGTCTGAAACCTCGCACGGTATCAAAAGGTTCGGAGAGGTCCATTCCTACCTTGACGGAGCTGCAGGAATTGCTCAACGCCATTCTGCATAGCCTTATCAGCTTCGCAGGTATACCGAGCTCAGACATTGCGGCAAAAACACGATTTCTTATGGGGCTATCGAAAGCAGCCTTATAGTCGACAAAAAGATGGTGTGTGTCGACTTGATTTTCGTGGGTCTTTTCCAGGATTTGGCGTAGTGTGAAGATCTGGTCCATGGTGGACTTGCCAGGTCTGAAGCCGCACTGATAAGGTCCAATCAGTGTTTTGACGAGTGGCTTCAGTCGTTCACACAATACGCCTGTAAGAACTTTATATGGGATAGGGAGAAGGCTTATACCCCTATAGTTGGCGCATATCGTAGGGTCTCCCTTTTTCAGGACAGGACAGAGGACACTGAGGTTCCAATCGTTGGGCATACTTTCCTCTAGCCATATTTTGTAGATGAGCTGGTGCATGTGCCCTACCAACTCATTACATCCGGTCTTAAACAATTCAGCGGGGAGGCCATCAGGACCTGCCGCTTTATTGTTTTTAAGACGCATAATTGCGACTTTAACCTCATCATGGCTAGGTGGCGGGATCTCCACGCCGTCATCATCGATCGGGTTCGGAACATCATCTCTAGAGGCGGTATTGATGTCGTCATCGCCTTGCAGCAGAGTAGAGAAGTGTTTCTTCCACAACCTCAGCACCCCCTGCGGATCTGTAACCAGGTTTCCATTCTCATCCTTGCAGGGCTTATACCCCTCGGTCAGACGCTTAACCTTTTGATAGAATTTATGTTAGGTGTAGTAAAAATAAAGATATACATACTTACTACTCCCTTACCATTTATCTTTTCCTTAGGCCCACAATGCCAACACAATTTACTGTCAATATCAATGTCTTGTAATCTTTTTCTATTAAATTATCCGTACATTGTGCATAGATAGGGAAGCTTTTGATTAATGCTGTAGTCAAGTTATTTCATTAGAAACATTGATTTTTCAAGGATTGACGCTTGTCTAATACATATTTATGAAAATATGTGTTTGATTATATGATTTGATTCATTTCATTTCTTTCTCTAGGAACGCAATGTCGATGTTGAACATCGTTTTCCCGAACATTTGGCCCAAAAGAATAAAAAAAAGTCCACACGATGTCGCATGGTATTTCGTACACAGTTGGCACACGATGATGGCACCGTTGAAACTCTACAAGTCTGTTCAAATCCCATTATATGCAGTAAGTTTTCTTTCTTCGATAGAGATTTGACTTTGTTTCGATATTTTTGTAATCGTTTTTCTTTTTTTTTCTTTTAAACTTTAGCTCAACCACCGGGTGTACCAGAAATCTGTAAAAAATCCCTTAACTCTTGCCCAGTAGATGGTGGTTTAGAATTATTTATAATTGGTAAAAATTTTCTCAAAGATACACACGTGATATTTCAGGAGACCTACGATAGTGTCAATGCCAATAACGATGATGATCTCAAAACGGCAGCTGCCACAGCAAATGATATGTCAATTATTGGTGGAGCCTTATGGGAGCAAACAGTGTTACCCGACAAGGAATATTTACAACAAGTAAGTTTGAGTTTATATGTTAAAAAAAGGAAAGAAGAAATTAATAAAGAAAATGTTTTTTTTTATTTTTTTTTTTAATTTGTAGACCCATTTAATATGCACTGTGCCACCGTATATACATCAGAATATAATGAAACCAGTCACTGTACAAGTGGCGATTGTTTCGAGCGGCAAAAAAAGTGAATCCCATACGTTTGTTTATACGCCAAAGGGCACCTATACACCATTAGCAGCTGCCACTACGCTAAGTAGTACAAATACAATACACAATAGCTTATCATCGGCACAAGGTATTTATTTTTGTTTATACTTGTAATAATTATTTATTTTAAATATCATATACTCTATACTCTTTACTACAATACAATACAATACAATTATACAACGAACAACAACTATAACTACATATATACTTAATCTCTCTCGTTCACGTACTCGTACTCGTACGCCTTGTAAAATTGTTAATTTTACGCAAATATTTACAACTAATACGGTATACCTTTACGAATTTAATTAAATTAAATTAATTCAAATTAATTTTGTTGCTACTGCGGCATATTTTTTCTTTTTTTTTTTTTTATTAAATTTTTTAAAAAAATTTTTTTTTTTTTTCATTTCAAAAAGTAATAAACCGTTGTTGCGAACAAACAGTTCTGTTTTCAATATAGAAAATAGAAAGAAACAACAAATAAAAAAAACCTTCTATACAAAAAGTATAAATTTCATAGAATATATTGTATATGTACATATGTATGTATGTATGTATATAAACAAATGTTAAAATAAATAATTATGTATTTTAATATATAATTTGTTATTGTTTCGTTAAATCGATTTTTATTTTGTTTATAAGTTTTTGTTTTTTTTTTTTTACTTTGTTTAAGATTTAAAAGTTATTATTTTCTTTCTGTGTTATATGTATGTACGATCACGTACTAATCATTTTTCGATTCATTTTCTTTTTATCGATACCAAATTTAAAAAAAAAAAAAAAATAAAATAAAAAATTAGTCACTGCTTTCATTTCTGGCCAGAGATTGTTTTGTATTAGTTTTTTTTTTTATTATTAGTATGTATTCAATAATTGCTCTAATTAATAGCAAAATTAATTCTACACCATTTACCGTAGAAATTTTTAAATTAATTTTGCTATTTTAAGAAATTCTATCGTGTAATATTGGGTTATATATACGGTGACCATTATTTCCATGAGAAGAAAGCAGACAAATACAGTAGCTCCAAGCGAAACTCGTACACCTTAGATTAATTTTTAAACTATCTTATAACATCAAATAAGAAACTCTTAAAAAACAAAAGTGTTTATATTTTATTAGTTCATTGTATAAGCAATTTGACAAAACATAAAAACTTGAAGTTAGAATTCAAAAAAAAATTTTTTTTAACAAAAACATAAAATAATAGTAATTTCTATGTCAAAGCGAAACTCGTACACCACACTTAAATAAAAAGATAACTTTGTAATTTTTAAATATTAATATTTGGTATGCATGCCCTTATTTTTTATTACCATCTTCAATCTATTTGGCATACTGCCCACAAGTTTTTCGCAAAAACTTGGTTCAATTTTGCCCCATTCGTCCTGAAGAGCTCTTTTCAAGTCATCCTTGGAACTTATTCTGTGATTTCGAATCTTACGATCGAGATAGCTCCACAGATTTTCTATTGGGTTTATGTCTGGACTCTGGGCAGATGTATTCATAACATGTGGACAATTTAAAAGTAACCATGACATCACTTTGTGAGCTTTATGCTTAGGGTCGTTATCTTGGTAAAAATAAAAGTTTTCACCAAGACAAAGTTTCTGCTTGCAAAGTGGCAAACTTTCTTCTAAAATGTTAAGATGCATATGCTGATCCATGGTACCATCGATAAAGTGCAATATACCAGGCGCAGATGCAGAAAATGGTCCCCAAACCATTACCGACCCACCACCGAACTTAACTGTGGGTTTCATGTTTTTGGCAAGCAGCTCCTCATTTGATCTTCTCCATACATAAGGTCTACCATCCGAACCAAACAAGTTGAATTTGCTTTCATCAGTGAATAGCACATCCTTCCAAAATGAAAAATCCTTTTTTCGTGTTCCTTGGCGAATCGCAACCTTATTTTTTGATTTCTTTTACTAATAAGAGGTTTAACTCTTGCTCTTCTACCATGGAAATCAGCCCTGTTTAATACGTTTCTTATAGTCTGTGGGGAACATTTTTTCCCTAAATCTTTCTCAGCAATTTCTGCGAGTTTTGGAGCACTTAAAAATGGGTCCTTTTTGATTTGACGTAAAATATATTGCTCGTCTCTAACGGAAAAATTTTGTTATTTGCAGTTTTCTTCTTATTCTCAATCCTTTTCTCCGTTTTATATCTTTTTATGATATATTGAACGGTTGATCGGCTTCTGTCAACTATTTCTGATATCTCTCGGAGCGATTTGTTATTACTATAATGATGAATTATTAATTTTCTTACTTCAACACTGGTTTGTCCTCTCTGTCTTCCCATTTTATTTTATTTTTTTACGTTTTTCAACCAAAAACTCTATTATATAAACAACAATAAAAAAACCGATATTGAAATTATAGGGCAAGGCCCTAAATTTTGCTTTTTAAATCACTTTTACGAAATAACCTGAAGTTAGATGCAAATTAAAAGGATGTTGCCAAATAAAGTAAGACTGTACGAGTTTGGCTTTGACGTCAAAAATCGCCACTTTTTAGAACATTTATCTTTATTTTAATAAATAAGGATATTTTTATAATTTTATTTCTGCACATAGTGTTATACTAAAATTAAGAAAAAAAAATATTTTTAGCCTTTTAGTTTTAGACATATTATTTAAAGAAATATATTTTCATAGGTGTACGAGTTTCGCTTGGAGCTACTGTATATGAAATTGAAAAACTAAAAAAATTCATTTATTATAATTAATATTTTACATAAAGATTTTTAAAATACAGACATAAATAGGTACAAATAATATACACAAACTTAAATTTATACATATAGATACAAATGGATATACTTATGTGTATAAATTTACTTCTGACATTTCTCTACAGAATGTTTTTTTTTTTTTTGAAGTATTTGGCCTGTTCGATAAAAGTGTTTTAAATTCCGAACAGTCCATTTCAAAACTGCATTTTATGGTCAAACGAGATTCTAAAGTTTCTAGTCTCATTTGGGATTTTTCGGAAACCAAATATTTTTAGATATAGAAAAAGACGCTGGCAAAGCAAATGAGAAATCTAGTAATTTCAGGATGTTTTTATAATGAATATTTTTCGTTTCGAAAAATTTGAATGCTGATTTAATGCTGATTGTTTCTGTTACCTTTA